>OX422140.1:128143550-128743550 GCA_949129095.1 Volucella bombylans | reverse complement strand
GCAGTCGTCGTTTACATCCCGCTCCACAGTGGAAAGCGGCTGTACTTGGCCTCTGTTTATGCACCGGAGGCTTCACAATCCACCCTATTCATTACAGAGCTCGATACGCTTTTTCGACTTCTGAGGCTGGAATCGGGGGAGAATTATTTTATAATCGGTGGAGATTTCAACGCTAGACACAGAGATTGGGGAAATAATTTGCCAAATACTAGAGGGTACCTACTACTCGATTGGTGGGGTCAGCACGATGTCATGTACAGACTCGGTCTTAAACCGACGGATAATCCGTCGTTTCCCAGAGGCGGGTCTTATTTGGGTCTACTGCTGTACGACGAACGTATACGACTGACAGGTACGAATTTACAAACATTAAATTGTCTGCGCACATTCGTGTATGACAGCGACCACTGCGGTTTTAGCCCCGAAATTACGGTTCCCAACGAAATTGCGGAATTGGAGGAGTTTGTCCAAAGATATTCTTACAACTACAGTAAGACTCGATGGACACGCTTGACTAGAGCGCTATCCTCGAACACGCTTCACCCACCGTCCAATAGGAATTTGTCAAACGAGGAGATCGACAATTACCTAAGACAAATGGATGAGACCATTAAACAAACTATGGACACTACAATACCGCGGTATCGTCGTACAACTAACGAAGACCTGTTCCGCACTGCACCGACAGAAAAGTAGACTTCTGACAAGACTTAAAAACTTGTACAGACAGTTAACTGACCGACAAGACCCGGAGATTAAGACATTGAAGTCGTCGATTAAAAATATTCAAACGCTAATAAAAGAGAATTTCTGTAAGTTTGTATTGGAACAACAAGGTTCGGGCTATAAACACCAGCAACCCGAATATGTTTCCGCAAATAAATAAACTATTTCGGAGAAGAAATCAAAACGACTTTCAGTGTCTTAAAATAGCCCGGACAACAGACAACGAACGGTTACTGACAATAGCATGTATTGATCCAAATGAGGCCGCTGATGATGACGACTTCTTTGTGATCGAGGATCCACAGGAGAAGGTTGAGACCATAGGGGCGACTTTCCAGGAAGTATACAAGGCCATTGATATCATTGGCCCTAATTATGACCTGAACAATCGCGTCTTGGGACACGACTTCTGCATTCGAAATGAAATAGGGAACTGGCGATCCGAGGGCTCTGGTTTCACCCGGTTCAGCGACGAAAATATGGCAAATAATGTCATTACCAGAGAGGGTGACCTACCCCCGTTCATTTCGAGGGAAGAACTCCATGAGATCTTCGACACAATCAGGGCTAAGAAATCAGTGGGGACCGATGGTATTCCGAACATCGTGCTTCGACATCTTCCTCTAGAAGCGGCGGACATTTACATCAGCCTGTTTAACAATGCAATGAATAATGCACATTATCCAGCGCATTGGAAAACGGCGGTGGTTCAACCTATCCCCAAAAAGGGAAAGGATATATCCAATCCGGCGAATCTCCGGTCGATAAGTCTCCTTCCGAATATCAGTAAGGTTTTTGAAAAAGTAATCAATAGAGCTCTGTCTAGGTGGGTTGAGGACAAACATATAGTTCCGGATAATCAATTCGGTTTTAAGGCGGGACATGATATCTCACATGCCGCGTCTAAACTGCTGTCCGATATCCAATGGAATAAAGGCAAAAAACAATGCACTGGTGCCTGCCTTGTTGACTTGGAGAAGGCCTTCGACACCGTATGGTTGAGGGTCTTTTCAATAAGCTCACTAGGCTGGGGATCAGTAAACCACTCTTGTACATTCTTTATAATATGCTAACTAACAGACATTTCATCGTGAAGAATGGTGATGTGACTTCTGTTGGAATATTTCAAATTAAAAATGGTCTTCAGCAAGGCGCGGTAAATTCGCCGATCCTATTTAACATTTATACAAGCGACTTGATATGCTCACTCCCCCATACTATTGAGTACGCAGACGATTTGATAGCGTACAGAACAGGTCCAAAAATCGAGGTCATTAACACTCTCCTGCAGCATGACTTCGATAAGATAAGACGATTTTGCGATGACTGGAAGTTGAAAATCAACTTTCAGAAGTCGGAAACTATTCTCTTTAGGACGCCGTTGTCTGGAGCCTCTAGGGATACCTTGGAATCTGGCTAGATCAGTTTCTGTATTTTGGCAAAAATGGAGATGCTGCTCTGGCCAGAGCTAAAGGTGCTTTTGCCCTTACAAAGAGGCTGTTTTATAGGTAATCTGCTACATGGCCCTTATCAGGCCCATGCTGGTATTTGGTTGTCCCGTGTGGTTTAATGTACGAGCAAGCTTAATGGAAAAGATTCGGGTGTTTGAGAGGGCTTGTCTTAGGGCTTGCCTTCGCTTGTACAGAAAACCAGAGTCGGAGTACAAAAAATTTTATCCTAATGAGGTCCTTTACAACAGGGCGAACCTAATACGAGTAGACAACTTCGTAATTAAGCTGACTCGAAGGCACATTGCAATGACCGCGACGAATAACCTGATATCTGGGGCTTACTACCCCAATTACCTTTACCACGAGAGTGTGCGCTCTGACGGCTTCGTTCCACCGGAAGCATTCCTCTACCTAGATCAGATAGGGTTGATCCAGGATAGATCAGCGGTGCCGTTAATCTTCCATGTCGCTCGGACAGCTAGGGACAGGCGACTCAACTACAACAGAGACGTCGCACACAGCAGTGTGGATCGCCTCAGGTTCAGTAGGGCGGTGGGGAATCGCGATAAGAGGGATGTCGTTCGGCAGCACCAGCATTTCTGGTGGTTGAATGATGGAGAAGATGTTTCGTTTCCGTCAATTACGGACCAGTATCACTAATGAGGCAGAGCTGACCAATATATTTGCTTTGTAAATAGCGATGGCCAGCTTACATAGGTTTAAGTTAGCATTTAAGTAATATATACATGTGTTAGTGCATATAAAGGTATATACTAACATATGTATATTATTGTGTATAATGTCTAAGTGTGTTTATGTGTATTTTGTGTATGTAGGTTAGGTAGACTAAGGTTGATTTTAAGTTAGATATTAAGTTTTTATAAAAAATAAAAAATTGTCCATATGCTAAGTTTTTGTCATCAAATTTTTTTCTTAGCCCTAAGTATATAAAACAAATATTTCCAAATAAAATGTAAATGAAGTCGAAAGACATAGATATAAGAATTTAGAGTAGCTTAGAGTGCCTGTGTGGGGCCAGTAAGTTAGTATAAGACTGTTAAGTAATTGTAAGCTAGCATTTAAGCATTTTTTGTTAGTATGTAAGAGTTAGTGATTAAGAAAATAAAATGCATTGAAAACTGAAAACCGAAACTGGGAATTAAACCAGATTCTTCTAAAAATTCAATGCTTTTTTCATTGGTCGACACCAAATCTCCGAACGAACAAAACACTGAGAAGTTATTTAGTTTAGGATGGATTAGGGGATGCTTAGCCGTCATTGCTTATTCACAACAAAATATCACTAGATTCGCACTACGGTTGAACACAGAGTGATCTTTGTGAATATCAATAACTACACGCCTTATCACAAAAAGAAATAACGGTATAAAAGCCAAACGTTTGTTCGGTTATATTTTTGCATCATTATCAAGTGCATTACATATTACATACGTACAAACGTAGATATTTCGCAAAGTAAATAATTTATTGCAACATTGGAACATGTGAATTTTCTATAATGCGAATTAGTGAAACTTTGTTATTAATGGGAACTTTGTAATTTTGTGATGAGTACTGTGGATGAAGAGTATTGATGACATAGGCGCCTGCCTGACGAAAAGCGCATACCCCGAACGGAGCAATGAAGTTGCGTGAGCGGGACCTGCCGCCTGCGGAAAGAGAGTTGAAATCCCTTAATCCCTCGAAGCCGGTCACCCGTGTACTCTTAATTAAGAAAACTATTGATATAGGCGTCTGCGAGATGTTTAAATAATACTCATTAACTTATTCAAAGGAAGACTACGTACATAAATGCAAAAAGACAAAACTAAAGTAGTAATTTCAATTTCAATTTGCTCAAAAACTAGAGGACATAAAGCCATGCGGTTTTTTGTGTTCGATTCAGAATTACGCGTATTGAAAAAAAACAGTTTGGCACATTATTTCACAATTTTGAGTAATATTGTTAAAAATATATTTTTTTTTTTTACCAAGAATTTGAGTTTGAATGTGAATTATTAAAAAACTATTCACACGAATAATTCGATGTAAATTTTATATTAAAGAACAAGTTTCGGGCTTTCATATAGTACTTTATTGTAAGTAGTACTTATTGTAAGTTACCGTTGTTTTTTAATAATTTTTTTACCATCTTAAGTCATTTGTTTTAAAATTGCACATAACTCCTAAACGGGTCGAGATGGACCCCCCCTCCCATTGTAAAAAATGCTAGTTTTTAACTCCTCCAGTTCAGTTCAGTTTTTATGCATTTTTATTTTTATAACTTAAACTACTCTTATATGCTAAACAAAAAACGCTTAAAAATTAGTTTAAATAACTTAAAAATAATCTTATTGTAACTTACTGGCCCCATACGGGCACTCTAAATTAAACATAATACTTAATCTACATATGTCTTTCGACGAATCTTACATTCTAATTTTATTTTTACATTTATTACAACTATATATATATTTTTAAATTTTTTATTTTTTTGTGTTTTTATATATTTTTTTTTTCTTAAAACCTAACTTATACCTACCTAAAACTATGTAAGCCGGCCATGGCTAAAAAAATTAGGCTGGCTAACTTTGCTTCACGTGAAGCTACATAGCACTGGAGAAGTTCGACGATGAAGCATCCTCCCCTTCAACAAGCCACCAAAAGTGTTGGTGCTGCCGAGCAACATCCCTCATGTCGCGACTCCCTACCGTCCTACTGAACCGGAGACGCTCCGCACTGCCATGTGCGACGTCTCTGTCGTAGGTAAGTCGCCTGTCCGCAGCTGTTCGAGCGACGTGGAAGATTAGCGGCACCGCCAATCTGTCCTGGATCAGACCTTTGCTATCTAGATAGAGGAACGCTTCTGGAAGAATAAAGCCGTCAAAGCGAACTCTCTCGTGATACATATAATTGAGGTAGTAAGCCCAGGAGATCAGGTTGTTCGTTGCTCTTGCAATGTGCCTTCGAGTCAACTTAATGACGAAATTGTCCACTCTTATTAGATTCGCCCTATTGTACAATACCTCATTGGGATAGAATTTTATGTACTGAGACTCTGGTGTTCTGTATAAGCGAAGACAAGTCCTAAGGCAAGCCCTCTCAAACACCCGAATCTTTTCCAATAAACTTGCTCTCACGTTGAACCACACGGGACATCCAAATACAAGCATGGGCCTGATAAGGGCCATGTAGCAGATTAGCTTCACCCTCGTATCGAGTTGGCTGTTATAAAACAGTCTCTTTGTAAGGGCAAAAGCACTTTTGGCTCTGGCCAGAGCAACCTCTATATGTTTGTTAAAATACAGAAATTGATCTATCCAGATCCCAAGGTACCTGACTACATTTCGACAAGCGAGTGGCTGTCCGTGTTGTCCGACGATAGAAAACTTTCGCCAATTCTTTCTGGTATCCCTAGAGGCCCCCGACAAAGGCGTCCTAAACAGAATGGTTTCCGACTTCTGAAAGTTTATTTTCAACTTCCAGTCATCGCAATAACGCTTAATTTGATCGAAGTCACGTTGCAAAAGCATATTAATGACCTCAATCTTTGGACCTGATCTGTACGCGACTAAGTCGTCTGCGTACGCTATGGCATGGTGAAGTGAACCTATCAGATCACTCGTGTAAATGTTGAATAGGATCGGCGAATTTACCGCACCTTGTTGCAGACCGTTTTTAATGTTAAATGTTCCAGCAGAAGTCACATCGCCATTCTTCACGATGAACTGTCTACTGGAGAGCATATCAAAAAGAATATACAGCAGTGGTTTACTAATGCCCAACCTGTCCAGCTTGAAAAAGAGTCCTTCTAACCATACGGTATCGAAGGCTTTTTCCAAGTCAATCAGGCAGGCACCAGTGCACTGGTTCTTGCCTTTGTTCCATTGGATATCAGAAACCAGTTTCGACGCAGCATGAATGATATCATGCCCCGCCTTGAAACCGAATTGATTATCCGGAACTATATGTTTATCCTCAACCCACTTAGTCAGGACTCTATTGATCACCTTCTCGAAAACCTTACTGATGTTTGGAAGAAGACTGATCGATCGGAGATTCGCCGGATTGGAAGTGTCTTTATCCCTTTTGGGGATGGGATGTACCACCGCAGTTTTCCAATGCGCTGGATAATGTGAATTATTCATTGCATTATTAAAGAGGGTGGTATAAATGTTCACCGCTTCTAGAGGGAGATGTCGAAGTACAATGTTCGGTATTTCATCGGTTCCCACTGATTTCTTACTTCTAAGTGATTCGAAGATCGTTTGGAGCTCTTCCTTCGAAATGAACGGGGGTAGTATCCTATCGTTGGTGATGACATTATTTGCCATATTCTCGTCATTGAACTGGGTGAAACCCGAGCTCTCGAATCGCCAATTCACAATTTCATTTCGAAGGCAGAAATTGTGCACAAGGACTCGATTCTCCAGATCGTGGTTCGGGCCAATGATAACATTCGCCTTGTACACTTCCTGGAAAGTCGCTCCTATAGCCTCTACCTGCTCCTGCGGATCCTCGATCACAAAGAAGTTGTCATCATCAACAGCCTCATTTGGATCTATGCCCGCTGCTACCAGTATTTGTTCGTTGTTCGTCGTTCGGGCGATTTTAAGACACTGAAGGTCGTTTTGATTTTTTCTCCGAAATATTTTATTTATTTGCGGGAACATATTCGGGTTGCTGGTGTTTACAGCCCGAATTTTATTGTTCCAATACAAACTTACAGATGCTCTGTAATTTTCCTTTATTAATGTTTGGAGGTTTTTGACCGACGACTTCAGTGTCATGATCTCCGGGATATGTCTGTCAGTAAACTGCCTGTACAAGGTTTTTAGTCTTGACAGAACCTACTTTTTTGTCGGTGCAGTGCGTCAATAGTTGCGTTGCGGAATAAGTCTTCTTCGTCAGTGTGTTGGTACCGAGGTATTGTTCTGTCCATTGTTCGTTTAACTGTCTCGTCCATTAGTCTTAGATACCTGTCAATCTCCTCGTTTGACAGATTTCTGTTGGACGGTGGGTAGAGCGAATTCGAGGACAGTGCTCTAGTCAGTGTTTTGGTTAAGTGTTTCCAACGCACCCTACTGTAATTGAAGGAATGCCTTTGAACAAACTCATCCAATTCTGCAATTTCGTTGGGAACCGTTATTTCGGTGCTGAGACCGCAATGGTCACTGTCATACACGAAAGTGCGTAGACAGTTTGTAGTTTGTTGGTTAGTGCATGTCAGTTGTATTCGTGAGTCGAACAGCAGAAGATCCAAATAGGACCCGTGTCTGGGAAACGACGGATTATCTGTCGCCTTAAGCCCGATTCGATACATCACACTGTGCTGACACCACCAATTGAATAGTAGGTTCCCTCTAGTATTTGGTGTATTATTTCCCCAATCACTATGTTTGGCGTTGAAATCTCCGCCGATAATAAAATAGTTGTCTTCCAATTCCAGCCTCAGAAATCGAAAAAGTGTCTCGAGCTCTGTGATAAATAAGGTGGATTGAGTAGCCTTAGGCGCATAGACAGACACCATGTACAACCGCTTTCCACTACGGAGAGGGATATACACGATGCATGCTTCCAGCACCTGGAACCTACGTACTACACGACTGTATACTCTTTTAAAATGTATACCTTTTCGTACGAAAATTGCAACGCCACCTCCCTGAGTGTAGTTGGGTCGGTTTCTCCGTACTATTTTGTATCTTCTGTGCCTGATTTTGTGTTTCTTGGTAAGCTTAGTTTCGCTAACCAAAAGCACATCAGGGGCTTGGTCTTTAAGCAACTTAAATAGTGCGGCTCGTCTTTCGAGCCTTATCAGTGAATTCACATTCACAGCAAGGACCTTCAGGGATTGCTCCGCCACGTACGTACCCATTACGGCAAAAGGTGCGTTAGTCCAGCAGCAGCGCGTATACTTGATCCATCCGCGCTGTCTGTTCAGTTAAATGACGTTGTAGCTGAGTCATCTGCCCCGGATAGAGAGCAAGATAGCTAGAATGTCAGGTACTGGTTCCGGTGCTCTGGGCGCTGGGGCCTGAGAAGCAACCTTCACTTGCTGTACCGTATTTCCCCTACCTGCCGCCATATGGGCGTAGGTAATATGGGGAGTAACGGCTGGAGTTTGCAAATGCACGGGTGGACGTTTCAGTTCCACTTTCTGCTGCCGGGCTAGGTTTATTCTTTTGATGTACCGTAATTTGGGACAACCACGATAATTTGCGGTGTGCCCCGTGTTGGCTTTTTCAGACGCTCCGTCCTTACTTTTTCAATTTTTTCAATTCAATTCTTTATTGATATCATAAATAATTAACATTTTGATATAAGTATCTACAAAGCCTAAGGGCTTATTTGCAGAAGACTAGTTACATAATGTTTATAATATTTATGTTTTATTTGAGTTGAGTTAAATATACATTATACATCCGACTTACATTTCAAGTTCACATTTTGTATATAAAAGATTCAAAAACTAAAAGAGAAAAAAAATGTGAATATAAAGATACATACGTTGATATTTCATTTTAAATTCAAAAAGTAATGTTTCGCTTTTTTCAATAAAAGAGGTTTTGAAAGGTTTCTGAAATCGCTTGGAAGTTCATTAAAATTTAAATACCCAGGGCGCATTCCTCGGACTTGTGGTTCTTTCCGCACTTCACACATCGAGGCTGCATTTCGCAGTTCGACGCGGCGTGCCCGAACATTTGACAGCGAACACATTGTAAAATGTTTTCGCTCCTCTTTAATTTTTCCCAATGGATAACCTGGTAGTCTAGGATTTTAATACTCCTTAGACCATCCAGATTGCTGGTGGGACTTAGCTGGACCAGGAAAATCGGCAGTTGCCGCTTCTCCCTTTTGGCTCTGGCTGTGGTGAATGGCTTGACCCCCACGAATTGGAGCCCTTCGCACTTCTTCTCTTTCAGCAGTGCAAGGAGCTCCTCCGGATTAGTCGACGGTTCTAATCCCCTCAGCAGTATTGTTTGCAGCTTGTCCCCCTTCGGGGTGTAGGAGAAGAATTCTGTCGTCGAATCCTTCAGTAAATTTTTTATTTTATAATAGCGCTCCACTGAATTGCAGTGGATCGCGTGCCTATCTACACTTAATATTTTTATAAAAAAATTACAGCCTATGGCCGACTTACACAGTTCTATAGTCTCCTTGAGTTCCATCTTATAAGCGTTTATTGGTGGAACCCTTGTTCTAGATGTCCTTTGTTGTTGTTCTTGTTGTTGTTGTTGTTGTGGTTTCTGTTGTTTCCGTTTTTGTTGTTGCTGGCTCTTCTGCTGCTGTTGTTGTTGTTGTTGCGGTGTCTGCTGATTGATTTTTTCAGCCTGTGTGTGTTTAAACTGCTGTTTTGATTTTTGTTGCTGCTGAGTAGCTACGTGCAGGTTTTTTTTGCTGCTAGTTGTTGCTGTTGTTGTGGCTGTTGAGATACGAGAAGTTCTCCTAGCTGCTCATTCTCCCTCCTTGCTATTTGTTTAGCCTTAATAGCTAACACTCTTTGCTGTAGAAGCTCTGTGCTACTTATAATTTCCTCTGCCTCCTCTTCTTCGTCATCTGACTCAGAGGCCGCCAGAGATGCAAACATATTGCCATCTTCCATACATTGGCCTTCTCAATCATCGGACACATATGGGAAATGACCTTTGAGTGCCTTTTGTCTGGTTTGCTGCTGTGCTGCTGCCCTTGGTAATATTGCTGGCGCCTCTTCCCTCGCACCGCCAGGCAGCTTTTCTGTTGATGCTGACAGGGAAGGGCGCTTCATTAGGTCCGGAGTAGGCTTCAGCTTCCTCCTCCTCTTCATCATTGGTTCAGGTTGGCTTGATGCACTTGAAGCATCGCCTGACTTATCCGCTGGTCCCGTTATTGGCTTAGCGGACCGCTCCCCGGAATGCATCGAGTGATGGTGTTTGCGCACTTATGTTTTTTTTTTATCTGTGATTTGTCAACTGCGTTCGAACACCACTTCCACTGTGCTGATTGACCTTTTGCAAAACGTCGTCAAATATTGGTTTTCACTATATATATATATTTTTTTTTTTTCTCGAAAAAAGCAGAAACACGTTCTTACTCCATGACGGTCTCTGAACGACTGAGTTTTTAACTCCTCTACAGTATATCGTTATCAATTCTTGGCGCCAAAGTTATCGTACTCGTGCCGTTGAAGTTATATGTCAGAATTACTGGTGTAGATAGAATTCGTAAAATGTTTTCTAAGTCCGTTGCAGAGAAATGTTGGGATGGATGAATGTATAGAGATAATCACCCCTATTGCGGTAGTCGTTCTTATTGAACGGCACTTCTCATTTTTTCTGTTGAGTGACGTTTTAGGCGTTCAAGTGTCGGTATTACAATACATAAACGCCAGTCGTTTTCGATCTACATGCATTCCACATAAACAACAGACAAATACAGCTAGACATTTGAAAGAAATTGGTTCGTTCTTCCAAGTTTAAAATTTGTGAATTGTGAATATTAAATAACGAATAGTATTGCACTTTTTGTGGTAAACAATATTATTAATGATGATAAGAGGGAGGAAGAGGAAAAAATTAAGTTAATAAGAGAAAGGAGAAGATTAAGATCGAAGTCCAATCCCTTCAATACAATTAATATTTTATTTTGAGAACAAATCATTCCAATTTGTTACATGTACAGATTCGTGATGTACTTTAGGTTCAATAAATATGAATTTATTTCTTACATTACGATTTTTCGCTGATGGTAGCTATCAGAAGTGTGTAGGCAATGATTTTAATTTGAGTATTGCTCAACCGACAATGAGTATCATTTTAAAAGAGATGCTTGAGCTTATGGAAGCATTTGTTTGTCCTCGTTGGACAAATGCATCTTATTCAGATGAGAAAAAAAATTGAGCGAAGGTTGTTTTTTAATCAGAAATCTAGAATTCCTGGAGTAATTGGATGTGTCGACAGTAGCCACATCAAAATTCAAGATCAACAAAAAAAAAAAGGAACAACACCTTTACTACAACAGGAAAGGCTTTTATAGCTTAAACGCTATGTTTGTAAGTATGATATATTTTAAAAGTTGCATTCATTTCACATTTTCTAAATATAACTCTAATTTAAGGTGTGTGACCATAAAATGCGTATCAGATATGTTGATGACAGGCATCCCGGAGCCAGTCATGACTCATTCATTTGGAATACTTCGGAGCATCGAAGCATCCTACAAAGAAATTTTGAAAGCGGTAAACAAAATACTTGGTTTCTAGGTAAGTTTAGTATTTGTCTACAAAAACACATTTTGAAAGTTATCGAACTTTCAGGTGATGCTGGCTATCCCTTAGAACCATTCCTGATAACACCATTCAGATCGGTTCAAGAAGGAAGTAGTCAAACCGATTTTAACCACCGACATTCCAAATTCAGGAATATTACTGAAAGAACAATATGTTTTCTTAAAAGCCTATTCCGATGTCTTCTTGGTGCTAGACTACTTCACTATAATCCAAGAAAATCAGCACAAATAGTGAATGTGTGTTCAGCTCTGCACAACGTTTGTATACATTACAAGACTGAGCCGCCAATAGAACCTTGTAAGAGGTTATTTTCCCCTTAATAAAATAAAGAAAATTTTCTTTAAACAATTTTTTTATTTTCTTAAACAATTCAAACACAATATAATACCAACGACCCTCCTAGCAAAACCTTAGAGTAGTCAAATGGAAGTAGATCATGTCTGAATGATCTCTTCAGTAATTCTACCGTCTTTATATACAAAATTGTAACAGCTTTTTAGAAGCTTATTCAATATATTGTGAAAGCTTTTGTTAACTGTATATAGTGTGTGAACAAAAATATAGTCACTTAAAATAAAAATAAAAATATAATTATTCATAGGCAATTAAAAAATCAAAGTACAAATTCATAAACAAAATGTTTCAATCTCCCCCTTTGACACTACAATCGCCTCGATGTGGTGTCAACATTCTATGTAGTCTTCTTGGGGCGTCCTCTTTTTCTAAGTCTCATCAAGGGTTCATGGTTGGGTTTACCGTGATATGGCGTGATGTCAGAAGAGTGATAGATACCAAGGGGTTTTTCAATGTCTCCTTCTCTGGCAACTTCGTAACTATTAGACCCAATCCTTTTAGTTATGATGTATGGTCCATCGCGTCTGGGAACAAACTTCGATGTGATGCCTTTTGCTGATTGACTTAAAACATGAGTAGTCACCATAACTCTTTGTCCGGCGTTCAGTGGAGGCTGGCGACGTCGTCGTTTGTCTGCATACTTCTTGTTTTTGTCTTGTAGTCCAGCTTCACTTTCTTTTGCGTTCTTAAAGATATTGGCCATCGATTTCAGAAACGGAGTGATTTGAGGAATAAAGTTCTCAGCAAAGCAATAGATTTAACGTCGTGGTTTACGTCATCCAACGTCCTCAACTCCCGGCCAAAAGTAAAAAAGGCGGCAGAGTAGTCCGTACTCTGGCATCGGGCGATGTTCATCGCAAATCTAATGGCAGGCAGTTCTTGTGCCCATGAAGCGTGGTCATTTTTCACAATCATAGAGAGCTGAGATTTTAAGTCTCTATTCTTCCTCTCCACTGGGTTAGCCTGGGGATGGTAAAGAGGGGTAAAGGTTAGTTTTTGCATTATTGCAGATATAAATTGAACGCCATTATCACTTATAAGGCGCCTAGGAAGTCCATAACGAAAAAAATTTCTTCAGTTAAAGTCTTTGCGCAAACTTCTGCAGTAGCTTCCTTGAGTTTGAACAGTTCGATACATCTACTTGCCACGTCTTCGACAATAAAAATCCATTGAAAGCCGTCGCTTGTTATTGGCAATGGACCGAACAAGTCTACGGCAATGAGTTCAAAGCGCTGTCGACTGGAAACATTTTGCAGCAATGCAGCTGATTTTAAATTTGTAGCCTTGTATCGTTGACACTCGATACATGTCTTAACATGGTTGGCGATATCCGTTCGCATTCCGGGTTTTGGATCGGCGGTTGGATCATCGTGGTAAGTTCTTAAAATATATGGACGTTCTTTCTTCGGAATGACGAGTTGCGGTTCGTCATTATCCAAGTCGTTATCGTCATAGCAGTACAATACACCATCGTTTAAGACATAGCCTCTTTTGGTCCAACGAATAAAGTCTGGTTTTTATTAAAGCGTCTTCCATTTGTCCTTCACGTAGCTCTTTTGATCCTTTTCTGGGCATATCAATTTCGAAAGTGCAGATTCCGCAGTTCTCCAGATGCAATTCTTTGCACGGTGGCCTTGTTAGTGTATCAGCGACGGTTTGTACGTCCGGGCTTGTATTCTATTTGAACATTAAAGGCTTGTAGTTGAAGAGCCCATCTTGCTAGTCGGCCTGTTGGTGTTTTCAGGGTCATTAACCATTTCAAAGGCTG
Source organism: Volucella bombylans (assembly GCA_949129095.1). Classification (NCBI taxonomy): domain Eukaryota; kingdom Metazoa; phylum Arthropoda; class Insecta; order Diptera; family Syrphidae; genus Volucella; species Volucella bombylans. The sequence continues at coordinate 128,729,986 of OX422140.1, read as the reverse complement.
ATGGTCTGTGATAAGTGTTATCTCGGCCCCTTCAATATATCCCCTAAATTTTATTGTGGCCCAGACAATTGCAAGTGCCTCTCGCTCGGTTGTAGAATAATTTCTTTCGGCATCAGTAAGCAATCTGCTGGCATATTCGATAGGGTGCTCCTCTGCTCCCTCCCCCTGGAGTAATGCTGCTAAGAGCATAGCTGTTTGCGTCAGTCTTAAGTAAGAAAGGTTTGTTGGGGTCTACTTGTTTTAAAACGGGGGCGGTAGTTGGGAGTTCCTTCAGTTTTTCAAATGCTTCCCTCTGCTCTGTCGACCAGGACCAAGGTACTTTATTCTTTGTAAGTTGACTCAATAGCTTTGATATATCAGCAAAGTTGGCAATGAACCTCCGATAACACGAACAGGTTTGAAGAAAGCAGAGTACTTGCTTTACGTTTTTCGGCTCGGGGCGATTTTTAATTGCTGCTACTTTTTCTGGGTCCATGCAAATTCCATTAGTATTTAGTATGTGGCCTAAATATTTCACTTCTTTGGAACAGAACCGACATTTATCTTTATTGATTTATAATTTAAACTTCTCCAGTCTTGCAAATATTTTTTTCAAATCTTCTAAATGCTGCGCAAAACTCCCTTGTACGCTCTGTGAAATTTTATACCTTCTTTAATGAAGATCGCGACACCGCCTTCACGTTTGGATCTGGGCCGGTTTCTTCTTCTAACAATATAATTATTGTACTCCAGTTTGTGCTTATCGGTTAGCTTGGTTTCGCTAGCGAAAAGCACATCAGGAGTTTGGTCTTGTAGCAATTTAAACATTACGGCTCTTTGTTCGATCCTAATCAGTGAATTCACATTCACCGCAAGGACCTTCAAAGTTTGTTCCACCATGTGCGTACTCATTACGGCATGTGTTGCCTTAGGCCCGGCAGCAACGCGTAGATCTGGTCCACCCGCTTGGCCTGTTCTTGAACCTGCTTTTGCAGCTTGCCCTTGGATTGCGAGCAAGATGGCTAGCATGTTAGGTGCAGCTTCCGTTGTTCTCGGCATCGGGGCCGGAGAAGCAACAGTCGCTTGCTGTACCGTTGCCCCCCTACCTGACGCCATTTGGGCGTAGGAAATTTGGGGCGTGACGGCTGGTGTTTGAAACCTCATAGGTGAACGTTTGACCTCCACCTTCTACTGCCGCGCCAATTTTGCTTTTTTAATGTCGGTGAACTTAGGACAACCCCGATAGTTTGCGGTGTGTCCCACGTTCCCACATAAACGCACGAGAGCTGCGTCCTATCGGATGCTCCGTCCCTACCCAGAGCACACTCCTCGGAACTGTGATTCTTTGAGCACTTCACGCATCGAGGCTACATTTGGCAGTTCGACGCGGCGTGCCCGAACCTCTGGCAGCGAACGCATTGTATAACGCCTTCGGTCCTTTTTAATTTTTCCCAGTGAACCACCTGGTAGTCTAGCAGACTCCGTTTCTCCCGCCTAGCTCTAGCTGTGGTAAATGGCTTTACCCCACAAACTTGAGTCCTTCGCACACCTTCTCTTTGAGCAGTGCTAGAATCTCCTCAGGATCAGAAGACGGTTCCAACCCCTTCAGCAGCATCGATTGCCGCTTTTCACACTTCGGTGTGTATGAGTAGTGCTCGGTCGTCGTTTCTTTTATGAGCTCTTTAACTTTCGCGTAGCCCTCCACTGTGTTACAGTGGATGGCATGGCGATCGTTCCCCAATCTCTTTATGTTAAAATTATTACCAATGACCAACTTACACAGGTCCTTGGTAGCATTTACCTCTAGTTTATAGGTGTTGATCGGAGGCATCTTCTCCTTCTTCTTCTTCGGCTGCTGCTGCTGCTGTTATTGCTGCTGCTGCTGTTGTTTCTGCGGCTGCTGTTTTTGTTGTTTCTGCTGCTGCAGTTTTGTCTACTGCAGTGGTTGTTTCTGCTGCTGCTGTTTTTGTTGTTGATGCAGTTGTTGTTGCTGCTTTTGTTGCTTTTTTTGTTGGGCGCTTACTACCTCTGCTTGCTCCCTCTGCCTGTGTGCAGTTTGCTTTAGCTTAACAGCCAGCATTTTTTCTTGAAGCTTTTCAATGCTGCTGCTAATGTCTTTAATCATTTCATCCTCATCTTCCGATTCGGATGACGCTAGGGAAGCAAAGTTATTATTGCCCCCTTCATAATGATCATCTTCTTCTGTTAGCACATTCACTCTTTTTTTCGTTAGATTAGGAGGGGTTCTCAAACTCCTCCTCCTTTTAATTGCTTTCGCAAAGTCACCGGCAACACCATTGTTGCCTTTTCCAACTCCCGTTATGGGAAGAGCGGAGCGCTCTCCACCATCAATCACGTGACTTTATTAATTTATTTACTTTTTGGTTTTGTTTTGATTAAAAAAAAACAGAAAAACAAAAGCTCCAAGTTTGACCTGGGATCGAGCCCGTATCCCACGCTTCGATGACCGACGCCGCTAGCCGCTGGATTGGTTATTTCGTAACTGATTGTCTTTAAATGACACTGGATCACTATTTATTTATTTACTTATGTAAAAGCCGAACACGTCAACAGGTCTATCCACTGTCGAGGTCTATGAACGACTGAAGAGTTAGTGATTAAGAAAATAAAATGCATTTTAAACTAAAAAAACTAACAATAATTGAAACTCGCGAAAAAATAGACAAAGCAGTTTTACGCGTACGGTATATAGGCAACGGAAATTTCGTTCGGTAAAATTCAGGCAACATAAGGAACGGTGTATTTTATACGATTTAATACGGTGAATTGACACAATTTGGACAATGGCTGAACTGAGAATGCGTTCAGGTGCTCCAACAGCCATAATAAAATTAATGGATAAGCTTGATAATGGCGAATTGGCAGAGATAGATGCTGCAAGGCAACGTGTGTCGCTCGAGAATTTAGAAGGCCATTATGCTCGATTCAAGGACGCTCATTTTGCGTTAGTAGGTAAGGCGGAGGAAGGCGAGATGGAGGCGCATACGACTCTTTTTGAAGAAGTTGAAGATCGATACTCCAGTGTAAAAGCAATGCTGACGCCTGCCACCGTCTGTTGCTAGTGCGGTGAATACGGTGCGTGGTCAACCAGGCGAGGTACACGATGTGCGACTGGAGAAAATAGTCAGTCATTCCTGAATTCCATGGAGAATTCAATTGGTGGGTTGCATTTCGCGACATGTTCGAGGCAGTGGTGCATTCGCAAGAGTACCTTTCGACGGCAGCAAAGTATACGAGGCTGATGAAGGCATTAAAGGGCATGGCTGCACAGGTGGTAGCTGGTTTTCTACCCATAGATGACAACTATGAATCAGCTTGGAAAACCTTAAAGGCACGCTACGATAATAATCGGCTTATCTTTTCAGCGCATCTGACCATTTTCGTCAATATGGAATCGCTGGAGAAGGAAACAAGGAAACAAATATAGGCTTGCGTCGGGTCATCGATCTGACAAATGAGACGACGCGGTCAGTGGCGGCCATGAAACGACCGGTAGGTAAGGGGGACGACATCCTTGTCCATATTCTGCTGTTAAAATTACCGAAGGCGACCGTCATTCATTGGGAAATGGAACATCGAGGCACGGAACTTCCACAACTGGAAGACCTATTGAAGTTCATCGAAGGAAGGGCTCGTGGTTTCAATCATATAGGAAGCGCAATGGTCGAGCGTGCGAACACCGCAGGCAATATGGCAACCCGGAGATCATCGTCGAATCCAAAGGCTCATGTGCACACAGGCGCTACACCGAGGCTTACACGATCAAATTTACCGACTTCAGATCGTGGTCATTGCTACTATTGTAATGGTAATCATTACATAGGACGCTGTCCATCATTAGAAGCGTTAACCTCAGCGGAACTATTTGGTAAGGTTAAGGACTCTAACTTATGTTATAATTGTTTCACTCCAGGTCACGCAACACGAGCATGTTTCTCCAAGAAGCGGTGTGGGAAGTGTGAAGGCGCACATCACACAATTTTTTGTCGCACTTCGATAAGAGCGCAGGCTGAGGCAGCATCTAGTACGAAGGAAGTTGCGTCCGCAGCATCATCACCACCACAGGCTTCAGCGTGACTAGGCAAATCAGATAAGGCACTGGCTGTTGCATCATTCGTCTACAATGGGCGCACGACATTATTGGCGACAGTAAAGGCAGATCTACTGGATATTCGAGGCAACCGCATTACTGCACGTGAGCTATGTGACTCAGGCTCACAAATAAACTTTCATCACGGAGCGATGCATGCAGAAGTTACGAATGAAGAGGCAGAAGTTCGATATGGCTGTTGCTGGTGCAGGTGATGTAAGAGGACCTACGACACGAGGCGTGGCAGTGTTGCAGTTACGATCACAGACTGAGGCGGATTTTTCTATGCAGATTCATGCATTTGTCCTGGCGAAGATTACGGCGGATTTACCCACACACCACATACGGATTGATCAACTCCATCATTTACAAGGCAACTGACAGACCCACATTTTGGAAATCCAGGCGAAATTGATCTGCTGATTGGGGCAGATGTTTGGGGTCTCATACTTAAGGACGGGCTCATTAACGGCGAGGCAAATCCACACGCACAGAATACGCATCTTGGCTGGGTAGTTTGAGGTCCGGTCGATTTAGTGTATTGTAATTTGGCGCATGTATGCATACCGTAGGCGATGACAACTTGGAGACAGCTCTTACACGTTTTTGGCAGTTAGAGGAACTAACTCTACCGGAAGGTAATGGTCAGACAACGAATGAATGCGAGCAGCATTATGCTAACACGGTACAACGACAGGAGGACGGACGGTATGTGGTCAGCATACCATTCTTATCAAATGAACAGTCATCGGCTGACCTCCCAACCGTGCAGATCTATTTCTTTGGTGTATCAAAGTGCCTGCATTTTTCATAGTTTTATTACTTCCAAATATAAATTGTGAGTTTTTCCATATTTTCTCATTTTTCCTTTTCCTAATCCAATAAAAATAGATACCAAGTGAATACTTTTGTTTCCGTAATAAAATACATTTTGTCGGCATGTATCAAAAGCCTGCCCACAAATCGGGTAACCGGTTCGGTAGTCTTGATGAGTACAACCTTTCAGACACCCCTGAACCCCCTCCTATCCCCCCGAATAAAAGATTGAAACCATCCAGCCGTATATTCTCCGATTTTCCCGAACTACCTACAAAAACGATTTACAAAACGCTCGCTTTGTACACATAACCTCCAAAAACAAACCTCTTTCTTCTGTCAGTGTTTTTGTGTTAAAAAAAATCATTGATTCAATCAGCACACATTATCAAAAGATCTCCCTGCTTAGGGATGGCTCTTTATTAATTCTCACTAAAGACCAGAATATAGCTGACAAATTTATAAAATCGAAAGCCTTTCAAACTATTTGCCCAGTTGAGATAAAACTCCACGCTAAGCTCAATCACTCCAAAGGCATTGCTTATGCACCCTGCCTTATAAATGTTCCCGAACCCGAAATCATGAGTGAACTTAAGTCACAAAATATAACCGACGTCTACAAATTTACCAAAATGAATTCAGACAGGAAACAAATCCCCACAGGGCTTATGATATTCACCTTCGACTTATTTCCAATTCCAAGCACAATTGAAAGAATATTTCCCTAACCCCATGCGGTGTCGGCAATGCCAACTTCTCGGACACACAAAAAAATGGTGCAAAAAGCCAGCTGCTTGTGAAACTCGTAATCTCCCTCCCCATGAAGACAAAAGCATTTTCTGTGCAACTTGTTCTGGGACCCACCCCGCCTCATCTAAAATATGCCCAAAATATATCCAAAGCAAAGAAATCATTGAGACAAAAACAAAAAATAAATGCTTCTTAGCTGAAGCCAGACGCATTCATTCAGAACGGAACCCCAAAACTTTTCCACTCTCCTCTGATCTCTATTCAACTAAACTCAAAAATCAAACCCGCGAAATAAGCAATCCCATTCCACCCACTTCTTCTTCTTCTTTCAGTCCCTGTACTGCCACTGCCACTTCTTCTTCTTCCAGTCACTCTACAACCTCTCCCTTTTCTTCTTCCAAACACTGCACTACCACTGATAACGAAAAAAAAATTCCAACTAAAACCGGTTTATTATCACAAGATAAACATATAACGCATAACCCACTTAAACATTCAACAACACAAATTACAAACATCCAAAAACAAATAGGTGAATCTACTTCTCTTACGAGGGAAAAATATCCACCAGTCTCTGCTTCAACCTCCTATGAAGTTAAAACTAAATCCTCTCTCGATTTACCACAATCACAACAACAATATCTTACCAAAAATACTTCAGCCTCAACACCAACAATTAATAATACCAATAACACTCAGAGTAAAATCTCTCATCAAAAACCCTCTCTTCTAACACAAAGTGCAATGATTATAGACGTAGATGACAGGCCTTAACATAATAAATACTTTATCATCAGGTGGGGGAGCGCCTTCTACAGGTATATTAAATTGTACTGGTGACAAGGTGCGTTCCAACGCCTATAACCATATAAAAATACTGCAATGGAACATGAAGGGTTATTTTAATAACTATCATGGACTTCTAGTACACAAAGCACTACCCCACAAGTACTTTCCGATTGATTCCAACATATCTGCCCTCGCTGTGAAGATAGAACTATAATTCAAACTTACCATCATCTCAATTTATATTCCACCAGACCAAATATTTAACTCCAATGATCTCGAAAGCATTGTAAAAAACATTACAACCCCAATTTTTTTAACCGGGGATTTTAATTCTTGGTCCTCCGCATGGGGTTCTCCTAGTATCAATAATCGCGGGAAGTTAGTTGAAAACTTCATCGCAAATTCCGGACTAGCAATTCTGAATGACGGGCGACCCACATTATAGAGTTGGAAACCAGCTTGCGCTCTGCTAAAGGGAATACCCCTGAATTCGACCGAATTACTTACTCAATGCTAAAAAACAGTCCACCTTGTTTCAAAGATAGGTTATTGTCATTGTATAACAACATACTTGGTAGTGGAGTTATTCCGCAAACATGGAAAGTGGCAACCATCGTGCCGATACGGAAAACCAACAAAGACCATACTTGTATCGAAGGATACCGTCCGATCTCACTCCTGCCCTGCCTTTCAAAAGTCTTAGAATAAATAATTTCCAAATGCTTATCCTGGTGGCTGGAAAAAAATAAGTTAATTGACATCAACCAAACTGCTTTCAAACCTGGATGCGGGACCCTAGATTCACTTCTCGGCTCTCTCAGAAAAAAATCACATTTCGATTTTATCTGTGGATTTTGAACGAGCGTTTGACAGAATAAGTATCCATGTCATTTTAAACCAATTAAAAGAATGGAAGATTGGTCCAAAAGTTTTCAACTTTATAAAAGCCTTCCTTACCAACCGCAAATTCCGCATTAAGACTAATAATAAAATTTACTCACAAATTCATAATTTAAAAAATGGCATTCCCCAAGGTTCCCCCCTTTCAGTAATCTTATTCAAAATAGCGTTCAATAAAATAAGTAAAATAACTCGGGCATATCCTCAAACACATCACGTCCTTTATGCAGACGATCTTATTTTGTTCACTACGAGTACTCAGGATCCGCAAGCTCGAGATCTTGTAGATGCGACCAATTTTGAATTGTGATGGTTGTAGATGGAAGATAATTTGTGAGCTTTTGCAATACATATGCGTCGAAGCTGCAAGTAAAGTTATTTACACAAGAAAGTAATTTCAAAGTTACCCTTCCTCTTGACTGATGAGTAGATGAATGTTCAGCTCCTATGCCAACAATAGATAGAGATGTATGAGACCGTTTCGCTTGAAGAAGTTGACTTAGATGCTCTGATATCAGATTTACTTCTGACCCTTGATCAAGAAAGGCTCTTACTAGATGGAGTTCACCGGTAGAGGATGGAATTTTGACCAGCGCAGTTGTGAGCAGAGTTCCGTTATGAGATGGACAGATGTTGGTTACATTTGTTGAAGCAGTTTTGACAGCCGATGTGGTTTGTGGAATTGGTGATGATTGTGTATATGTGTGAATAGAGGTATGATGATGTCCGGAACAGATATTACATCTCTTTTTAGAAAGGCACGAACTGATTTGATGATTCCCGAGGCAATTGTAGCATAATTTAAGTTGTTTGATGAGCTGATAACGTTGTTCAGTATTCATTTGTTTATAATTTGGACAAGCGATGATATAGTGATCTCCTTTACAATTGGAGCATGAGCGGATGAGATTTTTTACTGTAACATTGTGCGATTTTACTTTCTGAAATGGATGTTTTGTGGAAGACGATGTTGACTTTCGATGTTCTTGCTGTTGAGGCACACTTCTTTCGAATGCTTGAAGAGAACGGATGCGTGTCTGTATGAAATCCTTGAGCTCTTTCCACATAGCAGATTCTTTGGACGATCCAAGCTTTTTCTCCCATTCTTTTGCAGAGGAAGCATCTAGTTTTCGTGAAACTAAGTAGACCAATACTTCATTCCACTGCTCGACTTTAACTCCTAACCAGCGCCTAGTGACTGATTGACATTGTTTAGAAGTGTTTCGAGATCATTTGCTGATTCCCGAGTTATTGGTTTTGATGCAAAGAGATGTTCTAACGCTGAATGGATTAATATTCTTCTGTTGTCGTAATACTCCACTAGATCATCCCAGGCAATTTTGAAATTAGCTGCAGTAAGTGGCAAGTTTATAAGACCTTGAGCTGCTTTGCCTGTGAGACAACCTTTTAGATATTGGAGTTTTTCTAATCATGTAAGAGAAGGATGTGCACCAATAACTGATGTGAATGTGTCCTTGAAAGGTACCCATTCTGCATAGTCTCCACTAAACGAGAGAAGATCAAGCTGTGGGAGACGAATATTGGTAGTGAATGATGGTAGCTGTCTGATTACAGATGTATCGGCTAAAGATGATCCATTAGCTGTAGTTTTTAACTGAATTTCTTCAGACAGAATAGTCATCTCTTCCATGGCGTCGAGATATTTTTCTTCACAATTGGAGTACAGTTTGTCCCTGAAGTACGGTTCTTCTTCGCATTCCGTTTTGGCTTCCGCTTTAAGTGAAGCTTTAATTGACCCCAAAGTGATGTGATTTTGTTTGAAATTGTTCCAATTTTCGGTCAGAGGAGTTAATCGAGACTGAACACGTTGATTTGTAATTGCGTTGCTGATCTTAAGTTTAGAGACTGCATTCAATATAACCTCAAAAAGTTCATATTGTTGTTCGAACAAATGTTGTAACTGCGCCGCTTTCGCCATAATGAGATTTGCCGATTAATACTTAAATTGACACAAAAATCCAGCAATCGAAGGACCATTAATGTTTAGAATTTTGTTAAATATCTTTTCTCTGTTTTGCACAAAATGATCGGAAATAGTGTCTAAGAATTGAGCAACTACGTAGTATGACGAAAAAGAAAGATGAACCTCGTGCTTTGACTGACAAAAAAGGATTGAACTTTATTTAAAAGGCTATTACATTTCACTCTTCCATTCTACTACAATTGTTTTTAAGTGACGTTTGATTTGAAAATAAATAAACACAATGCATTTTATTTTCTTAATCACTAACTCTTACATACTAACAAAAAATGCTTAAATGCTAGCTTAAAATTACTTAACAATCTTATACTAACTTACTGGCCCCACACAGGCGCTCTAAGCTACTCTAAATTCTTATGACTATGTCTTTCGACTTTATTTACATTTATTTTTACATTTATTAGAACTATTTATTTTGAATACTTAAGGCTAAGAAAAAATATTCGTTAAGAAAAACTTAGCATATGGACATGATTTTATTTTTTTATAAAAACTTAATATCTAACTTAAAATAAACCTTAGCCTACCTAACCTATATACATAATACACACATACACACACATAGACATTATTCACAATTATATACATAATTAGTGTATACAAAGGTATATACTAATATATGTATATATTTCTTAAATGCTAACCTAAACCTTTGCAAGCTGGCCATCGCTATTCACAGAGAAAACGGATTGGTCAGCTCTGCCTCATTAGTGAGGCTGGTCCGTAATTGACGAAAACGACGACGAAACATCTTCCCCATCATTCAACCACCAGAAATGCTGGTGCTGCCGAACGACATCCCTCTTATCGCGATTCCCCACCGCCCTACTGAACCTGAGGCGATCCACACTGCCGTGTGCGACGTCTCTGCTGTAGTTGAGTCGCCTGTCCCCAGCTGTCCGAGCGACATGGAAGATTAACGGCACCGCTGATCTATCCTGGATCAACCCTATCTGATCTAGGTAGAGGAATGCTTCCGGTGGAACGAAGCCGTCAGAGCGCACACTCTCGTGGTAAAGGTAATTGGGGTAGTAAGCCCCAGATATCAGGTTATTCGTCGAGGTAATTGCTCTTGCAATGTGCCTTCGAGTCAGCTTAATTACGAAGTTGTCCAGGTTCGCCCTGTTGTAAAGGACCTCGTTAGGATAAACATTTTTGTACTCCGACTCTGGTGTCCTGTACCAGCGAAGGCAAGCCCTCTCAAACACCCGAATCTTTTCATTAAGCTTGCTCGTACATTGAACCACACGGGACAACCAAATACCAGCATGGGCCTGATAAGGGTCATGTAGCAGATTACCTTTAGCAGCATCGAGTTGGCTGCTATAAAACAGTCTCTTTGTAAGGGCAAAAGCACCTTTAGCTCTGGCCAGAGCATCATCTACATTTTTGTTAAAATACAGAAACTGATCTAGCCAGATCCCAAGGTATCTGACTACATTTCGACAGGCAAGTGGCTGTCTGTGTTGTCCAATGATCGAGAACTTTCGCCAGTTTTTTCTGGTATCCCTAGAGGCTCCAGACAACGGCATCCTAAAGAGAATGGTTTCCGACTTCTGAAAGTTGATTTTCAACTTCCAGTCATCGCAAAATCGTCTTATCTTATCGAAGTCACGCTGCAAAAGAGTATTAATGACCTCGATTTTTGGACCTGTTCTGTACGCTATCAAATCGTCTGCGTACTCAATAGTATGGGGGAGTGAGCATATCAAGTCGCTTGTATAAATGTTAAATAGGATCGGCGAATTGACCGCGCCTTGCTGAAGACCATTTTTAATTTGAAATATTCCAACAGAAGTCACATCACCATTCTTCACGATGAAATGTCTGTTAGTTAGCATATTATAAAGAATGTACAAGAGTGGTTTACTGATCCCCAGCCTAGTGAGCTTATAGAAAAGACCCTCAACCATACGGTGTCGAAGGCCTTCTCCAAGTCAACAAGGCAGGCACCAGTGCATTGTTTTTTGCCTTTATTCCATTGGATATCGGACAGCAGTTTAGACGCGGCATGTGAGATATCATGTCCCGTCTTAAAACCGAATTGATTATCCGGAACTATATGTTTGTCCTCAACCCACCTAGACAGAGCTCTATTGATTACTTTTTCAAAAACCTTACTGATATTCGGAAGGAGACTTATCGACCGGAGATTCGCCGGATTGGATATATCGAATTGGGGATAGGTTGAACCACCGCCGTTTTTCAATGCGCTGGATAATGTGCATTATTCATTGCATTGTTAAACAGGCTGGTGTAAATGTCCGCCGCTTCTAGAGGGAGATGTCGAAGCACGATGTTCGGAATACCATCGGTCCCCACTGATTTCTTAGCCCTGATTGTGTCGAAGATCTCATGGAGGTCTACCTTCGAAATGAACGGGGGTAGGTCACCCTCTCTGGAAATGACATTATTTGCCATATTTTCGTCGCTGAACCGGGTGAAACCAGAGCCCTCGGATCGCCAGTTCCCTATTTCATTTCGAATGCAGAAGTCGTGTCCCAAGACGCGATTGTTCAGGTCATAATTAGGGCCAATGATATCAATGGCCTTGTATACTTCCTGGAAAGTCGCCCCTATGGTCTCAACCTTCTCCTGTGGATCCTCGATCACAAAGAAGTCGTCATCATCAGCGGCCTCATTTGGATCAATACCTGCTATTGTCAGTAACCGTTCGTTGTCTGTTGTCCGGGCTATTTTAAGACACTGAAAGTCGTTTTGATTTCTTCTCCGAAATAGTTTATTTATTTGCGGAAACATATTCGGGTTGCTGGTGTTTATAGCCCGAACCTTGTTGTTCCAATACAAACTTACAGAAATTCTCTTTTATTAGCGTTTGAATATTTTTAATCGACGACTTCAATGTCTTAATCTCCGGGTCTTGTCGGTCAGTTAACTGTCTGTACAAGTTTTTAAGTCTTGTCAGAAGTCTACTCTTCTGTCGGTGCAGTGCGTCAATAGTAGGATTGCGGAGCAGGTCTTCGTTATTCGTACGTCAATACCGCGGTATTGTAGTGTCCATAGTTTGTTTAATTGTCTCGTCCTTTTGTTTTAGGTAATTGTCTATCTCCTCATTTGACAAATTCCTATTGGACAGTGGGTGGAGCGTGTTCGAGGAGAGCGCTCTTTTCAAGTTTGCGGAGAAGCGTGTCCATCGAGTCTTGCTGTAGTTGTAAGAATATCTTTGGACAAACTCCTCCAATTCCGCAATTTCGTTGGGAACTGTAATTTCGGTGCTAAAACCGCAATGGTCATTGTCATACACGAATGTGCGCAGACAGTTTAGCGTTTGTAAATTCGTACCAGTCAGTCGTATGCGTTCGTCGTACAGCAGTAGATCCAAATAAGACCCGCCTCTTGGAAACGACGGGTTATCCGTCGCTTTAAGACCGAGTCTGTACATGACATCGTGCTGACCCCACCAATCGAGTAGTAGGTTCCCTCTAGTATTTGGCAAATTATTTCCCCAATCTCTGTGTCTAGCGTTGAAATCCCCGCCGATTATAAAATAATTCTCCCCCGATTAGAGCCTCAGAAGTCGAAAAAGCGTGTCGAGCTCTGTAATGAATAGGGTGGATTGTGAAGCCTCAGGTGCATAAACAGAGGCCAAGCACAGCCGCTTTCCACTGCGGAGCGGGATGTAAACGACGACTGCCTCCAACACCCGGAACCTGCGCAACACGCCTTTGTACACTCTGTGAAATTTTATACCTTCTTTAATGAAGATCGCGACACCGCCTCCACGTTTGGATCTGGGCCGGTTTCTTCTTCTAACAATATAATTATTGTACTCCAAATTGTGCTTATCGATTAGCTTAGTTTCGCTAGCGAAAAGCACATCAGGAGTTTGGTCTTGTAGCAATTTAAACATTGCGGTTCTTCGTTCAATCCTAATCAGTGAATTAACATTCACCGCAAGGACCTTCAAAGTTTGCTCCACCATGTGCGTACCCATTACGACATGTGTTGCGTTAGGCCCGGCAGCAGCGTGTAGATCTGGTCCACCCGCTTGGCCTGTTCTTGCACCTGCTTTTGCAGCTGAGCCATCTGCCCTTGGATTGCGAGCAAGATGGCCAGCATGTTAGGTGCAGCTTCCGTTGTTCTCGGCGTTGGCGCCGGAGAAGCAACAGTCGCTTGCTGTACCGTAGTCCCCCTACCTGACGCCATTTGGGCGTAGGAAATTTGGGACGTGACGGCTGGTGTTTGAAATCTGACAGGTGAACGGTTGACCTCCACCTTCTGCTGCCGAGCCAGTTTTGCTTTCTTAATGTCAGCGAACTTAGGACAACCCCGATAGTTTGCGGTGTGTCCCACGTTTCCACATAACACGCACGAAAGCTGCGACCTATCGGATGCTCCGTCAACACCCAGAGCACACTCCTCGGAACTCTAGTTCTTAGCGCACTTCACGCATTGATGCTGCATTTGGCAGTTTGACGCGGCGTGCCCAAACTTCTGGCAGCGAACGCATTGTATAATGCCTTCGCTCCTTTTTAGTTTTTCCCAGTGAACCACCTTGGTAGTCTAGGACATTGACACTCCTTAGACTATCCAGACGGCTTTCGGGACTGAGCTGCACTAGGAAGAACGGCAGACTCCGTTTCTCCCGCCTGGCTCTAGCTGTGGTAAATGGCTTTACCCCCACAAACTTGAGTCCTTCGCACTCCTTCTCTTTGAGCAGTGACAGGATCTCCTCAGGGTCAGTAGACGGTTCCAACCCCTTCAGCAGCATCGATTGCCACTTTTCACACTTTGGTGTGAATGAGTAGTGCTCCGTCGTCGTTTCCTTTAGGAGCTCTTTCACTTTCGCGTAGCCCTCCACTGTGTTACAGTGGATGGCATGGCGATCGTTCCCCAATCTCTTTATGTTAAAATTATTACCAATGACCAACTTACACAGGTCCTTGGTAGCATTTACCTCTAGTTTATAGGTGTTGATCGGAGGCACCTTCTCCTTCTTCTTCTTCTGCTGCTGCTGCTGCTGTTGTTGTTGTTGTTGTTGTTGGTATTGTTGCTGCTGCTGCTGCTGTTTCTTCAGCTGCTGTGGTTTCAGCTGTTGTTGTTCTTGCAGCAGTTGCTGCTGTTGCTTTTGCTGCATTTGTTGTTTCGGCCGCTGCAGTTTATGTTGTTGCTGCAGTTGTTGTTTCTGCTCTTGCTTTTGAGAGCTCTCTACTTCTTGTTGCTCCCTCTGCCTGCGTGCAGTTTGCCGTTGCTTAATAGCAAGCACTTTTTGTTCCAGCTCTTGGATACTGGTTTTTATATTATTGATTTCTTCATCTTCGTCTTCCGACTCAGATGAAGCTAGAGAGGCATCTTTGTCATATTCAGCTGTTAAAACAGCATTTATTTTTTTTTTTTTTGTTAGATTAGGAGGTGTTTTCAACCTCTTCCTCCTTTTAATGGCTTTCGCCACGGTTATGGGAAGAGCGGAACGCTCTCCACCATCCATCACGTGATTTTTATTTGCCTTTCCTTCTTTTCCTTTCTTATTGCTTGTTGGTTTTGATGTGTATTACACAGTTAGAAAATAAAAATAAAAAAATAAAACAAGAAAAAAAGTTCAAAATTTCACTCGGGATTTGAACCCGTGTCCAATAATTTGTTGAGTGGCGCCGCTAACCGCTGGGCCACCGATTCAATTAATAAAATTGCAACTAATTATATATATTTATTTGTATTTATACACTGAAAGCGAAAGACCGAAAGACGTCTATTCTCACCGGAGATTTACGAACGACTGCACTTCGTATATGCCATTGCGATTTAGATGGATTTTACCACAGATAATAAATCTAGATTTGCTAGAAGTGCTCTCGCGTTCGTGTTTTGGGTCAGGAGTGAGCATGCGCGGCACCTAGCGGCAGGATAACTTTTTCATATGGAGAATATTGCCCAAAATATGGCGTGTGCGCTCAGTACTAATCTTTGTGGTATCTGCTATGTAGCTCGTGCATCTTCACTTTCCGGTCAGCCAACACCATTTCATTTATTTTTTTGACATTGTCCTCTGTAACCGTATCGGAGGGCCGGCCGCTGCAGACTTCATCGGTAGTGGAGTTGCGGCCACCACGAAACTCTCGAAACCAATATTTGACGGTGTAATCTCACGGAGCATTAGCCCCATAATATTTATTCAACTTTTCTTTTGCTTCCTTCGCCGTTTTGCCTCTCAAAAAATAATGTTTTATGAGAGAACGTTTTTGTCCAAGCATGTCAACAACAATCAGCTGTCAAAAGAAAACTAAAGACAGTATGTCACTGAAATTTGGCATGTCTGCCTAAATATGAACGGACTTCAAGGCTGCAGTAGCAGCGCATTCTGGTGGTCAAAGAGATTACTTTTCACCCCACCTAGTAGATTGTAAAATTAAAAAAAATACGTATATTACAAATGCTTGCTGTGTAATCTTTGGCATTCATTACAGTTTTTATATGTATTTATAGATTGAACAAATGTACAGCAAATACATTTTTGAATGAATTCTCAGGATTTTTTAAACTCAAAACTTGTAAAAACATATTTCTAATTGGCGATTTAATTATCAAAATTAATGAATGAGCATAGATTTGGAAAATATGAGATATGAAAAGTTTCAGGTCACGGAACTAATTGATTTTGCAGTTTCTCATAGATTGTTTGTTGTTTTATTTAATGTGGTAATTGGAGTTAATATTAGCGACAGAATATTGGAATTTAGCTAACGTAACACTCACGTCCTTGATAACATCTGCAGAGATATACGAATTTCGGTATGTGTAATGTTCTTATTGGGTATGTGTAAATATGTTGTATTATATAACCACATTTTTATGTTTTTATCGCATACATCCCATTGCACTTTTGGCAGTGCGCTGGTGTTCAACCGTATATTTTAAATATAACAACTATATTCTTTGAAACGTTTTAAAATACAGATTTTTATATTGTGTTCTTGCTGTTTATATTTATGTTACAAATGTTTCAAATAGCTATGTTGCTAAACATTTTTTGACATTTATTTTGTCTTTGATCATATATTCTTTTAACTACAATATTCACCATTATCAATACATTTTATTGATTGCAATTTAAGCAAATGAATTTTACATATCTTTCAACAGCTGGTGTCTGCTCAAATTTCCTAAATTAAATCCGAGCCTTGTTTTCATCTGTTCTGTAGCTTGATATTCCAGTAACAACAATGTAATAAGGCCACCAGAAGGTAAGTTTGTCTCCAAAGCTTGTATAAACTTTCCATCAATTAGAATTCAATAACATGAATAAAATAAACTAAATGGCAAACTCCACAAACACTCACTGCTATTACGATCATTTGCCCCCCCCCCCCCCCTCCCCCTTCCCCTATTACAGATCTGCTATAAAATCACTTATGCTTTTATAAAGAGTCCTGCACAAAACAACCTTAACATTGACAATTCACATCTTTTCATAGCCAGGTGACTACACACAGTTGTAAAGTCGTTTGAGAAAGGCAACTAGTTACCGTCTTTAGCAAACTTTCAAGAAATCATATAAATACAAACAACGTGAAAACCATTTTAATTTCTTTAGAATTCAAATGAAATTTACAGAATGAAAAAGGTTTTTTTAGAAGTCTTCGTCCCATCCTCCACCATCCAAGGTGAATCGAAACTGCATAAGGACGAGAAGATAAATCGTAATAGTGGAAATTGACTGGAAAAAAAGATATTAATATTTTTAACAAGTCAAAATATATCATATAATTTTTCTTCTTACCGATGTCAATAACTTCCTATTAACATCTACATATCCCTTTAAAGTAACAATGGCTGGATTCATTTCAATCGCTATAATAAATAAATCAATTTCCTTTTGAGATTGTAGGTCGAAATTGCTAAGATTTGCTGAGAGTAGTGTTTCTTGGACCCCGTTCGATACCACAAGCGTGGCTTGATGAGAACAATCACAAAATATAAAAAGAAGACCCGAACAATACGTCGCTTGTACTACAAAACCCATTTCCTTATATGAGATACTAAATCCACCAGTTTTCCCGAAAATTTCAGCAAATGCAGCATATACTGCCATTGCAATGTTTACAAATCTAAAGAAAGCAAATGAGAATTCTTTGTATTTTTACTGACTTTGCGAATATATAAGTTCTTACAAAAATATGCAGTATGTTGAATAGGTCCTTGCATAGGAGTTTCCAAGTGATTGAAGAAGCTCACTTAAGTTTAACCAAAGAAAACGATATTGTGATATAATCGAAGCATTATATTCTTTTGTAACATCCTTCGAAGGTTGAGAAATAATTATTAGAAAAAGATTGTAATTAAATCTTTAATGTTAAAATTAATATAAATATGTACACATATTGCCATATATGAAAAATGTACGCGGCATTTCTTATTAAAAGTAAGGTAAAATATTCTCAGAGAATAAATAAAGAACCGCGAAATTTCCTCAGTGGAATCAATGCTGTTTTTTATAGTTAGGATAATACCCTAAATTAATTGTTATATACCAAGAATTCAGGCCCTTACTTACGAGTATTTGTAAACCTAAACAAATGCTTAAAAAACACAAAATATATGCAGTTATATGCTGAATAAGCAGACAGTTCGTTGTATAAAATGGAAATGCAGCTTCAGAATATACTAAACTTAAAACAGCCTGAAGCAGATGAATCCAATAATCCTCTTTAACATTTACGAGTATAGGATCGTGTAGTCAATCGCGTACAGAAAAGGTCTAAAAACGTTACTACCATACTTTTGCAAAGTGACTTCGATATTGCCGGGACATGAAGTTAAAGTCCAAAACCCTTTTTCTGAAGATGGCCTAATGGCCCTTTCAAACGATCCGAAAAATTCACAAACAAATATTAAAAATAGAATATGAATTTTTGATTCCCAAGAAGTATACTCGTATTTTATTTTGTAGGCAATAAGTTATTTTTTGCAAAGAACAGTGTAATCGGCCTTGTAAAAGACACTGTGCTAGTAAATATAAACTGAAACTATTTATTTAGAATAGTACATGATCGTATAATCTTCCCAATACTATATTCTCGAGTAGAGAATGCAGTTATACAATCCCATTTAAACCAAGATTTCCAAAGGCTAATTTAGAATTGCATGTCCGAAGTAAGAGAAACATGGCAGCATCATCAGATAAGGAAGAGTTTGAGCAGGAGGATGATTCAGCGATTTTAGAAAATAACGACGTCAATGAGGAGCTCAACCTACTTCGAGAGTAGGTTGAAGCGGAAACTTAGAGTTGCACATGGAAGCGTAAATTCCAGTTAAAGCTCCATTTAGCCGAGATGGTAACTCATCATCATTGACCGTTGGGTAGAACATTTCGACGTGATGAAACCGTACAGCAGTTTGTGCTCATAATCCTATTGAAGAAGGAGATTTAATTCAATTTATCATCAAAGGCATTTCTGACACTGAAGGCAACAAGGCATACTGTACAATGCCAACAACATTGAGCAGCTAAAGCATCTATTAATAAAGTATAAATACTTCAAAAATACATTTCAGGTGCATAATCGCAAAAAACATCAAATTACTCGTAAATTAAATGGTACATGGTACAAAGGATCGCCTTACCGAACGAGACGAAAATGGTGCACCTTTGAGTGGTTCATATCAGAGGAAAGAGTTTACCTGCTTCAAGTGTGACCATCGGATATACATTGTCGAATATTGCTCTAGTAATCAGATGGTTTTGACATTTCAAGAAGTACAAAAATGAACAAAGGAAATTCAGCAGGCACTAACAATATTTCGGACCAGGAAAACAGTGGCTTGAAACAGCAGCGGCCTTAGTAGCTAATGATTTTGAGAAGGATATCTTTTATCGTTTATTTATTGACGTGCTGAAATTCGATCACGGTCAGCACTATTTTGGACTCAGGGAATGAAATAAGCTTCATTCATGAGAAGTTCCTATAGACGTTTATAATTGAAATATTAGAAATAAACAGTCACTCATATTATGGCGTCGACAGTAGTCCACTTCGTGTATTGGAATTTAATTCCTTTATATTTTTTAATAATATATGAACTAATTTGTAGTTAATTGTAGTTTAAAATCATTCAATGAGTTATTTGTTGTACTTGGTAGAAATTTCGTTCACGAAATTAATATGGTGTTGTAGAGAACGAGTAAGAAAGCTGAAACTCAAGAAAAGATAAATTTGGCAGTTACATAACGTCCAGAATTACTGTGCTTCATGTTTATCGCTATCGCCTTTAAGACAGTGTCCACAAATGTATGGTAATAATAATATTTACCATTATTCTCATGGGCATTTAGGTACGTTAAATGGAGTTGGTTTTGTTGAAAAAATAGTAATATTGACACAAGTGACAAACAATTAGAATTAGACATACTCGTACAAATTAATGAAGGTATACCATACAGTGTTCAGGAAAGTGTAAAAGAGATAGTCAGGATACGGTTTTTATCCAGATTTGGATAAATTTCATTCGGATGAAAGCTAATTTAAAGTAAGGATAGTTTTGTCCACAGATATTCCATTTCATTACCCGCCAAGAAGGTTATCTTATTCACATAAAATTGAATTAGAAAAAAATTCTTAATGACTTGCTGAGCAAGGGCATAATCTAAGAGTCTGGTTCACAATACGCATCACCTATCGTACTTGTTGATAAGAAAAATAATGAGTTGAGACTCTGCAAAAGTTTTTATGGAACTACTTAAGAATAAAAAATATTTTACAATGACATGACATCCTTATCACAACTGAAACAATCGAAGAACATATGAATATTCTAGATGAAGTCATTAATATCGTCGTTAACAAAGGCTTCTCTCAGGTTAGACAAATTCATTTCTTACATATTGAAATCACCTATTTATGTAGATTACAAAACAACTGAAGCAGGTTTCAGCCCGAATAATACAAACCTCAAAACCCTTAAAAGTTTTTCATTACCTACCTCTTTTAAGGTTCTTCACAGTTTTCTAGGACTTTCATTTCAAAACCTCTTTACGACCTATTAAGACAAAACAGATACTCCATTTATTTTTGACTTCAAGGAAATCGAAGTCTTTAAATAGCTGAAAAACAAATTAATTTCAACACCGAGCTGCATTGTGATGCCAACACGCTTATATTTAAAGCAGTGCTGCTGCAAAAGCAAATCACCCCATCCTCTTTTTTCGAAGCGTGACTTAAGGAACTACATATTGTTCCTTTAAAATATAATAAAAATAAAAACAAGTTTTTAAGCTTTCAAGTCTTCTCTGTTGAGTTTCACTTATGAATAGACTGACAATTTTTTAATAAAGTTAAGATTATTTATTTCATTTTATTTTCTAACTGCCTGCATTGCAGTTCTTTTATCTTCTTCTTATGTTTTCCACGAAACTAAACTTGGGTTTTATATTTTTTTTTTCTTTTATGGTTCAAACTAAATTGCAATGTCTCGAAATAAGGTTATTATATTTCAAGACATTAAACTTCCGCTTGCAGAAAAATTGCAATATGATTCTATAGTTTCCAATTGATAGGAAATGTTGTTGGCGTTGATGGAAGTTTCGACGTAATCCGTGCGACATATTCTGAAAGTAAATACCATAGTTATTTTGGAGACGTTGTCTATAATATGTGCATTTACTTACTTACTTCAGGTGGCGTTACAGCCCGGAGTAGACCTGGGTTTTAACCAACAAGAGTCTCCAGCTTCTACTGCACTCTCCCTCTAGGGCGGATTCGAAGACTTTTCGCACCAGAACATTGGTGTCCATCTGCTCTACATGACTCAGCCATCTCAGTCGTTAGACCTTCACTGCTCTGGCTAAGTCGACATCGCTGTATAGCCCGTACAATTCGTCGTTGTATTTCCACTTCCACTCAATGTCTATGCAGACCTATCCAACCGAAAATCACCCGAAGAATTTTCCTCCCAAAAAGCCAAGAGCACCCTCATTCAGTTTTTGCTAAAGTCCATGCCTCTGAGTTATACAGCTGGACTGGGATTATTAGGGTTTTATATATAGGGTCACTTTTGTTGTTCGAGAGAGGGCTTTGCTAGTCAATTGCCTTCCAAGGCCAAAGAAGCAGCTTTTGGCAAGAGTTATTCTTCGTTTGATCTCAGCGCTGGTATCTTTGTCTGAATTGATAGCGGGGCCTAGATAGGCAAAGTTAACTACCTCAAAGTTATATCTGTCCAGGGTGACATTCTGTCCGAGACGTCGGTATTGGGTGTCCTCTCTGATTGACAGCATATACTCGTTGACCGTTAAACCCAACTTTCCCACTTCCGTCGCAATACTCACGAAAGTGCTACTGAAATTAGGTTACTTTCTTCCGATTATGTCAATATCATCGCCATATGCGAGTAATTGGACGGACTTTTGTAAGATTGCGACTCTTATGTTGGCGCTTGAGTTCCGAATGAGAATTATATTAAAGAAATCCCATGACAGAGCATCGAATTTTCTAAATCCTTTTTTGACATCAAATTGGTGAGTTTTTTATCGACCTTGATAGAGCAGCATCATCCTGCACAAACGGACGAGTTTAGTAGGTATGAGGACACTTGACATAGCTCTTTATAGCTCGTCTCTATAGATGCTGTCTTGTGCTGCCTTAAAATGAATAGGTGGTATGTATTGATTTGGACCTCATGGCTTTTTTCCAAGATCTGCATCTGCTTCAGGCCTTCACACAATATGAGAAATAGGATCTTGTGTGCGAGGTTAAGAAGGCTGATGCCTCTGTAATTGGCGCAGTTCAGGGGGTCTCCTTCTGAATCCAGTATCGGAGGTGGTGTCGGGCAGGCTATGGTTTCCGACAGTACTAGCAAAGGTGCCCTCTCTTCCTTATTGTTGCTTCGTAAATTTATTTCCATAGCCGGGCTGTTACCCTGGCGGCATAATCCCCAGCCTGGAGGGACAATATACTATATGCACTTAAACGATAGACTTACTTGGAATTCCATTCAAAGTTGTTAGAGGTTGTCCAGCTCTCGTTCCTACTTTGAACAAAAAATTGCTGAACCTTCGTAGTTCACGGTGGTGGTTAGAACTGCAATCATACGACTATTCTGTTGAACATAAGGAAAGTGATCCAATACCATATGCAGATTCCCTAAGTATCCTTATCCTCCATATTTCTGCAGCTGCACAAGGAATTAAGCAAGTCTGAAAGTCCATACTTCGAAATGATTAATGGGTTGATATATTGAAAGACGAAGGAAAAGATTATTTTGTACGTTCCATTAGACAGGGAGGAGCAGATCATCAGAACCCATCATGAAGCGCATTGTCATTTAGAAGTCGAGAAATGCTTTGAGCATCTGTCAGATTTTATTGGTTTCTCAAAATAAAAGACAAGATAAGAACGTTTATAAAAAGTTACCTTAAGTGCATTCCCACCATATTCTAGTGGTAGTTCATGGTTTTACTAAGTTAACGAAAAGCACTCAAAGTAAAGTAGCTTTATCTTGCAGCTTTATTTTGCATATTTTTCTAGACCTAACCGGTTTATAACTGACCATTGGACTTGTTTCATCTGGAGAGAGTTTGTCGAGTTATTGTAAGATTATAATATTCAGCATGCCACAGTGGCAATATACTGCCCACAATCTAATAGCCAGTTGGAACGACTTAATCGCATAATAACACCTATGCTAGCGAAAGAATGTGAATGTGTTTTAAACCGAAGATCCTACTACTTGAGAGAGATCAAAAGAGGGGTTTTGCGATAAGATCAAGGAAATTGTCATTAACTGCGGAAAAAAATTAGAAGATGCTAGGGATAAGTTAAGATAAGAAAACATTGAACGGGGACAAATGAGAAATAAATAAATATTGTGATAATCTTCATAAGAGACCGAAGAAATATAAGCTGGGCGATTATGTTACGATCAAAAATGTCGTCACCATGCCAAGTATAAAATAAAATTATTATCGCAGTATCGAGGGCCATGTGAGGTTAAAATGGTCCTACCAAATTACATATACGCTGTATAGGCGTTCTCCGAAAAGATAGATTATATGCGGTACCAGATATAGACGTGAAGGATGATAAACAAGAAGATGCAGATCAAAGAAGAAAAGAATACAATTTATAAAGTTAAATTGATTACGATACACCTATGTGAATGTTGTCAATATACTTTAATTTATATTTCAAGTTATGTTTTAAATTTATAGCTATGTTTTACTTATCCAATTTTTTACACATGTATGTAAATGTATGTACTTGTATTTGGGATGTAAATAAAAAAATTCAATTGCCATAATGAATATAAATTGTAGTGGAATATGTATGCACCTTAATATTTGTAATCCAGTAAGTTCATCTGAATTTATAATCGATATTATATTTTTTTAATTCAAATTTATTATGTAATCCGGGTGATTTCATGATTAGAATGGCCGAGTTGTAGGCAATAAATTATTTGTTCAAAAAAACAGTGTCATCGGTCTTGTATTTGTTTGAAATGGTATGATCCTCCCGCTAGTATATATGTACATACGATATGTATCTGCGTGAGAAACGTAATAAGTCATAGTTGAAGACAACACTTAGAGACGACACGTTACTTGTAGGTGAAAAATTGTTCACTGATGGATTGAAATATGTGGTAACAAAAATGGTGTGAAAGTAATTCACCAACTTTTAGGAGAAGTCCCGACACTGTTAACAACTTCAATGAATGAATTACACAACCAAAATACAAATATGTATACATAAAATGTCAATCTGATCTGAATCTGACTTTCTGGCTGTCATATTCAGATGACATTGACGTAACTAAACAACAAAAAGCATAAATAGCTCAAAGCCAAGCGCAACGACCAATTTGAGCGCACACATAAGTGGAAGCGTACATCAGGCTAATCGAGAAGACTCCGCCTGTCTTAATAATATGGAACTATCAAATTTGAAAATCTTAATTCTTATTATATATTTATACCATATGTATAATAATCGCCAGTCTTTGGCAACAGAAATTTTAACACCAAACGCTGGAAGTCTCGTATTCAGGAGTAAAACTAAGAACTTGTACATAAACAGGCAAATCGAGCCTAGTGGCCGGTGGCCTTCCACGTCTAAGGATTCAAGTTAATAATTTTGCGAATTCGGAATTCGCCGAACCGACACCAAGTGTGAATAACACCAACAGCGACTCTCATACTGAAACAGCTAGAACGATGCTAACAACAAAATTTCACTTTTAGATTTTTCCCTTCGATATTGTTATCATTTTATCATTAGTCATTCGTACTGCAACTATTTTGAAATGAAACTATATAATCAGGAGAAATCATGGGTGCTTAATTCTGAGTACCAAAATTGTGTTGTACTCGTATTTCTTCGGCAATGGTCAAATTCAAAAGAAAGACGATTTCCTTTTTTTTTTGTGCTTTTAGAAAATAATATTTCCCAAGTATGGCTAGCTTGACTAAAAGATGTACGGGAGCTGGTGAAATCTGCAAACTAAATAAATACGATAGACACCCAAACATGCCTGAATTCCACCATACTCCGGTCTCATCATATGCATACAAAATCCTGCATATAGCTATCACGGAAATACATGATGAACAATTTATCACTTGCATCAACAAGTTTTCGAAATTTGGAAAAATATTTCATGTGGAGAATAGATCGTCTCTCTACCTCAGAAGCGAGATCTAGAAAGTTTTTGGGGATTGACGACGAGCGTAGTTTGCTGAGTCCGATTTAAATCAATTTCATTAAAATATTGGGAATCAAGCATTATCAGAAGAATTAAACAGCTCAGATTCTACTTTATGGTTGGTTGAGGTAGAGATCTACCGTTGCCTATAAGCGAAACATAAGAGTTTGCATCATAAGGAATTCCTTAACATTGCGGTAGATATGTAGAAGCCTTCTGACATCTCTTTTAATCGAAGTCAACGTATAAATTACCACACATTACTAGAATTTCGCACCGGAGTGAAGAGGACAAAAAGAAGCAAAACCAGTAAAGAAGTAGAAGAATAAACTTCCGAAGGGAAACAGTGGCCTAGGACAATAAAGTAACCATAATTACAATTTTCGGACGCAGAATTCATAAGACTCATATTAAAAACACACAAAGTGTAGGACACATTTAAATTAATTATAATGGAATTGTTGAATAAAATATGAAAAAAGGTCTTGTAAATTAATAATAATCGAATAATAAAATAAAATGTATGAAAAAAGTTTTTCTAAATTAATAGTAATGGAAGTAGAAAAAAAAAATTTACGAAGGTCTTTTAAATAATAAAAAGTAACAAAAAAAGGCAACTCTTGAAGTAATCCGCTTCCTAGTGGTACTAGGAAATTACGAGGGTTAGTGTTGAAGGAAATAGAATTGTAAAGGGAAGCGCAGTCCACAGAACCAGAGAGCAGTCGATGAATGAAGAGAATGTCAGCTACGTCTCTGCGTTTTCCGAGGGTATTCAGGTTAAGAAGTTTGAGGTGGTCGCGATAGGGAGGTAAGATAAATGGGTCACTCCAGGGTAGTCCACGAAGAGCAAATCGAAGAAAACGACGTTGAAAGTTCTTGATTCGGGATATATGAATTCGCTGAAAGGGGGACCATACCTGGCTGGCATATTCCAGGAGGGTGACCTTGTCACATAAGGGTTGCAATATTCTTTTGACCAACGTTTGATAAAACCAAGCGATGAGTTGGCTTTAAGGATTATCTCATCACTATGCGAACGGAAGTTTAACTCTCTATCGTATAAAATTCCAAGGTCGCGAAGGGATTGAACCTGGGGTACAGGTTGGTCATGCAGACAATAACGTCGAGAGGGGGATTGATTGGACTTACGAGACAAAGTCATAGATTGGCATTTGGAGACATTAAGTTCAAACAAGTTATTAGACACCAAGTAGAAAACCTATCGAGGTCTTCTTGAAGGAGAATAGAGTCTTTTGGTGAAGAAATAGTTTTGGAGAACTTAGTGTCATCGGTGTAAATGGATACGGAGCAGTGTTTTATAATCTTCTCAAGATCGTTTATAGTTAAAATATAAAAGAGGGCCTTGTGGGACACCAGAATTGGGTGAAAACGCGGTTGAGAAGGTTGACCTAAAGCGAACGCTATAGTAACGGTTCTCCAGATAAGAAGATATCCATTTTAGCAATATGGGGTCAAAACCGAGGGAAGGCAATTTGAAAAGGATCAGTTGATGTGATATTTTATCGAAGGCCTTAGTGAAATCTGTAGCAATAACGTAAATTTTGTTGTCATTTTCTAGGGCTGAAAGCGCAAAGGATACGAATTCAACTAAGTTTGTAGTAGTTGATTTATCTTTTAGAAATCCGTGCTGACTGGGTGATATAAGTGACTTGCACTGGAAGCTTAGAACTTCATATAAAAAACTTTCGAACATTTTAGGTATGTGAGAAAGCTTAGCAATGGGGCGGTAGTTGGTTACTTCATTTTTTGATCCCTTTTTGTGAATCGGTGTTATGAAAGAGGTCTGTAAAAAAAACACTTTACCAACCAATAAAAAGGTAGACGAAATAATTCAATTGGCGATTTATTATTACGAAAAGATATAAAAGTTTATGAATGACACGTTATGGTTGAAGTAAGAAATATGACTGACAACTGATCTATTACAAAAGCGAAATATATTCATTTTGGTTAACAGTTATTTAATGAATACTTTAAGAGAGAAACATAGAGAGAATGATTTTTTCAACATCCTGCGGCCCGGGGATGATTCGCAAGCTCCAATGGGTATAGGAGCTGCACTGGTCTTCGCATTAAACGTCCATCGGGAAGACGCACCTCACAAGCTCGAACCTTACCATCTCGGCCTTCGAATGTCTTATCCACCATCATCATTTTCCAATGTATGCGTGGCTTACTACTGTCATGCAGAAGAACCACATCTCCTTTCTTAAGCTGCATTGATGTCTTCGGTTCGGAAAAGTGAAAAGATCTGAGTTGCTGCAGGTATTCCATTCGCCACCTTTTCGCCAGTTTAGTGAAATATTTCATACGATGCTGCCACAGTTCCCTCAGATTCGTGATATCAATCTCTGCGGATCGGCTTTGGTTTACAGGTTGTGGACACATCCGCAGGAATTGTGCTGGTGTAATTGGCGTCAACTCCAACGGATCGTCGGAAATGTATGTCAGGGGCCTTTCGTTAACCAAAGCCTCAGCCTCGGTCAGCAATGTACCTAGTTGTTCAAAATTAAGCTTCGACTTACCAATGACCGCTTTGAGGCTATTTTTGATGGTCCTTATTAACCGCTCCCAAAAGCCTCCCCACCAGGGCGCTTTCTCGACAATAAAGTTCCACTTCACTCTCTTCTTGGCCATAAATCCTGGCAGCTCTTCCGTCTCGAATATACGTTTTACGTCTCTCAGTTCCCAAGACGCTCGGCGGAAAGATTTCGCATTATCGGAGTATATTGTAGATGGTGTACCACGCCTCGCTATGAAACGCCTCAAAGCCATGATACAGCTTTCCGTCGAGATGCTCGTCGTCAACTCTATGTGGACAGCTCGGATTGCTGCACATGTGAAGAGCAGCAAATATGCTTTATGCATCGTTCCATCATCAGCTTCGTAGAACAGAGGACCGGCGAAATCGATTCCAACATTATCGAAAGGCATGGTTAAGGTAATTCGGTTGAGCGGTAATGGTGCAAATGGCTGGGAAGAAGGCCGACCGAACAACTTTTTACATATGAGACAGCTTTTGAGCCGCTTCTTTACGACCTGGCGCCCCTTGATAACCCAAAAACGCTCTCTCATCTTCACTAGGACGGTGTTGACTCCTCCATGTAGCGTTGTACGATGATAGTCATCAATAATAAGCATCGTTATATACATACCGTACATACCTTAGCCAATAAAGCTCGGCATCCTCCAACTGCCCCTTTGTCAGGAATTTCTCAAAAGGTTGTTTCTTTCGGCAGCGCTGAACAAACCGCAAAACCCAGCTAGTCACCCTCAGCAACTTAAACCAAGTGCTAAAATTGTCGCACCTCATGACGGCCTCCATTGGTTCCTTCTGCTTTTTGTCGTGGCAATGTGCTTGAGGTCCTTGAGCTTCAGTTAGCAGACTCATTTGACATTTTACATCTGCATGATCGTATTGACTCCCAAGAACAGTAGCATTGAGCCAACTCGGCCCTCCTGTGCATAACGATGACGACTGCAGCTTGTCTCCAGCTATTCCTCTAGTTATTAGATCAGCCGGGTTGTCTTTGCCGGAACAATGACCCCAATCAGCAACTAAAGTATGACGACGAATTTCTTCAACTCTGCTCTGCACATATGGTTTCCATTTCTGCAACTGTCCGTATATCCAATTTAATGCGATTTTTGAATCGGTCCATAGCATGTACTTCTTGATGGGAATTTTGAGTGCGTGTTTGAGATATGCACATAATCAGGCAGCGATCAACGCCGCTGTGAGCTCCAATTTGGGGAGGGTTAGCTCCTCGATCCCGTTCATCTTAATAGGTGCTACTCGACTTTTGGAGCACAAAAGGGAAACTGTTACATGTCGTTCGGAATCAATAGCTCGTAAATATGCAACTGCACCGTAGGCTTTCAGGCTGGCATCTGCAAAAATGTGACACTGGACACCATTAATTGATGTTGATGCTAAAGCTGACCTGGGTATGGTCATCTCCTTCAATTGCAATATATTCCTGATGCAGTCTTTCCACTCGCACATCAAATCGTCTGGCAAACTACTGTCCCATTCCAGTTTTTTTTTCCACGTTGTTTGGAATAATATTTTTAGCTTGATGACCGTTGGAGCAATTATTCCCAACGGATCGTAAATACGAGCTATTGTCGACAAAATATTTCGCTTGCTTCCTCTAGACAAATTAAGCTTGATGAAATCCTGTACCGATTGTAAGGGCACAGACAACTCGTCGCTAAAGACCATCCAGACAAGGCCCAAAACTTTTTGCTGTGCTGGTAAATCTTCTGATGTGACTAAACTTCGAACATTGGAACTATTTGAGTGCCATTTCCTAAGATTCATTGACGCTGTACTCATCACCTCGGTAGCCTCCCGCCAAACACGTTCACCTTCTGCGTCGGAATTCACGCTGATGACTAGGTCGTCCATGTAAAAACTGTTTTCCAGCATTTGACAAGTTTCTGGAAACCTTTTTTTTTCCTCTGCCAAGTGACGACGAATTGTGGCCGTTAAAAGAAATTGACTGCTACAGACGCCAAATGTGACTCTAGTCATCCGATACTCGTGATAGTTTACTGACGGTGAAGCATCTGGTGGGGATGCGCACCATATGAACCTATGGGCATCTCGGTCGGCTTCGCTCAATATTATTTGCAGAAACGCTTTCTCTATATCTGCCACAAGACCGACTTTCCCCAACCGAAAATTCAGAAGTGTTTTCAAAACGTCAGGCAACAAATTCGCACCTGTCAGTAGCTGATCGTTGAGAGAGGGGCTGTCTTCTGCTTGACTGGAAGCGTCGAAAACTATTCGCATCTTTGTAGTGGTGCTGTCCTCTTTGTACACAGGGCGGTGCGGCAGATATATTGTCCGTTTTGCTGATGACAATGGTTGGACACGTTCAGCTATTCCATCGACGACCATCTGTTGAATGCCGGCGTTGTACTCTTGCAACTTCTTGGGGTCCCTAGAGAGACGACGAAACAAACTATTTAGGCGACTTACCGCAACACTTTTGTTACTGCCAAAAACAACACTGGGCTCCTTCCAAGGCAAGCTAGCTTCATAGCGGCAGCCGACTCGTCTAATATACTGGTTCGTCATCTCTTGAGTTAAGCGTTGCTTTTCAGACTCTTCCCCTCGGATACCGATAGATTCTAACGCCCAAATAGCGGAGAAATCTTGCTCACTGGTGTTGCAAATATTGCAAATAAATAGTGGCTGTATGATGTCACCTCTTTCAGCCCCTACTTTATTCGGATGAACTCCCTGAAGCGTCCAACCAAATAGCGTATCCACCGCCCTCAAGCGGTCGGACAGACGCCGCTGCTTCCCCGTCCCAATAGACCAGTAATGGTCAGCACCAATCAAAACACTAATTCCGTCTTCAACTTCGAGATTAGTGACTACACAATCAGCCAATTTTAAACCACAAAAAGATTTACACGACGGTTCTGGTGCGCTAAGCACATCGGCACATATTTCGGGTACTACGATTACTTCGATTCCAATCATTTTCTCCGTATATTGACTTTTTACGCACAATTTAATAATTTTGAAAAATTTACTCTGTGTTTTTTGCTTACACCCGAAGGGAATCACTGACATTTGCACTATTTCGTAGTGTTCTAGGAGTTCTAGTTTTTCCGCTACGCTCTCCTTCACAAAACTCAATTGACTACCTCCGTCAATGATAACGCGCAGTAACTTGCTTTGTGTCTTGCTCCCGATTGCGATGCATCGTGCTGTTTTTAGGAAAACACAGTCAAGGGAGCTTTGCACACACATAGCACAACCGTTATTATTTTCTTCCTTTCCTTCTTTCTTTTTTTCGCACAACGACGATAAATGTTTTCCACTGCACTTCGCACAACTCAGAAAGCGAACACTTCGACACTTTTTAGACACGTGTCCCCGTTTGGCGCAGCGAAAACAACGGTTGTCCTTTCGGAGACGATCTCTTTTCTGTTGCACAGACACTGATTCACAATTTTTTTCTGTGTGAGTAGGAGAATCACAAAATAAACACTTATCATTTCCTCCCGCTTTTGCGCCGATCAAACTAGCAGCTGTTGTTGGTGATGACTTTGTGTTTGTTCGTGTCAAGGTAGCTCTGCTTTTCTCTAACGCTTCCACCTCTTTCTTCAGAAAACGCAAAAGGCTGTTAACACTGCGATCATGTATACCATAGAGAGAAGTATGTGTTTCAGACGAATCGTCACTGTCTTTGCTACTCGTATTATCTGCTTCTTGACATTTTTCGTTTTCTCCTCTTTTTCTCCGGTGGTATTCCACTCGCAGTTCTGTTGGTAGACACCGCAGGAGAATTGATTTTAACATGACGTCATATCTCTGTGAGAGAACTTGTAGTGCTGTGAGAGAGCGAATAGAAGTGGATATATCGTTGTATAAATTCCGCAAATTTACAACATCCGATTTAACAGTTACTGGACTGAGAGATATCAAATTTTGCATGTGATTGTCTATGAGTTTTTCTGTGTCACCATATTGCTCCAACAACAATGCAACTGCCGCATCATAACACGATGAAGTGGCAGTGAACCCTGCTACAACTTTTTTCGCCGCTACACTCAGTGCATCTTCGAGATAATTAAATTTTTCTGCAGCAGACAATTGATCATTTTGATCAACGGCGCTATTATATTGATCCCAAAAGGGCATCCAATCGCGCATTTTGCCGTCGAATTTTTTTAATTGCAGCTTGGGTAGACGTACATATGTTGCTTTTATGAGATGACGCAATTAGACCACTAGAATCGTCGATGAGGTTGTTATCAGTGGAGTTGCTGAGTAAATCCTGTTTGACTCGTAGCTTGCGTAGGCGATTTTTCAACTTGGCTAAGGTGGTTACCGCGTTGTCATCATATTCGGCCATTTTCTCGAACTTCCTCTCCTGATCTTCGGCTCTGATCAAGCTTTTGGCAATCACTTTCTCATCGGCTTCTTGAAGCTTTCCATGGACTGCTGTCAACCGATCGATGAAGGTTACGAGCTCCTCCTCCAATTCTTCAAACCGAACCGAGTTTTCCTCAGTCAACCGACATTCTGTGTCAAGAAATTCCGACGCCGCTTTCATAATTTTCGTCAATGACGTTCTAAAAGTACCGCGCGTTATCACCTCCATTGTCGTAAGGATATTTCGTCTGTTTCCGTCCGTTCCGTCCCGGGTTTCGGCACCAAAATGTTCCAATGTTCGAAGTTTAGTCACATCAGAAGATTTACCAGATTGAAAAAATCATTCTCTCTATGTTTCTCTCTTAAAGTATTCATTAAATAAATGTTAACCAAAATGAATATATTTCGCTTTTGTAATAGATCAGTTGTCAGTCATATTTCTTACTTCAACCATAACGTGTCATTCATAAACTTTTATATCTTTTCGTAATAATAAATGGCCAATTGAATTATTTCGTCTACCTTTTTATTGGTTGGTAAAGTGTTTTTTTACATTTTTGGGGGAATTCCCTTTGTGTGAGGGACGGATGAAAGAGGGAGGAAAGTGGGTGCGAAAGATTGGAGGCACACTTTTTGAGAAATATTGCTGGGAGCCCATCTGGACCGGATACAAATTCATCATTGAGATTTTGTAACTTTTCTTCTATAGGGGTGGAATCAAAAGGTTGAGAGAGAGAGGGCCAGTGGAGAAATTGGGAAGGTATTTGAAATAGATGGCATCGGGTACGAAGAGGTTGTCTGCAAATGACTGTTTAAAAAAGTTTGCAAAATAGTTGGCAATAATATGTGGGCCGGTCGATGATATATTATCGAACGAGAGAGAGGGGGGATAACCGTCTGATTTTCTTTTGTAGTTGACGAATTGATAAAATGTCTTAGGATCGTTGATAAGGTTGGTTTGAGCTGTGTCGAGAATTGCAGGTAAGTTCCAAGATAGTTAGAGTGGTCATAATACGAATTGGTGCGAAGAAACACTGAATATAATTTGTTTCTTCTGTTTTGTAAAGAGCGAAGTCTTCTGTTGTACCATGGAGGGTAAGTAGATGATGTTTTATACCGTGGAGACGTAGAGAGAAATCGAATTAAATATTTCACTGTAGAAAATGGAGACAGCATCAAATAAGGATAGATTGGTAAAATCAAAAGAACATTTGCTAATATAGGTATTGATTTTGCGAAAATTAGCTTTATAGAAGTTGTAAGAAGAGATGCTAGTTGAAGAAGTGGGCAGGGATGGAGAGTTATGGAAAAATGAGAGAAGATGAGGGGGGTGAATGTTATCGACAGTTGATAGGATAAAGGGGCACAACGTTGCTGTGGAGTTAGTAGGATCACTAGTGAAAATAAGGTCTAGTTGCCTGCAGATAGAATTAGGGACGCCACTTACTTGGCACAGGCTTGAGTCAGTTATCCTATCAATGAAAAGACACTCCTTGGATGAACTGGCGTTTGACGCGGTAAAAAATAAGTGATCATCCGATGGATTAAAGCAGATTAAAGTCACCAAAGATAAGGATATCGTCTATGGAATCACTTAGGTCAATTAGTTGGTCAATTGCTTTAATAGCAAGGATGTAGGATTCAATAGGTTGAGCTGGGAGAATGTAGCAACACATAACGTACAGGGACCTGTTGGGAAGAGTTTTTTAATTGAAACAAAGTCAAGTTTAACAGAAGAAGAGATAGCGATGAGAGAAGAGTTGAGGTTATTGTGTATAGCAAATAAGACACCTCTACATGGAGAATCAACTTTAGGTATGCCAGGATCATTAAACATAGGGAGAGAGTGATCGTCATCTCGGAAAACATTATAAGAAGATGGAAATAGCTTCTGGCTCTTTATGTCGGGGATCAGATTGGTTTCTGTAAGAGCATAGACGTCGAAAGAAAGACTGTGTAATTTAGACAAGACAGCACGAGTTTTAGAGCGCCAGCCTCTTACGTTTTGGTAGTAAAATGTAAGAGGTAGTTTGTTGCGTGGAGGTGTAGGGCAGTGTAGATGAGATGCAGGCAAAGAAGGCAAGTTAGGAACGAAAAAATTTGTCGTGGTCAGCTCGGCTGCGCTGAAGGTGAGAAACTCTTTTAGAGTGTACATAGCTGCGGAAAGCAGCGAAATCATCCGCAACCTTTTGAAGAGGTGTGTCGAAGATTTCGTGGTACTTGCTGTAAAGCTTTCTGCGATTAGTTATATCCGTAGGAAGGTCTTCCTGTTGGATGGAGACCATGACACTTGTTTTGGTTTTTCCCTCAAAGCAAACAGAGTCGGATTTGGCGTAAAGATAAGCGATCTTTTTATCCCTTAGCCTAGAGAGCGCGTAACGGCATTCTGTGGTGTCTATATTCTTTTGGGTCAATTTAATGTTAGGCGGCGAAAGAGGATCAAAAATAGGGACTGAGGTCCGTGAAAACGAGGGAGAAGGCGAACTAGAAGCGGGATTTAAGATATGCGACCTGATAAAGTTTGGGTATTTGGCTCCTGTTGTAAGGTCGAAATTGGGAAAGCAGTTGTTTGTATTCGTGGTAGGGGGTGTGAGTGGTTGAGCAGTGACAGCATTAGGGGCTATATTTAAGGGGTACATATGTAATTTATTAACATTTTAATTAACATAAAACTAGAAAAGCTTACTTTATAGTGTGAAAACCAGATTTAGGAATAAAATAAGTGATTGGAAAGGTAAATTTTACTTGCCGACGGTCCGAAGAAAAAGAAGGAAAGAAAGTTCTTTCTACTGAGTAGCATAAGCTATTAATAGATAAATTGAGTACTAGATACGGCAAGTAAAATAAATTTGTAATAGATTGATAAGATAAGTGGCGGTAATAATGGTTTGGCGTCAGGGCTTCTGCGGTATTATTTTCAAGAGGCACATAGGGGATCGCGTTGGGGAGATTTTGTACAACACTGATTTTATGGATCGCACCAGACGCTCCCATGCGGATTGGATTGGAGGAGGATTGAAATTCCATTTTGTAACTAGTGTAGTGAGGTTGCGTATAAATGATGCATTCCCATCGACTTCCTTAAGAGTTTCTCGTAACTCTCTTTCTGCGACTACGAAGTTGGTTTCGTTATCGCTGTAGAATTCTCGCGGACTGCAGCACATTGCTGTGAAGTTTCTTATTGCCAGGATGCATGAGGAAGTGTTCAGTGAATGTACGATTTCGATATGAATAGCCCTTATGGACAGACATGTGAATAGCGCACCACACCTTTGTTCTCTGTTCCCTGTGACAACCCACAGTGACAGTGAAGGGTCCGAAAAAGTCCAACTCAGTCAAAGTGAATGGTGTAATGAATGAACCAAGCCTTGCTGGTAGTAGTTTAGCCATTTGAGGAGTATGTGGCATCGCTTTGTATATTTTACAAATCTGGCAGTGTTTTATCTCTTTCTTGTATATGGTACATAAGCGAGGTATAAAATATTTTTTAACGTAACTCGTTTATCACTGTTTCGTGATTTGAATGGTAATATAATGCATGGTAGTGCATGATCGTATATATATCGCTCTTCTGGATTGAAAGCATTAACTATCCTTACGTCGACTCGAAGCACGTTATTTTGGTCTAAATATGGAGAAAATTTATACTTGACTTCTTCGTCTTTTGCCAGCACTTAACCCACATATGTCTTCCGCAAATTCTTGGTTTTGTACTTGCCAATGTAGGAGGACTTCTGCCCCCTGCAGCTCGTTCAGAGTTAATTCGCCTCATATCTTTGGCTGTTGTTCCCCCTTTTCCTTGCAGTTTACCGAAAATCGGACGACATAGGCAGTAGTTCTTAACATTCTAACCCACTTAGTGAACCGATGAATATTGAATAAATGTTTTACTTCGGATATATGGAACAGTTGTTGCTTCTGCTCGATATCTGTCGGCGTACTCTCACCTTCTTCTCTAGTCCAATTGTATTTCGTCCGATTGTTACAAGAATAGAGGCCCGTTGAACCAGCCACTATTCTGGCTGATATCTGGGATGTTTGACCATTTTGTTCTTTCATTGTTGTTTCATACGTTAAATTTGCTTGGAATCTAGCGCAATTCATGTATGTAGGTGATGTCGATGATTTCAGATGCACGAAAGGCTACGAACTGATGGTATCGGCAATGATCTGCCGACCAATACAACTTTTCAGGGATCTTGATTGAATGACTCTCCACAATGTATTGTGCTTTGCAAATCGAGCATCGATTACTGCCGCCATGAGCTCTAGGCGGGGAATTGATACTATTTTTAGCGGCACCACTCTTGTTTTTGAACCTATCAGAGAAGTTATGGTATTTTGGCCGTTCGAAAGTCGGAGATAGTACACGGCAGCGTCCCCATTTTGACTTGCGTCGATAAAGTATGGAACTGTATATCGCTACCACAATAATTGGAGAGATGTTGTAAGTGGCACCGTAGAATTCATAGCTCGGCTAATTTCAGCAGAAACCTGGTCCAATGGTTCCATTTTATGGCATGTTGTACCAAGATTTGATCATCCCAGTCGACCGTGCAAAATTTTAATGTACGAGTATATCAGAAACTTACCAATCGGTCCAGTTCTCTACGCGCTCTCACTCGTGACTGACGTGTTCTGAAATATAATTGAAGTGCCCTCGGTATAAAAAATAAACGCAATCATTAAGAAGCGTGATCGATCTGCTAGTATTGAAGATTTTGAATCTTCTGTGAGCAAATCTAAGAAAGTCCATCTTTCTAACATGTCTCCGTACAAAGGCATTTTTGCTCCTTTGCAGTGCCTTCCCGATACAGATAATGGAGATGCATCTACGAGTTTGCCTATGCAGCAAAATGTAAATAAAGTGTCGATTCCCCCGATTAAACTTCTGTAAAAAACTTGTGAATATGTTCACAGTTTATGCAAAAAAGTGAATGTTAAAGATTATTCAGTGCGAAAAATCTCTATAGAAATCTTTTCCGAGTCTGTGGAATCATATAAAATTATATATAATGAACTTAAATTCAAGCAGTGCCAATTTTTCACGCATGACTTTAAAAGCGAAAGATCAAAGTTGCTTTATTCGGTTTGGATGAAATATGTTAGATATTGAAGTGCTTAAAAAAGAGCTGGTAACACTTGGTTTAAAATGCAAAGAAATTAAAATGGTTAAACAGAAATATGAAAACTATACTGATGTGTTTTATATCGTTTAGATCGATAGTGGACTAGTGAGATTATCCGATTTGCGTGAAAATATCCGATCAGTGTTTCGTACCCAAGTCAGGTGGGAATTTCAACGTCGTTCTAAGCATAAATTTATACAATGTCACAATTGTCAGATGTTCGGGCATGGTGAGAGAAACTGCAGTGTTAAGACATATTGTGCAAACTGTTCCGGACCTCATAAAACTTCTGACTGTTCCTATGAAGGAATATTGAATATTAATAAAAGTTGAAATTGTAAATAAGAAATTCTTTGAAAAATGTCTTTCTTCCGAAAACCCTTTAATTAAGTCATTGTCGATATGAAACTGTATTGTCAATTTATTATTTTCGTTATCTTGTTTTTCAAATACATGTTTGCATAAATATTTATTTATTATTTGTTTATTTATTTATTTCTTTTGTAATTTGTAATTTATTTATTTATTTAATTACTTATTTTATTATTTATTTTGTATTTTGTTATTTAATTATTTATTTAATTGCTTATTTATTTACTTATTTATTTATTTATTTATTCAATTATTAATTTATTTTTATACATATGCATATCTAATTTGGAAATATGTTGCTATTAATGTTAATTTATGTTTCCTTGTCATTTTCTCTCTGTGATATTACCCAATAAGTCCTAATCTTATATGAACTACTTAAGTTGTAATCTCTTTTTATATGAAGGTTTTTGTTAATTGTTTTCCTTCAAATCAACAAACTTTTCTTTTGAACAATCACAAATTTATTATTAAATACGTTTTTCCAGTAGTAAGATGTTAATATCATATCTCTGTTCAAGCTGTGCTATATACACAAAATGTAAACCAGAAATGTTCTTTACCATTTCAATAAATATCTATCTATCTATCTATCTCTACCAATCAGTCCCAAGAGGTCATAGGTGGACATTAATATACAAAGCATTTCTTTGTAAAT
This sequence comes from Volucella bombylans, assembly GCA_949129095.1. Classification (NCBI taxonomy): domain Eukaryota; kingdom Metazoa; phylum Arthropoda; class Insecta; order Diptera; family Syrphidae; genus Volucella; species Volucella bombylans. The sequence continues at coordinate 128,691,907 of OX422140.1, read as the reverse complement.
CATTTTGTAGAGTGATTGCAGAAATTTTAAAAGTTATTGTATATTCACTGGGAATCCAATAAACTCTAAGCACCTTTTCTATAACTCCTTCCTTGTTCAACTCTAAGCTTTTCTCTACAATTTGCTGATCTTTATTTATTGCCAATAGAACTTCGTAATTCTCGCCCTAGTAGATCGCAATAACAAGTTTAGTGTGTCGAAAATATCGCTGCCGTTCAGGCGTCCGTAGCAAATGATCCAAATCAGTCAATTCCACGGCGTTCTCAAGAATTGGGCATCGCTCAGAGCATATTATGGCGTATTTTGCGTAAGGAACTTGGTTTACACCCATACAAGATCAAGCTGACTCAAGAATTGAAGCCTATGGACCATTTGAAGCGACGTACGTTCTTCGATTGGGTTCTGGAGAAGATGCGCCAAGATGATGAATCTCATCGCAAAATCATCTTCAGTGACGAAGCTCATTTTTGGCTCAATGGGTTCGTCAATAAGCAAAATATGCGTTACTGGTCGGGTGAAAATCCATATGTGCTTCATGAATCACCACTTCATCCACAAAAAATAACTGTTTGGTGCGGTTTGCATGCCGGCGGCGTTATTGGGCCATATTTTTTCGTCGACGATAACGATCGTCACGTTACTGTGAATGGTCAGCGTTATCGCGCCATGATCACCGATTATTTTTGGCCCGAATTGGAAAATATGGACTTGGACAACATGTGGTTTCAACAGGATGATGCCACAAGCCACACAGCACACGCTACAATCGATTTATTGAAGAGTAAGTATGGTGAGCGCGTTATCTCAAGAAATGGGCCAGTCGATTGGCTGCCTCGTTCGTGCGATTTAACGCCGCTTGACTATTTTCTGTGGGGCTACGTTAAGTCATTCGTTTATGCCAACACGCCGACGACGTTGGAAGAGCTCAGAGCCAACATTGAAAGCGAAATAGCGGCCCTTTCGGCCGAAATGTGTGGCCGAGTCGTTGAAAATTGGGTCCAACGGATCGACCGCTGCTAGAGTGCCCGCGGAGGCCATATGAACGAAGTCGAGTTCCATTCATAAATGTTTTGATTGTACTTCAAGCCGATAATAAAGCTTTTGAAATATCTCAAATAGTTTGCGTTTTATTTAAAAAAAAAAGTTGCCAAGTCCTTATTGGAAAACCCAATACCGCAATCGATTTTTCTTGAAAGCGGAGAAGTATAGCAGGAAGCGACGCCAGCAAGTCAGGCCCTTTTAACAATAGAGAATTTAACGACATGCCGTGCGATTTCGCCGCAGCATCCCATACATAAAGCACGAGCTTTACATAGTTTGTTTTTATTGAAAACTGCAAAAACTTACAAATACTGGACTCGATTTCGTTTGCGGACCTTACGTATGTATTCCTTATGGTATTCGTAAATACAAGTCTTAGCTCTGGCTGCAATTTAATTTTCCTTTCTAGGCACATTAGTCTTTTCTTTGCCATCGAATAACTATTCGGTAACTCAAATTCATCAAAACGCCACATTAAACCGGTCAATTTATTCAAAAGTTTCAATCCGCGTGTTTCCTCATTTTACCTTTCCCTTTTCGTTACAGATACATGTAGACTTTCGAATGAGAAAGAATTCTTAACTGGATTATACAAGTTAACATTATTATTGTAATCACACTCACAGATGTGGAAGTTATGGGATTCCTTGTAACTTTTACTACACCCATATATAACCCACCCCAGATAACTGCAGGCAGCTACAAGCTCATATGGTTTATTTTTCCGTATTTCCTTGGGAGTTCCAAAGCTCCAGTTATTAATGCCTATCAGTAATCTCGGGGTAGCATTATTGTAGCTGGCTCTGTGATGCATTTTCTGTACGCTGTATTTGACCTGCAGTGTATGAGAATCTCCTTTTAATTACGGTTCGAAGGCCAGTTCCTCATCAAGTATGTTAAACTTATTGACAAACCTTCGTCGATGAAAGCAAATATATTAATTATTTTATTTTTCCCACGAATAGATATTGGCAGAACTTTGAATTCACTATCTTCTGCTATTACTTTTCATCACAATTTTGTTTTTGTGCAAAGAAACGTAGTAGAGTAGAAGTAGAGCGTGATGACTGTATGAACACCCATCAACATCCCATGTTTTCTTACTCTTACATGTGTTTGAATGTGGATACAAGCACTGTTTGCACAAATTATGTTTTCGGACAATTTTCCACCTTTGACTTCGATCGGCTTTTTGAAATGTATCCCAGCTAACTACATTGTTGCAGATCCCTTTGCAAACAGCAATTTCTTCTCTGTTCTTGCGAATGAACACATACGAGTACATATGCCTTTTTTATTTTGTTTTGGATACTACGAGTATTTTCCTTTGTTGCAAGACTGGACGTCACTGTGACACTGCTCGCAGATAGTTCGAAATCAATTTACGGCAAAGGCAGTAAATTCTATTTTTTTATGCTTATTGGCTGTTTCAATTTTATCCTTGTTTTGGTAAATTGCAGAATTTTTTCCGGCTGTCCAAAAAATAACTTCAGCGTTAATATAGATGCTGGAACACATGAAGGATTAACTAGAATATGTTGCATAGACCGCAGTGCCTCTCCTCGAAGTGAACGCTGTAGGCGAATAAGGTTTTCGGCGTCGGTTAATCCGCATACCATTGTGGACTAGTCGAATGTGGAGCTGAAGACAGGCCATTCTTCCGGATGACCAGAGTATATTGGCAAATCTTTTGGAATATTCAAAGCTATAGTGTCAGCACTAGCGCAAGTCTTGTGAAACTGCTTATGGCACCGTTGCCATGTTGGATAAATTAGTACAAATTTGGTACGAAGGTATACAATCTGATGTTTGGGTATTTTGTTCGGCACTGATTGTTAGGATTGGGGAATTTTGTGGTTGACTCTGTATTCATTTTGTACTCACTGCTTGGCAAGCTGATACACGTGGTCCGCTACCGAGTCGCTTGGATGATGTTCGGCGAGGTATAGTTGTACTGCAACATTGAATCATAAAGAATTTTAATTTGTTGAAGTAATCCGCTTCCTAGTGGAACTAGTTTTGGTTTCTAGAGGATTTAGAACTGGAATTTTCTTACCAGAATAAAAACGTAATTGAATAATATTTCAAAAACAATAATAAACTAAATTTTTTTTTAAAATGTTATTAACAGTGAATGTAATTAACTTCAAAATAATGTATTAATATCAATACAAAAAAAGTTAGAATAGACAGAAAATAATGAACAAGAAATTTGTCTGGGCGCAGAAATAGCACAAAATTTGATTTCTGAAAATAAATTAAGAAATATTCAAAATATAATTTAAAATGTTATTGCTTTGTCTTTACCTCTTCAGTATTTTGTACTATAGCCAGAATTTTCCATTACGGCGCCCCATTCTTTCAACAAGCTTCTAACATCTTATGCCATTCCAGAGTTCATCCTTGTTTTTGAAATTTTGCTGCCCAATTTTTACCTTAACGTCGTTCCACAAATCTTCAATTGGGTTAAGATCGGGACTCTGTGTTGGCCAATCCAACTCATTTATATCTTGGAAGAACCAATCCTTCACTATTTTGGCGGAGTGTTTCGGATCATTATCTTGCATGAATATCAAATTAACTGGCATAAACTCAAAAGTATAGGGCTCCATCATATTTTGTAATATGTTAATATTGAAATTTGTCCATTTTTCCACTTATTCTTACAAGCGGTCCTACTTCACGCCAGGAAAAAGCACCCCAGGCCATTTCATTCCCTCCACCATGCTTAATTGTTTTTTGAGTGTATCTGGGATCCAAAGCTTGCCCTTTTGGACTGTGGAAAATTGTCCTGCCATCTGGCCCAATTCTATTTACTTTAGCTTCGTCACTCCACACCACTTTTTTCCAGAAGTGTATGTCTTTATTTTGATTTGAATTCTTCGTTAATTTCGCTTCCAATTTGCCGAGATGACTTGAACGAATTCTTCTTGCATTTTCGGATAATGGCCTTATCGATGAAGACAGTAGTTTTTCTTGGTTTCGGTTCCCGTTTTTTGTTTTCATTTAAATAAATTTCACCTTCCTTTACCAGCTTAGTCGCATTATAGACCATTTTCCAGGAACTCTTAATTATTTTAGCTATTTCAGCTGGCTTTTTGCCATCTTGTATGGGGTGGCCTTGGTGTAGTGGTACTAGCAATCACTTCTCACTCAGAGGGTCAAGGTTCGAATCTTACCCATGATAAGCTTTTCATTTGTGTAATGGAACTCAGTCAGAAAAATTCTTCGTGTGAAGGCATAACACTGACACGTAGATTTGATTGTTGTAGAGTTTCAAGCACAAAAAACAAGTGTGAATTATATAACCTTCGAATCGCTCTGAGTAAAGAAAAAACTCTGTAAAAGGGTATCTAACCCCTTAGGCGCGCGTAAATTATAAAAAGAAAAAAAATCTTTGTATATGTCGTATATAATTTTTCTTTTCTCTGGGGTGCAATGTACACCTTTTCCCATTATGCCACTTAGATAACCCACAGAGCAAAACAAAAAAAATACTAAAATAATTCGCCGAGAAATTGTAAATATCGTAATTTGTGCTACTCGTATTTGTACGTCCAACCACAAAAATTACTTCGCTTATTGAAATTAACACCTGTCAAAGCATCGAAGTGATAACGGTACATTTGTTCACCAGAAATATACAGTACGATAGAGGTAAACAGTGCACATAGATAAGAAATGTGCACATAGAAATTTACGTGTTCATGGCTGTATACAATTCAATAAGATTTTAATTAGTGGATTAGGGTTTAGGAATAAAATTAGTGATTGGAAAGGTAAACTTTACTCGCTGACGGTCAGAAGAAAAAGAAGGAAAGGAAGTTCTTTCTCCTCAGTAACTTAAACTAGGTAATAGATTAATTAATAAATTGAGTACTAGATACAGCAAGTAAAATAAATTTTATAAAAGATTTATAAGATAAATAATTCTAGAGCCTTACCAGTGGCGGTAACAGCGACACAACACACACTACTTTAGTATTCATTTCGAGCACAAAGCAAAGCAAGAAAATGATTTTAAAAAAACGCAAATGTATTAAAACGAAAATTGTCCTAATGCAAATAAAAATTACCTTAGCACACATTGCTTTAATATTCTTACATTTTCTTGGACTGATGTAATTATAATTGAAAATAAAATTATGACTATTTTAACAGAAAATGAATCAATTGGCAACTCAGAACAAGAGGGTATTTAAGAAAAGAGAGAAAGATGCATGTTTGTATATAGAGATAGAGTGGTATGATGATTCCTGCGTTAACTTTCATTGAGTAAAGACTAATAAATTAGCGTTGTCTTAAAGGTTTTGTGTAGTTTGTATTTATAGTAAAGTTGAGCCCCAACAGCGGTGATATTTGTACCGACAGTGTGGGTTCGCAACTGAAGGACTTCGACCCTCCGACCGTTCACAATGAGCACTTAGAAGGTATTTTACCACCAAAACAACCTCGGCTCTTCACCATCATCGACGAGCTCAACGAACTCGACATTGACACAAGTACGGACAATGACTTCATTGACGAAACTTACACACCTTTTTAATATGTACTCGTACATTGAACATTTAATTGACTACTCTTAACTAACACCTAACTTACTCACAAACTGACTGACTGGGACGCGGAATGCAATGCAAATCTACCTCCTCGTGGTGCATTCTGGGTCACGCTAAATGATTTGCTGTACTTTACTTACAAAGATGATCCTATCATCAATATTAATCCTCAAAGTGAGATCACCATAAATACCAAAAAACAAACGTCTTATAAAAAATAGTTTTAGTAATTTTCAATTTTCTCAAAAATTAGAAGATATAAAGCCATGCGGTTTTTTGTATTCGATTCAGAATTGATATGCGCATTAATACCAATTTGGCACATCATCTCACAATTTTGAATAATATTGATTTAGAAAATTTTTTTTTTTTATTTTTTTACCAAAAATTTAAGTTTGAATGCGAATTATTCAAAAACTATTCACAATAATAATAATGATGTAAATTTTATATTAAAGAGCAAATTTTAGGCTTTCAAATCTTGTATAGTACTTTATTGTAAGTGTTGCCGTTGTTTTTTTTAATAATTTCTTTCCCATTTTAAGTCATTTTTTTTATAAAATTGCCCCTAACCCCTAAGAGGGGCGAGATAGACCCCCCTCCCATAGTAAAAAATGCTAGTTTTTAACCCCTCTACAAAATACCGTTATCAATTCTTGGCGCCAAAGTTATCGTACTCTCCCCCTCATTGGAGTGGTACGAATCATAAGGCAAATAATTTTTTGCAGAATTCGATATAGTAGTTTGCGTGTAACGGAACTTCAAAAATAGGCAAAAAATCAAAATGTATGCTTTCTTTTATATTTAAAAAAATCATAACTTTGGCTCTGCTCATCAGAATTTGATAAAATATACCTTGTTGAATTCAGGAAAAGGTGAACTTTCAAATTTTTGAATAATTTTTATTTTCAAGGACGAATGATATTCCAGAATATCCTTTTTACATATATCCTTGAATAACTCAAAAAATGGGATTTTGTTTTTTTCATTTTTTTATATGTTATAGAGAGATTCGTCTTCTATTTCCATTTCAAATTTCAAGTTGGGATCTCTATGGGTTCGGTCAAAATAATGTTTTATAGGCGGCTAAATCAAAAAAACTAAATATTTATTACGTTACTCCTCTTATCATCCTCACATACCATATAATCCGAGTGCACATACATAAGTACATATCTATTTTTTTTTTGAAAAAAAAACGTCACTGTGCTTGTTTTATTTCTTTAATGACTAGTAACTGTACATTTCCCGTTTTTGAGGATTTTAGAAGTTAGGCTTAATTTATTTGCACAGTGCTCGTGATTTGCGGCCTGTACGACCATTGATTGTTACGATGCAACCAAAATTGAACATAAAGTTAGTAATTTGCTCTACGTGTAGGAAAAAATTGAGTCAGATCCGAAATTCTGACACATCACCATCATTGCTAGAGATTAAAGATCAAATTGAAGTTGATGAAAAGTATTTCGATAAAAACATTGCATTCAATGTAATTAATGAATGCATACAGTATATTGGAGAAGATACATTCGACAAGAGAAGACTTAGTGACGTAAAATATGTGCATTCAAAATTGCAGAGAAAGTTTTCTCTGTTACTATTGATAATGATGAAGATAATTCCAGAGATAAAGAATATTTCGTAGGGAAAATAAAAGAAAATGTCCATAAAACTGCAAACAAAGACACCAAACTTGTTTTGTTGTCTTTACTTTCAAGAGAATGGAGCGTCGACAAAATTATAGAAGAGTTTCCAGGATCGTAGCTTGTCGATCCGTATATATGATCAAGAAATCTAGAAAACTTCAAGAAGATCAAAGCGTTCCATTAACTTATGGGAAAAGCTTAGATGCTGATATCAAGCAATTGGTAGAAAGTTTTTACTGTGAAGACCATATCAGACGTTTAATGCCAGGAAAAAAAGACTACGTATCTATAAAGGTAACAAAAATTTATTTTCTCAGGTTCAAAAATAAGACGTTTTGCTTTTTTGTTAGATTGAAAATCAGAAAAAACATATTCAAAAACGCCTGGTTCTGGCTAACCTTAGAGAGAGTTAAAAGAAGTTCATAATAATGTTAAGATTGGATTTTCCAAATTCGCGTCGTTAAGACCATAGAACTGCATTTTGGCTGGGGCATCAGGAACACATTCCGTGTGTTTGCACATCCATCAAAGTATCAAACTCATGTTTGAGGGTAGCAATATATCAAGGTTGATAGAAAACGAAGATAAGCATCTCAATCACAGCAGAGCCTGCTTAGCTTTAGTAATTTGTAACCCTCCTGATATAAATTGTTACTTGTGCAAGTGCTTTAATTGCCCAAACTACTCTAAATTAAGGAGAATCTTTGACACTGCTTTTACTAAACACTTCATAGAAGACGTAACATACTATCAGTGGACCGACACAGACCGATCAAAATTAGAAGTGAGAATTGAAATGTCTGAGGATTTTATTCAGAGCTTTATGAAACGGCTTGGTGTTTTCATTCGTCTTGTTTTTATAATTGATCAACAAAACAGGTACATAAAGGAAGTCAAAACTCTCTTAACGAAAACGTTTTATTTGACTTTTCCGAAAATTATGGTTTTATTTTTTTATGAATGTTGGGTAAACTGCGTTGAGAACCTGAAAAACATATATGGTTGGGATGATATGGCGTCGCTGTTGGCGGCCTCACCACGAATGCAGGGACCAGCAAGACACTCGTGGGACTCGTGCCAGGAAGTACTAACATCGTGGAGTCAGTTAGCCTTAGGACTCAAATCGAACTTCCCATACCAGTGCAGTGAAGTTGAAGTACATCAGCAATTAATTAAAAGAACCCGACAGTCTTCAGAAACAATTGAAATTTTTTGTTTTGAGATGAATCTGATAGGAAAGAGAATTGATCTGTCAGATAAAACAATTATTCAGTATATCCTCTCTGGTTTGAATGACGCTCAAATGAGTACCACTCTTGCTGCTGGAAACTTTAATAGTATTGCAGAATTAATTGAAAAAAATCAAATGGCACCAGGGCATTCGTATGCATTCACGGCCAGCAAGTGACTCAACTAGACTCAGAGTCATTACAACTTCGCGGCTTTCAACCAGCAAAAACACTAAATGGCAGCCTAATCGTCTCCCGATTCCGAAAAATCATATTTCGTGTTACAACTGTAATCGGCCAGGACATTTTGCGAAAAATTGCATCTAAACAAGAAAAAGACACTGGAATTATAGCAAAGACATCAACCAACATTCATTAACAAAGACGGAAAAAATGCCAGAAAAGAATTATCGTGTTAACGTGATTTGCAACGAAGCACAGTCAGATTGTTATCTTAAGGATATTTTAATAGCAGGCAAAAAGTACGCTGCACTTCTAGATTCAGGAAACGAGAAGACGATTATAATAAAGCAGGTTGCCACAGATATAAACTGTAACATGGATAAATGCGAAGCGATTTTGCATGAATTTGGAGTTGGAAATTGTCGAGTGATTGGAAGCGTTACATGCCAAGTCCAGATAGATGAAGCTTTCTTCCCAGTTCAAGCAATTGTGGTAGAAGATAACTTTCTTTCTAAGCCGGTGTTGATTGGAAAAGATGTTCTGAATAACCCCATATGCAATATGCAGAAACAAGGCGAAAGTTTGAAAGTGCAAAGATTGGATGTTGACAATTTTTTCTTTAAACCAATATCTGCCTCGGACATCCAAATAGACAAAGAAAAAGAAACACCTGTACTCCTTAGACTTCTAAATGAATTCCGAAAATGCATTGCCATGAATCCGCATGAATTGGGCCGAACCAAACTGATTGAGATGGCAATAGGGCTGATAAATCAAGACCCAATAGTGCATCAACCGAACAAAGTGCCCTGTTGCAAAAGCAACATGTACACATCCCGGCCTCAAGGCAGCGCAATGCCTTTTCCGTTGGCAAAATAGATGACGTCAAAATGCAACAAGCCGACGGCCATAGATAAACTAACCTAGATGTCAAACTCTACTAATACTTTTGCAAACCCTTAACTTTCGCACAGACACACTGTAAGTGAATTCCAACACTTTTGCATCTCTATAACTTTGCCAAAATTTGCTAGAATGAGAGCAATTTACAAGTAAAATTGCTAGAATGAGAGCGATTTGCACGAGTGTGTGTAACGTTTTTTGTTTAAAATGGGCGTGGTTTGTATAAAAAAGGAGGGAAATTGCCATTGATCACAATTCACACGTATTCACAGACAGAGTCACACGGATAGGGGCGATCAGTAGAAAACCGGTTTTGATTTTCCAATATCTGGAAAGTTTGCCATCTAGGTTAGTTTATCTATGCCGACGGCAAACCACCACTGCATTCCCGTACCAAAATTGAGAGAACATAAATAAAGCATAAAACTAGCACACATTTAGTGGGAGTGACGAAAACAAAACTCAATATAAAAAAAATACTATGTTTGTTTTTATAAGCGCCTCCCACTGATCTGCATTCTACGCAGTTCATGTTGGTATGTGTGCATTTTGTCGTGTATCACACATACACGGAGATGGAGAGAACTCTTTTTCGCCGGCATTGACATAAAATCATTGGAGAGGACAACGGCCGAGACAGCTGGCCGTAGAGGTTTCGCAACAGAAACAGCTGGCCGTAGATGCAAAAACAGCTGCACGAAGAGATTTCGTTTGGGCGAACAACAACGAGTCGATTGATTCCCAATCATGACTCAAAAGAATAAAGTTAAATTAATTTACATTAAAGGACGAGTTTTTTTTTTTTTTGAGTACTTGTATGAGACAAACATTAACTGCAATGATTTCTGGCTTGATGGAATGTGGAATTGTCGTCAAATCGCTATCTGACTACGCTTCACCGGTGGTTCTTGTCAAGAAAAAGAATGGAGAGGACAGAATGTGCGTCGACTACCGTAAATTAAATTCCATCACGAAGAAAGTTCGTTTTCCAATGCCCTTGGTCGAAGAACAATTCAACGATCTAGTAGGTTATAAATACTACAGTGTGCTTGACTTAGCATCTGGGTACTACCAAATACCGATAAAAAGGAACATACACATTACACTGCCTTCATTACTCATGAAGGTTTGTACGAATTTACATCGATGCCTTTGACTTGTAAATGCTCCTTCCATTTTTTCAAAGTTAATGAAAACCATCGTGCGGAAAATGAGAACCACTAAAATAATCTGCTATATGGACGATGTAGTTATTCCGTCCGTAACATTTGAAGAAGGGATAGAAAAGTTAGGGTCATTCCTGAAAATACTTAAAGAAGCCAACTTAACTCTCAACCTCAAAAAGTGCGGCTTCTTCAAAAGGCAAATAGAATTCTTAGGACACGTGGTAAAAGATGGCTCAATTCAACCTGGTAAAACCAAAACGCTGGCAATAGGAAAGTTCGAGACTCCGAAAAATGAACACGAATTTCGACAGTTTATAGAGCTAACCAATTATTTCCGCAAGTTCATTAAAAACTATTCTCTGATCGCTCTACCTTTGACGAATTTAACAAAGAAGAATTGTGATTTTCAATGGGGCCAACATGAGCAGAATGCATTTGATATATTAAAAAATTGTCTGGTAAATGAGCCCGTACCTTTATAACGCAAACAGCGATCACGAACTCCACACTGAGGAGAATTATTACAACGTGAAGATAATTCGCTTCGTCCAGTGGCATATTATAGCAGGAAAACGTCGGACGATGAAAGTTCCTTTCATAGCTGTGAGCTTGAGGCTCTAACAGTTGTAGAATCCACCAACCGATTCCGGCAGTTTCTCCTTGGCAAACATTTCAAAATAACGCAACCCAGCTTGATGTTGTCGACATGAACGTGCTGAAAGTAAGTGTAGACGATTCTGATTGGTTGTATTCATTACAGCTCCAAGACGTACATATCGCTTAAACCGCACAATGTCTAGTCGCTAGTCGTCACGTTAAAGGAAGGCAGAGGCTGAATCATTGACGGATACTTTAAACTTGTGCACGTCATTTACACAATTTTATGTCTTGTTAGAGAGACTCAACATATCAGAAAATCAAGGAAGTTTTGGGAATCCGAAAAATTAACTACAATCGAACTCTTGTATTCGCAAATATGAAACAGGGAAGCGCTGGTGCAACTTTACAGCAGATATTTTTCAAAAGGGTCTGAATAGTTCGAAGATTAGGTACTTCAGGTATTTTCCAAAAAAAAAAAAATTCAAGCTGTGTGGTCCGCCGAGTGGGGAGGCCAGGGAATGTCACCATACTTGATTATTTATTTTCATTTTATTTCCCCGAGAAGGGTTTTTTCTCATTTTCTATTCAGCCATTTTATAGTTGATATCGTATAAATAGATGCGGAGAGATTGGTCAAGTTTAAGTTTGATGTATATGTCCTGCAAGATCTAGGTCCTGCAGTATTTTTCATGTACCAATAAGCTCTGTATCTGTTATTTTCTATATTATTGCGTAGATGACCTCTGTATTTCAAGCTGATATACACGCAATAGAGCTCTGCATTAGGCAGAACTTAAACAGGTCTCTTCTCTCTGACAGCAAAGCCACCCTACTTGCTATCAAAGCTTTTGAGATAACCTCAAAAATTTCCTACATTCTTTTTTTCGTAACTTTTCAACTTTTCGTATTAGTAGCCAGCACCAATAGAGTCCATTTAATCTGAATGCCAGGTCACAGTGGTTATGATTTTAATGAAAGAACAAACGAATTGGCTAGAAAAGGTTCGGCATCAACATTTATGTTGCAATGACCACTCTGTGGGTTACCAATTAGCTCCATGAAATCTTCATAAACAACTGACTAGAAACCAAAGCACTCCATTACTCGTCGGAAACTGAAGGTAACAATCAAGCCCAAAACTCTTTACAACCCCTTCCCTCAAAACAACAAAGCAACTCCTACAGCTTTCTAGTGGTCAGATACACGCAGTAACCGGATTCCTAACGGATCACTGTAGAGTCAAAAAAAAAAAAAAAAACTCATGACTATGGGAATAGTACAAGACAACTCCTGTCATGTATGTAACGCGGACAAAATAAACAACGGTAACTGCTTAAGCAGAACACGTCTACATCTTCTAAGTAAGTCATACCTTGAGGCAGAAGATTTGCTCACTCAAAGATATAGCCGAATGTATCAAAAACTCGGGCATCATAGGTGAGCTCTAATTTAAGGTAATCACAATAGGCACAACCTGGCTACAGTGATAAGGGCACATACTATATGTAGTCTTACCACACGGTTTGATCGGCAAATACGTCATCCAAATTTAGTTTTGGTCAGTTTTTGGACAAAAAATACGTAAATTTACCAGGTTTCCTAACTTGTGAACTATCAACCTTGTGACAGCATCAAGAATAGTCAGTAAAGCAAATAGTGTCAAAATTAGATATCCATAAGTTAACGCATGACGATTTGACAAGTCACCGTCACATTGCATTTCAACACCCAACGTAAATCGCTATAACACGAAGCGTGTGGCGGAAACGAATAATCGTTTCCCACGACTTAAACTAGGAAACTGCTCATACAGCCAAAAACCCTATAAACACCATGCAATGATACGAAGGTGTAAAGTAGGATAAATTAGACTTTAGGTTTAGTGCTATTTTTGGAGGAATCGAATAAAGATCTATTTTGTTAGAGTTGAGGAAAACTAAGCGTTTTATTTGAACGAACGATTGGTTGTTCGCCACGGGCTCTGGCCCGTGGGTATTTTTTTAGATGTTGCAGAGTGAACATCTTTAACTGGCGCCCGAGCAATCTTTGATACTTCTGGTGGTAGTCCTTATTCAAGGACATGCGTAGAGCGCCCTATTTGGTGCAAGTGGTTGTAGTAAGCCTAAAATATCAGCTCACTAATCTACGCAGTACTCTGTGATATTCACATGGGAACAAAGCCAGAAGCCATAAAAGGGGCGAAGTTGAGGTCAATCGTACCCTAGTAGGTTACCGCTTGACCCTGAAAGGCAGGAGTTACAAAACAGGATAAATACAGGACCGGTTCCACGCGAAGCGCTGGTTCAAGTCGGTTGTTTGCACCTTTTTTCCTTTAAAATAAAAAAGTCTCTCCCTTTTTCTCCTATCTTATAGATTGCGATGGTAAATAATAAAAATCGAACATACAACGACACCTTTTAAACTATGAGAATGAAGATTGTACAAATATAAGGGAACGTATTGAACCCTAAACCAGTGCTCATAAAATTATACGATAATCCAATTAGATAAAAAAAAGATTAAAATAAAAGTTGTGCTTGTTAATACATCTATTGTAGTTGTGCGAAGGAAAAAAATCTTGAAATCCCTGTAATTGCGCTGTGCGTGTGTGACAAAAAAGAAAAAAAATTCCATTCAAAATTAAAATAAATTAAATCTCAATTATTAAATCAGTATTTGACTATTGGAAGGAATAAAGCAGTGTATCTCTGTATTATGCAGATAAGAGGGACATGCGGACTTTAGAACATCAACCAGCTGTCCCAAAGATCAAGTAAACTGAATGGATTTTATGCTGCAGTTAACCATCAGCTTTCCTTTATAGTTAACAAGTTGAAGGCAGAATCCTACATGGAAGAAACGCTTAATGCACTAGTCGAAATATACAGAAATAGAGAACTGGATGTTTTTACCCGCGGCCTCAACAGCGACCTATCTAGACCGTTAGTAGTCCACCGACCCAAAACTCTTCCTGAAGCCTATTCAGCATGCCTCGAAAGGCAGAATACTTAGGAATCATTCGATCCACGCCAATACTGGCCAAATATGATTACTTACCTTGTTAACCAAACGTTAAGCTCACAAAAGGGACCTAACATCCCACCAAGAAAATTCCACCCTAATCAACGACGTGCCGGTGGGCAGAGGTATTCCCCAGAGAACATGGTTTCCCGCCAAGGGTAGGTCCCAAGGCTCACGAAAAAATGGAGGTGGATCTTTCTATTCAAACAAAGCACTAAAATCTTTCACTAAAATTCGCTGTATGGTCTCCTGTGGTTACACTCTGTTCGAGTTGAGTAGCTAAGCGACGGAATGTTTGCCCAGTTGACGCGACACGATTAGGAAATCGACGTCGAAATTCACGCTGCGCTAACACCACCGACCGATTATTGGTGAAAAACATCGACACAATTATTCCACGCTCTGGCGGAGTATTTTTTTTTTTTTTTTTTTTTTTTATAATTTACGCGCGCCTAAGGGGTTGATACCCTTTTACTGTTGCCAGGGCGCGGGCGGAAAGATAGAAGGAGGAGAAAGGAAAATTGTTTTTGTAGTGGTTTGAAACTCAGGTGTGTTTGGTTTCTATGTTTGCTCTCCAGGGGTGGGAGTCCGAATAGGACGGAGAGTTTTTCTTCACTCAGAGTGATTCGAGATATAATTCCCAGTATTTTTTTCATTGCTTGAAACTCTTATAACAGCCAAATCTACGTGTCAGTGTTATGCCTTCACACGCAGAATTTTTTTGTCTGAGTTCCAATTATACATTGAAAAACTGATTTTTCCATGGGCAGGATTCGAACCTGGACCCTCCGAGTGAGAAGTGTTTGCTACTACCACTACACCACGGCCACCCCATTATAGGAGTATAGCGCTCCATTGCTTGTCTATTTGTATATCGTAGCTGTCTAGTTCACAAATGTCAAATATGATTGACGTACAACACCATTTGCAAAAATTATACCATCTGCCAATAGGTTGATCAATTTTGGGCCACCTTGTACTAGACAGAGAAGAGGTTAATATGGTGATTAATGAGCTCGAGACGTTTCCCTATGCAAATGAAATAGAAGCGCTTTAGTATGCTATCCCATCAGTTTTTACAAACGGAACTATGTTGTTGTATGTCCGTCCATCCCCAAGCTGAGCAAGACCGAGTACAATTTTCTAATAACAAGAGCAACGATTTTTAACGGAAGGCAGGTCAATCCACCATTTGACCGAATATTTGTTGAATCACGAAGAGACATATGGTGTTGTCACAAAATGCCTCACTATAAGTAAGCTCACCGTCTGCGAACAAAACGCTCTTAAAAAAGTCAATGGAGATGAATGTATTACTCGACTATTAAAAAAAGGAGGACACGCATACTGCATATACCGTACCAATGCTGTCGAAATAGTCGAACTTTTGAAGGAAGGCACAATTTTCCTTACGAATTTTAAAGGCCAAATCACAACCAATGAAACTAAGAAGAACTTATATGCAACTTATAGAATCCAAATTAACAACGAGTTTAACACCGTATATTTTCAAGTTTCGAAGCAGCATCCCTTCAAGCCCCACCATCAGTACTTACCAACATATCTACAGAAGGACATATAATTGTCATCGAATTCGTTCATAGAATCAGTCCAAGAAACATTAAACATCAGCAGGATCTACGAGACGTAGATTCTTAAAGGACGATTCCGCATGTTGACCACTTGTGGACCTTGTATTTCACCACCCAACGTTAATCGCTGTAACACTAAGCGTGTGACGGAAACGAATAATCGTTTCCCACGACTTAAACTAGTAAACTGCTGGTGCAACCAAAAACCCTTGCACGCGATATAAACACCATACGATGATACGAAGGTGTAAAGTATTTACACCCTTTTATATAAAGGATAATTTTGACTTTAGGTTTAGTGGTATTTGTGGAGGAATCGAATAAAGATCTATTTTGTAATAGTTGAGGAAATGTACGCGTTTTATTTGAACGAACGGGTTCAAATGTTCGTGTTAGTAAATTAAATTATTGCCTTAACTCGTTTCACTTCGGCAAACGTTTGCGAATTCCGATAGACTAAACGTTAAATTGTTTGTCGGATGACTGACTTTATACAGGTGTACTCTGTTTCAGATGTTAATTAATTTCAAAGAACTCCACATCTTCTTACAGATCTTCTCTCTTAAGTATTGAATGTATATTTAAAGATCGTTGGGCTTTTTGTTATATTTCTCCTACGTTAAAAAAAATGGTTTTGTTTTATTCTTTTTCTCCTTCAAGAAAACATTTTGGTCCTTCGAACCGGATATTAATCGATCTATGTATACAGAAGTTGTGAAATTGGTGAAAAGAAATAAATTAAAAATTCGAGAAAAGTGAAAATTTTAATGAAATGCATTGTAATGATGCATTACTCAACATAATAAAACTCAATTCGCTTTTGCCATGCTGTGCGTGTGTGGCGGTACAAAATTTCCCTCGCATAAAACGAAGAAAGAAAGTGAAAAGACGTGTACGGCTTGGTGCTGTGTATATACTCGTACCACATTGCCATATAGCCGTCATTCGTAAGTAAACTGTCGTGCGAGTAAGGCCTAGAGTTCAAATCGGGAAAAGACAAATTAAGATCATTAAGAGTAAATATTCTGAGACAAGACAAAATTGCACCAACATTCGGCTTGGTAAGGCAATCCCACTGGGTTTTATTATGTTGAAAGATCTAAAAGATTACAGTTCACTAATATAAAATCTTCTTTCTGCGAACAAATTTGGAAAGAATTTATTATAATCGAGTTAATTGTTAATCAAGAAGTGCAAAAGAGGGAAAATTGAGCAAAGTATCATTTTTTAGCTGCACGTTGCCGTTGTAACTTTTTTTTTTGTTGTGTGTGAAATGCCGCGAGCAAACATGCAGCTGCGTGCACTACAAAACGGTTGCATTTGCAGTAGCTGAAAGAGCCAGTAGTGAGCATTTGCAAGAATGTTTTTTTTTATGGCGAAAAAGTGATAGATGTTTATGTCCGTCTCGTTGCTAAATGTAATGAAACAGATGTTTGTATTGTATACGAACGGTTCAGAGATAGATAAATCAGATGCTGACATGATTTCATGTGAAAACAATTTTCAGTTCGGACAGTTGAAATTCTAATTCGAAAGGTTTTTCATTGGTTTTTCTTTTTTTTAACGAACGAATTGTGAATTGTCCCTTCTGTGAGAAAGATAGAAACAATGTTTTTAATATGAAATGATTAATGAATGCAAAAGGTGAAAGAGAGATGTTCATTTATTTGGTTTATTTTCATAAGTTGGAAAATGATCCGCCAATGATAATTATGAGATTCCGCAGACATAAATACGGTATCATCGAAAATCAATGAGTGGAATGCTCAACGTATTTTCTGGCGTAAGAATAGCCAAGAGAAATTTAAGGAATATTGGCTGAAAGTCATTACATATGATATGGCATCATCGGCATTTAACGCGGTTCGAGCGGTGATACAATATGTACGCGATACAGAGGAAAAATACCCTGAAGCTTCAAAAATCATTGAAAGTGACCTATACATGGATGACTATACTACTGGAGCCAGTTCTGAAAAGAATCCCATAGAATTGGCCAATTGCTGAGAAGAGGTTGTTTTGAGATGAGAAAATGGAAATCGAACTCCAGGGCACTCGTGAATGAAATGCAAACAGAAAAAGAAGAATCAATTTTACTTATCGATGAAGAGCAAGCATCTGTTCTGGCACTAAAGTGCATCATTGGTCAAGATCAATTCATATTTGTGGTCAAGACACCCGAAAAGGAAGGTGATGTCACCAAGAGGAAAATATTGGCTTCCGTAGCATAGCTTTATGCTTAATGGTTTTATTTCGCGAGTAACAATTCTGGGAAAAATCATTATTAATATGGCGCCTGGGATTAGACTTGACTGAAATGGTTCCTAAAGAAATTGAAACAAGATTCAGAGAAATCTGCAGGCAGAAATTAAATTATTGGAGAAATTTACATTAGACAGATGGATCGATACTGCTGAAAATCAAAGAATTGGAATTCACGGGTTCTCAGATGCTTCAACAACAGCATACGGTGCATCAATGTATATTCGTGTTGATAATGCTGATGGATACACTACTTTTATCCAAAACACGTGTTGCACCTATGAAGATAATTACGATACCAAGACTTGAATTAGCAGCTGCCGCAATTAATTAATAACAGTTTTCTGGTTACATGGTCCTAATTAGTTTACATTTGACATGAGGCCTGGCCAAATTGTGTGCTTGTCCCAAACACAGTGGTGGAGGCTAAATTGGAATTTAAAGCATTTGCAGTTACAGAACTTGATGAGCAATTCAGGTCACAATGTGAACTATTAAAAGGAGAGTTAATCTATTTGATTATGTCGATAAGTTTTTGAAAGGGCTGTCCACGTGACAGTTTATCTATTTAAGTTCTTTTCAAATTCCAAAACTTAGTAGAAGACTTGTACCCTTCTCAGCAATGAACATAAGGCGAAAGCAATACAATTACTATTGATGCAAGAGCAAGAGCATTATTACAATAAAGGAATTACGGCTTTGGAAACTGGTAAACAAGTTCCGGAGTAAAGTAAAATTGAATCACTTAAACCCGAGTTTTAATTTAATTTTTTAATTTTGGTGGGGGCTAATGCCCCCATTTATTTTGCTTAATACAAGCTTAAAAACTAAGATTTAAACTTATAATGAAATAAAGTTTAGCTATTAGTAGAAATTATTACTAGGGCTTAAAGCTAAGGATGGTGAAGGAGATCGAATTTGAGGGGAAATGTGCTGCGATTAAAATCGAAAACGGAAAGGTTGGAGTTTACCTTACGCAGCATACGGGAGATTCGTTCGTTAGAGCCATATGTGGTGCGGTTGATAAGTTGATAAGAGAGACGAGGGGAACGTAGATTACGAGGGTTAGTGTTAAAGAAAATGGAGTTGCAAAGAGACATGCAATCGACGGAGCCTGAGAGGAGTTGGTGAATGAACAGAATGTCTGCTGCGTCCCTTTGGTCCTCAAGGGTATTCAGGTTAATGAGTTTGAGACGGTCTCGGTAGGGAGGTAAGATTAGAGGATCGTTCCAAGGTAGACCTCGAAGAGCAAATCGAAGAAAACGACGCTGGATCCTCTCAATACGAGACACATGAACTCGTTGAAAGGGACACCACGCTTGGCTATCGTACTCGAGAAGGGGGCGAACGTAAGTGATGTATAGTGATCTGGTCGCGTACAGGTTGCGGAATTCTTTGGACCATCTTTTAACGAAGCCAAGTGATAAGTTTGTTTTAGTAATTATATCATCAATGTCGCATAATATGCCAAGGTCGTGGATAGACTCAACGAGGGATATAGGTTGACCGTGAAGAACGTAAATTCGGGGAGTAGACTTGTTGCACTTGTAATCGATTGACATTTGGTGACATTGAGTTCTAGGCAGTTCTTGATGCACCAGGTGGAAAAACTATTTAGATCTATTTGAAGGAGGCTGGAGTCGTGTTGTGAGGAGATGGGTTTAAAAAAATTGATATCGTCAGCATAGACAGGAAGTGTTGAGTGGAGAGTGACCCTTTCAAGATCGTTGATGGTTAGGATGAAGAGAAGTGGACCTAGGTGACTACCTTGAGGAACACCTGAAGTAGCCAAGAAAGGGGTCGATAGGACAGACCTGAAACGAACACTATAAAAACGAGTATCCAGGTAAGAAGATATCCATTTAAGCAAAATGGGTTCAAAGCCCAGGACGGACAATTTGAACAGGATTAGTTTATGAAATATCTTGTCAAAAGCCTTACTGAAATCAGTTGTTATAACGTCAACTTCTTTACCACTTTCTAAGACTGAGAGAACAGAGGACACGAATTCTACGAGGTTAGTGCTAGTTGATCTACCCTTCAGAAAGCCGTGTTGATTGGGGGAAATAAAAGATTTACACTGGAAGCTTAAGGCTTCATGTAAAATGCTTTCGAGGAGTTTGGGTATATGAGAAAGTTTAACTATAGGGCGGTAATTAGTGACTTCGCTCTTTAATCCCTTTTTGTGATTCGGTGTTATGAAATAGGACTTCTATATCTGTGGAAATTCACCTTGAGAGAGCGATAATCGGACGAGATTTGCAAGGGGGCGAGAAAGAGTTGAGGAACAGTTTTTAAGAAATATGGATGGAAGGCCATCTGGGCCGGGTAAGTATTCATCATTAAGTTGTTGTAATTTATTTTCTATTACTTATGATCAAATCTTTGAGAAAATGAGGGGCCGATGGGGAAGTTAAGTAGGTATTTGAAATAAGACGGATCCGGTACGAATGAATTATCGGCAAAAGATTGCTTAAAGAAAGTAGCAAAAAAGTTGGTTATGCTATGCGGATCGGTTGATGATATGTTTTCGTCAGATTTTTTTTTGTAGTTAACGAATTGGGAGAAAGACTTAGGATCATTTATAAGCCTTGATTGCTCACTATCAAGGTATCGCTGATAGAGAAACTTATAGGGCTGGTCGAATTGAAGGTATGATCCGAGATAGTTTGAATAGTCAGCAAAAGAGTTGGATCGGAGGAAAACTGCCCATAATTTGTTTCTCTTGTTACGTAAAGAGCGAAGTTTACGATTTTACCACGTGGGGCTCGTAGACGGGGTCCTATTGCGCGAAAGGGGGACATAGAGAAAAATAGAATCGAATAATTCTCTGTAGAAAATAGAGAGAACACTTTTTAGGGGCATAGTGGCGAAATCAAAAGAACACTTACTAATATATGAGTTCATTTTGGGGAAATTCGCTTTATGATAGTCGTAAGAAGAGGCGGCTGCAGATGAGGTTAGGCGGAAAGGAGAGTGGTGGAAAAGAGAAAGAAGAAGTGGTGGGCGAAAGTTATCAATGGTCGATAGTGAAAGGGGACAGAGCAAGACAGAGGAGTTTATGTGGTTAGTGGTGAAAATGAGGTTTAATTGCCTAACTAACTACATAAGCTACATAACTTGGCATAAGCTAGAGTCTGTGAACTCATCCAAGAAGAGACATTCTTTATTCGAGCGATAAAAAAATATTCATAGTCTGATTGAGTCCAGTGCAGCTGAGGTAGATTGAAATCGCCGAATACGATGATATCATCGAGAGGATCAGATAAATTAATTATTTGATCAATTGCATCGATAGCGAGTTGGTAGCATTCGATTGGTTTGGCCGGTAGGATGTAAAAACACATAACGTACAGGGACCTGCAGGGGAGTGTTATCTTTATTGAAACGTAGTCAAGCCTAGAAGAAGTAGAAACAGCGATGGGTGAAGAGTTTAGATCATTGCAGACGGCCAAAAGAACACCTCAACAGGGAGCATCATCATTTGGCATCTTACCCGGCCAAATTACCCGTCGTCTCGAAAAACATTGAACCTACTGGGGAATATTCCTGATTCTTTATATCGGGAATTAGATTAGTTTCAGTCAGAGCGTAGACTTCAAATGGGAGAGCGTGAGATTGGCGCAAGACGGCACGGGTTTTAGATCGCAGTCCTCGTTTTGATAGTAAAAGGTAAGAGTAAGGTTATTTCGAGAGGGCGTAGGAGTGGATGGTCGAAACACTGGCAATGGTAGAACGTTACGGACGAAAAAAATTGTAGTTGTCTGCTCTTCTCCGTTGGAGGTATGAGATCCTTTTTGAGTACACATAGTTACCGAAAGCAGCAAGGTCGTCTGAAACTTTTTGGGGAGACATATTAAAAATCTCGTGGAACTTGATATATAAGTTCCTCAGACTTGTAAGGTCAGTCGGGAGACCTTCCTGCTGCATTGAGACCATGACGCTTGTTTTAGTTTTTCCCTCATAACAGACTGAGTCTGATTTGTCATGTAGATACGCTAGAAGGAGACGTATATTCTCGTACGTCTTTTTTTCTCTAAACCTAGAAAGTGCATAACGACATTCTGTTGTGCCAAAAGTTTGTTGCCGTGCATGCTTTGTAATGAAGAAAATTGCGTATATCAAAACAATTGATGGCGATCAAAAAGAACTCACTCAGTTCTTAAGTGTAGTTGGAACACACATAGATGCGGTGTAAGATCCAGTGAAGTTGGAGCTATGGGAGGCGATTTATAACACGAAAATCATCGGAAAAGCCAAGGACTTACTTCTTAATAACCAGCCGAGTGGATGGACCGAAGCAAGAGATCTGTTGAAGCAACATTTTCGACCAGCAGGCAACCACAAGGACATATCAAGAAAAATAAATCATCTCAGAGTAAGTTCGATATTAGATCTTAGTAATAAAATAGAATTGTTAGTTCAAGAAATAAATTCTTTCGCAACATATGAAACGAAACCTAGTGAAGCCAAGAAAACATTTTATATTATTTTAGTTAATAGAATTAAACAGATAGTGTCAGGGAATTTGTCCCGAGAAATAAAAGATCTTTACGATTTACATCAAATAAAAAATATTTTGTACACTTATGTGGGCTATGACCAACATAACATAGACAGAGACTTTATGATACAAGACAAACGTAACGGACATAATTCAAAACCCAATCACGATAAACAGGACAATAATTTCGTAAGGAATACACATACCAGTCATAATTCAAATAGGGAGAATAACTCGAACAATCAAAACCGAACAAATTCAGGTCAGCATAGGCAAAACAATAACTCTCAGTCAAATCCTTCTAGATCAGGTCAACATAGAACATCAGGTCAATCCAGGCAACTAGCATTCAATCTGTCAGGTCAGTTCCGAAATGCCAATCAACAACCGGAAGTTATGGATGTAGGACAAATTGAAGAGGCAGCCTTAATAGAAGAGGAGGTTCATAATATTGAACCAGCGTTTTTTCTAAATTAGGCCTCGGGAATAAAATATTTGCAGATTTGACCATTGACGGACATAAATACGTAGGACTTATTGACACAGGCTATGAGCTATGAGCATTATTAATTCCAGTAAGGTAGATTGTAGGAAATTCAAAATTTATGAAAGAGTTAACTTGCGACTCCAAACGATTAATAGTGCAACAATAGAAAAAATAGATAGGGTTATAACAGGTATACCGGAAGAATTTAATTACAATAAAAAAGGTGCTACACGGTGGTACACGAGGGATCTAGGCGACAAGGCTTATCATCTTCTAGTAGGTATGGACTTACTAAGTAAGATTGTTAAAACTCTCGATTTTAACAATAAGCGTCTTATCCTAAAAAATGAGACGATAATACCCATTTATTCAGCTGAAAACGAAACAGCTTTTGATCGTTTCGAACTAAGTTCAACTGAAAAAGAAAGAGATCTAGACCACCTGAACAAAGAAGAACAGAAGGAAATAAACAAATTATTATGACAATTCAACAATCTAATCTACAAAGATGGTGATTTCCTGACTAACACAGACACAATAACACACGAAATCCGGACAACCACGGATCAACAAATAAATGTGAAGCTGTATAGACTTCCACCGAAACACGAAGAGGAAGTACGACGGCAAGTAAAAGAAATGGAGGCACAAGGTATTATACGGAAATCCAACAGTAGATACGCATCACCGATTGTAGTAGTATCAAAGAAAATGGATAAGTCCGGAAAACAAAAGTTCCGACTTTGCGTGGACTACCACTATCGATGATAAATACCCGCTACCAAATATTGAAGGAATTTTAGATAAACTCGGTAGAGCACAGTACTTCTCATCCTTAGACCTTGCAAAAGGATATCATCAAATCAAGATGAATCCAAACGACATTCCAAAAACTGCATTCGTTACACCCTGTGGACTATATGAATACGTCCGTATGCCGTTCGGATTAAAAAATGCACCGGCGACATTTCAGCGCTTGATGAATGACATCCTAAGGGATTACATTAATAAAATATGTGTCGTCTACCTTGACGATATCCTAATATTTTCAACTAGCTTACAAGAACATATTAACTCTCTAAGAACAATATTTAGTAAACTGTCCGAACATAATCTCAAAGTACAATTTGATAAGTGTTCTTTTATGAAAAAAAATACCGAATTCCTAGGTCATGTCTTGACATCCGAGGGCATGAAACCTAACCCAACAAAAGTCAAATGTATCCAAAATTATCCCTTACCCAAAACGGAAAAACAACTAAAAGGTTTTTTAGGAGCCACGGGATATTATAGGAAATTCGTAAAAGATTACGCCAAAATCGCTAATCCTATGATAAAATATCTTAAAAAAGACAAGAAGATAAACACGAGTGATCCAGAGTACATTCAGGCCTTCGAAGCTCTGAAATTAAATATAACTAAACATCCCATCTTAAAATTTCCCGATTTTACTAAAAACTTTACACTATTCACGGACGCAAGCAATTATGCAATTGGAGCGGTTTTAACACAGGATGGTCAACCCGTGTGTTACGCTTCTAGGTCACTTAACGATCACGAGAAAAACTACTCTGTTACTGACAAAGAGTTTTTAGCAATCGTGTGGGAAGTAACGTATTTCAGACCTTACCTATGGGGAAAAAGATTCCAAATTATTACAGATCACTTACCGATAAAATATCTAAATAAAAAGTTTTCAGGAAAAGAATTTAGTCAACGGACGCAAAGATGGTTACTCAAGCTACAAGAATATCAATTTGATATTGAATATCTTAAAGGCAAAGAAAACAAAGTAGCAGATTTTCTAAGTAGAATCCCCGAGAATCACAAGGAGGAAGAAGTTAGCGATAACCAATCAATAAATCATTTATCCGATAATGCAACCACCATTCACAAGAAGAACAACAGCTAGACCATATCCCAATAAAAGAAACAATAGTCAACATTTACAAAACCCAATTAATCCTTACAAACACTAACAAAGAAATAGAAGTGGTACATAATAGAAGGATAATTTACATAGACGTCATGTCTATGAGAGAGAGAGCGAGAATATTGGGTCGACTTATTACGTAGGTATAATAAGCCAGGTATCATAGGAATTTACACTGAACTTTCATACCGTGAATTCAATAAAATACAACAACTTCTAATTGAACTTTTCAGCTATGATAAAAAAATAAAATTCGTGAAAACAACTCTCAGGGCCAGGGAAATAGGTACTTTAGAGGAAATCCGTAAACAAATTTCACTTTATCACACGAAAGAAAGTTTACATAGCGGCATTATTGAAACATACCATAGTTTGAAAAACAAAATTTATTTTCCCAAGCTAGTTAAAGAAATCACAAAGATTAAAAACAATTGTAAAACGTGTCTTGAAGTCAAGTATGAAAGAAAGCCAATTAAATTGAAATACGAAGTTAGTGAAACACCCTCTAGACCAAACGAAATTCTGCACATGGACGTTTATTATTTCACGAAGCAAGCATTCCTAACCTTGATAGATAAATTAACCAAGAAAGCTTATGTTTATTATCTAGCCAATAGAAACTGGATAAAAAAAATTGAAACTTTAGAAGAACACTTCTCAAAATTTAGAAAACCTTCAAAATTAGATACAGACAACGAATTTAAATTCGAAAATATTAAAACGTATTTAATAGAACAACAGGTAGACTTACATTTAACCAAAGCAAACACACACACAGGGAATAGCGATATTGAAAGGTTTCACTCCACCCTGCAGGAAAAATTAGTAACAATAAGAAACGAGGATTTAACATTAATTCAAAAAATGCATAGGGCAGTAAACAATTATAACAATAGATACCATTCAACAATAGAGATGACCCCGGAAGAAGCAATGTTTGCGGATTTCCCAACACTTGCTAATAGAGTAAGAATTCAAAAAGAAAAATATATTAGTAAACTAAATAAGAATAGGCAAGAGTATAAAGAAAATAGGAAAATAGTACCAGTTAGAAATTATAAGAGAAATTATTACAAAAATGAACCTAGATATAGATTAAAGACAATGGATAAAGAACACCCAGTAAACATTAACCCTCCTCGTAAATTCGCAGATGACGACCTTAGCGTTTCTCATACTAACAATAATGACGAGAACAGCAACAGCAACGTTAACGATTGATAGAATAACAACACACAACGGATACGTAGAAATTAATATGGGACAGACTGAAATAGTGCTAGATACAAAGACCATTTTACACTTCATCAATACTACAGAAATAAGACAGACGATTAAGCTGATCGAGCAAAACACACAAAAACTACAAATTTTTAGTGACCCAATAATAAGGACTGAATTACGAACCCTTTATGCCAAGTTAACAACAATTGAACCAAATAAACAGGCGAGAAAAAAGCGTGGACTTATCAATGTTATAGGTACAGCAGAGAAATGGCTATTTGGGGCAATGGATGACAATGACAGACAAGATATTTCGGACCATATCAAGCAAATAGAAAACAATAATCAAAATGCAATAGGTAGTTTAGGCAAACAGGTAGAAATCAATTCGCACTTTAATGAAAGTATATTCTACTTAAAAAGTATAATAGAACTAGATAGGAAAGAATTAACTAAAACACTGGCAGAATTAACAGCAAATGAAAAAAGGGTTATATTACAGCAACTTAAATTAGACCAATTATTAAGACTTAGAATGTTAGAAGAAAAGATAGATCAGATAATAGATAACATAGCATTACATTACATTACATTACATTTACATCGGTAAAACACGGAATAATACACCCTAGCATGTTGAATATAACAGAAATTAACGAGACAGAACTCGACTTTTATAAACTCCAAAATGTTAAAGTAGGATTACTGAAATATGACAAAGACAGAATAATATTGGCATTAAAAGTACCATTTTCATATAAACTTGTAAATTATAACTTTATCACACCCATTCCAAGTAAAGATATGATGGAAGTTATAATAGATGATCAATATGTAATAGAATTCAATAAAACAAAGTATAAATACAATAGCAATAAAATTCAATATGTAAGCGACCTAGAACATATAAATAATTGTATTACAGGAAATAATTGTAAGCTAAGAAAGAATAAACTTTTAGAAATAAAGAAGTTAGATGACAGTACTTTAATATGTAAGAATTTAAGAAATACTTCAGTTATAAATCATTGGGATGACAGAAAAATAAAGTTATCTGGAAATTACTTAATTATAATTAACAACTGTTCAATCGAAATATTAAATAAGAATTTTAGTAACAAAAATTTGGAATTTATTGATAGATTTTATTACAATGAAGATGTAATATCCAATTTTACAAAATCATTAAACTTTGAAGACATTGTCATTAAAAATTTTGAAAATCTAAAAATTATAAAGATATTGGAATTTCATAAAAATGTAACCTATACTGTTGTCTCAGCTATGCGTTGTTCTAATTTATTTTTTCTACAAGAAAAACAAAGGTCTCAAAATTTCCATTCAAAATATAGTCCCAAAAATTCAGGAGAATCTAAAATCTAACGGGGGAGAGGTTATGTACCCCATAAAATCCAACACATCATCCATTTTTTCCTTTCGTAAATAACTTCAATAAGCATTTTCCCACACTTTCCGCGAGCATGGCAATCCAATATCAGCAACAATGTTGCAAAGGAAGTGTCCAATGTCGAAAAAGTTCACACGCGCTGCATTAAAGATAGCTGAGTTAGCAATATGAGAATTAATAAAAGGAACTTGCAAACACGCCAAGCCTCGGTCTTGTAACAACAGCATTAAGAGTAACAGTGAATAAAATTATTTTTTTACCGCGAAACCGGGACTAAAAATATAAGTTGCAGGACCGATACAAATTAAAATGGTCGATAGGGTTGGCAATCGTCTTGATGTGGTGACAGATCTTACGTCAATGGCATATATTGCTTGTTACGAGAGATCAATTGCGCATCGGGGACATTGTGAAAGAATTTATAGTGATAACGGAACAGCATTCATTGGGGCAGCGAAAGACATCAAGAAAGCGATAGTGAAATTGCATCAAATGGAAGTTTTTTTTAACATTTGAGTATGTAAAGTACTTAGTGGCGCTTCATGATTCACATAAAGGCGGTATATACATATGAAGTTGCCGTGAAGTCCATGAAGCATCCTCTTATTCCTATCATTGGAACAAGAGTTTTACCTTTTGAACCGCCGAGAACATTGCCTGTACAAATTGAAACGATACTTAACTCTCGACCATTATATTCATTGAATGACGATCCTACCGATTTGGAACTATTAGCTCCAGGACATGTACTGATTGGCGAGCCCTTAGTTCTTCCAGTGCATATGATAAAAACATTTTGGGAGAGTTGGCATAATGTGTATTTGACCACATTATATTAGTGAAAGAAATGAAGACGAAAGTCTAAACGAATTCAACTCTGTGCTGATCAAAAGCGAAAATGTTCTACTTGCACAATGGGCAATGGGTCCACAAACATTTTTTGGCGTTGAATTTTGCAAACGTTTTGCTGGCTGTTTGGAAACTCCGACACAATTTCGTTTCACTTTAAATAAATAAAATATCTCACTGCTTAAAATTAAAAACTTTTTCAACAACTTAAACAATACTTACAGCTTTAAAGCATTTAGCCAGTGAAAAAGATGCTGCTTTTATAGCTCTCGAATTAATGTACCATAACGCACAATTCATATTTATCATAGTGATGATATGATAATATGCCAGGGTATGCCATAGCGGAAATCCTGTTCAATTTAAAGTTGTATATGTATACTCGTACATAAGAAAATTTTTTTTAAAGATTTCATAAAAATTTTACCATCCAAGAGTATACTCAGTAGCCATAAAAATAACATCGCACATAGTAGGCAAGCAACGGAAATAATTACGATTAAAATTTTTAAATTTGGAAATTTTAATGATGTTCCAGTGATTTTATAAAATCGTAACTGCATTTGAAAAAAATGTGTTAGAGATTCTTATACACATTTAAATATGACACATTACTTACTTGAAAAGTTCCCCATGAGGTTTTGTATTTAGCGACCTCTGCTGCAACGCCCCATCCAACGAATGGTATCCAAAAATGCGGAATCAAATAAATTACGAATAAGATTGCATAAATATATTCATCAAAATCCTTGGTGGTATATAAAATACGAATTCGTTCTTTCCCAATTATAAGAACTATTATGGTCATTAAAAACCAAAAAATAATGGCATATATTGTAGCGCCTGACTTCCAGGAGAATGTTATTCTACCAGGTGATGACCTAAGAATCGGCATTACAGCCAATACTCGAAATAAAATTAGCAGAAGTTTGTGATCTCTGTAAAACTTGTGAAAAACAGTTTCTTTATTAAATTTTTTATTTTTTTTATTGTACTCGTATCACCAACTTGATCGTGAATTTCTACAGTATCTCCGTCACGGGACTTTAATTTGGCCCTCTCGGAACGCATCCTTTCTTTTTTGTGAGCTTCGTCATCCAATGTTAATAGTTTGTTTTTGCTTAAATCTTCAGTTCTACGTAATGATTTGAGATCATGTTGTAAAATTGAGTAATTGAGAACTTCCTCGAACTCGTCATCTTCAATCAGAATCATTGTGCCAAAGACAAGGATTCAAATGTATTTGTTTCGAAATAACTTTAAAAGAATAGTGTCTTCGACTTTTATATGCGAAATGAACATGCAAATTAAAAAGCGATTAATACAATTTTCAGCAACTTAAGTATCAAAGTGAAAACAGCGTTTAAATTACTCAAGGATTCGTATAAAGTTTTCTAATAAAATCATTGCAATTGCACCTTTTATTTACATATGTACATATTGTATTATATTTCTCAAGGTTCTTTTATTTTTGATGCAAAGCAAGCGATTCAGACCAGAATATGTTTATAATTTGATATTCTTTAAGGGGGATAGGAGGTAACTGGTACAAGGTTTTGTATAAGTATTGACACCTGATGTTTTTTGTTCAATTGGTTTACAGTAGTGACTCTTCACAGCTTTAATTATGATTTGGAATGATATGGAAAAATGAAATACAGAAGTTTTACTAAAAAATAAATTGAACCGAAAATGTCAAAGCTGTAAAGCCCAAACAGAAATCTGCAAGGATGAAGAAGCAAACCTCAGAGTAAAATCGCAGTCGGTGCTGACAATTTAGAAAGATTATTTCTACAGATTATTAAGGGATATTAACGAACAATATCCTACTGTCAGGCAGAATGAACCATTTGAACGGCTTTAACTACAAGTTAATAAATCTCTTAAGCATCGCATATAAAATTCTGTTTGCCGTATTATGTGAACGCCTAAGACCCTTCGCAAACTATCTGACTGGCCAGATGTGTAGTTTTAGAGCAGAAAAGTCCACCATAGATCAAATTTTCACATTACGGTAGGTCATTGATAAAACCCACCTCTTCACCAATTTCAAAGCCGCATATGACAGCATCTATAGAGATTAATTATGTAGAGCCAGTTTTGGCAACAAGGCGATGCATTGTCATCTGATTTTTTCAACATCATTCTTGAAAGAACTGTGCGAAACTCACAAATCAACTCCAGAAGAACCATCTTTCAGAAGTCTGTTCAGTTACTCGCATATGCAGACGAACATTGACACATACTATAATGGGAAGAACACAACGAGCTATCAATGAAGCGTTTGCGACTATTAAAGCAGAAGCGGCAAAGATGGGCTTAGCGGACAAAGCAAAAAAACCAAAGTATATGCTCTCAACAAAGAGCGATACACAATAGGATAAAACGCCTAGGATAAAACGTTACGGTAGGCAGCTACAACTTTGAGGAAGAAAGTCTGCTCGGCTGTGCTCTCAACTCCAACAACGGGACACCAGAGCGGAAATCATCCGGAGAATCACTTTTGCTAATCGCTGCTTCTTTGATATTATACAAGATACTTGTTCTCTCAATCTTGCTTTATGGAGCAAAAGCTTGGACATTGACGAAAAGGAATGAAAATGCTCTCGGGCGGTTCGAAAGAAAAGTTTTTCGGGTAATTGTTGGTCTCGTTTGTATCGATGGATAATGGAGGAGACGTTTCAACAGCGAACTGTACGGGCTGCATTGCGATGCCGAGCTTATCAGAAAAGCTCGTAAAACTCGGATTGGATAGATAGGTTTTCTTGAGCGCATGGACACTAGGGTCCCAACCCGTAAAGATTTAGACTCCTACCCAGAGGGAAAACGCAGTAAAGGGCGATCTCGATGGCTCACACAAGTGGAAGGGGACCACAGCCAACATCGTTTGCGCAACTGGAGGCATCTGGCAAAAGATCGTGCTAGTTGGAGAGGCATGTTAACTGAGGCCCTGGTCCAACCCGGACTGTAGCGCCATAAGGAATATTTTTATATTGAATGGGATATGGTCTACGAAACGGCGACATTTAAAGTTATGTCATTTTGAATAAAAAAAAATTAAAATAATCGTTTCCTTGAAAGGAAATCATGCTGATGACAAACAGATTGTCAAGGGAGATCGTCAGGACATGTTATCTTGCACATCACCTGCTACAAGATCATTTGCAACCGTAACTTAACTTAAGTCCAACTCAATTGAAAATTTTACTCTTCACTAAGCAGAGTTTTAATTCGCATGACACAAAAAAAAATATATTTTGAAAGCTAGCTTGCAAAAATATATGGGTAGTAATGTTATTACAATATATTTAACGTGGTTGTACCGGTTAAAAATAGCAAGTGAAAATGATTTTTCTAAAAATATTAGATGAAAATTATTTTAATACTATCGTGGTGTACTCCAATTTTAGTTTCCAATTACAAGCAGCTGGTTATTCTTTCTGCGCATTTTACTTTATTTTTAACGTTTTCGTACACATTTCATTGTATTTAGGTCTCTGGTATTTTTTTGAGATCTAAACACTTGAATATAAGATATTCTCGAAGTATGCAGAACGCTTCCTCCATATCGATGAAAATGATGTCCAGTTTATACGCAGCGTCGTAATGTGCCTCCACTGTTATTCGTTAGAGACTAAAAAGCTGCATGAACTGCCGTAAAGATTTATTGTACTATATTATGCTGTGTATTGTGTAAAAGTCGAGTAGTAAGTGTTATAGCATTGGGCTTCATACAGTGAAACAAGAAAACTCTTTCTCTACTTATTATTTCAATAAACAAAATTCAATAAAATCTAAAATTTTGGGTTTTCATCTAAATTTCGGTAGATGTGTAGCCCGGTTTCAGAGACATTCTCGTAAATGAAATGTCCGGAGCGGTTGTCTCCACTTAATTTGATTATTCAATTGTCTACTTGAAGTGCGTAGGCACTAGCAATATAATACTTTGCTAGATACCGAAAAGCGTAAATCGTAAATGTTTATTATTCTGTCCACCATGTAAATGATTTCACTAAACTGGACATATGCAAGATTTTTGGCATTCGGAATAATTTTCAAAGTCTGTGTCGCAAGAGCACTAGCAAAACTCGATATTTAAACTAAGAAAAAATACTTAATGATTGTGCCTAACACTTACGCAAAAAAAGACTCGACCCGTTTTTTCTTTCTATTATTTTATTGCGTTTTGTGGTCAGAAAAGTGTATTGAATTTTTCTGCTGCTGCTGCTTCGGAGAAACCTTCTTGCTTCCAGCTGATTGCGGTTGACATGATTCGCCTGGTCATTGACACCTTTGATTGCGGATCTCCCAATTAAATTAAATTTAAATTTAAATTTTGCATTTGCTCTTGCTTTCAGCACTTGCGTTAACCCATATATAAAAGCGCATCGCTCACCGATGCTTTCTGCATGGGTGAGTGGGTGGAGTTTCCTTGGTCGAAACAATACATTTTTTTGTGTTTCCTATAAAACTTTGTGTGCTGTTTATATGCGTTGACCTCGTTTCTACTTTTCCTGATCGCTCATTTGCTTGCTTCAACTGGGCTATGTTAGCGAAAGTCATTT
The DNA here is from genome assembly GCA_949129095.1 of Volucella bombylans. NCBI lineage: Eukaryota > Metazoa > Arthropoda > Insecta > Diptera > Syrphidae > Volucella > Volucella bombylans. The sequence goes on along the minus strand of OX422140.1, from coordinate 128,658,735 downwards.
TGCCGTCGGCAAATTGAGAATGAAAAAATGTAATCCAGCGATTTGAATCTTCTGGCTCCATGTTGCGTTGCAACAAAGTCATAAAAAATATAATTAACAGCATGTATATTGAAGTATGACTGCTCCTTTACGCTTCCTGCTGGTGTATTAGAAGGAAAATGACTAAGATTGCAACTGTATGCAGTACAATTTAGTCACTTAATCTGCGAAACGATTAAGCCGTCAATTTGTAACAAGTGTTCTTGATTACCTATGTGCATCGAGGAGTGAAAGCAGATGTGGCTGGCTAATGTTGTTAATTTATTAGGATTTGGATGCGATATCGAAGAGGCGTATCCCTCTGGATGATTTGAATTGGATTGTTTTTCTTGCAGATCAGCCAAATTTGGTTAACTGCTTACGAATTTAGAGGTAGCCATGTTCCCAAATGAAGTATTGAGATAATGAACAAGTGATTGCAATTTAACTTCGCACAGCAATATTTTCGATTTTTGGTAGTGGACCCAAGAACCAGCCAAATTAAACGTAAATACGAAAATATCCACATAGGAATATAATTTGAAATTCTAGAATGTAGTTAAGTGGGATAGTGATAAAAACACAGACATGATTTTCAAACGTTTTTCAAACGTTCATAATCCGTATTTTCTTTTCATGTGTTTGTATATTTTTTCGATCATTTTTCCAGTTCCTTTATTGCCTGTTATAAATTCTTGCTATTGTACTTGTTGTTTGGAGTAGCGGGAATGAACTGTTTTACTAGTTTCGATTATTTCTTTGAGTGCCTTTATACAAAAATAACTGCGTGGTTATAATATTGGTTATATTATTTTATATTTTCATTATTCTAAGATTTTGAAAATCTGCATTCTATTTGGTTATTTCTTCAATTTCAAAATATTACTGGTCATTATTCCTATCCGGTTGTATGCTCTATTTGCTGGAATATGTTATGTTTCCTGAAGTGTTAAATTTATTTAAAATTAGAATTCTATCTTCTACAATTGTTTATTTAATAATAAAAAAGATTCGATTAAAATGATGTTGACTAACAAGAGCAGAAAAGTTAATTTTTTAATAAAACAAATATGGCTGGATTTCAGATATACAGCATCTAATCATTTTTCGCGTCATTGGCAGAAGTGGCGCTGTCCTGTTGTTTTAGAAATTCATACCATCTACTTAGGAATAGAGCACAAATAACTAGGTTATAATTCCTCGATATCCTTTACCATGTACTGTTTTTGCATTCTATTCAATTCACCACCTTCGAAGGCAAATGGTCCCATGATGTCTTCTGTCCGAAATCCAGACCAAACAGAGATACGTTTGAGTTTTTTTACTTCTTGCAATTTTGCGTTTTTACGTAGTCAACAAAACGAAAATGCGTCTCACTGCCGCAGATAATTTTGCTGAAAAATATACCGGTCATTTGATTGCATTCAATGAACCAATGGGCGAACTCTTCTCGCTGTGAATGGGCCATACGCTTGAATTGTTGAGTGAGCGAGAATTTGTAGGCATAAGCACTCAAATCTTTCATGAGAATACGCTGCAAAGTTCTTCTTGAAATGTTCAATTCTCGACGACAATATTGAATGGTGCTTCCCGAACTTTCGACCACTTTCTGACGAACAGCTATAATATTTCTTGTTGAACAACCTAGGCGAGCATGTGTTCGAATTTATAGTTTGTTTTTGCATAGTTGACGCACTTGTAACATTTTGATTGGAATATGATTGGGCGCCCATTACAATTTGTTTGTTGCTTTCCTTTATGCCTGTTTTCGTCAGTAAGTAATCTTCAATATTTTGTCCGGTACCTTCGTTTCTGATAAGTGCTATTTTATGTTTATATGGTATGATTATTTTTATCTTTTATTTTAGTGATCTCAGCTCTGTATATTTTCCCTGCTTCGAATCGAATATTTGATAAATTGTGTTCTGTAAATTCAACTATTTTCTGTATTTTCATTGGTTTGGGTTTTGCTAAATACTTTAGGGCAAAGTAAAAACAACTCATTATGTCGACTGAATCTATTGAATGCTTAAATTAACTTAGAAATTACGTCACTTAATCGAATTTGTCTATGCCAAACTCATGACTTAGCGTAGTAAAACTTGAGTTACGTGAACTTAGAAGAAAATTTGGAATCCAACACTCGGCATGACTTATGTAGGATTTCCTCTGAACTGATTTCTCTTATGATGTTGCACATAGTGGCTGATGTTTGCGAGATAAGATGCTCTACTGTATTGCTCTATACTATTGTTCTCAGCATTTTCACCATCACAATATGCTAAACTCCATGAATTTATGTAGGCTTCTTTGCAGGGACTTTTGAAGCATGTGGTTTTGCTTTCTTTGATGGCTCTAGTTAGGTTTCATCTTACCGGTTTCACTGTGTCAAGCCGTTGTTCTTCACCTTGCACGCTGAACTTTGCGCCGAGCCTGTAAGTATTTTGCCCGGAGAGCCTTTATTTCATATTCCACCAGTAATACGGTGAGATCTTACTGCTATTTGCCTTTCTAGGCATTGAAGCATCACACGCTGCTTTGATGATAATTGTGAGATGAGACGTATGAGTTTCCACTGTTCCACTTAGAGTCAAATTACCGTTGAACATCTCTTCGAAAGTATTGCTATCAAAAAATGTATTCATCCATTTTGGCCCCGTAAGTTTTGGGAGAATTGCCAGTTTCATTTCTTTGATCTCCATTAATATCGCCTGATGGACGCTATGAAAATATTTCTCACTGACCCTGCATCTGATGGTAGCTAGAAAAGAGTTGCTCGCAAAGGTGATGCCGACAGCAATGTCGATGTCTAATCCCGCTTTCCGATAAGTGTTAGCCTTAATGATGCCATTAACAATACAATAGGGGTGTGAATATTTCCAGTAGGGCCTGTCCCCTGATGAGTTGCTATACTCTGACCATCAAGTTGAGTCTAGCATAGCAGCTGTAAAATCTTTAAAAATATTTTAAATATTTCTGTGTGTTTGCTCGCTTCTTGGAGTGTGTAGCGTCCACGTTTCCAAATCCCTGCTTGTTTGTCTAAAAAAAAAAATAAAATAAAAAATAAAAAACTGACTGCTTGTTTGCCTAGTCACAGATACAGTTTTTTTTTGGTCGGGACACCTATATCGCTCGCTGATGTATTATTATTATTATTTGTATTATCTTCATGATTTTCTGTTTGTGATAGCTCTCCGGAAGGCTGGACTTCTGCTGCTGTCAGCTACGTGCTTTATATCGTCTAGATGGTCTGTTTTGCGTAATATGCAGTATGGTTCCTTATCACAGTTCTTCGCTATGTGGCCTTCTATTCCACATCTCCTAAATAGGTTGGAGCGATTTTCTTTGATCTTGTGTAGCTATGTTGCCGAACTCAAGTTATTTAAAGCATTTTTTCAACACCGTCTTTTCGCGGACTTGGCAGATAACCTAGCCGATTTTAATTTTTCCTTCACTAAGTAGCGACTTTGCGTGTTCTGCAGAGAGGCTAATGGTTGCAGTTATGTTCCTCTTTTCTTAGCGATAGTACGTCTGGCAACGATATAGCTTCAATTTTGCATTGCCTTTTTATAGCTTCCTCCTTTGAAGTGACCTCATCGACATCCTTGAGCTCGGTGGTAGTACGATGGGTGAGAGTCCTTACGTTGGCTTGCTCTTCCAAAGCTGTACTCATAAAGTTGTTAGATTCGGCTCCTGTTTCTTTGAGTTGGATTAGGATTTCTCCTTTTTGTGGTCTTCTGATCCTAGATACAGTACAGCCTCTCCAATCGCCCGCAACTTCATTAAAAGATGGTCCAAAGAATTCTGCAACCCGTACGTAACCAGATCACTATAAATCACTTTTGTTTGCCCCCTTCTAAAGTAGGCTAGCCAAGAGTGGTGTCCCTTTCAATGAGTTCATGTATCCCGAATTGAGAGCATCTAGCCTCGTTTTCTTCGAATTACTTTTTGGAGTGTACCTTGGAACGATCCTCTAATTTTACCTCCCTATCGAAACCGTCTCACGCTCATTAACCCGAATAACCTTGAGGAATGTAGGGACGCAGCAGAGTAAAAAAAAAAATTTACACAGTGCGGGTATTCCACCACTCCTGCTCCTGGTCGTAAGTACTGTTGCTTGCACTCAGTCACTGCTGTTGCTATATATGTCATACGGCACGGGCAGTGGCTGAGTGTAGGCTATAACTGATGGATAGCGGGTTGTGAGTGAGAATTTTTTGGTACACTGTTTTCTATTGTTGTAAGGGCATAACACTTACAACAATTTAATTCGGTAAACCAATTCTGAATTTTTATTTCAGAGAAGCCTTTGGTCGTTTGTCAAAAACATAAGAAATTCTGCCTCATCCTCCATCCCAGCGCTCATTCACAATGACATTCCAACTGTAAACTCTTTAGACAAGGCCAGTTTGCTTGCTGCACACTTTGCGGCCAGTTCAACACTCCCAGATTGTGCTTTGTCTCCGCCTACACTTGAGTGCGTCGAATCTCCGTTCTGTCTCCGACACTCTTTTTAACTTTTATCAATGATCTCTTGTCTACCACTTCTAATCCAATATATTCCTTTGCTGACGACAGTACTCTCTGCTTTTCATATTCATTTCCGGACTCACGTCCCTGCTCTTTGGATGTAGAACGGGCACGGCAGCGTATGCTAAGCTCATTAAATTCCGATATCAACAGCATAACCAATTGGGGAACTATAAACAGAGTGGAATTTAATGCTTCCAAAACACAATGCTGTCTGTTGTCGTTAAAGTGAAATTTAAACACCCAGCCATTATCCATGAATGGCACTTGCATCGTCGAAACCCCTAAGACCTCTTTGCACTTGCTAATTTTCCCTAATAACCCGAATTTTCCTTCACCCGCACTGTGTGCAAACATTTTAAGGGTACCTGAACCCCTTGAGCGAGGAGCTACTTTATAAAAAAAAAGTTTTACAGCTTGTAACAAGCCGAATAAATGGGGGTTTTGCCCATTTATTAAATTAAAATTGTAGTTCCCACGTGTCCGGTTTACCCACACTTAATAGACGGAATTAACACATTGGCTTTTGTGGTGTTGTGCCATCTATTCTGCCACCTCGTCCTTTAATCCTCTTTAATCCTTTTTATTTCATGTGTTTATTCGTGCCGGTTTGACGCAATTTTGTTTTAAAGCCTAAACATCACATCCGCGAGTATGTCGACGGGTACCATTCCAGATATAACATATGCTGCTTCATCCGATATCGTTCGAAAGCCACATATCGTCCTTAATGCACATAGTCTGTAGGCCAACGATAGTTTTTTCTTAACATCCTCTCTAACTAGTACCGTGGCAAAAATTGGGGCAGCGTAAAACAGAATCGAGGTGATCACTATTGAAAGTATTGTAACACCCTTTTAGTGTAACCAGGTCCACCCTTATTTGGTATAATTCGTGATAATGCCACTTGTAGTAAAGATGCCTTATTGCTGACATAGAAGACATGTGGTGCAAACTAGTGTATTATCTAACATTTCCAGGTATTTCAGTGCTCCTTTAGATCGAATTGTTTGACTTCCAACCCGGAAGGTTCCATATTCCGCGGTCTTGCGACTGGATATTAAAATCGCCTCAGTTTTGTGGTCAGCAAATTCAATTCCAGCTGAATATATCCAATCTTTTATTTGCGCAATAGTAGCATTTGTAGTAGATTCTACTTCGTGAATGTTTTTGGCGACAGTAACAATAACAGTGAAACCTATTGTGTAAACTCCTCGTGGCAGGTTGCCAAGGGTAACTAAAAGATATATTGGCCGATATGATATTTTTTACAAGTCCGTTGTCGATCCCATTACTTATGTTAAAAAAGTCTTTGGATGATGTGCTTTTATTAGCATGATTTGTTCGGCAAGTTGGTGGGGTGTTATTTTTTGAGAATTTATTTTTGCATGGTTCAAATCTAAAAAAACGTACAACGTAACTTCTTGAATCTTTTCATCGTTTGAGATCACCAGAATCAAATGCGAAGTTAACGAATATCATTACGTTCCAATGTTACTCTAATGGTATGCTTAATGCTAAATAAGTATTTAGAGCCTGACTTTTTCAACTTATTTGCAGGGGTGTTATGTTTCAGCAAATTTGAAGTATAGGTAGAATCAGCAATGGAACTTTGTTTTCGGATCAGTTCTGTCAAATGCAGTTCATTTTGCTTAACATTACGTATTTGATCTGATTGGCCGCGTTCTCTCATGTCTGCCAATGTTATAGTTGTGAAGAAGTTCGTTGTCGTCTTCAGTAGTGTGATTCTATGCTGTACTGGCTCAATCGTCGGTTTATAGTATATTTCTTGGGTAATTTGTTGCATTCGGTGAAGACAAGATTTAATTTTATTTAATGTGAAGAAATAAGTTGTCAGGTTGTAGAACACGTAAATATTTCGGTGGCCATAAGTAGTTTGTCTTTTTCCAATGTCTTCGAAATACAATATATAGTATGCCAACTGCTTCATCTATTGTAGTTGTATAATATGCACACGTTCCTCTATTTATGTTAGTGTTTCCGGTTTCTTAACAATAATTTCCCTGAACAATTTACGAGTACTTGCTTTTTGTTGCCTTCTAATTTATTGTGGGCATCATCTGTATTCGTCACTTCTGCTGTGGTCAATGAACACAAGTTGTGAATTGCTCATTTACGAGTAAAGGTGCCATTCTGAATCTTAAAAATTGCCACGTAAATCAATTCATCATTATCCTTTATGTATATTCGATTTCATTAATTAGTTTCCATTTCATTGATATCACATTTGCCTCGTAAATTACCATCATGACTCGAGGGTTGAAATTAGGTGATTTCTGGGTCCATTCCATCTTTTGTTGAAGCAAGTTCAAATAGGTACTCATATTAGTATCTTTTCCAAAAATATGGTAGGACATGTAGTAGTTGATGGAAATTCTTAAGACTTATGGGAGCTATGGGAGTGCGAGATCGCGAGTTTATGATTACTCCTATTCGTTATACGAAGCAAACTCTTTATAAGCAAGCGATGTCTCACGTAGATAGTGAACTAGAAGATTCCTTACTGATTTAACAACAGCCTCCCTGCGAAATACGGTGAATGAGGTGGAATAAACTTCCAATTTATACCATTTTCCAAATACTCTGAATTGATAGCCGAGTGGTTGTTTTCCGTTTCGAATGCATTCCGCAAGTCCATCATTGTCAATTGTCACAGAATATGAAATGGTTCAAGCTTAATCTGCCAATGAATCTTTTAAAGCGTAGATAAATGTCGCTGCCTTTGTCGAAAAACATACAAATACAGCTAAATATGATTTTGTAGGAGCCTTACCTCTGATCTTGTGCTGCGTACATACATATGCGATTTATGCAAATATTATATACTCGTATATGTGAGGAGCAAATGTATGATATTTGTTATAATATCCTGTCACAGCCGCCGATATTTTTGCTCAATCTTCAGTGCAAAGTAAAAATAGCTCATTTTATTTATATGTACTATGTTATTGATGTCGAACTGTATCGACTGAATGTAACTAAAACTAGTGCTGAATTTGCTTAATTTAATTTAGTTTAGTACATAAGGCAATTTTTCAAATTAAAAAAATTATGTCACTTTATTATTATTTTAGTTGACGTACTAAAATTTGAGTTACATGGACTTGGAAGAAATTTTAGATTCCCACACTCGATGCGACTTGCGTATCAGAAAATGCAAAAAGGAAAAAAAAAAAAAATTTAAACATAGCAATTTGATATTACATGTTATAACAATTTTTAGATTACACAGGTTTCATTATATTTAGAATCATATCGTAATCTGAAAATTTCCAAGTTTAATTTCGCTTAAAGCATCGATTTATTCAATTGGAGAGTCACTTCGATCGTCGTCAGTGTCCTGAACCTACATACGAGTATGCAGGAGTTCGGTTGGAAAAAAATTGTGCGTCCGCCTTGTCATTCAGATTTAGCACCTTTATACCTGTGACACACTGGTGGTATGGATACCATAATATGGCTACCATGGTATTGGCAATACCATGGAGGGTGACACACACCCTGTGTAGTGTGCATTGACAAAGTTGTACCGAATTGATATTTTTTTTTTAATTAAATGTAAAAATCGAAAAATACAACTCAAATGGATTTATTAAGTGTTTTAGTGTCATATATTACCAAATTATTGTATATTATAACAAAAAGAAAATTTTGTCTACGATTTGCACTGTAACTAAATACAAAAGCAGGCGGTTCAGGAATTCGGCGGACTTGGAAAGGAGAAGTTGAACTAGACGTGTTTGGACAAAGGTAAACAGATATAAAACAGGTAAAACAATTATTTTTGTACGGTTTCAACTTTTATATCATTACAGGTTGAAGAATCGCATTTCTGGGAAGTTGAAGTACCTCTTTCTACAGAAGAAAAATTCAAAAATACGTTTAGAGTTGACAAGACAACTTTTCTTTATTTGTTGAAAAGCCTACGACACCTAAAAAGACACTATACAAGTTGGCAACTTGCAATCCCTTTGGGTAAAAGAATCGCAGCAGTTTTGTATGCATTGGCTTCATCGGCCGAATATAGAACAGTAGCTAGCTTGTTTGGAATTGGTCGAACCACTTTAGTTGTGGAAATGTGTAAGAAATTATGTGAGAAAATTTCAACTCCAAGTTTTTAACGCGTATCCGCCGACACAGGAAAAGATTGTTGAAATAGTTGAAGGCTTTACAAAATTTGGCTTTCTGCAGTGCTATGGTGTAATTGATTGATGTCATATATAAGTAAATCCTCCAAAAGATGTAGCAACAGACTATTATAATTTCAAGGGATGGCAGTCCACTATACTGTTTGCAGCGGTGGACCACCGGTATAGATTCACTTATGCTAACGTTGGAATACCTAGAAGAAGTAATGTCTCCACTATATTCAAATGTTCAACCTTAAAAGAAATACATATAAATAATGACATATTTCTGCAAAATACCAGAAGAATAATTGAAGGCGTTGAGGTGCCCATTCTTTTGATCGGTGATTCAGCGTTTAGATTATCGAAGTATGTTACGACGCCCTTTGCATTTTGTCTCGAGCAGTCTCATGAGCAAAGAAGATTTAATAAACAACTTTCCAAAGGTCGTCGTGTTGTTGAAAATGCCTTTGGCTATCTTAAATGTCGTTTTAGGAAGATAGGTCGAGGATTAGAAATCAAAATGTAAAATGTTAGTTGCATAATCAAAGCCTGTTGCATATTACACAATATATGTAATAACAGGAATGACAAAATAAACAGGTCTTGGGTCAACATTTTATTATTTTCTTCCAATAAACGAATAACCTTGGAATCGTTTTCCAAACTTTTATTTATATACTCGTATATTTCGAATTTTTCTTCTTCCTTTCTTGCCAAATCCAAATATGCTTCGCAATTCAATTTTCTTTTCAAATTCTTTTTAGGTACTACTGGTGTTGATGTTGACGGCGTTGTCTTTGCTGATGTTGACGGCAATTCGATTTACGTTGACGATGGATAGTGGTCTTCAGACCTTGATAGAACTTCCACCGTTGGAGAAGAATCCGGAAAAAAGTTGTATCTTCCAGTTAAAATAAAAAAAGAAACAAAATACATTATAATATATTATTATAGTTTAGTATAATATGTTAACTACCAAAACATCCGAGTTCCTCTATCATTTCTTGCACATTATTTGATTTATAGCTTCCTAGAAATTCGGAAATTCTCACTCGGAAAGAGATCCCCCAGATGGTCCAATTTTCCGTTTTTCAGTTCTGGAGTCGGATAGATAATTATAATACATATTATTATACTATAATAAAAATATTTGCTGCATTCGATATTACATACCTATATTTTTTGGTCAAGTTATTTATTCTTGTCCGGAGTTCTGCCTCAGTTAGTTTTATGTCGTAGACTTTTACTAATTCTTCTCACATTTTTTTGTAAATGTGCGAGTTTTTTATGTCCCCTCTTAATTTTGGCAAATATGAACGCCAAACATCGATTAATATCATGTTGCTCGTGGGATATTATCAGTCATGGTAAGCCTGACACATAGATATTATACCCGTATAATATGGTATCCATACCACCAGTGTGTCATAGGTAATAGATTACCACTTGTTCCGAAGCCTTTAAGACTTCCTAGATAGAAAAAAATGTAAATCTTAGAATGATATTCAACAGGGTTGCATTTTTTTGTTAAAACCAAATAATTTGTTTAGCGAGGGCATTAATAAGTTGTTTAAGAGCTAGGCAGATTATAAGAAAAATTACATTGACTATCTAGTTTATGTATTTGGTGTAAATATTAAACAGTAATACTAATACTACACCCTGTTACTTGTTACTAGTTTTACTTAGCAGTTTTTCTTACCTTGCCTTTTTTTTTGTATAACTTATGTATTTTCAGAGGTGCCGTGACATAAGGCCATGTGATATATTTTAAAATATGGCCACTATGGCTTTATGTCACTTTTAATTGGATTTGTAGCCCTTACCTGATTAAATTGGTGCCGTGACATAACACCAGATTCCAGCTTTGTTAAGGTGACACAAGGCCAATTGGCTTTATGTCACTTTCCACTGTATATCTGATTTTGCTTACCTGATTAATATATACCCTCCATTATTGTCTACAAAAAGGACGACAACATTGCATTCTAGTCATTAGTATACTACACGCCACTTAGCGGCGCCCTGAGCACCTTCATGTGAGGCCGAAGGCCGTCCGGCGTATGAATCGCAGAGACTCCCATAGTATGAAATCCATGTAACTGTAACCCTCAACTAAAGTGAGTCTGGTGTATTTCGAATTTGAGGTATGTGACTCGCTTCGCTCGGTAACAGAATTTCACTCTCTTCTGCGCAGGGTTTAGCCGCTCAGGTGACTTAGTCGCTCCGCTAAATGTATGTCAACAACTCAGTCAGGCGAGTCTGTCCGGTGGGTGGCTTACTTCGCTCGCTTCGCACATAACAGTGTTATTCTTATCTTAATTTTAGCTTTGAATGACATTGCAGGCACCTAGCACCTTGATCAAATAATAACCACAGTGTGGCGCTTCCATTGTTCCGCTTTTTGCTTTTTTTGTTAAGTTGGTAAATCTGTTGTTGACATACCCTCTAAATCTTAGCATCATAGCCTGACATTTGCAAAAGTTACGTAGCCAAGAGTACATCTATATCTGTGTGTGTTGGCGATTTTTTACAATCTTAGAAATGGATTTAAATTTGCAACAACGAACTTGTATTAAATTTTACGTAAAAAATGGATTTAATGGTGTGCGAACGTTGGAAATGTTGGAAAAGTGTCTCGGCAACGATTCTCTAAAGAAAACGGTCGTTTACCAGTGGCACGAGCGGTTCAAAAGTGGTCGTGAGTCAATCGAAGATGATGAACGCAGTGGCAGACCATCCACATGGAAAACCGACGAAAACATTGATGGAGTAAAATAAATGTTGATCAATAACCGCAAATTAACCATCAGAGAGATAGCGGAGGACTTTAATGATTTGGGTTTCCATCGTGTAGCAGCAAAGTTGGTGCCAAAAGACCTCAATTTCATGCAAAAAGGAGACCGTGTTGACATCGCAAAAGAGATGATTTGCGAGGCTGAATCCGATCCCACATTCACCAAAAGGATCATTACTGGAGACGAGCCGTGGGTTTATGAGTACGACACGCAATCCAGACATCAGGCAAGAGAATGGCGTTCACCAAATCAAAAACCATGTCGTTTTCAGTCAAAAAAGAAGGCAATGCTCACGGTTTTCATGGATTACAACAGTGTAGTGCATCATGAATTTTTGCCAGAAGGCCAGATAGTAAACAAAGAGTATTATTTGGGCGTTATGAGACGTTTGCGTGAAGCAATTTTCCGAAAGAGACCAGAATTGTGGGCAGAAAACTTGTGGATTTTGCACCATGATAACGCACTGTCGCACAGTGCCATTATTATTCGTAATTTTTTGACGAAAAATGCAACAAATACCATCCAAAAGCCACGGAATTTACCTGATTTGGCTCCCTGTGACTTATTTCTGTTCAATCGAGTTATCAAACCATTACTTGGAACGCGTTTCAACAGCCGAGAAGAAGTAATGGAAAAATCGTAGGAAGCACTGATGCACATACCGAAAACCGAATATAAAAAATGTTTCGAGGATTGGATCAAGCGCTGGCATAAGTGTGTTGCAGTCGATGGGGACTCCTTTGAATGGGACAATATAGATATAGATTTTGTGAAAGTGTCATAACGCCATATTTTGAAATATTTTGAAATATGGCCTTATGTCACGGCACCGTTTTCATACCGTTTTGACTTAGATTCTCAAGACCATTTATCGAGTCATAGTTAAATAGTCAGAAAGTAATACATTTTATTGTGTTTCCGTTTGACGACATAGGCTTTTCCTTATAGTTTCCAAGTCATATGTACATGCTTCTTCATTAGATCCATTAGAATTTTTTGTTGTAATTTTCTTGTCCTAAGAAGTTTTTTTCGTTAAGAATAATAAAAGAAATTGATTTTTTGTAAGATGTTCTTTCGCGTCGCAGTATGTAACAGAATGCTGATTTCGTGCGATAAAGTTGATTGATTGAATATTGTAATGATTTCATAAATTTGATATTATTTTTAGCTTGGTTCCAAAACTTATTGTGATATCTTATTATCTTCTCACAAAGATAGAAGCCTTCAAAGTTTGCTGAAATTACTCAAATTTGTTATTAATTTTCTTATCGCAAAAAACAGTTATGAATGTTTATCATATGTTTTCCAAATCAAAAGTGTCACCAATTCATTATTGGGAATTTTTGATGTTTTGCAGTCGTAATTTGTATAGAATTGTCATTACGTGTCTGTGGTTCTCATATAGGCAAATTCAAAATTATAATCCCTTGCATACATATTAATAACAGTATATATTAATTAGATCTTAAGAGTTTTCTGGAATCAGTTTGCCCCTAATGATGTAAGAGCTCGTACAGTACTATTTTTAATCCGTTTGATTCAATATTTTTTCGAGACTTAAAGAAGGAAGCTGTTTAAACTGATTGTCGATTGTTTACTTGGTATAATTTTTAGTTGCGCTGTAACAATTTAAGTGATAACGACAATTTTGAGTTAGGTGTGATACATAGTGTTAAACGGTGTTCGTTATTTTAATATCATGGTTTGGAACAATGGATTCTCCAGTGTGTTCATCTTTTAGCAAGAAAAAGATTTATTTATTTTATCAGAAACAGTAAAAATTGACCGTGAAATACAAAATTTACTACCCTCAGCTGTATGGATTAATGGCGAAGATTACATGCGAAATCTTAATCTAATTTTTTGTATGATTGATGGAAGGATATGTAATACACTTGCTGATGTAAAATCAGCCCAAAGGTGCTATTTGTGTCATTCTACATCAAAAGATTTCAACGACTTAGAAAGTGTATCAAAAAAGCAAATCGATATCTATCTATTGGAACTTCGATTCTACATATGTGGATCCGAATGTATGAACTTCTACTACATGTGGCTTACAAATTAGACGAAAATGTAATTAAAAGATTTCACACCATTTTACAAACTATTTCCAGCGGCTTTAAAATTAATATAAATAAGTTTCAGAACAGCTGAATATTTCGATGCACTATATCCCTGGTATTATATTATTTTTAACAGTAGAAAATAGTAGCCATGCCGATTGATTATACTCCTAAACATATAGTTACCATTAATAAAAATGTGAGTTTAATAAATGTTTACCCTTTTTACATAGTAACACACACCTAATTTAATCATATTTTACATTTACTTATCTTATTTTCAACATAAAAATGCCGAAATCGGCATACATACATGCGAGTAGTGTGTCGTTCCGTATTCCTGGTTTGTTTTTGATTTGATTTGAAGTAAGTCTGACACCCTTTTCGGATTTAGTTTCTCGAAATTATTCCTCGTCTGGTCTGGCTGTATTATTGAACTAATTTTGAGTTTACCATTCAAAATGCTTGGCTTTTAGAATGTTATTAGATTGCATGTTATTTGGCCTAGAGATGTTCACAAAACATCAGAGTACTCAATTTTTTTTTTAATATTGTAACTAGCATGCGCTAAAGGGGTTATTACGAGTATATCCTTAAAATGTTTGCATGTTAAACAACTAGAAATAGAGAGCTTGGCAGGGCATTCCATAAGCGAGTTGTAAATGAGCTTGAGAGTTTACTGATGAGCATTCATAGCAAGACGGGTGTTACGGTTAAAAGTTTGAAGGGGCGGAATTCTGGAAATAGAAAATATTCTGGAAATGGAAAATATTTCTGGTGGAAATAGCGATTAAACAGAGAGAGACAAGATACATTACGTCGGTGTCCATTGTCTGAGTGATATTAATATCTCCCATGAGTTTTATTGCACTGTTCTGAATCTTATTTAGCAGGTGCAGAAAAGGTTTAAGAGCACATGACCATATGTTAACATTACACTCTAATTTTTGGCTGATGAATTACGAAAAAACTTGAAACTGAGCCAGGCAAAAGAAAATATGAAAGTAGGAAAATACCAGGATTATGGTTACTTATTTTGCTGATGACAGCATTTCAAACTAAAGCATCATATTTAAATAGTACGAAATGGACTGGAACATCATTGATTAAGTGGATGTAACATCCTCAAAATAAAATTTAGTCGTTTACTACGAGTTAAGTTCGTATTACGACAGAGTGAATGGAATACAAGAAATTATTAACAAGCTTGAAAATTTATGCAAAATACTACTATGAACACATCTGCAGCCTTAAAGCACAGATACAAAACTCTTCAGTCGAATAATGAGTTGTTCATGAAACAAAAAAATAGAAAACGACGAGTACCATTTGAATTTGTTGGCTCAATTTATCATAATTTGTTTGAAATGTCCGTGGAAACAGCAGGTTCCCGTACCTCGAGTTGATGTTGTCCACGAGCCATTTATTCCTCTCGCACACTCCCATGCGCTCTCAAGTCAGAGATCGTGACGTGCTCTTTCTCCTCTTTGTCGATGACAAAAGGACTGGAGTTTATGGCACGAGCCTCACACTTATCACACAGCAAAACAATTTTAAAACTAAGACCTCGTTGTGAAGCTGTTTCAAATTTTATTAATCCGTCACAAGTTTTACACTTTAAAAAATCACTTATTACTGTAAACGCTGTTATAAAGTTAAAAATTCTAGATTCAATAGAAGAATCACGGCGAACTAAAATCTCCTTCTGCAGTTTGAATTTTTTCGCGGATGCACCAAAACTACTTTCATCTGTCTCAGCTGTTTTTGGAGGATTAGATATATTTTTGCTTCTTATAGATCATGATAAGTACACTTTTTCAGTTGCTCTTTCTTTTCTACTACACTTGCGTGGCATTTCAATTCAGATTTAAAGTCAATTTAATTTAATTAAAAACCCAAAACTAAGAATAGAAAGTTAAAACTGAGCATACGACAATACAACGTGGCAGAACTGTTTGAAATGGTATTTACTTGTTTCGTACAAGAAATATTGTAACTCGAGTTGGTAATCAGCAATAAAATGGGCTATTCATAAGGGAACACCTGGCCAACAGTCCGAGACGTCCGAATACAATCAGATACCTGTACATTACGTAAATACAAAAAAAAAATTATTTTTTGAAAATTCTAACAGCGTATAACCCCTTAAAGAGGAAATTAAGGCTCTTCCAATGGAAAACCTGAAGCTAAAAGGCGTTAACTTTCATCACGTAAGCGGTCACGTCTCTCTTACTTTAATTTTAATAATAAGTATAGCCATAGTTATATTATATCTAAAAAGAAAATATAAGAAAAAAGGATAATTATAACAGTACCATTTGAATGCCCAGTAGCATATGTATGCTCTTAATAAATAAAATATAATTGGCTGACAATATATACGAAATTTGAACATGTTGTTATGCATATCTGTAGACATTATATAGTTGCAGAAATATATAGTCCACTATATGTGTATAAAGCAGAATATAAAGTAGAGCGATAAGATAAAATAAACAATCATGTACTACTTATAAAAGTTAACACCAAATAAGTTGATGAATCGTCTCTAGACAATTTGCTGCATTCCCACAATCGATTCCCATAATCGATTTCCTCCCAGACGGAATTCCAAGAAGTAGGTGCAATAGAGCACACAATGACCATTGCACTTGATTTATCAAATTGCTGACAACTGCTTAATTATGGTTATAAATACATGTGGAGTAAGGTAGCTAGTTTAATCTTAAGAATTTAACTGAATAAAGAAAGGGAAATTTGCCAAAAAAAATATTTTTTTAAAGTGTCGCGGCTTATAGTATTATTAATTAAAAGGCACCCGAGCAGGGACCGTGTGTTTTTAATAACGTGTTAAATTTTGAGTGCGTACAAAAAATCACGAAATGCAAAAGTGAACAAAAATCACGTAATTCAAAGTACGTCAGTGCATTAGAAAAATGAAGTGGACACCAAGTAACAGGCACGGATTAATGTGTTTTTATGTGCGTGAGTACGTACAGGTAACTGGACTTGAAGTCGAAAAATTCAAAGTGCGTGAATAGTTAAGTGGACACCAAGCCACAATCACATTCAAAACTAGAGGACACCAAATCACTCAAGAAGCAGTGTTTTAAAAGGGAAACGAGGCCCCCAGTAGACCTTTAGAAGCACAAAAAGGAGTTCAACATTGGACAGCCGTCTTTTCGCTCACACCCGTTTCCGGAACCTTGTGATGTAAGTTAGTTTATTTTCTGGTAAGACTCAAAAAGAATTTCTAAATTTTAAATATCAGTGTCAATCCGATTAGGCCTGCTCTCATCGCTTCCTTACTTCGAGTATGTTGCGAAGAGCGGACAAACACTCAAATTCCTAATAGACACAGGCTCGAGTAAAAATTATTTTCAGCCTCGTTACATTCGAAATCCTCCCCCGAATGAAAAGAGCTTCCTTGCCAATTCAGTCGGAGGCTGTGTTAAAATTACACACCATTCTTTTATTCAACTGTTTGCCCTGATACAGAAAAATTGCAGTTTTACATCCTACCCAGTCTCATCTGTTTTGATGGTTAATGAAGAGTCTTAATGCTGTCATTCATACCAAGCTTAATTTTATGCAAATTCATCATTACTCTATAGCCCTTAAAGAACATATAACGGAATCTGTTCATAATGTTAATTTAAGAACCTTACATTTGAACCATGATGATTCAACCAGATTAAAAACCTTTTTTAATAAATACCCTAACCTTTTTCCGAACCAAACGAAAAATTAACATATACAACCACTGTCAAATCAGAAATTAAGACCACAACCGACCAACCAGTTTATTCAAACCGTACCCTTACCCAACAGCTTTAAAGGACGAAGTTGAGAAACAAATCGCCAAGTTACTTGAAGAAGGTGTTATTAGACTATCGAATTCTCCTTACAACTCTCCAATTTGGATCGTGCCGAAAAACCGAATGGTTCGCTATCATAGACCTCAAGAGTAGATTTCATCAAATCCTTCTTAAAGAATCGGATATAAAAAAAACTGCGTTTTCCATTAACAACGGAAAATTTGAATACACTTGCCTTACTTTTGGTTTTAAAAATGTCCCAGTAATATTTCAAAGAACTCTAGATGACATCTTGAGAAAACACATAGGTAAACGTTGCTATGTGTATATTGATGATATAATCATCTTTGGCAAAACCCAAGAAGAACTTCTAAAGAACCTCGAAGCTATATTTGCAACCCTACAACATGCTAACTAGAAAATCTAGTTAGACAAGTGCGAATTTTTTCAAAAAGAAGTTGAATTTTTAGGAATAATAAACTTTTAAGGAACTAGATCTTTCTGAGGTATGTCAGGCTATTACCGCCGATTTATCAAAGATTATGCGAAAATAGCGAAGTCTCTGACATCCCTTTTAAGAAGGGGAGATGGACGAGTGTCCGCACATCTTTCAAAAAATAAAATAATCGCTTTGGATGCAAATGCTAAAACCTCATTCCAAAAAATAAAACAAGCCCTACTTTCAAAGGAAGTTACTCTTTCTCATCCGAACTTTAAAAAAGACTTCGAACTTACAACAGACGCTTCTGAATATTCCATTGGTGCTGTTTTATCTCAAGACGTTTTTATCCAGAACACTGACGAAAACCGAAGAAAGCTACGCCACTACCGTGAAAGAGATGCTCACTATCATTTGGGCTCTCAACTCGCTTAAGAATTTCCTTTATCGATCAAAAAAAGTAAACATTTACATTTAAACAGCCAATAACCTATGCGCATCACAAGATGAAGCGATGGAAAGCGATCTTGGAGCTAAAATAAAAAGCAGGAACATCAAATGTAGTTGACGACGCTTTATCGCGACTCCCACGGACGACACAAATAAATTCAATGACAATGATACAATACAGTGATGAGAGTTCTTCCCATAACCTAATACCACAGATAATAAATCTATACAGGTGTCTCATTCTTATGGGAAGTTGTGTCCTATGAAAATGAAATCGAGCTAAAAAAAAGAGCTTTTTAAAAAGCTGCAAGTTCTTGCAAAGAGGGGTTATCTTTACTTACTTTACAATGGCGGCAGATTTTGGCAACCCTGAAGTGTCTATATCAATGACGTGTCCCAACAGCTGGGCAGATCCTTATTGTGCTTATACCTGTCAGCGGTTACATTATACGAGTATTTTAATATCAGATTGAAAAAACCATATTATGAGAGCCTATCTATTTGCCGGAATACGGTTGAGGTTTGGAAAAATTCTGAGGTTTTGTTTCCAAGCTGTAAGACGCATCGCAAATTTTCTAGTGTGATGCGACACAACCAGATAAGTTTACTTGGGACCCCGAATTAGGCCATCGCATTGTAAAGCCTAGTACAATGGATGCTGTCATAAGAATAGGTGGTAGGTATTGAGTTCTTTGCAAGATTTTCCAGGCCGGAAGTCACACTGCTTTCGGTAAATTTTTGTGGAACGAAGAGGTTTTACGCGTTCACAAAGTACACTGAATAGAATCATATAGGCGACATTAGGCAAACATATCCCTTAGAAGCAGGCGTTATCCATTGTCATCCTGCACAGACGGACGAGTTTGGCAGGGATGTCAAGACGAGACATCGCTCTATATAGGTCGTCTCTATAAATGCTGTTATAGGCAGCTTTAAAATCGATAAGCAGGTGGTGGGTATTGATCTGGACTTCTTGTGTTTTCTCCAGGATTTGCCGGAGTGTGGAAATCTAATCTAATCGATTGTAGACTTTCCTGGCGTGAAACCGCACTGATAGGTTTCCAATCAGGTTGTTTACGATGGCTTCAATCAAATCAATCACAGAAGTTTTGTTAAATGTAGTTTTGTCAAATGAGTCCGGACTGGGCCCCGATGGAGAGCGTGATGTAAAAAATTGTATCCGTTTAGTACAAACGGATCCATTTAAGACGTCTACTCAAACTAAGCAAGAACTTAATCTACATGTAGACACTTCCACAATAAGACGGAGACCTGTAGAGGCTAAAATATTTGGCAGGAGCCCGAGAAAAGTGCCATTGTTGCAAACCCGACACATCAAAAAGAGAATCAGTTTTGCTAGGAAACATTTGGCCTCTACACAAATGGCGAAATATTCTATGGTCAGATGAGTCTAAAATAGTTCGCTTTGGTTCAGCTGGACGAAGACAATACATAAGAAGACCACCGAATGCTGAATATAATCATCGGTTTGTGACTCGTACGGTAAAGCATGGAGGGTCAAAAATTAATGTATGGGGTTCGTTTTACTACTATGGTCCAGGCCCTTTGTACTGGATTAAAGATACAATGGATGCAAAGCTGTACGTCAATATCTTGCAGACTGTTATGCTTCCATATACTGAATGGAATATCTTGCTTAAGTGGGTGTATCACCAAGATAATGACCCCAAGCACATCAGTAAATTTTTATTGGTTTGGAATCAGTGGGATTAATCTCATGGAGTGGCCTGCTCAGTCTCCAGATCTTAATCCCATTCAACACTTATGGGCTGATGTTAAACAAGAGGTTTTTACGGCAAAACCAAAAAACGTTGGTGAATTGTGGACTACAGTGCAATCTGCATGGGTAAGTATTTCGAGAGAGAGGTGCATGCGCTTAGTCGACTCTATGCCATATCGTTGTACTGCAGTTCTGGCAAAAAAAAACCCATTCAACGAAGTGCAACATATTCAATTTTCAGTTTTTTTTTAAATGAATTCTAGTCAAAAATTTAAGCCTTTAGAAATAATACTGCTATTTTTTTACACACTTGTTTT
The DNA here is from genome assembly GCA_949129095.1 of Volucella bombylans. Taxonomy (NCBI): domain Eukaryota; kingdom Metazoa; phylum Arthropoda; class Insecta; order Diptera; family Syrphidae; genus Volucella; species Volucella bombylans. The sequence continues at coordinate 128,638,407 of OX422140.1, read as the reverse complement.
TATCTGAAGCTAAATATTTTAAGTTTTTTTATAAGAATAGTTACTTAATTTCGAATTCAACACTAAGTCTTTAGAACATTCTTCCATGTAGAGAAAGAAAAAATAAATAATTAAAATACAGGTGCTATAAAATTAGTTTTATTGTAAAATAAAAAGTTAAGTATCTAACACTGCTATTATTTCGCACACAGGTGTATATGCACTGCAGATTAATAACGCGAATAATATTTTGCTTCTCAAACTTCAATTACAAAATGTAACGAAATATTCCACTTTTTCCGCCTTTTAATTCTTTCTTATGTACATACTACATACCCATACGCTCAAACAAAATACCAATTCATAAAAAATTATATTTATAATTTCCTGTTGCAGTCGAATGAAAACAAACAGCCCAGTCTTCATACCCCTTCCCGCAAACCCTTGCATATGTTTTTCATATTCCTTGTACCACAGATAATAAATCTATATTTTCGCTCTTTCTTGCTTTGTTTACTGAGAGATTTTTTTTTCTCTCACCACAAGTTATGGGCAGAGGAAGAAAGAATATGAGAAACCATTGCAATGGATTTGCGGGCAGGGGTATGAAGACTTGGCTGTTTGTTTTCATTCGACTGCAATAGGAAATTATGTAATTTTTCATGAATTGGTATTTTGTTTGAGCGTATGAAGAACAATTCAAAGGTGGGAAAAGTCGAATATTTCTTTACATTTTGTAATTGAAGTTTGACGAGCAAAATATTATTCGTGTTATTAATATGCAGTGCAGATACACCTGTGTGCAAAATAATAGCAGTGTTAGATGCTTAACTTTTTATTTTACAATAAAACCAATTTTATAGCACCTGTATTTTAATTATTTATTTTTTCTTTCTCTAATGTTCTAAAGACTTCGTATTGAATTTGAAATTAAGTAACTAACCATTCTTATAGAAAACCTAAAATACCACCTTGATGAAAAGAAATTTATTGAGAAAATTAAAAATACAAGTTTATTCATCTAAATCTATATTGTCCCCTCTTATGCCAGCGCTTGATCCAATCCTCGAAACATTTTGTATATTCGGTTTTCTGTATGTCCATTAGTGCTTCCTGCGATTTTTCCATTACTTCCTCTGACTGCTGAAACGCGTTCCCCGTAGTGGTTTTTTAACTCGATTGAACAGAAAGAAGTCACAAGGAGCAAAATCAGGTGAATTCGATGGCTGGTAGATGGTATTTGTTGCATTTTCCGTCAAAATAATGATGGCACTGTGCGACGGTGCAAAATCCTCGAGTTTTCTGCCCACAATTCTTTAGGCGAATTGCTTCACGCAAACGTCTCATAACGCCCAAATAATACTTTTTGTTTACTGGCTGGCCTTCTGGCAAAAATTCATGATGCACTACAACGTTGTAATCCATGAAAACCGTGAGCATTGCCTTCTTTTTTGACTCAAAACGACGTGGTCTTTTTGGTCTCGGCTCATTTTGTGAACGCCATTCACTTGCTTGATGTCTGGATTGCGTGTCGTACTCATAAGCCCACGTCTCGTCTCCAGTAATGATCCTTTTAATGAATGTGGGATCGGATTCAGCTTCGCAAATCATCTCTTTTGTGACGTCAACACTGTCTCTTTTTTTGTGCATGACATTGAGGTCTTTTGGCACCAACTTTGCTACTACACGACGGAAACCCAAATCATTAATCAAAATGTCTTGGACGGATCCATAGGCAATGTTTAAGTCCTCCGCTATCTCTCTGACGGTTAATTTGCGGTTATTGACCAACATTTCTTTTACTCCATCAATGTTTTCGTCGGTTTTCGATGTCGATGGTCTGCCACTGCGTTCATCATCTTCGATTGACTCACGACCACTTTTGAAGTGATCGTGCCACTGGTAAAGGACCGTTTAGAGAATCGTTGCCGAAACACTTTTCCAACATTTCCAACGTTCGCGCACCATTAAATCTGTTTTTTACGCAAAATTTAATACAAGTTCATTGTTGCAAAATTAATTTAAAGAAAAAACTGAAAATTGAATATGTTGCACTTGCTTAATACTTCGTTGAATGGCCTTTGTTTGCCAGAACTGCAGTACAACGAAGTGGCATAGAGTCGACTAAGCGCTTGCACCTCTCTCTCGAAATACCTGCCCATGAAGATTGCACTGTAGTCAATAATTCACCAACGTTTCTCGGTTTTGCCTTAAAAACCTCTTGTTTAACATCAGCCCATAAGTTTTCAATGATATTAAGATCTGGAGACTGAGCAGACCACTCCATGATTAATGTTGATTCCAAACCAATTTTTAGCCAATTTACTGGTGTGCTTGGGATTATTATTTTGGTGATACACCCAATTAAGCGGCAACTTACTCTTAAGGTAAGTTTTGAGTTTGGGGAATAAAAAAAAGTCGCACGGGGCCCAGTCCTGACTCATTTGACAAAACCACTGATAAAAACCTGTTTCTTCAGGGATTGGTTTGATTGAAGCCATCGTAAACAACCTGATTGGACACTATCAGTGCGATACACAATCGATTAGATTTGCACAATCCGGCTGATTTTGGAGAAAACCCAAGAAGTCCAGATCCACCAGGTGGTGGGTACCTGCTTATCGATTTTAAGGCTGCCTATGACAGCATTTATAGAGACGAGCTATATAGAGCAATGTCTAGTCTTGACATCCCTGCCAAACTCGTCCGTCTATGCAGGATGACGATGAATAACGCCCGCTTTTGAAGGATCTGTTTGCCTAATGTCGGCATTATGATTCTATTCAGTGTACTGTGTGAACACGTAAAGTCTCTTCGGTCCACAAAAATTTACCGAAAGCAGTGTGACTTCCGGCCTGGAAAATCTTGGAAAGAACTATCCAGTTCCAAGTTAATACCTACTACCTATGCTTATGACAGCCTCCATTGTACTAGGTTTCATAATGTGATGGCCTAATTCGGGGTCCCAAGAAAACTTATCCGGTTGTGTCGCATCATAATAGAAAATTTGTAATGCGCCTTACAGCTTGGAAACAAAACCTCAGAATTTTTCCAAACCTCCACCGGATTCCGGCAAATAGATACGCTTTCATAATATGGTTTTTTCAAACTCATATTAAAATACTCGTATTATGTAACCGCAGGCAGGTATAAGCACCATAAAGATCTGACCAGCTGTTGGGACACGTCATTGATATAGACTCTGTATAGACTTGTCACTGTAAATGCTCATTACTTTAGAGGAGTTCCTCTTCCTCTGGGTTAATGTAAACTGAACAAATGACACCTTGTCGAAGATTACGGCCAAAATAAACCTTGGCAGCCGGTGCTACTTCAGACTGGTTTAACAAATTGGATCCAAAGTCTCTATAGTATTGATTTTGCTAGTTAAAATATGGCTCATTCATGGCTGTAGGAAAAATATTTCCAATATTTTTCTTACTTACTTAGGTGGCGCACAGTCCGGGGTGGAGCAGGACCTCAACCAACAAGCCTTTCCACCTGGCGCGATCTTTCGCCAGCTGTTTCCAGCGGTGCTGCACTCCAAGTTGGTTGAGATCCCATTCCACTTGTTCGAACTCCCATATATTCGGCCGTACATTACTGCATTGTCCCCGAGTCTCGGAATTGAAGATTTTCGATCTTTACATACAAATATTTTGCGTACAGTTTTAAAAACTCCCTTTTACATAACTTGAAAGAAAAAGGAGCAAATATGTACTCGTAAATAACATATACATACATTTTCCGAATAAGTTCGATGTTGCTCAATTTTGTAGGTACTTAATGTCCTGAGCACAAAATTAAAATCGGGAAAATCTTCAACCCCATAACATGTATTAGCCCTTAACACCTCGTGCATCAAATATCAACCACTTTTATAGTGTGGTGCAACGTCACACCCTCCAGCACGTCCACCTTCCCGGACCCGCGATCGTATGATCTTCAACATTATATTCCTACCCCCATTTAATTTACATTGCATAACAAGTTACTAACAAAATAACAAGCACACGTACATAAAACCAAGTAAACCGGTTATGCTGGGCAACGTCAACGTATGTTTTTTTTTATTTATTCCTTTCGTTCACGTATTGTTTTTGCACGATAAACGACTTTGCATGTGTGAGTGACAAGTGGCAAGAGCAAAAAGCGAAAAGAAATAAAATGATTTTTCTGCTCTTTGTAAGAACTTTTTAAAAAAGCTTTTTTTTTAGTTCGATTTCATTTTCATAGGACAAAACTTCCCATATGAATGAGACATCTGTATAGATTTATTATCTGTGATATAATCCTGGAGAAGATTAGACTTCATTGATTGATAGACTTCATTTAGAACACATTAATATATGTACATGATAAGCATTAATATACATTTGGTATATGTAACGTACGTAGCTTACAAAAGAGAACGAGAGATTGCAAACAAGTTGGTGTCTAGGGCATAGAATAACTAATAAATGTTGCTGAATTATTCTTAACACTCCCACTTTCACCAATATTTAATTTTATCATTATAATCTCAATGCAATTTTAGTAAGAATTAATCTCAAAAAATATCAAAAGCAAATTATATGTTTTCTTAATTTGAAAGCAAAAAAAAATTATTTAGTTATACCAATTTTATGTCGTAATAGTTCAAATCTAATCCTTGGCAAAGGTTTGTTAAAAATATCTGCCAGCTGTTTTTCAGTCGGAATGTAATTGAGATCGAAAATTCCCTCTGCGAACTTCTCTCTAATGAAATGGAACCTGACTTCTATATGCTTACTGCGTTTGTGGTACTCAGGGTTGCGTATCAACTTGATACCACTTTGATTATCCAAGTACAGGCTCGGTTTGCCACATCCCTCTTCAAGCAGCTCGTTCATCAACCGCAACAGCCTCATAATCTCCTTAACTGCATGTGAACCTGCCATGTACTCGGATTCCACAATGGATAGTGCGACGCATTGCTGTTGTTGTGAGGAGATATTGGTGAATCCCCAAGTAAAAACACAAAGCCACTTGTTGAGCGCCTTGTCTCAACGTCACCAGCAAAGTCTGCATTGCTATATCAAGTAATGATTAGTTTTTTATTTGATTTAAAAAGTATACCAAATAGCCTAATCCCCTTCACGTATCTTAAAACTCGTTTCACTGCGGCAATATCCTGGGTAGTTGGTTTGTCCAAATGCCGACTTACTCGTACAACCCCAAGAGCGTATGAAATATCTGGCCGGCTTCCAATCGCCAAATACATAAGGCGGCCTACAGACTCTCGGTATGGAAAATCTCGCACCTCTTCATTGGAATTTGTTAGGTCCTTGTAAGTAACGCTATCAGCTGGTGTAGTAACAGGATTAGCATCATTCATTTGAACTTCGCCAGGATTCTGTCAGCATAAGTAGATTGTAATCTATCTGTAATCCCAAGAAACAACGCGTCTCGTAAACTTTTACCTCGAATAACCTTTTTAAGTAATCTATTAGTTCGTTAATGTCCACTTCGTTTCCTGCAATGAGACCGTCAGCGATGTAGATGGCCATTATAATGTTTTTCACGACAAAAGCGCATGGATCGGCTTCTGTAGCTAGTTGAAACAAACGGAGAAAATTCGAAAAGTTTATGTTCCAACATCTGGAAGCTTGTTTTAAGCCATAAAGGCTTTTCCTTAACTTACATACACGACCACTTTTATCTTCAAATCCACTCGGTTGTCGCATGTAAACGTCATCCAGCAAATCGCCATTAAGAAATGCGGTTTTAATATCGAATTGCTTCAAAGACATATTTTTACTAGCCGCAATAGTAAGAATTGCTCTAATTGAAGCAAATCGGGCTACAGGGCTAAAAGTTTCTCTATAATCAATGCGAGAATCCTCTAACAACTAACCTTGCTTTGTATCTTTCTTGTTCATTGATATTTGCATGCTTTATTTTGAACACCCAACGATTATCAATCAGTTTTTGTTTTAGTGGAAGATTAACCAGTTCCCAGGTATTGATTTTATTGAGTGCAATGATTTTTTCCTCCATTGCTGCTAGCCACTTTGCCTTGACTTTGGATTCAAGAGTCCTCATAACTTCGTTGTTAACACATCGAAGCCACAAATGCTCCTGCTTCTAAGATAGATACCAGCGATTTTTTTTTTCATTCTGAGCGCTCCTTAATCGTTTGCTTATCGGCTCTACAGGACTTAATTCTACTTTATTTACCTGTACTGAGAATAAATCTTCTACATCCAGCTGGTCGTCTTCGTCCAGTAAGGTATTTTCTATCTTAGGATGCGATTCAGTTGTAAGATGCTTTCCTTCCTCATCATTTTGTTCCATGCACTCTGGATGTTTACTGACTTCATGCATAGTCACCGTTCCTGAAATAGGCACATTTCTAAAGACAACATCATGATTTACTTCAATTTTATTGCTCGCAGGAAAATAAACACGGTATCCTTTAGTATTTTCGGGATATCCGACGAAAATTCCTTGTTTTGCTTTTGGATTCCATTTCTGACGTTTTTGCGAAGGAATATGAGCGAAGCATTCAGTCCCAAATACCATTACATCTTTAAAGTATATCGTTTGATCACTCCCAATCCACAAATCTATTGGACTTTTACCATGAATGTCGGTTGATCCCGTGCGATTCAAAAGAAAACATGCAAAATTGATCGCTTCTGCCAATAATCGTGAAGATAAACCTCGCGCATGAATCATAGTCCTAGCCGCCTCCACTATAGTTCGCATTTCCCTCTCCGCTATACCGTTCTGATGCGGAGAATACGGTACAGATGTCTGATGCAGAATGCATTCTTTCTCAAACAAATTTCTAACACCTGAGTTCACAAATTCTAGACCATTGTCTGTCCAAATTGTTTTAAAAGCCATCCCAATTTCAGTCTTGACTTTGCTTGTAAACACTTCAACACATTAGACTACCTCGTTTTTTTCCTTTAGAAAATACACTGTTCTGTATCTGGACAAATCGTCCTTAAATAAAATGAAAGTATTTAGAGCCCCCTACTGAATTGTTTTGCATTGGGCCGCACAAATCAGCATGGATTAGTTCACCTACCTCACATGCTCTACAGCAACTTTTTTCAAAAGGAAATCGATGCAACTTCCCTAGTGCACATGCATCGCAAAAGGGATTATCTGTGTCATGGAAATCCATACCACGCTGTTTTAAAAAATTTCTGATATAATTTACAAGCTGGTGCCCAAACCTCTCATGCCAAGTCTTAATGTCTTCAATCTTATCGCCGATGCTTGCAATCACTGGTTCCCTAATTTTAAACATCATCTTAAATAATGAAGATTAGCGTACTCCCACTGCCACAGTACGTGCGTTCTGCAAAAGCTGACATTTGTTTTTGCTTGACACCATTTTTAAATTTTTATCCATTGCTGCATTTGACGAAAATAAATTTAGGGGAATATCAGGAACATACATGACATTTGAGGGAAATTTCGGCAGCCAGGTGCTACCGTTGAACGAAAGTATGTTAATTTTACTTCTACCAAAAGCACTGATGGTTTCTTCGTTACCCACGCGAACAAATTGCGGATTTTCAAATGGCACAATCCACTAACCAATCCATACGAACTGTCATGTGGTCGCTTGCTCCAGAATCGAGAAACCATTCGTTAGACTTCTCTTCAGTAGAAGCTGTGCATGTACACACAAAAGCATCGCCATAAAAATTCTTTTGGGCAACGTGTCCAATGTCCATGTCTACAGTAAGCGATATTCATTTATACGCACCTGTTTTTTCTGATTTTTTACATAAAATTGCTTTGGCAACACTTTTTTTTATAGAAAAGTGCATATCCTAATTCTGTATTTTAAATAAAAAACCATCATAATCAATCAAATGTATTAAACACTATTTATTTAAACAAAATCACACTTTTCGCTACGAAATTCATTTATACGCATTTTAAGAAACTAGCAAAAAAATATATATATAACACATTTTAATTAAAAAAAAAACAGTATTTTGTGTGTCCTCCATTTTGTTGGATAACGGCAAATAGGTATCCTATCCGGCATGGAACTTATAAGTTTTTAGATAGTGTCAAAACCTACAAGGTCCCATGTGCGCTTAATTTCTTCTTTAAGAGCCCGGATGTTTTCAAATTGATGACCGTTTTTATAAACCTCTGGTGCCATTATACCCCACAGATTTTCTACGGGGTTAAGGTCAGGACTGCATGCCGGCCAACGCATAACTGGGATGTTTCGCTGTCTCAACCATTCTTTGGAGAATTTGGAAGCGTGAACGTTGTCCTGTTGAAAAATAAAGGCACGGTCATCAACATTGTCTTCTGAAAAAGGAATAAGCGCTGTATCTAACATTTCACAATATGATTCCGAGCTCATTTTAGTTGGAACAAAACACAATTGCTCTTTTCCGAAAGAAGAAAAAGCTCCCCAAATCATTGCACTGCCTCCATGGCAGTTCCTGCTCATTCTTGGTGGATTGTTGTGACGTAAGTCATGCCAGTAAGAACTGAAACCATCTGGTCCATCAAGGTTAAACTTCTTTTCGCCAGAGAATATAATTGTATTCCATTTTTCGTCGCTCTCTGGCAAATGATAATCGAGCTGTTTTATGATGAATTTTCAGAAGTGGCTTTTTAAGCTGTTTTTTTGTAAACCACGTTCGGAGTACTCGATAAAATTTGTTGAACTTGGCGCTTTGTTATTGGCAAATCGAGATGAGCAACAATTTGGCCAGCAGTCATTTTGTTTTGGGTAGCTTCGATTACAATTCGGTTCCGTTCTCTTCGAGTTATTTTACTCCAGCCTTTTCGACCACCATTCTTTCCATACGAATCACTTTTTTAAGGAAATTTCTGATGAGCCCTTCAGAACGATTGATTTCACGTGTAATTGCCTTATTGGAAATGCCGCGCTCTTTTAAGACCGTTATCTTAATCTTTTCTTCCGCTGTTAAATATTTTCCTTTTCCGATTATGGATTTAAATATTTATTTTTCTGAAAATCAGTTCTAAGATATTATTTTTTTATCTAAAAAACTGTGATCTTTAACCGTTTTTAATTTTCACTTAAATTTTTCCACAAGAGTCAATCAATTTCACTGAAATACTAAATGCGTATAAATGAATTTCGTGCTTTAAACAGCTGCCAATATTCTCTTTGCCTTATCTTTATCACAAAAAGATGCCGTTATCAAAACTGGTTCTTAAATCTACAATACCGCTTAAAAACTAACGGTCGTGCAAATATAGATTTTTTTTTAAACCCTTAAATGACAGCAATTCTGCAATTATTTGATACAGTGTTGGGTGCGTATAAACTAATTTCGCCCACTGTATGCCTTGATGGACAATCCTTTTTTCAATGACCCGGCTTCTTACAAAAAAAAACATTTTTCCGACTTAACTTTTGGTTTAATATGACTTCATTTAGAACATAGTAATATACATGATAAGCATTTGGTATATGTAACGTACGTAGCTTCCAAAAGAGAACGAGAGATTGCAAACAAGTTGGTGTCTAGGGCATAGAATAACTAATAAATATTGCTGAATTATTCTTAACAACTAGGATCTAAGCTCACAGCTCGATACCGAAGAGAAATAGTCAAGGAGAATAAAAACACAGTAGTGATAACAGAATCAGGGAAGATAATCCATAAAGGCCACATTAGAAATTGATTGGCATCCTTACCGTTTTTGTTTTCTATTTCAGATGCGTACTCCACGTTGCAAGAGTAGAAATCCAAATTCTGGATTTCTCAAATTCACAAGTCATATCGTTACATACCGGACAGACAAAAATAGAAAACGGAAATTTAAAACTGATCCACGATTGACCTTGACCAGTAGGAACAATTCCAAACAAACATTACCCCGACAATTGAACTGAACTCAACTATTTCACGAATACATCAGTTCTCTGCGAGCTTTCAATGTCGACGGTCTCGAGTATTATGTTTTCGTCTATAAAGTTTAACGTACTTAGAACTATTAAACGCGTTAGATCTCTCGACCCTGAGGACATCAACATGTCCTCAATCAAGAAACCCCGCGCCGACTCGGCTTCTCGGAGTGCTAAATTTAAAAAGAATTCACGAGCAAATTATTGGAGTCCACTTCAATGTCATCCAAGCAGTGATATGGTCGACATTGACTCGAGTGATATTGTTACCGACCCGGATAATGACCCTAAAAAAAAAATTCATGTTCACACCATCAAGCTACGGGTCAATAAGTCCGTGACTTTTGGAATAAAACACAGATTTTTTCATAAAAAAATAATTTTGTTTTTCAACGTAGTCTCCCTTGAGCTCTATACACTTTGTCCAACGCTTCTACAATTTTTTTATCCCTTCAAAAAAAAATGATTTGTCGAGGTCCTCAAAATAGGCCTTTGTTTGCTAGATGACTTCATCATTGGAGTCAAATCTTTTTCCACCAAGCCATTTCTTCAGGTTTGGGAACAAGAAGTAGTCGCTCGGAGCCAAATCTGGAGAATAGGGTGGATGAGGGAGCAATTCATAGCCCAATTCATGGATTTTTGCCATGGCAACTGCACATGTGTGCACCCTTGCATTGTCTTGGTGGAAAATAACTTTTTTCTTGGCCAAATGAGGTCGGTTTTTTTTCAAATCGTCATTGAATCGGTCCAATAAGTTGGCATAATATTCCCCATTGATTGTTCTTCCCTTTTGAAGGTAGTCAATGTGGATTATCCCGCGTGCATCCCAAAAAACAGTCGCCATAACTTTATTGGCTGACAAACCCACCTTGGCCTTCTTTGGCGCCGATTCACCCTTAGAAACCCACTGTTTTGACTGTTGTTTGCTCTCTGGTGTGTTGTGATGGATCCATGTTTCGTCCACGGTTACAAAACGGCGCAAAAACTCCTCCATATTGCGATTAAACAACGCCAAACCTTCCTGTGAAGTGAAGCACACGAAATTCACTTTTTTCCATTTTCTCCTCAAATTAGTGAGTAGTCTGATAAAAATAGCTGTCAAACACAAACTAACTGACGCAGCAAGTTTAAATTTTGACAGGAGTCAACTGACAGATGCCTGTTGACAGGAGCAGTGTTGCTGTTTCAGTAAAGAGGTCAGAAATTCAAAAAGTCACGGACTTATTGACCCGCCCTCGTATTACACAAAAATCCCGAGTTTGTGCATACTTTGATGAAATCATCTAACATTAGTGACTACTCTATTAAAAAACTTTTTATCGGTATCAAAATTGCCTGTGAATCGTGAGAGTCATATAGAGAAGTGTTAAACTCTTTAAAGCAACGGAATTGCCATTTTTTTTTTTTTTTTTTTTTTTTTTTTTTTTTTTTTTAAAGAACTTAACACTAAGTGGGTATTAATACACTTAAAATGCCTGAGCACGTGTTAAATCTTTTAGGAAAATGGGACAGAGAGAGAATGAAAGATTTTTGGGCTCAGTGGTTATTTCGCTCCATGGGTGGCATCCAACATTTAATGGGGAGACTAAATTATTAGTGTAATTGGACTTGTTATTGTATTAGAGGCAACCATTCGTCTTACGAGAATTAAGTTGCCTGAAAAAAAGAATGTCTTCCGGACGAGGCTGGGATTCGAACACCGAACCTTCCGATTTGGAAGCCAACATACTACCACTTGAGCCACGGCCACCCACTATTTTTCGCATGACGTTAAGAGTGTAAAATTATTTAAAGTGGTCTTATTTGTGCTAGAAAATATTGAAGTTGATACTCTTAAAAATGAACTTTGTACTCGCGGCTTAAAATGTGTTGAAGTAAAGAAAATTATAAAAAAATACGATCACTACGTTGACACTATCTATCTGGTGTCACTAGAAAATGGTTCTGTTAAATTAGCGGAGCTTAAGAAAAACTACCGATCATTGTTCTATACACAGATAAGTTGGAGTTTCGAAAGAAAATTGAAAGGTAAACTCACTCAATGCTATAATTGCCAAATGTTTGGCCACGGGGAAAGAAATTGTCAGGTTAAGACCTACTACGCTAATTGCGCCGGCTCTCACAAAACGAGTGAATGTCAAAACTCACTCACTATAAAGTGTGCAAACTGCAATGGAGATCACAAATCTACCGATCTAAGATGCTCTTCAAGAACCAAATATATGGAAATTAGAGAAAAATCCCTTAAGCGAGAAACTTCTACATTGTTCACACGTAAAAGCTTCTCGAAAATCCCATCTATGGAAAGTTCTCAAAAGTTCAAAGCTTTTACAATAACGCCATGCACGGCTCAAACTAACGAGCCAAACGTTTCAATAAGTTCCCCCCTTGCCGCGGCACGTAGCAATGAGTGAAAATGAACAAATTTTGTCTACGTCAGTTCCTCTGAAGAAACCCATAGTGGCGTCGGTCGTAATCAATGATTCCAGCAGCAATCTTTTTTTTTTTGAGGAAATCAACGATTTAGTTATGGAATTATTGTCTGATCTATCCAAATGTACTTCGAGAACTGATCAATTCAGTGTTATTGCACATTTAGCTACTAAGTATCTTTTTACTAATGTTAAATAATATGACTAATACCAATCCTAGAATTATTAATTGGAATGCTAGGGGTATTAACAGCAAAAGAATTGAATTTTTGAACTTTTTATTTGATAATAATATTGATATCGGCCTTATTACTGAAACTGGCCTTAAATCAAATAGTAATAATTTATCTAACTCTGTCTACATAAGTTATCGTGTTGACAGAATTAATAGAAGGGGAGGAGGAGTTGCTATTCTTGTTCGTAGATCAGTTCAACATTCGCTGCTACCAGTCATTCGAACTCGTCTTATTGAAAATGTGGGTATAGAACTCAAATATAATAATAGAACAGTTAAAATCTACTGCGTATATTTTCCTGGCGCAAGTTCATCGGCCTAAAATAAAAGGCTCTTTAAAAGAGACTTGCGTTGACTTCTATTAACAGGCGATGATGTCATTCTTGCTGGTGATTTTAACTGTCGTCATCGTGAATGGGGATGTATACGCTCAAATACATGGGGTAATATACTCTCTAGTATGTTATCTTATTCAGTGTATTCCATTCTTTTTTCCCCAAACCCTACCTATGTACCTGCAGATCTGCGTTGAAGTCCTTCTGTTCTTGACGTTTTTATTACCAATCGTGTGAGTTTACTGTCTCAACCCGTCGCTGTCAATGATCTATATTCTGATCACTATCCTGTTTTTTGTAAGCTGTATTTTTCAAAAAAGATTAACCAAGCCTCGTCCTATGATTTTAAAAATGCAAACTGGCGTAAATTCAGTTCAAATATTAATTCGGGGCTTAGAAGTATTACTGGAAATTTGGATTCAGTTTCAAGCAAAGATGATGTGGATGCTATTGAAAAAAATGTTCCAAAAATAACAAGATGTAATTCTCCAGTTCAGCTTCCAAATTATATCCTTGAACACATACAAATTCGTAATACCTTAAGACGCAATTGGCAAAGATACCGTCAGCCTAATCTCAAATTACAGCTCCATTACTTTTGATCAAAAAACTTATTCTACAGTTTCGTAACCACAGATGGAATCAAAAACTAGAATCTTTAGCCAAAAATTGTAAGCCTTTTTGGAATATAGTCAAAGTGATCAAGAATAAAAATAGACTAATACCAACACTCAGAAATGATGATGAATATATTTTTACTGACAAAGGGAAAACAGATTCTCTCTCTGAATTTTTCTCTAAAAGTTATTCCTTATCTCAAAATTTAGGAGATAATGAAACCAACACCTTGGTTGAATAAAAAATTATGGCATTTAACAACAATATTTGTAACACCGCAACAAACGCCTTTGTTTCTGTAGCCACTGTTACAAACACCATAAAATCCCTTAAAGTTAATAAAACGGGTGGGTTAGATGGAATAAGAAACAATTACCTTAAGTATTTATCCTTTTTGAGTGTAAGACATTTAACTTTTCTAGTCAACGCGTGTCTAAAATTGCAATATTTTCCGTAATAATGGAAAATGGCTAAAGTTGTCCCTATATTAAAAGCTGGAAAGCCTGCAGAGTCTGTCACCAGCTATAGACCAATAAGTTTACTCAGCAGCCTAAGCAAAATCTTGGAAAAGGTAATAAAAAATCATATTCTAGAGTTTAGTAGTGATAATTATGTATTATGTATTCATAATATTCAGTTTGGATTTAGGCAATTGCATAATACATCGCATCAAGCTCTTAGAATATGTAACCATATTAAATCTAATCGGTCACAAGGGAAATCAACTGGTATGATCCTACTTGATGTTGAGAAGGCGTTCGACACCGTCTGGCATAACGGTCTAATATATAAAATGATTAACTTTAGCTATTGATTGCATCTAATTAAAATTGTCCAAAGTTTTCTGTCAAGTCGTAGTTTTCTAGTCCATGTTAATACCTGTTTGCCTAAGTCCACTAATTTCAACATGGGCGTCCCACAAGGGTCAGTATTGGGTCCTATCTTATATAGTATATTTACATCTGACTTTCCTAGTCTGCCAGATTGTCAAGCTGTAATCTTCACTGACGATACTGCAATTTACACATCGCATACGTTCGCTCTTAACATCGAGAGGACACTTATAGATGCTAGTGAGATAGTAGGAAAGTTTTGCAGTAAATGGAAAATAAAAATTAATAGTGAGAAAACCCAAGATGGTTTCAGTAGAAAAAGAAAAACTTGCTTCCTTCCACAACTCAGTTTGAGTTTGAACCGCGTACCGTTCACTTGTGAGAGTAGAACGAAGGAACGTACAAAAAAAGAAAAAAAAAACATCCTTTTCCCATGGAATAGGTTATACCAAATTATCGTGTATCTAGATAATAAAAAAAAACAGTTTTCAAGTGAAAAGAACAAATAAATTTGAAAATATTCATTGCAGACGACGATAGAGGAAGTGTATAACGAATTTAAACGCAAGGAAACGATTATTTTAACGAAGGTGATACAATGGCACCAAACGCAACAACAGCAACTCAAGCTCTAGGCGAGTCTCTAGCATCATCATGTGGAGCCGGAGGTGAAAAAAATAGTAAAGTCGAAGCAACCGGAGTTTTATATGAATGCGATGCCGAAACAATCGATGGAGGACTTGTCAAGGATATTGGGAAGCTAAAAGGCGCAGAAAGGCGAAAACTAAAATTAGCTTGGAGAAATATTATCGCCTTCGAATACCTGCATTTGGCGGCCGTCTATGGAGCTTGGTTAATGTTAACTTCAGCTAAATGGGCAACAATAGCTTTTGCTTTCTTTTTATATGTTGTATCAGGATTGGGTATTACAGCTGGTGCCCATCGTTTGTGGGCCCATTGTTCATACAAAGCTAAATGGCCACTAAGAGTGCTTCTAGTTCTTTTCAATACAGTTGCGTTTCAGGATGCTGCGTTCCATTGGGCTCGTGATCATCGTGTACATCATAAATTTTCAGAAACCGATGCTGATCCCCATAATGCCACAAGAGGCTTTTTCTTCTCGAATATCGGCTGGCTGCTATGCAAGAAGCATCCAGAAGTTGCGGCCAAGGGTAAAGGCATTGATTTGTCAGATCTGAGGGCAGATAAGGTTCTAATGTTCCAAAAGAAATACTACATGCTTATAATGCCAATAGCATGCTTTTTAATTCCATTCCAACATTTGTCCCAATGTACTATTGGGGTGAGTCATTCCTCAACTCCTGGTTCGTAGCTACTATGTACCGATATGCATTCATTTTAAACGTTACATGGCTAGTAAACAGTGCAGCACATAAATTCGGCGGAAAACCATATGACAGGTTCATCAATCCAGCAGAAAACAAATCCGTGGCAGTACTTGCCTTTGGTGAAGGTTGGCACAACTACCATCATGTCTTCCCCTGGGATTACAAAACAGCCGAATTGGGTAACTACCGTCTAAATCTAACCACAGCATTCATCGATTTCTTTGCCAAAATCGGTTGGGCGTACGATCTTAAATCTGTATCACCACACATCATTGAAAAGCGCGTCAAACGAACAGGTGATGGAACACATGCCACCTGGGGCTGGGGAGACAAAGATCAGCCAAAGGACGAACTAGAGCACGCATTAATCACACACAAAAAAGATGAATAAATCTTAAAAATAATTAATTTTTTTTTTCGCAAAAAAAAAAAACAACAAAAACCTGCAGTTTAGATACTGGTCCTGTGTTTGCGTTCAAACCATACGCTACGCTCTGTGTCTATTCTCTGCCTGACTGTGTTAAACATCTATCTTTATTTCTTTCTGCTGCTAAACCAAAAGCAAAAAACAACACTCGAATGTACTTTTCTGTATTTGTATTCCATATTTCCCTTTTCAAAATGTTAACAAACAAACATCCGATTCTTATTTATGGAAATGAAATAAGTTGGGACCCTTCAGTGAAATATCTTGGCATACACTTAGACTAAAAACTGACATTTAGTGAACACATCACGCAGACTTTGAGAAAGATAAACATTGCGACTGCCTTATTATACCCATTTATTAACAGGAAATCACAGCTATCTAACGTTAACCAAATAATTATTTTTAAAGTTATTTTCCAAGCGATATTGACCTATGGTTGTCCTGTCTGGGGTGGCGCAGCCAAATGTCACTTAAAAAGGCTGCAAGTGTCACAAAACAAAACTTTGAAAATGATTCTTAACTTACCTTGGCGTTTTTCAACTACAGATCTGCACTTAAGGGCGGATGTTGAACTGATATGCGAACGTATTTACAAGTTAAACGAAAAATTCATCACTCGTTGTTCTTTTGCTGACAATCCTCTTGTAAACAGTCTTTATACTTAAAAATAAAGGTAATATAACTGTTCTATTTATTTGTTTACTTACTTATGTTTATATATGTCATTTTGTTTGTTTGTTTGTTTCTTTATTTATTTATTTATTTATTTATTTATTTATTTATACATTTATACATTTATACATGTATATATCTACTTAAAAATTTTTTGTTATTAATTTATTTCTCTACTTTCTTATGTGAATATTAATACAATTATGTACGTTTCTGTAATTATGCATCTATGCACACTTTTTCAAAAATTTCTTAGTATATAATAATATATATACATAAATATATGCTATGTATCAATAAATATATTGTATATACGAGTATATATTTATATATATATATTTTTTTTTTCATGGAGGTTTTTGTAGTAAGTTTCCTCCGCTCTTTATGCTTATTCTTTTCCTTCTGTATTAAAAACTTTTCCTTTTTTTAGTAGTAAGGTAGCAAATGTACCAAATCTCTAAATGTAAAATTTGCAATACCAAATGTAAGTTACATTATGCAAAAATAAAAATATCTATCTATCTATTTCACGAATTCAAACAAATTCAGAACCTAGTATCTAATCTTAGGTAAATTTTGCAGAAATTAAAATAATAACGAATTCAATTTCAATTTTATACATTGTTAACATTGCAATAACCGATTCGTATACTTAAGACAAAATATTACTTAAACCTGTTGTTAGGGAACGCCTAACTCGTATTGAATAAAACAAACACATATTACCATATGTAATTTATTTATTCAAAGAAAAGGAAACTGTCTTCATTTAAAACACAATATTAATGGCATATACATATGTATATATATGTGTATATGTATATATGTAAGTCGGTAGCTATTAATGCACTCCGCTCGGTGGTTGAAACCACAGATGAACTAAACTAGATGTCAAACTCTACTAATACTTTTCCAAACCCTTAACTTTCGCACAGACACACTGTAAGTGAATTCCAACACTTTTGCATCTCTATAACTTTGTCAAAATTTGCTAGAATGAGAGCAATTTACAAGTAAAATTGCTAGAATGAGAGCGATTTGCACGAGTGTGTGTAATGTGGATTACGTTTTTTGGTTCAAATGGGCATGGTTTGTATATAAAAAAGGAGATAAATTGCCATTAATCACAATTCACACATATTCACGGACAGAGTCTGAAGGATAGTGACGATCAGTAGAAAACCGGTTTTGATTTTACAATATCTGGAAAGTTTGATATCTAGGTGTAGTTAGTCTATATATATATATATATGGTTGAAACCATAGACTAACTATATATATATATAAAAGTGACCTTCGTTTGGCCTTGAAAATGGGGCTCAAGGTCAAACTCGTGGTCACCATCTTATGTCCCTTTCAGAACCTTGTGACTTTTGTCTGAAACATTTTTCGCGACATCGCGTATTTTTCGAGTAATTTGGATGTCTCAAGTTAAAAAACTCACCCAGTATATTGAATATATATCTTCTCGCTTAAATGGGTGGCGTATATGCATCATTTTTCTTTGCTAGCATTGATAATTAGTCCATGATCATGACACCACATAGATACATCATCAAATTGCTCTCATCATCCCAAAAGGCTCTATTGTATTTAATTAACCTTAAAAGTTCATAAGTATATAAAATGAACAAAATGGGGACTAGTTTAGAACCTTGTGGAACACCATATATGCTCGATTTTTCTTGGCTCAAAGTTGTTGATAATTGTTCTATCAGTTAAGTAGTTTTTGAGCCAATTTGGCAATTCTATTTAAGGTTTCTAAAAGCTTTTCCTGACTGAGAGTGTCGAAGGCGTTACGGAAGTCGATGGAATTTTCCAAAGCCGGCAACGCAGCCCTTTTCGATTATTTTCGATCGGCGGGCTCTGGCCATGATCTGTACTGGCCCTGCATTGTCTATTCCACTATGCTTGAATGCTCGCGCTGGACGCACACGGTCCCTTGGAAGACTGAACATCAAATGCTTCTATACCTCCTGCTTCTGCCGAAAGCATTCTACGCAACTCCCAATGTGATTTCTCATTACGCTCCTAATCTTGAGAATTCAATAGCTCTGCCTGATGTACTACGCGCTCAACTGCTCTCCACCATGTAGGGTTCTGATATGAGCTTCTCTGCACATTAGATCACTTAAGTTGTTCTTTGCTGGCAGGATAATTGGATGGATGTTGTCATATGGTAGTCCTGATTGCTCCAAATGTCCTCCTACTCTCACTTTCACACGGGTGGTTGCAAAATCGCACTGGTTCTCTTTGTATTGCTCTGTGTGTCTGCACTGCTGCTCTGCTCTGGCTGTCCGCACAGCTTGTTTGTCCTGCACCACTGCTCTGCTCCGCTTCACTAGGTCTAGTACTGCCATCGCACTTTGGTGGCCCAAGCTTACCTACTTCGGTTTTAGCATGTAGGTCGTACGTTGATTGTTATGCTCTGTATTTCTCCTTCGCTTGTTTCTTGACTGTCAAGCCATTTTAAAATCCGGATTGAAGTCAAATGACGCAGTTCTCCGTAAAATTTCGTCCATGCAGGTGTCATGGGTGTTGGTATCATTTCGCCCCATTGCACGCAAGAACGCCAAAGATCCTGGATGACAATTTTGACCATGACTATCACAGGTTCGATGTAACCGTTTGGGTCATACAGCCTTGCGATTGTACTGACTACCGCTCCCTTGGTCCAGTTTCGTGTCTTGTTGTCTGGATACACCTTAAACTGGATTTCGTCCGTTGACGAATTCCATGTCAAGCCCAATATGGATGTTGAAGGGTCCTCAGAGAGAACCACCTCTCTCTCACTGCTGACTGCGCTGCAAAGCTTTGACAGTGCTTTTTCGCTTGACGAACGACATGAATTTGTCCAGCTCAAAACCACCAGCCCTTACCGATGAAATTATTTCAGTGCCAAACTCCGCTGCTTGCTCTTCAGTGTCTGCTCCAGTTAGCATATCGTCGACATAAAAGTTCCTGCTTATCGCTTTGAGCCATAGGATACGCTGCTCCATTTTCCCTCGCATATTGGTTCATAGCCCTTACCGCATTGAAGGTGCTGGATGCCATGCCATAGGTCACAACTGTTAGCCAGTATTCTCGCAGCTGCTCGGTTGGTCTTTGCATCCAGTATATCCTTTGCAGATTCCATTGGTTTGGATGAATTGATACTTGCCGGAACATCATTTTCACATCGGCAGTTCTTAAGCCTTGTTATAATTGCTGCAAGATCATTTTGGAGTTTCGCTCCAGCGAGTTGAACGTCAATTAGCGATATGCCGGAATCACTGTTGCACGATGCGTCGAAAACCACTCGAAATTTCTTGGTGATGCAGTGATGTGGTAGATCTGCCCAATGCCTCTATGCTCCCCTGTGGCCAACTTCATGTGACCTAGCTCCTGGTACTCGCGCATGAAGTCGACATAGTTCTTCCTCATCTCAGTATTCGAATTTAGTGTCTGCTCTAGCTGGAGGAATCTCTTCATGACGATTGACGTTGACGTCCCCAGGTTCTGTGTACGTGGATTAATGGGAATGGTGACCATGTTTCGTCCGGATGGGTGGCGGCTATGCGTGTACCTGCAATTTTGCTCAACCCATCCATCGTCGTCCGACATCTCTGGCACTCTGTTCAGCTCCTCAATTTCCCAGAATCTCGTTAGCAGATCGCTCAGCTCTTGTTCGCCCGACTCCTTACTCGTAAGTGCAAACATAACTCTCATCACTTGCCCTGGTGATGGCTGCAGCTGACCAAATACTAATCAATCCAATTTGGTGTCCTGCGCTGTAAATCCGGAGTCGTATTTCTTCACGTCGCCTTTTATGATGTCTGCCCATACTTGTGCTCCAAGTAACATCTCTATTTTGGCTGGCTTGTTGAACGCACTATCTGCCAGCCTTAGCTCGCTCGCACTTATGATGTGATCTTGATGTAGGTTGGTATTTGGGGGAGCAGAAAAAATTTTGAGATCACATACAACTCGCAGCTCAGTTGAAGCCCTGGCTCTACATAGGATAAAATCTCGACACGAAAGATACCAGTGAGTCGCACATTAACTGTAGGTCCGATCAATTTGACTTCCCTTTTGCATTTGCACTTGTTAAGCTCCAATCTCTCCACGCATTGCTCAGTGATGAGATTAAGCCGATTCCCACCTGCTTCTACTCTTGCTTTCATGATACCTCCCGCTCTGCTACTCACCTTCACATGCGGTGCGGCTAGTAACGCAAAGTTTTGCTGTGATTCACGAGATCTGAACGAAACACGTATCTTCTCTCTACGTCGCCCATTGCTTGCACTGCCCAACACGATCGATAACTGCACTAAATGTTCATAGCCCTTTCTGCTCACTAATCATGTAAGACCAGAGATGAATCAAATATATTCAGGTCGGCCCTTCGGAAATAACTTCGATCGTGAGTGGAATTGAGCACACAGTAATGGAAGGCAAAAGTATGAATTTGCACAGGATTTGTAGTATTCGCTCATGAGTTAACGCACTTTTCAGAAGTAGATTAATTCGCACAAGTTTGCACAGACGAAATAATTTTATTCGGACCAATTCCTTTGTGACTCTCAAGGATATATAACGCACTGAAAGAATCCCCTCTTTTTATTTTTTTTTGTCTGTACTGCGCACACTGATTGAGTAGCTCAATATGAACGTTTGTGTGTTTATGCGCTTACATATCTCACTGATCACTTATTCGGCTCCGATGGACCAAAAATGTTAGGGAACGGCTAACTCGTATTGAATAAAACAAACAAACACGTAAGTTATTTATTAAAAGAAAAGGAAATTGTCTTTATTTAAAACGCACAATATTAATTGCATATATGTATACGAGTATATGTAAGTGGACTGTATACTCGGTAGCTCTTGATGCACTCCGCTCGGTGGTTGCAACTATACTGTGCAGATGTTGGTCGCTCGATGGTTGAAATCGCTCACAAGGCAAAGGGTTGTTTTCGCGTGTTGTTGTTATCTGCGTGAAGTTAACTGCGCGCTATCTTTGTTTCGTACAGAATATGAGTCGATGGAATTTCCCATCGACATCATTTGCCATTTTCCTCTATATCCTGTTCGCACAGGCTCGTTTGGTTTGCACTGAATGCATATGGATATGTGGATACATATGTACGTACACTCATATGTAAATTAAAGATTTATATTTTTAAATCATAAAAAAAAACTTTATTTTTCGGACAGTGATTCTGTCCATTCAAAATACAACTGAGATTTCCTAACAAACAGTAATACCTTAAATAGTAACAATTAGCTGATTCTGCAAGTTGTTGGTTCCCACAGCAAAGGTGTTTTGTGCATTGGTTGCAGGTGCTTGGTATGCAGGTATCTGGTGACATTAACGGGAAATAGACTGCGCGTGTTGGGATTATCGTCTGCACTGGCTGAATGTGTTTGATGTGCAGGTATCTGGTGACATCATGAGAACTGCGCGAGTTACATATGTGCAAACACCAGCACCATTGCCAGCACCAGGCGATGAATTTGACACGTTTATTCGGTCGATTACAAAAAATAATTAATTATTTCACAATTTCCTGGAAACACCTCAATTCGGTCGGTGTATTCCCAGAAAATATGTGCAATTGCAAAATCGCTGACATTACGTCTGCCGATTAACAACCCAGAAAATTGAATGTAATAAATAGAGGCGAACTACACGAAATGTGTGTAGTATCCCGTGTTAAGTCTTATAATAAGTTTTTTTGATAATAAACGTTCCTAGTTACCAGTGATTTTGTTGTTTTTTTTTTATAATCCGCTCAAACCCCGTTTATGTTATTGGCGCAGTCGGTAGGATTCTTATAAAATAAGAGTCCAGCGAAACGAATTTACGTCGTGTGAAATTAATTAAATATAAGTGTTCCTAAATGAAACATTTCAATTAATAAACACGTTACCCAGTGAAAATTCGAATTAAAATTTGCAATACATACCATAAAATCGACAAAGATTAGTGTGTGTACCTAAAAGCAAAAGAAAAATCACAAGTGAAGTGCAAAAACAGAAGTCTATGAAAAGACATCAAATACA
This sequence comes from Volucella bombylans, assembly GCA_949129095.1. Lineage (NCBI taxonomy): Eukaryota > Metazoa > Arthropoda > Insecta > Diptera > Syrphidae > Volucella > Volucella bombylans. The sequence goes on along the minus strand of OX422140.1, from coordinate 128,615,590 downwards.
CGATAACAACAGGAACATGGAAAATCAAAATCAACTTATTGCTGAATTAGAGCTAAGAACTCAGCAGCTAGAACAAGTAAGGTCAGCGTACGTACAACTCCAACAACGAGAAAACCGAGAGGAAAGGGAAAGGATTTTAAAAGATGTCCGTTACATGTCAATATTCACCGGACAAGGAGATGTTACGATCAACTCATTCTTCAGTTGCGTAGAATACTACCTCAATCAAGTAGAAGATCCAGAACTAAGGAAGATTGTAGTGAGAGCTGTTTTCCACGAGAAGATTCAAGGTGAAGCGAAGAACGCCGTGATCAACACACCAGAGACTGACAATTGGACTACCATCAAGGAAACATTGAAGCTTAGATACAAACCGGACACAGAGCCGCACGAAATATACAAAAGAATTACAAATTTAAAGGTCAATACGGTAAGCGAATTAGCAGTAGAATTGCAAAGTATTAAATATAAAACTGACGAACTTATTGTATATTATAAAGAAGAAAACTATATAGACTTAAGCAATATTGGTGTAATATTAATAAATACCGCTAAAGAAATAGCGCAAGGCACATTATTAGACAGGATATATGAAGAAAATGATTTAAGCAAAATAATCTCAGTAATGAGAAAGAGAAGATTCGAGGATTCCTGCATTAGGCCGGAATTTAGAAGAGTAGTTAGGCCAAAGACAATTGTTCCACCAGAAAGCAAAGAAGACCAAATTATGCTGATGAGTATCATAATAGATCAGGACAGCATCGACAAAATAATCAGGGCCAACAAAGACATTTTTCAGGACAGTTCAGGCAGAATAACTATCAGGGACAGCAACGAAACCACTCGGGTCAGTATAGGCAAAATAATTATCAGGGACAACAAAGGAACTTGTCAGGGCAGCATAGGCAGCCTGATAGGCAAAATCCACCAGCAGAAAACATGGAGGTTGATAATATTCAGGGAGGAGACAGATAAATAACTCCCAAGGTCAAAACCCAAATTCAGGACACTTCAGATCATCTCCGGGCCAAAATAGCCATCAACAGGAGAGATCTGGACAAAGAATGGTAATGCCTCAGGAAATAAGTAACGAAAATGTAAGAAATCAAAACGAACAATGTCCCGCGTTTTTTATGAACTAGCCTCGGACGAATTACCACAAATTAGGATAACTATTTGCTCAAAAAACTTTATAGCATTAGTAGATACGGGCTCAACCCTAAGTATAGCAGACGATAGGTTGAATGAATTTGAAAAATTCCGTATTGAGCCAATTCACTTTACTACAGTGACAGGTAGGGACACAATATCGTATGAAATACATACACCTGTACCAGAAGAATTCAAAGCGTCACCCAACACCCTTATTAGATGGAAAGTCAAAAGACTTTGCAATAGAGGATATCAGTTTATAATTGGTATGGATTTACTAAACAAATTAAACACTTTAATAAACTTCGAAGAAGGAAATATTTATCTAAACAATCAGTGCTTAAAGTTCACTAACCCCCCATATGTATTAAATCAAATATGTTCCCTAGAAACTACTGATACTAGCATCAATCATATAAAATTAGATCATCTTAACAAAGAAGAACGCCAAGAAGTAGATAACCTGTTAAACAGATTTGGTAATCTATTCTTCAAAGAAGGTGACAAATTATCAAGTACCCCAGAAATTGAGCATGAAATTGTTACAACCACTGATCAACAAGTGAACGCTAAATTATACAGATACCCCCCTATGCATGACGAAGAAGTAAAACGTCAAATTACAGAAATGGAATCTCAGGGAATTATTCGAAAGAGTAATTCTAAATACTCGAGTCCACTTATAGTTGTTCCAAAGAAAATGGACAACTCAGGGAGAAAGAAATTTCGTATCGTAATCGATTATCGAAAGTTGAACGAAATCACAGTTGACGACAAATTCCCTTTGCCAAATATTGATTCAATATTAGACAAACTTGGGAAATCACAATACTTCACCACAATAGATCTTGCCAAAGGATATCACCAGATATTAATCAAAGAAGAAGATCACAAAAAGACAGCTTTTGTCACCCCCACGGATTATATGAGTTTATAAGAATGCCATTCGGTTTGAAGAATGCACCTGCGACATTCCAAAGGCTGATGAATGATATTCTTAGAGACCATATAAATAAGACGTGCGTAGTTTATCTGGATGACATACTTATCTTTAGTACGTCATTGAAAGAACACGTCAGAGCTATAACAAACATTTTTAAAATATTAGAATCTAAACGACTTAAGATACAGGTAGATAAGTGTAATTTTATGAAGCGAGAGACCGAATTCTTAGGTCATATTCTCACTAAAGACGGTTTAAAACCTAATCCGGATAAGATAGCTTGTATTGAAAAATTAGAACTTCCAAAGTCCCAGAAACAAATAAAGAGCTTTTTAGGAATAACCGGATACTATAGGAAATTTATCCGAGATTATGCTAAAGTAGCACAACCTATTACCAAATACTTGAAGAAAAATGCCAAAATAAATGCAAACGATCCAAACTACATAGAAGCATTTGAAAAATTGAAAGGACTAATAAGTAGTCACCCAATATTAAGATACCCCAACTTTAAAAAACAATTTACACTGACAACTGACGCATCCAATTATGCGATTGGAGCGGTAATCTCTCAAGAAGGACACCCGATATGCTATGCATCACGTACTCTCAACAAGCACGAACTTAATTACTCCGCTACAGACAAAGAATTCCTAGCGATAATGTGGTCAATAAATTATTTTAGACCTTACCTTTACGGTAATAAGTTTAAGATCTTTACAGATCACCAGCCAATTAAGTATCTTCATGCAAAATATAGAGGAAAAGATCTTTCACCTAGACATCAACGATGGCTTCTTAAACTAGGAGAATATCAGTTTGAAATAGAGTACCTTAAAGGTAAAGAAAACAGGGTAGCAGATTTTCTTAGCAGAATAGAGGTTAACGAGGACGTTAAATCTAAGGAGGGAGAGAATCCCACACTAACAGAAAATTTTTCGCTTAAAGGTAATCAAAGTGATTCAGAACTTGTATTTAATGTAGAAGAAGACGAGGACAATGAAACTGTACATTCGGCAGAGGAAGAACTAATGGATCACATTCCAATTGTCGAAGACATCGTCAATAAGTTCAAAACTCAGCTAATACTAACAAATAACAAAATTAGGGAAATTGAGATCCTGCACAGTAAAAGAATTATCTACATAGCAGAGTATGACTTTGACAGGTTAGGAGACATACTAAGGAGATTTATAAAAAAAGGAAAAGTAGGCATATTCTCAGAACTAGCGGATAACGTATACAATATTCTCCAAGAAAAAATAAGAGAGATGTATTCGAATGACAACTCGGTAAGATTCGTCAAGTGTTCATTTAGGGCACAAGACATCGAAACAGAGGTAGAAGTTGTGAAGCAAATAGCTCTGTACCATATTAAGGAAAGCCAACATTCTGGTATACAGGAAACATATAACCAAATTAAGTATAAAATATACTATCCCAAGCTAATGGAATTTATCCATATTGTTATAAACCAATGCGACGTATGCCAAGTAGTCAAATATGACCGCAATCCCATAAAAGCTAAATTTAAGAAAACGGAAACACCTACAGATATCAATCAAATAATCCATATTGATACATACGTAATAAGAAAAATAAGTTTTCTAACCATAATAGATAAATTTTCTAAATTCGGTTCAGCGTACCATTTAACAGACAGAAAGCACTCTACAATAATTGAGCAACTAGAAGAGCATTTTACAAAAATAGGAAAACCAAATAAAATAATAGCAGATAACGAATTCAAAGCTGTTCAGATAAAGGAATTCTTAGAAGAAGAGGGAATTTCTCTACATTTAACAAAGCCAAATAGTCATACCGGCAATGCAGACATTGAACGTTTCCATAACACTATAGCAGAAAAATTTAGAATTATTTCATTCAATAAAAATAAACTTTCAGTAAAAAGAATTATACAAAAAGCTGTAAGAAATTATAATCATAGATTCCACTCTACCATTAAATGCAATCCTTTTGACGCACATACTCATAAGATTGATTTAGAAAGAATTCGCCAGAATATAGAGAAAGTAAAAGAAAGAAAATTAGGAAAATTAAATAAGACTAGAGAAGATTATGAAGAACAGAGGCCAACGGGTTTTATTAAAAATTACAAGGCAGTTAGACACAAGCATGAGCCAAAATATAAGAAAGCAAATTTGAAAAATATCCATTATACAAATATTAAGCGACCATTAAAATTTACAGGTAATAGCATGGATAGTACTTCTGACACTGACTACTCAGATTAATTGCCAACACCTCCTTGACGTACAGACGATAAACGAACAGAACGGATACGTTAAACTTCAATTGACTGACATAAGCATTACAAATGAGACAGACATTATACTACATATTATAAACCCAGCTGAAATAATAGCATTAGTAAAAAACATTTCTATTAATCTAGCCCCATTACAACTCGAACAAAGACAAATGTTAAACGAAGAAATTTCAAATATCATATACAAGATTAGGACTTTAGTACCCTTACAACATAGACAAAGACGAGGTCTAATTAACATTATAGGTACGACACAAAAATGGCTATTCGGAACCATGGACGACGACGACAGACAGACTATAGAAGAACACCTAGATACAGTAGCAAAGAACAGTCATAATGCAATCGTAGCATCCAATAATCAAATTAAAATTAACGAATATTTTAACAGTACTTTTAACATGCTTAGAGATACCATTAGTAACGATAGAGTAACAATTTTAAAACAGGTTAACACTATACAGAGAGTAGAAAGAGAATTAGTAATGAAGCAAATTTATTTTGATCAATTATTTAAACTTAAGTATATCGAGTCAAAAATAGAACATATTCAGGATAATATTGTATCAGCAAGAAGTAACATTTTACACCCCAATATCCTTACAAATGATGAAATCGAAGCATATAAAATAGATTTTTTCAAATTAAAACAAATAAGACTTGGAGTTGCAAAATACAAAGAAAACATGTTAATGTTCGCCATTAAAATTCCAAAAAATTATGTAACTATGCCCCTTAAACTTTTAACTCCAGTTCCTAATACAAATTTTCTAGAAATTGATGCCGAAAAAGAATTCATTATAGAGTATAGAAATAAAACGTACAAATATGAAGAAGACAAAAATCTAAACGAATTAATCGAAAGTAAACATTGTGTAATAAAACAAAATTGTAAACTAATCAAAAATGATCAAACCGAAATTGAATCTTTAGATGACGAAACACTATTCATTAAAAATGTAAACTTAAAGATAAACCAAACATGTGATGATAGAGATATAAAACTCACAGGAAATTATTTAATCAATTTCGTCAATTGCACCTTGTATTTCTTAGATCTAAAATATTCTAATGTAAAACATATACAAAAGCAACGATTTTATTATCCAAATTATAAAGAAAAATTTAATTTTACTGAAACAATAAAGTTTGACAAAATTATCTTAAAAAACTTTGAAAATATCAAAGCAATAGAAGAAATAGAATTTAAGAAAGATGTATCCTATAAAATAAATGTAACTTGCATTGTAACAATACTAATTATGTTTTTAATATTATCATGTTTATGTATACAACAAAAAAGGATACAAATGAACTTTAGTAATAAAATTCAGGAGAATTTCACTCTTAAGGAGGGAGAAGTTACATATGTGCAAACACCAGCACCATTGCCAGCACCAGGCGATGAATTTGACACGTTTATTCGGTCGATTACAAAAAATAATTAATTATTTCACAATTTCCTGGAAACACCTCAATTCGGTCGGTGTATTCCCAGAAAATATGTGCAATTGCAAAATCGCTGACATTACGTCTGCCGATTAACAACCCAGAAAATTGAATGTAATAAATAGAGGCGAACTACACGAAATGTGTGTAGTATCCCGTGTTAAGTCTTACAATAAGTTTTTTTTTTTGATAATAAACGTTCCTAGTTACCAGTGATTTTGTTGTTTTTTTTATAATCCGCTCAAACCCCGTTTATGTTATTCGCGTGATACGAAATTGTGTGCGCGTGTTGCTGACTTTTGTATAATATTTCGTTAACTCCTCCACCCTTAAATGTGAACGTCCTCGTTCACTTAGAAAAATGGAATCTGGTTTATGCGGGATGTTGCTGGCCTTGATTGCGATGGAGAGCTTTTGACTACTTCTATTGGTTCTGTAATCTTTTCGTCTTTTATGTTATTATTGCTCACTGGCCTCATTTTACTCATTGTTTTCTTGAGAATGACCAATATGATAACTACAAAGCTAAGAGCCGAGCCCAAAAATAACATCGTGCTGGTTTTGATGTTTCTCCTTAGCAGCTGGATGTGCTGGGTGTTATGAGTGTGCAACTGCTTAATCATCTCTAATGAGAGCAGTTCTTCCATTTCGGGGTTTATTGAGGTAGGTTGGTGGATTGCCGGTAGTGGAGCAAAGTCTGTAACTTCAACTGATTTGAATGTTGTTTTCCCAATTTTAATGCTAGCGTTATGATACTTTATAAGAAATGTTCCGTTTAATGACACCTGATCTCCATTAATTGTTAAAAGCCCATGGTATTGGTTGAGGAATAGAATGTCGGCTGCTATTTCTTCAACTGGTTGTATGTGCTGGCTATTGATGACATTACAGCTTGCTTGAAGGCTTCTTACTAAGTTAGGAATACATTTTGTGTTGTTTATGTTAACAATGTTAGAATATGAACAAATAGACAGTTTGTTAATTGTTTTACATGGGGTACTTATACCAAAAATTTCGCTTTTACATTTTACTATTTCGTTATAGTCTGCTTTTATTATAGTTTCGTTTTGCTTTATTGCTTTTATTATGTTTTTTTCACAAATTTCCTCATTTACAATCGGTAGACTTACAATATAAATTAATGTATAGTTATTGAATGCGATTTTAACTTCCGAGAATTCTATTGCTTCTTCTATATTTTTAAAAGGTATTTGCTTATTTTCTATAATTTCTTTAATTTTATTTATTTCCATATTTGATAGAATGTAGTAATTAAATTTATTGGCCTTTGCCCAGTGCAAAGCATATCCAATATTTGTAATTTCATCTTTTATTAGGTCTAGTTTATATTTGATACTAAATAATAATTCTTCTAATATTTTTTCATTAGTTTTTAAATGTTTGTTTATCTCATTTGTTTCCTTTGTTACCTCATTTATCTTATCTATTATTAATTTATTTATAATGACTTGCCTGTTATTGTTTTCTAACGCATTATTCATTTTTTCTTGTATAATCTGGAAGTCATGGCTATCTGGGTTTCCAGATATCCACTTCCAGGCACTTCCTATAAAATCTATTGATCTTTTACTTTTTGGATGATCGGGAATAAGCCGTTTTATGTGGGATCTGATAAAGGATATTTCTTCGGAAAGGAGGTAGAAATTGGAATTCGAGGTTTGGAAATTCGCTTTCACAGATGATTCTATGGCGTCTATGACTTGTATGTATTTGGAAAGATCGATCTCGTGTACTAGTTTGAACGTTCCTGTCTGTAGTCGGGTTGTTCCAGTATTTATTGTCAGTAGTCGAGAGTTAGTATAGTCCAGTATATGTACGTTAGCTAGGTAGACAGGTATAAGGTATCTGGAAGAGAGAGGAAAGAATGGAGTGTACGTTAGACCTTTATATGCGATTTATGGACTTCTCTACCCGATTCGGTGAGCACTGTTGTCTTCTTATTTATCTTTACGGTTTCTCGGGTATACTGGGGGGTGAGTTTAGAACCTAACCTTTTGTTTTTCTTGACATAGATTATGTCACCAGGTGAGTAGGTTCTAATTGGAGGTTTACCTTTGTTATGATAAGCCAAGTCTTTTTCTTGCTTTGCCTTCAATCTTTTTTTGTTCTCTGAGCGGGATTTTTCTATTTGGGAGTGGTCGGAACCGATGTTTCTGCTAAAGAATAGATCAGCTGGTCTCCTTTTTGTGACGGAGTGAACCGAAAAGTTATATGCATTTACGCCTGCTTCTAATAATTCCGTGAAGGATTTGTGTACCTGTTCTTTTTTCAAGCATCGCATGATCTCAGCAAGAGTCGAGTGAAATCGCTCTACCTGGCCATTTGATGAGCTCGTATAGGGAGGTGTTTTATGTATCTGTATACCAAACTCATTTTCAAGCATAAAAGATATCGGGATAGAATTAAACGATTTTTCATTGTCAAATACTATGGTTTTCGGAATACCATATGCGAAAATTATGTCTCTAAGCGGTTGTCTAATGTCTTCAACAGCTTTTGATTGGATTTTCTTTACCTGAGCGTATTTAGAGAATTTGTCTACTGAAGTCAACGCTAGGTTGCCTTCAGTGGAGAAAATGTCCACATGTATTATTTGACCTGGATACTCTGGTATTGGAGTGGCCTGAATCTCAATCTTGTCTGGGTGACGGTTATATTTGTTCTCTTTACAGATCGAGCAAAGTTTTGCTATTCTTTTGATTTTACGTGACATAGCTGGAAAATAAAATTTTTCGAGAATCTGCACTTTATTTTCACGCTCGTTTCTATGAGCACGTTGGTGGGTATTTATTATTATTTCTTCCTGTCTCTGGTCATCTACAACGTCTTCAACTAAAGTTCGGGAAAATCTTATGCGATATTTAGTGAAATATTCTTTATAGATTTCCTGGGTCAAACCCATTACTCGTTCTTCTGTTTTAATACAGTTAGTTACTGCTGGGTTTAGACGTGCCTTTAAAATTTCAATCAAGTTATTATTAGTGTAGAAACGTTCTGTAATTATATGGCGGTGGTAGGAAGGGAATACTATTTGAAATTGTTGGCTAGGGTTATCTCCGGTGTTAAGGATAATTTGGTTTTTGAAAACGTTTATGGGACAATCCACACTGAATATTAAGTTCTCAGATGAACTTTCATCACTGTGTATTGTTGGTGTAAGACTATTTATTCCTGAACGTATTGGAGGTCTGGAAAGTGCATCGGCAACGACATTCATTTTGCCTGGTTTATACCTAATCTCATGATTGTATTCTTCCAAAAGCGCTTTCCACCTTTTTAATTTTGTATTGCTATTCTTGTTGCTTAAGGAGTAGGTAAGGGGTTGGTGATCAGTGTATATGATGACTTTCGCTGAACCGTAAAGGTAATTCCTCAGCGTGTTAAGAGCCCAAACGATGGCGAGCATTTCTTTCTCGTTCGCCGCGTAACCTTCTTCAGTTTTGTTTAATGTTCTTGAAATGAACATTATCGGCTTGTTGTCCTGGGCTAAAACAGCGCCTATGGCATAATTTGAGGCGTCTGTCACCAATTCGAAGTCTTTTCTGAAATCTGGGTACATTAGTATGGTGTCTTCTGAGGTTAGAGAGTTCTTGAGTTTTTGGAATGATTCCTTGGCTTCATCGTTAAGATGGATGGGTTTTTTACTCGAAAGGTTTTTGGACAAACGTCCATCTTCTCCTCTTAGAAGTGTTGTTAGGGGTTTCGCCAGTTTGGCATAATCCCTAATGAATCGACGATAATACCCTGATAGTCCGAGAAAGGAGCGAAGTTCTTTCAGGGTTTGTGGATATGGTACATTTTGTATCGCCTTTACTTTCTCCGGATTGGTCTTTATTCCCTGAGATGAGATAACAAATCCCAAAAATTCTACATCTTGTTTGTAGAACTCGCACTTATCAAGTTGTACCTTCATATTTGCGCTTTGCAAAGTGCGGAAAATTGTTCGGACGTTTTGCTCGTGTGTTGCTTCGTCTCGACTAAAGATGATAATGTCATCTATATAAACGTAGCATATCTTGCCAATATGCTCGCGAAGGATGTCGTCGAGTGCTCTCTGAAATATTGATGGAGCATTCTTGAGTCCGAATGGCAATCTCGTGAACTCGTACTTGCCATTATTGACCGAGAAGGCCGTTTTTCCAATATCAGATTCTTTCAAGGGGATCTGATGAAAACCGCTTTTTAGGTCGATGACAGTGAACCATTTATTCTGGCCAAGCTGTGAGAGGACCTCATTTATTTGTGGGATCGGATATCGATCGGCCACAGTTATACTATTTAACTTCCTATAGTCAATTACAAGCCTATATTTTTTTTCGCCGGAAGCATCGGCTTTTTTAGGAACAATCCACACGGGTGAATTGTATGGGGACCGTGAAGGTCTAATGATGCCGTTGTTCAGAAGCGTTTTTACTTGATTTTCAACTTCGTCTTTGAGGGACATGGGGTAAGGGTAAAATTTGGAGTATACCGGTGAATCGACCGTTGTTTTTATTTCTCCTTTGACGACGGTTGAATAAGTTAGTTTTTCATCCGGATCGTCAAAAAGGTTCGGGAAATCGTGGATGATTTTGTCTATTGAGGATTTTTGCGTTGGAGACATGTGATCAGTTCGAATATTGATCGCATTGACGGATTGGGAGATTAGTTGTTTAATGCGTATTTTGGCTTTGTCTCTGATGACCATATAGTTTTTCTGTGTATGGATTACTGCAGACAGGCTTTTCAGGCTATCGTTTCCCAGTATGGCGTGAAACGATTTGAGTTGAGGCATGAGAAAAAACTTAAGTTTTACATCTTTCAATCCGAATAGGTTAACAAAGGTGTGGTGGCTTATCAAGATATTACCACCAACGGAATTGGCGTAAAAAGGGGTTTCATTGGGAAAAGAATTTTTAATGAGAGAAGATTGAATGTAATTCTTATTCGAACCCGTATCAATAAGAATTTTTAAGATTTTTCCCTCCTTCGTTGCACACTCGAAGTATGGCAGCGAGGAGTCGGTTAGTCTAAAAAATGTATATCGCTCAGTTCAGCTAACTGTTCCGTCTCGTCATAGCGTTGTTGTGACTGCTCAACGTACTCTTGAAGCGTCTCGCCGTTTCCTTGGACGTCATTTGCTATAGTTTGCGCGTATTGTTCCATTTCATATCGTACTTCTTCTTCTGGTGATACCGACTGGGTATCAACGTGGTAATTTCTTTGTAGTTTTGAAGGATGCACCTGTTGTGATGGCGGCATCGATGGCCTTTTGGGAGCTGGTGGCCAGTTGCCACGCTGTGGTTGGTTTACATTTGTTCGGATTGTCGACGCATCCATTGGCTCTGGAGGAGGTTATCGTGGAGCTTGATTTGTAGAAAAATGCTGATTTTGCGGAATGCTTTGTTTCTGATATTGCTGGAATTGGTTTTGGTTGTTCGGTTGTCTTTGAGTTCCTTGATGTGGTGCTGACCTCTGATTGGCGTATTGCTGATGGGCTGTTCTCTGAAGGTGAGTTAATTCGGGGTAAAATGGTTGACGATTTGGTGCGGAGTGATTATTGTGGCTTACTCGTCTTTGTGGAAGTTGCGGTGGCTCTGGATGGTGAAGTCTCTTACTGGAGTTGTTATTAGCCATTGCGTATTGTGATCTATAGCTTTGATTTTCTAGCTTTAGGCACAAGTGAAGAGCTTGAGGTAAGTCCACAGGCTCTCGGATCCCGAGGAGTCTGGGGAGATCACCTTTAAGGCCTCTTATAAACGTATCGAGAGCCTTATCTCGATAGGTTTGCATTAGCAAGCTAAGGGACTCGTTAGTCACGTCCATACAGGATATTTTATTTAGTATTAAAGATAAATGAGCGTAAACCGCTTGGTAGAACTCTTGTATAGTCATTTGGCCTTGAACGAGCGAGGTCATTTGGTACTCTAAGGTACCTAGATCTCGCTTGTCTGCGTAATGCAGCGTCAAGCATCGAGAAATGCAGTCCCAGTCCAGAGGAGTGTTGTACGACTCAAGGACATGGTCCGCGTTTCCTACTATCTTGTTTCTGATGACATTCAAAATGCCAAAGTATTTGGGTGATCCTTTCATTGGATCGTAAATTTTCAAAATTCTTTCCACGCTCTTACGCCAAGAGCTGAATTCGCCCGGTTGCCCGGAGAATTCACGTAGGCTGCGCACTACGTCGGGCATTTTGTCCAGTTCGTTAATGTTGTTAATTTGTTCAGGTAGTATAGATTGATCATTTCCCGTAAACTGATCCGCGTGCGGATTCATGATCGAGTGAATTATTGATCTACCTTCGGTCCGTAGAACATCATAGATCATCGTAGCGATAAGGGTCTGAAGGGCAGGAGTTGATACTGGGGTTGCATCAATTCTTGTCCTTTGATGAGAGGTACTTGGGTTATCTTGGGAAGGGTTAGATTCGGCAGAAGGATTAAGCACGGATGGTCGTAAGATATTATTGTTGGCCATCTTTAGTTTTTTGTTCAAAGATCAAAGACTAAGGTATAATAATGCTAAGTAATTGTTTAACAGGTTACAGGTAATATATTAATATGAATAAAGATATAAGTTTAAACTGTAATTTGTGTATTTTTTTAATTGTTCCAACACAATTAGGATATTATAAGAGTTATGAGGAAAAAAAATTCTTAATTATAAATTATTTACTTTCCAATTAGCAATAATTGGTATACACTCGTATTCTAAAGTATTTTATAATTCGTAAATATGTTCAATTATAGATTGTCAAAATATTTCTGTTCACACTTAATTGATTTACAATTCGTTTTTTTATTAAAATCTTATTCTAATTCGTAAGATTATAAGTTGTCAAAATATTAGATATAATTTCTGTTCACACTTAATTGATTTTTTCCTTTTTTTTATTAAAATCTTATTACTATGCTTACATAAAAATCAGAATCTTCATTCTGGATGCAGGGCGGCTGACTGATGTGTCTCCTTTTTGCTTTTGTCGCAAGCTACTTAGGGGCCTCTTTTCCCTGGCTGACGTTGCACTACTTGAGGGCACTTTTAGCACTACTTGAGGGCTTTATTTTATTTGTCGTTATTTTTTCGACCTTTTCTGGGCACTACTTGAGGGCACTTTAGCACTACTTGAGGGCTTTATTTTATTTGTCACTACTTGAGGGACTTCGTTATTTTTTTCGACCTTTTCTGGGCACTACTTGAGGGCACTTTAGCACTACTTGAGGGCTTTACAGGGTCTTTTGGGACCACGGTTTTCACTGGTAGGTTTGCACTTTACACCGGGTTTCACTGTATGCACTACTTAAGGGCTTTTTTTTACAGATTTAAAGTCACAAACTTGCACTACTTTAGGGCTTATTGTTATACCAGCTACTGGACCGCGGTCCCTGCTCGGGCGCCAATTAAAGATTTATATTTTTAAATCATAAAAAAAAACTTTATTTTTCGGACAGCGATTCTGTCCATTCAAAATACAACTGAGATTTCCTAACAAACAGTAATACCTTAAATAGTAACAATTAGCTGATTCTGCAAGTTGTTGGTTCCCACAGCAAAGGTGTTTTGTGCATTGGTTCCAGGTGCTTGGTATGCAGGTATCTGGTGACATTAACGGGAAATAGACTGCGCGTGTTGGGATTATCGTCTGCACTGGCTGAATGTGTTTGATGTGCAGGTATCTGGTGACATCATGAGAACTGCGCGTGATACGAAATTGTGTGCGCGTGTTGCTGACTTTTGTATAATATTTCGTTAACTTGTATGTGCTCTTTCTTCAGTTGTGCCATCTGTACCATCTGTTCGTATTGGATGTTCTTTCTTGACGAACCATTCTGTCGCCTAGGCTCCTGTCTTGCGATTCCAAACACCTGTAAAGAGAAATGGTATAGCAATAGAAATGATAAAAATGAAGAAGAAACATATGGTATAGTTAACCAATGTAAATCAATTAACCAAATTTCAATTTGTAACGGAAAAAACCTCATAACTCTTGTTAACTCTACATGTATTTCTAAATTATTAAAAAGTAAAATAACAACATGCAATTCGATACATAGTCAATACATTCCAATGATTGAGGAAGTATCATCTGGGATAATATTACTTAACAGCTTCAATGGACTCTCGAAACTGAATCGACACATTTTAACCCACTTTTCTCATCAAATATTAGAAAATAGGCTTGTGTAGTTCGCGAATGAACGAACTAACTGACCTATGTCGTTCAATTGAACGAACGCACTACATACATAGTTCATGACAAATCTTCCCGGCTCTTTTTATGTCAGCGCTCACCAAATCTCTTTATCAATGAACGAACTACCCTTTTTTGTTCTTTCTATCATCATGCATCCAACACACGCACACAGTGAACGAATGAGCCATGTGGCTGTGTCACTGCCTGCCTGCGTTTGATGCATGATGAAAAAAAAGTGTACATAGTTCGTTCATGGAACTATTGATAAAGAGATTTGGTGAGCGCTGACACAAAAAGATCCGAGAAGTATTGACATTAACTATGTAGTTCGTTCGTTCAATTGAACGACATAGTACAGTTAGTTAACTAGTGAACTAAGTGAACGACCTAGTTCAGTAAGGCTTTTGAACTAGGTAGTTCAAGCTCTTCCTAGTGAACTACATTGCACAACTCTATTAGAAAACCAACGTTAGTATCAACGACAGGGTATTCACGGCACAAGAAGCACCTACTTATATCATTCTTCCAGCTATTCTACAACAAACCCCCCAAAAAAAAACAGATTTCGAAAATTACTTTCTCTGGAAATGATGGGTAAACTTCACATCAACAATATAAGGAAAATTCAGCTACTCTAAATAGAACGCGAAACGACAACATTCATAAGTTATGGGACAATAATTTTCATTGGCATTTTCATCATCATCATAGTAGTACATAAGATCATCAGCAGAAGAGAGACCACCAAGGTAATCATCCAGCAATCAGATAAAAAAATATTGAAATTCCTCCACGAATGACATTCGCACCAAAAACAGATGACCCAATTATCAATCGACCGAAGTTCAACGACATCCCATATTTTTGAGCAATTGAGGACCATCGCATTTGGAGGGGGAAGAGTTAACACCAAATAATTTGCTGAATCGTCACTGTACAACTTGCTGCTTCCCCACAATCGATTTCCACGCAGATGGAATTCCAAGAAGTAGATGCAATCAAGCACAGAGTGACCATTGCACTTGATTTATCAAATTGCTGATAACTGCTTAATTATGATTATAAATACATGTGGCAGCAGTTAACCCAGAGATTTTATCTGTGCATAAAGTCTCTACCCCGCATTCGTAAGCGAATTAGCTATAAACATTATGAAACGCGATCGAACACCTAATTCAGAGGAAAATCGACTGTCCTCGGGCAAAAAGATTCGTGTTAGTATGTCCGGTAAAAACCTTCATATAAAGGACTCTACATTTAACTATTGGAGTCTTCTTCAGTGTCAATCGGACGATGATAAAGAAATCGTTTCGCCAGAGCAAAAGAAGGTGTATGTTCCACCCATAAAATTGACACAAAAGTCGAGTGATGTGCACCAATTAATGCAATCACTTAAAATAAATGACTATTTTATCAAAAAAATCTCTATCGGAATTAAGATAGTCTGGGAATCAATCGAAACGTACATAGTGCTGTAGGAAAAAGTACTCACTCGTTACAAAGCACCGAATACATGAAAGTAATCAAGTATCTGATTACTTATCCGAGTATTCACTCCCTCAGTGGGTACTTTTCGTATTCAGTACGATTCTTCTGCTTCTCGAAACAAAAACACAAAATAACGCACATTATGTGACTCACAACACAACACAACACAAAAATAAGTAATAACCGTTGCGTTGTATTTGTGCGATGTCAGCTGATTGCATGGCTATAGTAGTAAAATCAAAAAAACGTAGTAGTCACCTCATACTTTATTCATACTATTCGGTATACAGTACCCAGTATCCACAAGGGATTCATTCTGGTAATCATGAGTAAAAAGTATTCGTTACTGTTGGGTGATTACTTAAGCAAAAGTACCGAGTAGATATGAATACCCGAAAGTAACGAGTATTTACAGTTCTAATCGTACACGAGTATGCTCGGTAAGCTAAAAGGCAATGATTGCCAATTTTTTTCACATGACCTTCAAAGTGCAAAAGCATTTAAAGTTGTTCTCTGCGGCATGAATGACGTTGATGTTGCTGTACTTAAAAGTGAATTAATTGGAATCGGTTTAAAGTACATCGGCATAAAAAAAGTAATAAAAAAATACGAACTAAACAAAGATGGAGTACATGGACTACATCTATTTGATATCTCTTGAAACTTGTTCAATTGCTCTAAGAGATCTGCGAAAAAACTATCGTTCCATCTTTCATACGCTAGTAAGTTGGAGTAACTCAATGTCGCAACTGTCAAATGTTCGGCCATTTCGAGCGTAATTGCCTCGTAAAAACATATTGTGCGATCTGCGCTGGTTCCCATATGACTTCCGGTTACAATAGTTCATCTCCATATAAATTTGCCAACTACAATGAGAGCCACAAAGTTCACCTAAAATGAAAGAGGAATCCTAATTCTCGCGCAGGTTCTTCAAATCCAATTGCTGAGTAACACTGCATGCACAACTATGCAACTATGAATGCTAGAAGTATACGTAGCAAAAAGATTGAATTCCTAAACTTTTTAAACAATAACAAGTTTATAGGTGTTGCAATACTCATACGAAGAACAATTCAATATTCGCTCTTACCAATTATTCAAACACGCTTAGTAGAAAATCTGGGCATAGAGGTAGAACTAGAAAATCATCAAACGATTAAAATCGAAGTTAACACGATCCAGCAGACAGTTGGAAACCCGACCCACTGCGAAGGTCACAGTGGGAATACTTTGCATGGAAACCTATGCTGACGAATCACACGCGCATGCAATGGATTTCATTCCAGTCAGCGTATTGCTTCAGGTGGAATAAAGGTAATGAGGAGCTGTTGTGTGGATTGGTGTGACAGTCTTACTTCGGACATAGACGTGTAAACTAATTTAGTTTTAATAAAGAAACCGTTTAAATTGAATACGTGTTTTACTCCCGAACAGTTGGAGTTCGGTTTTTTTTCAGTTACCCCGGAAAGGTAACTTTAACTTCGACTGCGTCTATTTCGCTGGTGCTCGTAAGTCTGTCGAAAATAAACATTTGTTTAAAAACGATTTAAAGAACCTTTTCTGTGTAAATGGTAACTTTATGGCTGTACAAGAGCCAATGTTACTCTCGGACATTTCTGAATCACTTCCAATATCAATTCTGTATCCTCTATGCCCTACATATGTTCCAGCTGGTTCTCGTGGCCGTCCTTCTGTCCTCGATATTTTTATTACAAATAGTCCTAGTTTTATTACGCAACCAATCTCATTAAGCAAGCTTTGCTCTGACCACAATCCAGTCCTGTGCAAACTTCTTTGCTCAGGCAAGGCAAATGTACAGTACTTTCAAAACCTACAAAATGCAAATTGGAAACGATACCGTGCAATTATTAGAAGAAGAGTTCAAGAAAACTATGCGAACGTTAAAAATATATCTACTAAAGAAGAAGTAGATGCTGTTGCAACTGACTTCAATGATTTAATCCTTGAAGCCGTAGCTGAGAAATATGCAAAGAAGAAATTGGCAAAGATATCGGCAGTTGTTATATTGAGATAATGTGCAGCACCTAAACCAGTTGATGTCGAAACATTTAGCCCAGCAACGCCACGAGGAATGGAATAAAAAATTTGATTCTCTTGAAAAGCACGCTGAACGATTTTGAATTGTTTTTAATTATTATATTTTAATTAATTATTCTAACTTAAAAATAAAAACAAACAACTACCTGGACTTCAAAATGGATCTAATTTTTATTATACAAATGATGAAAACGCAGACGCCCTGCGATTACTTTTTTAAGAAATCACTGTGTATCAGCAAGCCTGGGGATCCAGTAACAAATGCATTGGTTAGTGAAATAATCCCGGATTTCAACAACCTAATTCCTGTAACCCCTTTTAGATGCGCTTCTTACAGAAGACAACATAAAATTTCATGTCGATCTTATAAAAAATTTGTATCTCAAGCATTTGCCCAAAGCTAGAGTGAAATTTTTAACAGACTTTCTAAATATATCCAATATTCAATACTTTTCCAATAATTGGAAAATAGCCAAAGTGGTTCCAATTCTGAAAGTTGGAAAACCCTCTATAAGCCCCGAAAGTTATAGGCCGATAAGTTTGCTTAGCAGTGTAAGTAAAATATATGAGAAAATTCTCAAAGAAAGAATATCAAATATAGTTACAGAATGTAGCATATATTCTGACGTGCAGTACGGTTTTAGACCTGAGCATAGTACCTCTCACCAGGCTCTTCAAATTTGTCATTTTGTCAAAAAGAAACCGCCAACAAGAAAAATCAACCGGTATGATGCTTTTGGACATCGAAAAAGCATTCAAATCCGTTTGGCATGATTGTATTTTATATAAAATGATTATTTACAACTTTCCTCCGTTTCTGTGTAAGATAGTACAAAGTTTTTTATCAGGAGTTTCTTTTAAAGTACAAATAAATTGTAGCGTTTCAAGTGTGATATGTTTTCTGTCAGGTGTGCAGCAAGGTTCTATTCTTGGTCCAATTTTGTACAACTTGTTTACGTATGATTTTTCCCAATTTAAACAACTGTGAAATTGCAGATGATACTGCATTACTTTCATCAGACGAATTTTCTCTCACTATTGAGACTAATCTGCAAGCTATCTTTTTTACCCGAAAAGGAAAACCTTGCTATCTTCCGAACAGCCAACTGCAATTACATGGCTCGACAATAATCTGGTCCAATTGTGTAAAATACTTAGGTATGTACGAGTATCTTGGCAGCAAACTTACATTTCATGAGCATATTTCGAGAACCCTACAAAAGTTCAATATAGCAATAAGGATATTATATCCTTTTATAAACAGAAAATCAGCTCTGTCTAAGGAAAACAAAGTGATCATACACAAAGTAATTTTCCAATCGATACTTCTTTATGGGTCCCCGGTGCGGGGAAGTTGTGCGCAGTGCTACATTAAAAAACTGCAAGTGGCACAAAATAAGATACTCAAGATGATGCTTAACCTTCCATGGCACCATATTTATTTATTATTTTATATACATATATTTTTGTAAATATATATTTATTGATTAATGCTTTATGTTATTTATTTTTCTTTTTGTTTTTTTTAATTTATTTATTTATTTATTTACTATTTACTCATTTGTTGAGCCAATATTTATTGTTAATATATTTTTATTTTTATTTACTTATGTACCTGTGTACTTATTTATTTATTTGTATACTACTCGTAATACACTTAGCTATTTATTTACTATTATTATAATTATTTATTATTTTTTTTTTTTATTTAAATATTTATTTTATTTTTCTTTTTTACTTAGATTGGTGGTTTTTATAGTATTTTCTTCCAAAATTAATTTAATTTTTTAATTTTTTTGAATTATAACCAATACTTTACAACAGAAAAGAAAAGCAATGTTTCAGTAGAAAGAAATAAGCAATATCATAACTCTGTAACATAAAATGTGTGGTGACTATTCTTTGTAAAAAAAATTATACGAAATAATGGTCTATATATCTAACTACATGTGGAGTAAGGTAGCTAGTTTAGTCTTAAGAATTTAACTGAATAAAGAAAGGCAATTTGCCTAAAAAAATAATTTTTTAAAGTGTCGTGGCTTATTATTTATTAACTTGGATAAGCATAGCAACGCACAGTACACTTTCTTTGTGCGTACCTTTAAATTTAAGGGATGAATGTAAGTAAGTAAGTAATATCTGTTTATTCTGTTACAATATTTACAAGTTAAACAAAAATAAGCGTTGGCTTTTGCCGTCAGCCGAGAGAGAGTGTTCGAATATTAACGCAGTTGATATCTATTTATATATAAGTCTATGAATTTCAATATTAAAGTGTAATCAAAATAAATAAAACATAGAAATGTCAACACGTAATTTACAAAACAAACAAAACATGTACTAAAACAAAATATATGTCACAACACAAATGTCAATTACAAAAATAACATTTTGGATTAGCAGTTAAATAAAGATTTTCAGTTTTACTTTTATTATAACATTTAAGATACCGAAAGACATAGTCGTTTTATTTCTTTTTGAAAAGTTATTTTTTTTGGAAAAGCAACATTTGGTCCATTCGAGCCAAATCAAGAAAATTTTAATACAAAATCAACACAAAATTGTACAAGTACGTTTGTTAACACAAGAATCTACATATAGATATACTCGTACATGCATATAAACGACATTATCAACACTGAAGTTTCATAATAATAATAGATACATAAATTATCAAAATCAATACAAGAAATTTAACATAAGAAGAAGAAAAACTGCAACCAGCAATTCATCAAGGATCCCATCGCTGCAGCCTTCAACAAAAATTTAAGGAAGCTCCAAGAGTGTGTGTGTGCACAGGAAAAATCATCAGGAGAAGTGCATACCTGGAAGAAATTAAAAGGAAATCATCAGTCGGAAGTTCAAGTGAGTCCTTTCCATTATAATTACTTACATTGTACACAAAAATTTACATATATAGATATATATATACACATATATAATACCCTTATTACTCCCCATCGTTGTAAATTTTAAAACATATATAAATATATGTATATACAATATACAATTTTACAATATAAATTTTCACCTCATGTCCTTCGGAAAATTACAAGTTAACGTCCTTGAACGTACGTATTAAAAAGGACTATGAGAATTTTGGGAAGGCAGACAGTGCGCCTTTGAGAAGGGCGAATTATATTCAAACTCGTATTTCAATAATGGACGAGCAAATGGTTCGGCAAATAAATACCATGAACATATCATGGTAGATGATGGCAAAATTGATTCTGATCAGGTTTGTGTGTTAGTGCAGACATTTGATAAAATCCTCGAATTGTTTGCGGATTACAAAGCAGATTTGTTAGATGCTTTAGACGAAATTCCGGTTATTAAAGCTGCTACGAACGGTTCAAGCACAGTTAACGGCAGATACCAAGGAACGAGGCCACAACGAGCTTCAATTGCCGGTCATCAATATTCCAACGTTTTCTGGCAGTTATGAAACATGGAGGTCGTTTCACGACATTTTTGTGGCATTAATTCATAACAACCAATCTTTAAGCGATGTCCAAAAGCTTCATTATTTGAAGTCGTCGATTAGCGGTGAAGCAGATCGTCTTCTACAGCACTTGACTATCGATCAAAGCAGTTATGGTCCAGCATGGAAGATCTTGACAGAGCGCTACGATCATAAAAGAGTGTTTATTAATACTCAGCTGAAACTTTTATTTAATCAACATACAATTACCTCTGATTCATCGGCTAACATCAAAAGAATCCTCGATACTTCACAAGAAATAATTCATGCATTGAAGAATTTAGGCCTGCCAGTAGATAGTTGGGATGTTATTTTGATTTTTATTATTTTGTAAAAGCTTTCGAATAATACACAGCAGTTATGGGAAGAAAAACTAGGTTCGAGTAAGGAATTGCCATCATTCAAGGAGTTTGTAGAATTTTTAGAGTATCGGTTTCGTACATTAGAAGCAGTAGATCCCAGAGGTTCCAGTAGCAAATCCGAGCAGCGTAGAACAGGAACGTGTAATGTTTTTTATAGCCAGGATCAGCATTCGCTTAGGAATTGTGATAAGTTTTTGCAAATGGATGTGGAGCGTCGGAGGCAAACTGTACGTAGAATGAAAGTGTGTGAAAACTGCTTGGCATACAGCCATTTCAAACAAAAATGTGCCAGTGCGAAATGCTGCCATTTCTGTAAGCAGCGTCATGGGGAAAGACACATACGGTGCACCTTCAGCTACGCAATTTGCTCCTCATCCATCTACGTCCAGCCACACAAAGAACCATCAGCCACACCAGGCTTCCACCGTTAGTCCAAATGCTTCGGAGTTCCAACCACACACATCAAACAACACACATCTCAACAGTTATCATGTCAGCACGAACACCAAGGTTTTATTAGCTACAGCGTTGTTGAAGGTTAGATCTTCAGGTGGAGGCAGTAAAGTTTTGAGAGCTGTAGTCCAGCTGAGGCTTCGTTCATCACTGAGTCAGGGGTCCAACGACTTGGTCTGAAACCAAAAAGGACGTTTATGAAGGTTAATGGGCTGGGGTTGGTCAGCAGTGGAACCACACAAAAGGCCGTCGACCTGGAACTTGAGTCGTTAACCTCAAGCTATATAGGCAAGGCGCAAGTATTGGTCTTTAGGACACTGACTGGGCTTCTTCCGGCCCAATACATTGACTGTAGTAAATGGAATAGTATTCGAGGTGGATCCAACATTCAATTTACCGTCAAAGGTAGACATGCTATTTGGGGGTGATATTTACAGCGACATCCTTCTCAGTGAGCTCATCAAGGTTGCTAGGAATTCCAGTCCGGTCGTTCAAAAAATCCAGCTAGGATGGATTCTATTAGGAAAGATACCTAGTAGCGCTCAAGTATCGACACAACTCTCCGAAAATTTTGGGAGATCGAAGAAGAGCCCTTTCCAATTTATGAAGCTGAGGAAGAAAAGGAATGTGAGGCACATTTTATAAGAAATACTATAAGATTACCTTGTGGTCGATATCAGGTTTGTCTACCATTTAAGGGTGGCAAGCATCCCACCATGGGACCAACACGTCACTGTGCTTTAAAACGATTTTTACAGTTGGAGAGGAAACTCCATTGTAACCCAACATTGCTAAAGGAGTATTCAAAGACCATGCAGGAATATTTGACACTCGGCCATATGTCTCCTGTAAATGAGTCAGATTACGTTCTGCAAACACCACATTATTATTTTATTCCTCACCATGCGGTCATCAAAGAGTCCAGCACGACAACCAAACTGCGATTGGTCTTTGATGCGACATTTAAAACAATCGGTGGGGCATCACTCAACGACCACTTGATGATCGGACCTAAGATGCAGAAGAACGTAATTGATATCATAATGAGATGGCGGTTATACAAGTACACATTTACAGGAGACGTCGAAAAAATGTACCGCCAAATTCAAGTCAGCAGCCAGGACTCCCATTATCAACACATACTTTGGAGAGAACAGCCTGAGGAAGAAATAAAGATGATTCGCTTACGAACAGTGACGTTTGGTACAGCATCAGCACCTTACCTCGCTATTAGAGTTTTCCAGAAGTTGGCAGATGATGAGGCCCACAGATTTCCGTCAGCAGCACAAGTTTTGAAGGAGGAAACCTACGTCGACGACGTCTTCATCGGCGCAGACAACGAGCTTCACAAATGTTTCCAGGCATCCAAGATTGAGTGGAAGACAATAGCGAATTCACTGGCGAAGACGGCACAAAATGGAATTTCATTCCA
This sequence comes from Volucella bombylans, assembly GCA_949129095.1. Taxonomy (NCBI): domain Eukaryota; kingdom Metazoa; phylum Arthropoda; class Insecta; order Diptera; family Syrphidae; genus Volucella; species Volucella bombylans. The sequence goes on along the minus strand of OX422140.1, from coordinate 128,592,285 downwards.
CCTGCTTCTCCGCACTTTTTAGGTCTATAGGAAGCAGGTGAAGTTTCACATAAAAAGAGTAGCCGAGAATTCAACGCTGACGAGCTCACCACACTTCTAACTCAGATAGAAGCATGTCTGAACTCCAGCCCATTGTGCCCACAATCAGATGACGTCAACGACTTACAGCCAATAACAGCCGCCACTTCCTCATCGGTTCACCATTAGTTTCACCACCACAACCACACTAAGAACTGGTGAAAATGAGTCACCTAGAGCAATGGAAACGAGTGCAGGCGTTATTGCAATCGTTCTGGAGAAGTTAGAGTTCGGAATACTTGTAGCGACTGTAGCAGAGACCAAAGTGGATGAAGCCAAGACACGATCAAATCAAGGAAGGTGATTTAGTTCTCGTCAAAGATGAACGGCTGCCACCACTCAAATGGAACATGGCCAGGATAAAACAGCTTCACCCCGGTACCGATGGTCTGGTCAGAGAGGTGACACTAAAAACAGAGACAGCAGAACTAAAACGACCTATAACAAAGATATGCCAATTCCGAGCAACACATCAAACGCGGACACAACACAGATTTAATACAGGCATACGACATCATAGACACAAACACCTATCTACTTACGTTACAACACAGAATCACCAACTCCCAACACGATATACAAAAAAAAAAACATTTTACCTTCAGGGGAACCATGATTGTGTCGCCAAATGGCCCCTCCTCGACCTCGACCGCGACTCGGACCACCAGCAACGTAGGATCTCGGGGAGGCAATCACGTCCCCAAAACTCCACAAAAATTCAACACAACACTAAAACTACATGGGATATAGCACAAGGATTCAAACAAAAATCCACAGAACCAACACTCTAAAAATAACAACAAAATAATAACGATTGGACCGCTAGTATCGCAGGATCTCCAGGAGGAAATCACTTCCGAAAAGACTTCGCAAAGTCCAACACATAATTTAAATAAAATTAAAATTATTAACATTCCGGATAAAACAACAACACAACATTCAGCAGTAGAAATAACCATTTTAGTAAAATTGTATAATTTCAAATCAAGTCAAGAAACTAAAATGGTCGTAACATTAAAAAAGGGGCAACAATTACAGGAATGTCAGCAACGGCAACACTACCAATGATAAAATCATAGTCCACTCAAACATAAAATCCACTTTACTGCGAACTCATCCATCGCATACTTCATACATCCCATTCGTTAAAACAATAGTACAATACAAACAGCATAACCAACTCAGTTCGATTAACCCACTCAGCAGCCATATATCCATCCATATTCATTCATCCCCATCAGCACATACAGTCCACTCACTCGTGATATATACTGTAATAACCACTTAAATGTGAGCAGCGACATCTAGCAGAAAATGTCGATACTCGAAGACCAGAAGATTTCGATACTGGAATAACAAAGTCTTGACTGGAGAGTGGAATCGAATTTTCTAGCAAATTGGAAATTGTATGGGACGTTGGATGGCGAGGATTGTTCTCGAAGTATGTCATTCGAGTATAAATACCAGCATCCCAAAGGTATGCAAATCGGTTCTAAAGTGAAATTTGAAGTGTTAATTAGGAGAAGTGATTAAGTGGTTTAAGTAAAAGATAAGAAAAGTATAAGCGGTTGAGAAATTGGATTGTACTGAGAGAAACAATTAAATAGTGAATTATAACTGTACTGAATAAAGGGATTTGTATTGAAAAGAATAAGTTCTATAATTTGTACCCACACAAACATGTTACATTGGTGTCAGAAGTGGGATAGGACTTATTGTGTGTAAAAAAAAAAAAAAAAAAAAGTGTTTTCTGACTATTTGAAAAAGCTAGAATGGGTCGAAAACTATTGCAGTTGACCCTCGTCCAACTCAAATCCGAGTTGAACACCAGAAGCCTCAGCGCCAGTGGAGGAAAAAGTGACTGGTGCTCCGACTTCAGGAGGCTTTGAACAACGAGGGACATGATCCTGATGCATATTCCTTTGATGTTGACGAGGATGAACAGACAAGTACCGGCACTGACATGGCTGCAATGATGCAACTCCTCTTATTAAAAATGGACGAACAGAAGAACAGTCTCGACCAACAAAAGAAAAATCTGGAAGAACAAAAGAATAGCTTCGAACAAAAGCTGGATGAACAAAAAAAAAATCTGGAAGAACAGAAGAACAGTCTGGAACAAAAAATGGACGAACAGAAGAGCAGTCTCGACGAACAAAAGAAAAATCTGGAAGAACAAAAGAATAGTCTCGAACAAAAGCTGGATGAACAAAAGAATAGTCTAGAACAAAAACTGGAAGAACAAAATAACGTTCTACACCAAAAGTTCGAAGAAATAGATAACAAATTTGAAAGAATAGAGAAGAATGTTGGCGAAAGATTCGAACAAATGGACAACAAAGTTGAGCAACTGGCAAAAGAGCTCGACACAGTGCGAAAACAGAAACTGCGAGAATGTTCTTTAAGCGGTCCAAGGAGAAAAGAGTTGAAGCCTCCCTCATTCGATGGCCAGACCTCATGGTCTACTTATAAGAAGCAGTTTGAAATGGCTGCCTGTGCAAACGACTGGGACAATGAGGAAAAGTGCTTTGCCCTAGCGATGGCCTTACGTGGTCCTGCGGCAGAATTGTTACAAACAATCGATATCGAAAAGAATAGAGACTATATGGTTTTAGTGCAGGCTATCGAGAAACGGTTTGGGGATAGCCACATGCGGGAAGTTTACAAGGTTCAATTGCAAGGCCGTATGCAGCAACGAGGAGAAACACTGCAACAGCTCCAAGCAGACGTGAGTAGACTGGCACATTTGTCATATCCCACCGCAGGCCAAGAAATAATCGACGAAATGGCAAAGGACGCATTCATTGGGGGAATTGCAGATTTGAAGCTACAATCAGCAGTAAGGATGGCCGGGAAAAGAACCCTTGCTGAAGCACTTGCCTTCGCTCTGGCGATGGAAGCATCCAATCAGGCTTCCAAAGGAATGCATTTCGTAAGGGAAATAGTATCTGGTAAATGCTCCTGCTCAAGACCAACTACCATGCAACGAAATATCCCACGGGAGAGACGAAGGATGCGCTGCTGGAACTGCGATAAAGTAGGACATTTGCAAGGGCATTGTAAAGAACCGGTACGACGAGAAGGCTGCCTGCACTGGGGCTACAGGCAAATAGAAAGAAAAACCGGCAGAAACGGCTACCAAGAAACCGGTCAAATTTCCAGAAGCCATCAGTTAGGAAATGCTTACTTCGCGGGGCAGAAGTCTGTAGCAGGAGTCGACGACTCCAAGGTAATTATCCCAGTCTCACAGGTAAAACAATGCAACCAAAGCCTCCCAGCAGAAGTAGTCAGTGGTAAAGAAGCGAAACAACAGGCAACTATCCAAATGATCAGGACTGAGCCAATAGAGGGTTGGAGTATAGACGAAATCCGTTCCTCCCAACAGGCAGACAATGACATCGAACCAATATTGGCCTGGAAGGAACACGAGGAAAGACCAAGCTGGCAGCAGATATCAGATCGGAGCCAAACTCTGAAGGCATACTGGGCACAGTGGGACTCGCTTTTTGTGAAAGATGGATTGCTGAAGAGAAAATGGGAAAGTGCAGATGGGACAACATCTCGTATGCAGCTAATTGTGCCACGGTCCAGAGTCAACCAAGTGCTCCATGAAATACATGACGGAATCTCAGGAGGCCATTTGGGAATAAATAAGACGTTGGAAAATGTAAGGGAACGTTTCTATTGGCTAAGCGCTAAACAAGATGTCGAGAATTGGTGCAAAAAGTGCATAAGATGTGCAGCTACCAAGGGCCCAAAAGTAAAGACACATGGACAAATGCAACAATACAATGTCGGAGCACCTTTCGAACGAATATCCATCGACATCGCTGGGCCGTTTCCCGAAACCTTTAATGGAAACCGATATACCCTCGTAGTCATGGATTACTTCAGTAAGTGGCCGGAAGTGTTTGCCATCCCAAATCAAGAGGCTAAGACCGTAGCCGAACAGATAGTCAACAACTGGGTGAGCAGATTTGGTGTCCCAATGGAGCTGCACTCTGATCAAGGGCGAAACTTTGAATCAAAAGTCTTCCAGGAAATATGCCAATATTTGGGAAGAAGAAAGACAAGGACAACGCCACTACACCCTCAATCTGATGGAATGGTCGAGCGATTCAATCGGACCTTGAATGAGCATCTATCTAAGGTTGTCAGCAACTGCCAGCGGGGTTGGGATCGACACATACCCCTCTTCTTAATGGCCTACCGAAACGCGGTCCATAGCTCAACAGGGCACACACCATCCGAGATCTTATTTGGTCAAACAATTCGGTTGCCAAGTGAAGCAAAATTTGGATCCCCACCGACGGAGCCCAAAGAGGTGAACGAGTACGTGATTGACTTACGCAGCAGGATTCGTAAATTGCATGAAGACACCAGAGAAAAGATGAAGCTAGCAGGCAGCCGCATGAAAACTAGGTACGATATCAAGGCGAAATCTTCCGGTTTCAACGAAGGAGATCTGGTTTGGCTGTATAATCCTCAGCGTAAGAAAGGCAAATCACCAAAATTGCAACAGGACTGGGAAGGTCCATACAAGGTGATAACCCGCATTAATGACGTTGTCTACCGGATCCAGCGTGGGGATCGAGGAAAATTGAAAGTGGTCCATTTGGATAGAATGTGTCATTTCAACGGAATGCTGAATGACGAAGTTGTTAGGGACGAACAACTGTAGGGAGGGAGCAATGTGATAACCACTTAAATGTGAGCAGCGACATCTAGCAGAAAATGTCGATACTCGAAGACCAGAAGATTTCGATACTGGAATAACAAAGTCTTGACTGGAGAGTGGAATCGAATTTTCTAGCAAATTGGAAATTGTATGGGACGCTGGATGGCGAGGATTGTTCTCGAAGTATGTCATTCGAGTATAAATACCAGCATCCCAAAGGTATGCAAATCGGTTCTAAAGTGAAATTTGAAGTGTTAATTAGGAGAAGTGATTAAGTGGTTTAAGTAAAAGATAAGAAAAGTATAAGCGGTTGAGAAATTGGATTGTACTGAGAGAAACAATTAAATAGTGAATTATAACTGTACTGAATAAAGGGATTTGTATTGAAAAGAATAAGTTCTATCATTTGTACCCACACAAACATGTTACAATACAAACCGATCAAACACAATTCCCATTCATGCTCAGAACTCCAATCACACACAACTTACGCACTTTAAACTAAAGAAAAACAAACAAAATGGAATCAAAAAACAAAAAAAAAAACAGAAAAAGAATGGAGGCGAAAACTAATAAACAACATTTAAAATATTACAAAATCAATGAAATAATGGAATTTAGCAACAAATCAACAGCAATAAAATCACAAAAACAACAGAAAAAAAAATAAGCGAAAGTTTTACCGCGCACTTCACTTCACTACTATGTAATTGATTTGAACCACGAATTACGGAATTTGTAGTATGGGGACAATAAAGAAAGAAGATGGGCAGTAGAATCTGCGCTACTCCAATGTTGTTTTCTTTTGTTTGTAATGTCCTTTCGCTCAATATTAAGTGGAATCAAAATAAATAAAACATAGAAATGTCATCACGTAATTTACAAAACAAACAAAACATGTGCTAAAACAAAATATACGAGTATGTCACAACACAAATGTCTATTACAAAAATAACATTTTGGATTAGCAGTTAAATAAAGATTTTCAGTTTTACTTTTATTATAACGTTTAAGATACCGAAAGACATAGTCGTTTTATTTCTTTTTGAAAAGTTTTTTTTTTAGAAGAGCAACCTAGAGAAATTAATAAATTTGTAATTACTAAAAAGCTTCATTTATAATTTGTAGCCTATAATTCAATGCACATTTTAGAAAGTTGTGCAAAGTGTTCCAGTTTGCGCCGTTTAGGATGTTTGTGATCTCATTTAGTGATAGGGCATTTTTTCTCCAAAATGATCGCCTGATTGAATTTAACATGAGACACGTTCCAATAAAATGCCGGACATCCGCCTTCGTTCCCAGATTGCACAGTGTACATTCGTTTCCTCCGTTGTTTCTGAATGGCATATAGTTCAGGTGCAAAAGTTCGCCTTTGGCTTTGAATATTGTTGAGATGGACCCTACGCTGTTCCGGTCATTAAAGTAGCTGTTTTCCCCAAGTTCATGCTGTACTATTCTGTACGTGGATCTTGAATAGCTTTGTTGACTTTGCATCTCGAAAAGCTCCCGTGTTGAGTAGTGGATTTTTTTAAGAGTTTTAGTTTTTTTAGTTTTAAATGCATTTTATTTTCTTATTTTCTCAACCCACCTAGTCAGAGCTCTATTGATTACCTTTTCAAAAACCTTACTTATATTCGGAAGGAGACTTATCGACCTGAGATTCGCCGGATTGGATATATCCTTTCCCTTCTTGGGGATAGGTTGAACCACCGCCGTTTTCCAATGCGCTGGATAATGTGCAGTATTCATTGCATTATTAAACAGGGTGGTGTAAATGTCCACCGTTTCTAGAGGAAGATGTCGAAGCACGATGTTCGGAATACCATCGGTCCCCACTGATTTCTTAACTCTGATTGTGTCGAAGGTATCACGGAGTTCCTCCTTAGAAATGAAGGGGGGTAGGTCACCCTCTCTGGCAATGACATTATTTGCCATATTTTCGTCGCTGAGCCGGGTGAAACCAGAGCCCTCGGATCGCCAGTTCCCTATTTCATTTCGAATGCAAAAGTCGTGCACCAAGACGCGATTTTCCAGGTCGTAATTAGGGCCAATGATATCAGTGGCCTTGTATACTTCCTGGATAGTCGCCCCTATGGCCTCAACCTTCTCCTGTGGATCCTCGATCACAAAGAAGTCGTCATCATCAGCGGCCTCATTTGGATCGATGCCTGCTGCTGTAAGCATGTTCTCGTTGTCCGTCGTTCGGGCGATTTTAAGACACGAAAGGTCGTTGTGATCTTTTCTCCGAAATATTTTATTTATTTGCGGGAACATATTCGGGTTGCTGGTGTTTACAGCCCGAATTTTGTTGTTCCAATACAAACTAACAGATGCTCTGTAATTTTCTTTTATTAATACTTGGAGGTTTTTGATCGACGACTTTAGCGTCATAATCTCCGGGTTATGTCTGTCAGTAAACAGTCTGTACAAGGTTTTTAGCCTTGACAGCAGTCTACTTTTATGTCGGTGCAGTGCGTCAATGGTTGCGTTGCGAAATAAGTCTTCATTGTCAGTGTATTGATACCGAGGTATCGTTTTGTCCATTGTTCGTTTAATTGTCTCGTCCAATAGTTTTAGATACCTGTCAATCTCCTCGTTTGACAGATTTCTATTGGACGGTGGGTAGAGTGAATACGAGGAGAGTGCTCTCGTCAGTGTTCTGGAGAAGTGTGTCCAACGCACCCTACTATAGTTGTAGGCATGCCTTTGAACAAACTCGTCTAATTCCGCAGCTTCGTTCGGAACGGTTATTTGGGTACTGAGTCCGCAATGGTCACTGTCATACACAAAAGTGCGTAGACAGTTTATGGTTTGTGCATGTCAGGTGTATTCGTATGTCGAACAGCAGGAGATCCAAATAGGACCCGTGTCTAGAAAGCGACGGACTATCCGTCGCCTTAAGGCCCAGTCGATACATTATACTGTGCTGACCCCACCAATTGAATAGTAGGTTCCCTCTAGTATTTGGAGTATTATTTCCCCAATCACTATGTTTGGCGTTGAAATCTCCGCCGATAATAAAGTAGTTCTCCTCCAATTCCAGTCTTAGGAATCGAAAAAGTGTCTCGAACTCTGAGATGAATAAAGTGGATTGAGTAGCCTTAGGTGCATAAACAGACACCATGTATAACCGCTTTCCACAACGGAGAGGGATATAAATGATGCATGCTTCCAGCACCTGGAACCTACGTACTACACGCTGTATACTCTTTTGAAACGCAGTCTTTTTCTTACAAAGATCGCAACACCTCCTCCCTTAGTGGAGTTGGGTCGGTTTCTCCGTACTATTTTGTATCTTCTGTGCCTCATTTTGTGTCTCTTGGTAAGCTTAGTTTCGCTAACCAAGAGTACATCAGGGGCTTGGTCTTTAAGCAACTTAAACAGTGTGGCTCTTCGTTCGAACCTAATCAGTGAATTAACATTCACTGCAAGGACCTTCAGAGTTTGCTCCGCCATGTGCGTTAGGAGGTGCGTTAGGCCCGGCAGCAGCGCGTATATTTGAACTACCCGCTTAGCCTGTTCCTGTATTTGACGCTGAAGTTGAGCCATCTGCATCCGGTGCTCTAGGCGCTGGGGCCTGAGAAGCTACCTTTGGTTGTTGTACCGTATTTCCCCTACCTGCCGCCATTTGGGCGTAGGTAACGTGGGGAGTAACGGCTGGTGTTTGTGTCTGCACGAGTGGACGTTTAATTTCCACTTTCTGCTGCCGAGCCAGATTTACTCTTTTGATATATTGGAATTTGGGACAACCCCGATAATTTGCGGTGTGTCCCGTGTTCCTACATAACGCGCAAGAGAGTTGGCTTTTTTCTGACGCTCCGTCCTTTCCTAGAGCGCATTCCTCGGACTTGTGGTTCTTTCCGCACTTCACGCATCGAGGCTGCATTTCGCAGTTCGACGCGGCGTGCCCGAACCTTTGGCAGCTAACACATTGTAAAATGTTTTCGCTCCTCTTTATTTTTCCCCAGTGTACAACCTGGTAGTCTAGGACTTTGATGCTCCTTAGACCATCCAGTTTGCTGTCGGGACTTAGCTGAACCAGGAAGAACGGTAGTTTCCGCTTCTCCCTTTTAGCTCTAGCCTTGACGAATAGCTTAACCCCTACGAATTTGAGCTCTTCGCAATCCTTCTCTTTCAGCAGTGCAAGGAGCTCCCCTCAGCAGCATTGTCTGCAGCTTTTCACCTTTCGGTGTGAAGGAGAAGAACTCCGTCGTCGAATCCCTTAACAGGTTTTTAATTTTGTGATAGCGCTCCACTGTATTACAGTGGATAGCGTGCCTATCTAAACTAAGTCTTTTAACAAAAAAATTATTGCCTATGGCCGACTTACATAGTTCAATGGTTTCCTTTAGTTCCATTTTATATGTGTTTATAGGTAGAACTCGTTGCTTTGTTGATTTCGTTTGTTGTTGTTGCTGTTGCTGTTGCTTCTGCTGCTGCTGTTGCTGCTGCTGCGATTTTTGTTGCTGTTGTTGTTTTTGTTGTTTATTTTTGGGTTGTTGTTTTGGATCTTTCTTTGTTAGTTCTTGACTTGTTTTTGTAATTTTTGTTGTTTTAGTGGCTGGTTATGTTTTTCTTGTTGTGGTAGCTCCACGTTGGTGTTTAGTTGCTTCTGAGGGATCTGAAGTTGTTGTTGTAACTCCTTCTCCCTCCTTGCCACTTGATTCGCTCTTATAGCAAGCACTTGTTGCTGTAGCTGCATTATGTTACTATTAATGGCTTTGACCTCGTCCTCTTCGTCATCTGACTCAGAGGCAGCTAGGAATGGGAAACTATTGTTTCCACCCATGTAGTGGCCTTCCCCACCGTCAGAAACATATGGGTATTCGTCTGTTCTCTTTCGCTGTTGTTGTTGTCTTGCTGCTTTTGTAAAAGTCGTTGGCTCCTCTTCCGTTGCTCCACCGGGCAGCTTCTCAGTAGATGCTGATAGGGAAGGGCGCTTCACGAGGTTTGGAGTTGGCTTTAGCTTCCTCCTCCTCTTAGCCGTCATTTCCGAACGGGCCGAAATTACGGTCTGGTCATCAGATGACATCGCGCCATCTCCCAGACCCGCTATTTGGATAGCTGACCGTTCACCACCACTCATCCTCTGGTTTCACTGAATTAATTTATTATTTATATTATTGATATTTTGTTGGATTTTTAAATAAAAAAGTCCGTCCTTTTCCGAGGATCGAACCTACGACCCCCTTGGTTTCTCGGCCGACACCACTATTATTGCGCCACCGAAGCACTTGGCTAGAACGTTTCTAATTGTTCTTTTACCACTCTGTTTTACTTTTTTACTTGAAAAAAAAGGCCGAAACACGTCTTTCGTCAGTCGAGGTCTATGAACGACTGACGACCGACGCCGCTAACCACTTAGCTGCCGAGCTAATTAACAAAGTGCAACTAATAAGGTTTACGAGCTAAACTGAATCACTTATATGCGAACGAGATTCGAACTATATATGTACGTATAATGCATTTAAACTGAAACTGAACACATCTGTCCTCTATCGAGGTCTATGAATGACTGGATTTTTTTAAGAATTTCGTTCAGTGTGCTCTCCCAGTTTGCTTCATTTCCGATTAGTTCGTGCAAGGGCACATTGTGTTCTTGGCTGAGCCTTGACCATTCCGCAAAGTAATTAAGGTTTCGGTTTTTAAGATACATAGCAACCTTGTGGGGAAGACGATGACTTGGTTGAGCAAAAACTTTTCTGATATAGAGGAAGTGCAGTCTAAGCGTGAAGATATGTAGCGTTGGTAGTCCAGTTCCCAGATGTAACATGTAAGTTGGTGTATTTTCAGGCAGCCTAAACAGTTTCTTAAGGAAGTATCTTTGGAGTTTTTCTACCTCTTCAAAATGCCAAGCCCCCACACTTGTGCTGCATAGCACATTATTGACCTCATTACCGCCTCAAAAATCTTGTACTTCACACTTGGCGCAACATTGCCTTTCCCCAGAATTCCTTTCCAGTTGGAATTAATCGCACGTTTAGATTCTTTCAGTTTCTCTAGCAGGTGTTTTTTAAATGATGCCTGTGAGGTGAGCAGAACTTCGAGGTTTCTTGAATATATCCAGTTCCACGTTCTGCCAGGTCCATTTTTCATTCCTTGCGTGCCGCCCTCAACCATTTCGAAAAATCATGACTTTGGGATTTGCTGGTATTAACATGCAGGTTCCACTTACGGCAATACTGTTGGAGCTTGTTAATCATAATTTGGAGCATGCTTGGGGTTTCTGCGATAATTACGATGTCGTCGGTGTAGAGTAAGAGTTTTATAGGAAATCCGTCAAGAGACAACTCGCCCGCAAGAAATTCAACTAGATCATCCAAAAATATTGAAAACAGAAGAGGACTCAAAAGATATCCTTGCTTTACTCCAGACTTTGTTTGGAACCGATTAGACAAGATATTCCCGTCCCATACCGCCGCTGTATTGCCTTCGTAAAATTGTTGCAGAGCCTTTAGAACTTTTGTTGAGACTCATATGTTGCTGAATTTAAAAAATAGTGATCTTCTGTCGATGGAGTCAAAAGCCGTCTTAACGTTCAAGTAAATAAGAGCGATGTTTGTGAGAGTAAATATTTATTTATTTATTTATTTCAAAAGTAATTTACAAAAAGAATTTTAGTAATTTACAAAAGGAAGGCATCTGGGCATCCAGGCCATATGATGCCATTTTTTAACAATATTTTTTTTTTTTTTTTTTATTATTATTTAATATTTACATAATGAAAGTTAACAAGTTAATTTTACAAAGCAGATTTTATATATCGTTTATTTTATTATGTACGGATGCTGCATTTTTAACACACAGAATCGATAGAGTAGATGAAGGGTTAAGTGCATCTGCAAGTAGTTGTTTAACATTTTGGGAGTTATTATCCAATTGGCTTGAGAGGGGGCATTCAACCATAATGTGCCAGATAGAGAGAGGAGTTCCACAATTTTGACATTCTTCTTGAGGTTGGCGGTTGTAGAAATGTCTACTGGTGAAAAGTGTTTTCCCTAGTCTAAAGCGCAGTAGTTTAATACATTCATCTCTGCTAGAAGATCTACAGTACGGGATACGAATATGTTGCGGATGAAAACGACGAAGAAAAGTTTGACAGTTTTCCCAAGATTTTATAAATGTTAGTTCTTCTATTCCAAGGAATGTGCGTCTAACAAGTTGTAGTGAAACTGGCATTTCGACTGTTAATGGGTACATTAAAGCATCTTTTGCGGCTTTATCGGCAGCTTCATTCCCCTTAATACCAACATGGCTGGGCACCCAAGCCAGTGATATATTACAGTGGTTAGCAAGCAAATTCCTTATGTTTTCCAAAGAGCAGCATTTACTATTTCCATTCATAAGTCTAGAGAGAATACTCAAATTATCAGTAAGAATTAAAGTCCGTACACTCCATGTTTGAGCACAAGCAATGGCTTTATAGATTGCAGCTAATTCTGCAATATAGCTATCAGCTGATTCTGGGAGTAAACCCTGATGTATTGTTGTTGTTTCTCCATTTGCATTAAGTTCAATGATGGCATAAGTAGAGTTATGGTCTTTGAAGGAACCATCAGTGTATAGAAAACGGTCAGCATTACTGGTGTTAAGCATTTCATGATGAAGAACTTGGAATTGTTCGTTAGGCGTTTCGTATTTTCTATGTTTAGCAAGGCTGATGTTAATTTGCAATAAATGTCGTTTCCAAGGAGGGGGCGGATCAAATGATCCGGTTGGGGTTACAACAGGAAGACAGGTTGGTGTTTCTATTAGATGAAGTACAATATGGTCAAGTGCAGAGACACATCTTTTTCGTTTGATTTTAATTTTCAGGAAATTGTCACATATTTTTTCGTGGAATGGATGGGCGCGGTCGATAAGTCCCTTGCTGACTAAATTAATTCCTCTTTTTATTCCCAGATGTTCAACTGTTGAGTATCCAGCTTCCACTCTAAGTGCCTCAATGGGTGTCGATCTAAGAGCACCTGTTGCTGTTCTGAAACAATCATTAATAGCAGTATTTATACTCTTCAAATTGTTTTTCGTTGTCCACATGTATGTGGTCAAACCATGCTGTAGTGTACCATTTACAAGAACATGAGCTATTCGGAGAGCCATTTTCAAGTGTGGTCCCTTTTTTCTAGAACATATCATCTTTAGAAGGTTGTTTCGTAATTTTAGTTGATTAATGATATGTTTAGTGTGTAGATTCCATTTTAAGTTTTTGCTAAAAATTAGCCCTAATATTTTAAGTTCACTTAGTAATGGGATTGTAGATCCACGAAGAGTAAGAGGAGAAGGTGCGCACTTCCTTTTCCGGCAGAGATGAAGGGCTTGAACTTTCGATGGTGGAATGATGGCACCTACCTCTTGGGCCCATGTGTTTATTGTTGTATCGGCTGCCTTTAATATTATATTTACCAAAATAGGATCACCAGATGCAACAGTATAAATATTGTCGGCGTAGATTCCTACAAAGTCAAGTTTGCATTTCTGTGAATTAATCCTAGCAATCAGTGAGTCTATGTAGGCATTATATAAGACGACGGAGAGCGGTGATCCTTGTGGGATACCATTTTCCAGTTTAACTAAGGATGAAGAGAAACCATCAATGTTAACTTGGAAAGTTCTTCCAGATAGGAAGGATAAAATGACCTTAAGAATCATTTTTGGTACACCCCAGAGATGAAGTTGGTTAATAGCTGTGCATGCTAAAACTCGGTCGAAAGCCTTTTGTAAATCAGTTGACATGACCACGCTATGTTGTGATATAGATAAGTTAGTCGTGATGTTGTTTTCAAGGAGGTGTATGAGAGTGTGAACTCCCCTATTTGGCCTAAAAGCATGTTGTTCAGGACTTAACTTTTTCTCCATTAACCACGCAATTCGTCTCGCAATGATTTTTTCCAAAATCTTGGAGAGAACAGGTAATAGCGAAATCGGGCGGTATCCGTCATAGATATGGCGATCCTTAGCGTCTTTAGGAATGGGCTTGAGTTGCGCTTTTTTCCAATCATGGGGATATATACCCGTACTTATGATGTTGTTGTATAAGTTACAGATTCTAGTTTTTAGATTTTCAGAGCAGCATTTAATCATATTGTATGTAATCTTATCACTACCTGGAGTGGTGCCTTTAGTTGTCCTTAATGTCATCTCAAACTCAATTGTTGTTATTTTTTCTAAAAGGTATTCTGATTCGATTGCTAGGGTAGGTAGACTTTCAACTTTAAAGGTTGTTTTTTTAAGAATTACTTCATCTGTGTAATTTCTGTCGGCGCTGTATTTTCCCCATTTATCAGCAAATATGTTAGCTATTACTTCAGGATCGCTATGAAGTGAGTCATTAAAATACATATAGGGAAAAACTTGTAGAGGCTTTGAAGAACGCAGAGATCTTACTCTATTCCATAATGTTTTTAAATCTAAAGATGGGTCCATGGAGTTAATGAAATTGTTCCATGAAGAACGTTTTGCAAGGATCGATTCCCTCCGGAGCATTGCACAGGTTTTTCTATATGCTATACAGTTCGCTGTAGTTGGGTTCTTGCGCGCCATAGCCCAGGCAACGTTCTTTTCTTTGACTAAGTTTGAAATATCGTGTGAGAACCATATGGGATTCCGTTTGGAACCTTTTTGCTTCGAGGTGGGAATGGATTTTGATGCCGCAGTTCTTATAATTTTCTTGATTTTAGAAGCTTCTTGGTTTGTGTTAGCCGAAAATGGAATTGAGGATGCAAGTAAGTGAGTAGTGGACTTGAAAAGTTTCCAATTCGCTTGGTTTTCTTTGAAACGTGCTTGTGATTGTTTCTTCTGCTTTCTTTCCGAAGAGCGTAAAAGTATGGGAAAATGATCTCTACTTCCAGATAATACCTCCCAGTGAAATAAGGGTGCAAAATCTTCAGATGCGAAAGTCACATCAATAGCAGTGAGAGTGTTTTTTGTACTGAGATATGTTGGGGACCCATCATTTAGACTGATAAGATTCCGGTCGTTTGCAAAAAGTTCAAATTCTGAACCTGTTGAATTTGTAGCATTTGAACCCCATAGTGTATTAGATCCATTAATATCTCCCATTATTAGATGATGGCAATTAGTGCTTTGAGATATATCCGCTAAGATGTCTTGAGTTAAGCGGACTTCATGTTCTCTATATATGTTAGTAATCTTTATCGGTGTTTTTGTGGGAATTTCAATAGTTTGGTATAACAAATCCGAGGAAGAAGTAATGTGATAACTTACAGGAATACGATTTTTTACAAGAAAACCTACGCCTGATTTGGAATAGTTGTAATCTTTGTTATGGGGGAAAGCAGTGTAATTCTTGACATATAAATACTGAAATTGTTTTTTTGTTAGGTGAGTTTCTTGTAAAGCTATAATATCTGGTTGGTGTTTTGCTATTAATCGTTCGAGAATAGGTTTGTTGTTGATAAAGCCTTGGATATTCCATTGGAGGATTACAATATCAATTTCCAAAGGAGTCATTATTGTGGGGAATTATTGTTCGAATATGTTAGTTTGTGTGTTGTAAATTTAGATTGTTCTGTCAAAAGTGGGAGAGAAGATGGTTTAAGGTTGCTAGATGTATTGGTCTGAGCATGTGTATTAATTATGTCAGCTGAGCATTCAGCTTCAGCGTAGGTGTTGTGCATGTAACAGTCTTCTAAGTGAGAAAGAGATGATACATCTGTTGCTATTTCTGTTTTATTGTTGATACTCATTGCGTTCTGGGACTTAGTTGTGTTGTTAGTGTGTAAAGGTGTAGCAGATAATTGGTTTGATTGGAGCAAAGGTTTGATTAAATTGGAATTGTCTCGTGTTGGATTACTCATATGTTGCTTTTGAACTTGTTGTATGGTATTTTTGTTTACTGTGGCTGGTGTTGGAGTTGGAGATGATTCGTTGTTTAAGCAGGTGTTCTGTGTTGGTGGGGGGATCTGTGTTGTGGTTGTTAGAGCGGGGGTGGAAGGGGTAATGTGGTTTGTGTTCATTTGCTTTGTTGTTCCGTTTTCATTTTGTTTTCTTATAATTTCCGATAAAGTAGAGTTGCGTTTTTTAGGAGCAGGTAGTTGATGGAGCAGGGGGTTGTCATTAAAAATTTGCCATGCTTCGCGGACTGTACAACGACGATCAGCTTTGATTTTATTAACAGATTTGTAACGGAGAAAAGATGGACAAGCTGGATCATATGATGTATGAGATTCCTCTTTACAATTTATGCAATGTATGCGCGTACAATTATCGTGAGGTGGAGGTAGGCAACATTGTTTGCAGACAATTGCATTTGTACACCTATTTTTAGTGTGTCCTAGCCTTTGACAGATGACGCATCGCATAGGGTTTGGAATGAATTCTTCCACTTTACAATTAACCCAACCGATCCTGATTTCACAAGGACGGCGAATTTGGTCAAAGTTTAAAATTGCTGCACCTGTTGGAATCAAAACATCATTTTCCCTTCTCATGATCTTTCTAACTTCTGTCACTTTATATTTCTTAAGTTCATCCAGAATTTCTTCTTCTGTTATATTTATAATATGCTTGGAAAAAATTCTTCCCTGAACTGAGTTGAGAGTTAAGTGACTAGTTATTTTAACTGGAATAGAATCAACGAGCTTGGCTTTAAGGAATTTTTCAGCTGTAATCAAATTAAGTACTTTAAGAAGGAGATCACCTGATCTCATGGCTTTCACTTCTAAAATATCCTTTGATATATGCTCAAGGCCTCGATTTATACGGATAGGATTATAAGAGGAAAGAGGGCGAGGGGTTTCACTTTTACTTACTTTCTCCATTCCAGTTATCACGATAAAACGTGGGATGTTGCAATCATTATTCACTGTGGGTAGTTGCGGAAACACTTCATCTAAATGTTTCCGTTTAGTTTTCTTCTTTGACCAGTTTAAATTGACCTCTGGTTCAAGGTCTTTAAACCGGTTCTGCGTATCCCCCAGTCCATGTTGTCTTATACGATTCACTTATTGAAGTTTATTTAAGTTTTATAAGAGTCAACGAAATAAATGTAAGCACCTTAACGGTGCTGGTCAACAAAAAAATAAACCACTTGTTTCAATTGAAGAAATCAAAAAGGAAAATAATTCTCACTGCGGAAAAAAAAACACGACCGTACACGGCGTTTGCCAGGAGAGAACTGAATTGAGAGTAAATATGTTGTCAATCGTGGAGTACTCCTTACGGAACCCGGCTTGAAACTCGCTTAGTAGGTCATTTTAATGTATCCAGGTTGTTAAGCGTTCCAAGAAGACTACTGTACAAATTTTGGTAACAGCATTTAGAAATGAAATCCCTGTATAGTTGGATGGATCATTTGGATCTGCTTTCTTGAAAATCGGAGAAATTATACTGTTTTTGAAAGCTTCTTGAACTTTGCCGGTTGTAAATATATAATTGTAAGTTTCCGTGACTTCTGCAGGAAGTGGTCAGTTGGATTTTTGAAGAATTCATTAGCAATACGATCTTCCCCTGGAGCCTTATTCAGGCGGCACCTATCTATAACTTTTTCAACTTCTTGTAAGGTTATGGAGCAGTCTAAGGAGTTTACTTCGGAATACGGCAGTGCAATTTGTATTTCATTTCGGTCCACTAGTGGATTCAGCAATTTTTCGAAGTATTCCACCAGAGTAGTCGCTTCAACCTTGATTCCTTCGTCAAATAACGTACGGTTTTTTGATGCTTTAGCCAATTTCCAAAAGGACTTGCTGTCTTTGGTGTGCGCAAGTTTTAGTGACAAATTATATATGTAGAGTTATTTTTTTCTTGGCATATGATTTTAAAGCTTCTAAAACATACGTTTTATGTGGTCGGTGCCTATGCGTCTTAGCAGACGAAGGTAGGCGAATGATTTTTTTTCTGGCTTTTTCACATTCCCAATCAAACCAGGGTTGCCTTCCTGGTCTTTTTGTTTCTGTTTGCAGGGGTTTAGCTGCTTTCAAGATGCAGCTCGTGAGGATTTCCGTACCTCTAGCAGATAGAAGTTCGTTATTTTCTATATTATTGATTTCCAGTGTAAGATTCGCTTTGTACCTTTCTAGGATTCCGTCTTTCCAGCGTAGTTCTGAACTTCGGTATTGGTTTGTCGCAAATTTAACTCTACTTTGACGGATATTGGTAGGTGCATTGATAACACTCCAATGCATGTTAAATTTATGAATTTGTATAAAAGGACATATGAAGAGAAAATAAAGTCAGATTGAAAAGTAATCTCACAGTGTGTTTTTTTAACTTCACTTTAATTTTCTTCTCCCACCTACGGTAAGAAGAAATTTAGATTTGTAATTAAACAGAATGCATGAAAAAAAGTTTTATCCGAAAATGAAAACCTATATTTCGATTTTATAGAATTCATTGTTGAGTAAGCTTTTTTACAAAAATAAGCATTTTTAAGTCAAAATTGTTATGTTACAGAAAACGATTTCCGCGAAGCTAAGCAAATCCATACCGCTTTTTCTTTTACCCTGAGATGTGATTGTATTGTAGGTCACATACTTTTGTTTGGTGTTAAGGTTGACACATTTAATATTGTAGAAATCGTCAATGAATACACAAAAAGTGACATATTGTTATCTGCATTTTTAAAATCTGAGAGCAGCTCTAATTACGTCGTCAATATACTTTATGTAATTAGAAATTCATGTCTTTGGAAAGGTTCTATTACAATATAATCTTCCTTCCAGCTAAAAATAAAAGAAAGTTTACTTTTAAATAATCACAATGCATGAATATTTTTGAAACCTCCGTAGACCATAACAATTTTTAAACGCCTTCAAATATAACACTTTTTTTAATTGGCTCTTGTCCTATATATTAGCACAATATTTAACATTTCCTCGGATATAGCGAAATATTGTAAAATGCAGCAATAAATATTTCTAGCTATCTGATAATGTTTGTCTGGTCTAGACTTTCATATAAACACATTGAATAATATTAACATTCTATTGTATATTCAAACCGCACCATTCATTTCCATTCCACCTCAAACGCATTTTTATAATTTTAATTCAGTTAAAATGCTTAAACACTAGCTTAATTAATTTAACAATCTTAATTTAACTTATTTATTTATTTAATTTATTTATTTATTTTAACAACTATAATAAGAAAATACTTAAAAGTAAAACTTAGTAACTAGACATTTATTATGATGTTTTCTTATTATAAAACTCAAAACTACTTACAAATTATTCTTAGCCTACTTAAATAATATTAATCTACGATAATCTTAGAACTACCTTAAAGCTACTTAAGCTAAGTAAGGCGGCCATGATTTAAAAAGTTACAATAAGCTTCCTACTTTGCCTCCGAATTGAAGGAATCGACGACCGAGTTTCTTCTACTTCATTTAGCTACCAAAATTCCTGGTGCTGCCAACATCCCTAATGGCGTGACCAGCTGGCACCCTATTGAAGCTGAAGCCCTTCGCGCTGTCGTGTGCCACGTCTCTCTCCTAGTAGAGTTGCCTGTCCGCAGCTGTCCGATGGACGTGGATAATTAGCGCCACCGCTATCGGCCATTTACTAGAGAAATGCTTCTGCGGAATGAAGCGCACTTTCTCGAGATATAAATAGTTGGGGTAGTGAGGCCCGGAGATCAGATTTTTTGTCGAGGTCATTGCTCTTGCAATGTGCTTTCGAGTCAACTTAACAAAATTGTGCATTAGGTGCGCTTCATTAGGATAACATTTTTTGTACTACGAATCTGGTGTTCTGCACAAGCGAGGGCAAGTGCTTACATAAGCCCTCTCAAACACCCGAATCTTTTCCAATAAACTTACGCAAGAACTTTCCATTCTCGGTATGCGTGTCATTGACCTAAGTTGGAATGACCAAATATTTGATGTCGACAAAAATGCTGCGAAATGATGTAAGAAATAATTCAAACGATGTAAGAAATAATTTTCCCCCTCTGATCTGGCCTCAACATATTTATAAGGCATTTACCAGCCCAAAATTGAAGTACAATACCCACATCTGGTCAGGTGCTCCTGGAACCACTCTGCACCTGCTAGTTAGGATTCATAATCGTACGATAAGACTCATAGCTGATGCTAAAATCACCCAGTCAATTGACAGCCTCGAAAACCGAAAGGTCTCCTGTCTCACATTTTTTCAGTTTCAGTTTTCAATGCATTTTATTTTCTTAATCACTAACTCTAACATACTAACATAAAATGCTTAAATGCTAGCTTATAATTACTTAACAATCTTATACTAACTTACTGGCACTACACAGGCACTCTAAGCTACTCTTATATCTATGCTTTCGACTTCATTTACATTTTATTTGGAAATATTTATTTTATATGCTTAGGGCTAGGAAAAAATTGTTACCAAAAAACTTAGCTATGGATGTAATTTTTTATTTTTTGTAAAAACTTAAAATCTAACTTAAAATAAACCTTAGTCTACTTAACCTATATACACAATACATACATACAGACGCAAAGACATTTTGCACAATAATATACATACATTAGTATATACCTTTGTATATACTAGTATATGTATATATTTCTTAAATGCTAACCTAAACCTATGTAAGCTGGCCATCGCTATTTACTGAGCAAATAGATTGGTCAGCTCTGCCTCATTAGTGAGGCTGGTCCGTAATTGACGGAAACGACGACGAAACATCTTCTCCATCATTCAACTACCAGAAATGCTGGTGCTGCCGATCGACATCCCTCTTATCGCGATTCCCCACCGCTCTACTGAACCTGAGACGATCCACACTGCCGTGTGCGCGTCTCTGTTGTAGTTGAGTCGCCTGTCCCCAGCTGTCTGAGCGACATGGAAGATTAATGGGACCGCTGATCTATCCTAGATCAACCCTATCTTATCAGGGTAGAGGAATGCTTCCGGTGGAACGAAGTCGTCAGTGCGCACACTCTCGTAGTAAAGGTAATTGGGGTAGTAAGCCCCAGATATCAGGTTATCCGTCGAGGTAATTGCTCTTGCAATGTGCCTTCGAGTCAGCTTAATTACGAAGTTGTCCACTCATATCAGGTTCGCCCTGTTGTAATGGACCTCGTTAGGATAAAAAAATTTGTACTCCGACTCTGGTGTCCTGTACAAACGAAGGCAAGCCCTCTCAAACACCCGAATCTTTTCATTAAGCTTGCTCGTACATTGAACCACACGGGACAACCAAATACCAGCATGGGCCTGATAAGGGTCATGTAGCAGATTACCTTTACCCTCGCATCGAGTTGGCTGCTATAAAACAGTCTCTTTGTAAGGGCAAAAGCGCCTTTAGCTCTGGCCAGAGCATCATCTACATTTTTGTTAAAATACAGAAACTGATCTAGCCAGATCCCAAGGTATCTGACTACATTTCGACAGGCAAGAGGCTGTCTGTGTTGTCCAATGATCGAGAACTTTCGCCAATTTTTTCTGGTATCCCTAGAGGTTCCAGACAACGGCGTCCTAAAGAGAATAGTTTCCGACTTCTGAAAGTTGATTTTCAACTTCCAGTCATCGCAAAATCGTCTTATCTTATCGAAGTCACGCTGCAAAAGAGTATTAATAACCTCGATTTTTGGACCTGTTCTGTACGCTACCAAATCGTCTGCGTACGCAATAATAAATAAAATAAAAATGTTGAATAGGATCAGCGAATTGACCGCGCCTTGCTGAAGACCATTTTCAATTTGAAATATTCCAACAGAAGTCACATTAGCATTCTTCACGATGAACTGTCTGTTAGTTAGCATATTATAAAGAATATACAAGACTGGTTTACTGATCCCCAGCCTAGTCAGCTTATAGAAAAGACCCTCTAACCATACGGTGTCGAAGGCCTTCTCCAAGTCAACAAGGCAGGCACCAGTACATTGTTTTTTGCCTTTATTCCATTGGATATCGGACAGCAGTTTAGACGCGGCATGTGAGATATCATGTCCCGCCTTAAAACCGAATTGATTATCCGGAACTATATGTTTGTCCTCAACCCACCTAGTCAGAGCTCTATTGATTACCTTTTCAAAAACCTTACTGATATTCGGAAGGAGACTTATCGACCTGAGATTCGCCGGATTGGATATATCCTTTCCCTTCTTGGGGATAGGTTGAACCACCGCCGTTTTCCAATGCGCTGGATAATGTGCATTACTCATTGCATTGTTAAACAGGGTGGAGTAAATGTCCACCGCTTGTAGAGGAAGATGTCGAAGCACGATGTTCGGAATACCATCGGTCCCCACTGATTTCTTAACCCTGATTGTGTCGAAGATCTCACGGAGTTCCTCCTTCGAAATAAACGGGGGTAGGTCACCATCTCTGGCAATGACATTATTTGCCATATTTTCGTCGCTGAACCAGATGAAACCAGAGTCCCTATTTCATTTCGATTGCAGAAGTCGTGCACTAAGACGCGATTGTCCAGGTCATAATTAGGGCCAATGGTATCACTGGCCTTGTATACTTCCTGGAAAGTCGCCCCTATGGTCTCAACCTTCTCCTGTGGATCCTCGATCACAAAGAAGTCGTCATCATCAGCGGCCTCATTTGGATCAATACCTGCTATTGTCAGTAACCGTTCGTTGTCTGTTGTTCGGGCTATTTTAAGACACTGAAGGTCGTTTTGATTTTTTCTCTGAAATAGTTTATTTATTTGCGGAAACATTTTCGGGTTGCTGGTGTTTACAGCTCGAACCTTGTTGTTCCACTATGAACTTACAGAAATTCTGTAATTCTCTTTTATTAACGTTTACACATTTTTAATCGACGACTTCAGTGTCCTAATCTCCGGGTCTTGTCTGTCAGTTAACTGTCTATACAAGTTCTTGAGTCTTGTCAGAAGTCTACTTTTCTGTCGGTGTAGTCAATAGTAGGATTGCGAAACAGGTCTTCGTTAGTTGTACGTCGATACCGCGGTATTGTAGTGTCTATAGTTTGTTTAATTGTCTCGTCCATTTGTTTTAGTTAATTGTCGATCTCCTCGTTTGACAAATTCCTATTGGACGGTAGGTGGAGCGTGTTCGAGGAGAGCGCTCTTGTCAAGGTTGCGGAGAAGCGTGTACATCGAGTCTTACTGTAGTTGTAAGAATATCTATGGACAAACTCCTCCAATTCCGCAATTTCGTTGGGAACAGTAATTTCGGTGCTAAAACCGCAATGGTCGCTGTCATACACGAATGTGCGCAGACAGTTAAATGTTTGTAAATTTTTACCTGTCAGTTGTATACGTTCGTCATACAGCAGTAAATCCAAATAAGACCCGCCTCTGGGAAACGACGGGTTATCCGTCGCTTTAAGACCGAGTCTGTACATGACATCGTGCTGACCCCACCAATCGAGTAGTAGTGACGACTGCGTCCAACACCCGGAACCTGCGCAACACGCCCTTGTACACTCTGTGAAATTTTATACCTTCTTTAATGAAGATCGCGACACCGCCTCCACGTTTGTATCTGGGCCGGTTTCTTCTTCTAACAATATAATTATTGTACTCCAGTTTGTGCTTATCGGTTAGCTTGGTTTCGCTAGCGAAAAGCACATCAAGAGTTTGGTCTTGTAGCAGTTTAGACATCGCGGCTCTTCGTTCGATCCTAATTAGTGAATTAACATACACCGCAAGGACCTTCAAAGTTTGCTCCACCATGTGAGTACCCATTACGACATGTGTTGCGTTAGTCCAGCTGCCGGGACGTAGATCTGGTCCACCCGCTTGGCCTGTTCTTGTACTTGCTGTTGCAGCTAAGCCATCAGCTGTGAGCAAGATGGCCAGCATGTTGGGCGCAGCTTCCGTTGTTCTCGGCGTTGGCGCCGGAGAAGCAACAGTCGCTTGCTGTACCGTAGCCCCCTACCTGACGCCATTTGGGCGTAGGAAATTTGGGACGTGACGGCTGGTGTTTGGAACCTAACAGGTAAACGTTTGACCTCCACCTTCTGCTGCCGAGCCAGTTTTGCTTTCTTCATGTCAGCGAACTTAGGACAACCCCGATAGTTTGCGGTGTGTCTCACGTTTCCACATAACACGCATGAGAGCTGCGACCTATCGGATGCTCCGTCAACACCCAGAGCACACTCCTCGGAACTGTGGTTCTTAGCGCACTTCACGCATCGAGGCTGCATTTGGAAGTTCGACGCGGTGTGCCCGAACCTCTGGCAGCGAACGCATTGTATAACGCCTTAGCTCCTTTTTAATTTTTCCCAGTGAACCACCTGGTAGTCTAGGACATTGATACTCCTTAGACTATCCAGACGGCTTTCGGGACTGAGCTGCACCAGGAAGAACGGCAGACTCCGTTTCTCCCGCCTGGCTCTAGCTATGGTAAATGGCTTTACCCCCACAAACTTGAGTCCTTCGCACTCCTTCTCTTTGAGAAGTGTCAGGATCAGAAGACGGTTCCAACCCCTTCAGCAGCATCGATTGCCGCTTTTCACACTTCGGTGTGTATGAGTAGTGCTCCGTCGCCGTTTCTTTTAGGAGCTCTTTCACTTTCGCGTAGCCCTCCACTGTATTATAGTGGATGGCATGGCGATCGTTCCCCAATCTCTTTATGTTAAAATTATTACCCATGACCAACTTACACAGGTCCTTGGTTGCATTTATCTCTAGTTTATAGGTGTTGATCGGACTCACCTTCTCCTTCTTCTTCTTCTGCTGCTGCTGCTTCTGTTGTTGTTGTTGCTGCTGATGTTGTTTTTGTTGTTGTTGTTGTTGGTGTTGTTGCTGCTGCTGCTGCTGCTGTGATTTAAACTGTAGTTGTTCTTGCAGCAGTTGCTGCTGTTGCTTCTGCTGCAGTTGTTGTTTCGGCTGCTGCTGGTTTTGTTGTTGCTGCAGTTGTTGTTTCTGCTCTTGTTGCTTTTGATGTTGGGAGCCCTCTACTTCTAGTTGCTCCCTCTGCCTGCGAGCAATTTGTCTTTGCTTAATAACAAGCACTTTTTCGTTCAGCATTTGTAAGCTGCTATTAATTTCTTTTACTCTTCATCCTCATCTTCCGACTCAGATGCCGCTAGAGAAGCAAAGTTGTTGTTGCCCCCCTTGTAATGGACTTCATCAGAGATGTACTCGTACCTCAACGCATCATCTGATTGTGTTTTGGTTTGTTGTATTAAAACGGCACTTATCTTCTTTTTCGTTAAATTAGGAGGGGTTTTCAACCTCTTCCTCCTTTTTATGGCTTTCGCCACCGCACCGGCAACATCCATCACGTGCTTTCTTTCCTTATTATTTGTTGGTTTTGTTTTAATATTATTATATATATGTATATATCACACTTTGAAAAGAAAAAAAAAAGTACCAAGTTTGACCCGGGATTCGAACCCGTGTCCCACGATTCGATGCCAGACGCCGCTAACTGCCGGGCTACCGAGTCAATTGACGAAGTTGTAACTAACTTGCTTTATAAGGAATAACTATTTTTATTTTTATTTTTATTTAACTTAAAGAACAGCCGACACACGTCTATTCTCACCGGAGATTTGCGAACGACTGACCTGTCTCACCTTGCTCTATCGCTATGCAGTGCTCCATTGAAATTGCCAGTAGCATTCCGCGCCTTCAAACCTTCAACCTTAACACCTGTCACGCTATGAATGCTAGTCAGTTTACCTTCTAGCCCACTTTCGGGCGTACATTGAAATATCGTGATTCTTACCTAAGCCGTACATGTCACTTATGAAATGCCCTGTCCATCTCTTTATTCCTGACTATTATAATCTTCAAGCATTCAAAACGAACGTACATCGGGAAAAAAAGCTCACGCGTTGAACCACACGGAACATACAAATACAAGTATAACCCGGATAAGGGCCACATAGCCGATTACCTTCACCCTCGCATAGAGCTGGCTGCTATAAAACAGAGACTGAAGGCTAAAAGCAGCTTAAAATATAGATATTGATCTCTAGCTAGATCCCAAAGTATCTAACTAGATTTCGACACAAGCAAGTGGCTGCCCGTGTTATCCCACGATCGAAAATTTTCGCCAATTCTTTCTGGTATCCGTAGAGGCCTGGGACAAAGGCGTCCTTGTCCGTCATCGCAATATCGTTTATTCTTATCGAAGTTACTTTACAAGAGCATATTACTATAGTTATCTCGTATGCCATGGCATGGTGAAGTGAGCTCACAAGATCGCTCGATTATGTACATGTGTAATAGGGAAGGAATTAACCACCCGTTGTTGGAGACCGTTTCTTTCAATTTTATATTTCCTGTGCCTCATTTTGTCGTTTTTGCTTAGCTTTGTTTAGCATTACGACTGGAGGTGTGTTAGGCCCGTCAGTAGTACGTAGACTTGGTTCACACGCGTAGTTTGCTCCTTATCTAACCTTGTAGCTGAGCCATCTGCCGCTGTATAGAGAGCAAGATAGCTAGCATGCCAGTTATACCTTCCGGTAAATTAGACATTGGGGCCTGAGAAAATATAGCAAAAAGAACTATTGAAATTTTAATGAAGTCCATGCAATACCACCCTAATATAGGGTTTAATTTCACAATGCATTGTACATACATATATATATATTATATGTACGTACAGTCATTGATATTTTCTATATGTTAGTGTTTTATTCTGCCTGCATATACACATAATAAAAATGCATGGTAAACTTATAAAAATATGAACGAACTTAGTTTAGTTAAGCATGCCAAGTGACTCCATAATGCTATAAAATATGTTCAATAAATTCACTAATAACTTTCAACTACCTCCAGTGAGCTTAACATAAATGAATTGACCGAATGAAAATGAATTATGGCGCATTTGCAAGCAAATACTGTTGTTACAAACTTTAGTCACTTTGGGCACTTCCGACGTGGCGGTAGTGGTTGAAAATTTTGTTTAGAGTAATAATGAAATCGTGATGTCTTTGCGTCTGAAAATAATTTGTATTGTGTTACTAGTCATTCATATAAAATTGTCTTCGGTAATAAGTTTAAATTTTTATAAATTGTCTGTAATTTTTTCCAATTGTATCATATTTTTTCAAAAAAGGCATTACCGTCATTTAGAATAATCGCACCACAGACCATTTGTAAGCAACCCAAAAATAGTAGCCTGACCAATGACCCGCAAGGAATAGTTGTGGGGTAAGTTTAGTAAAACCATGGTCACAAAAAAAACTAACAAAACAGTAACTATGTAGATTCCAACCTCGGGATGGAGTCAAACTATCATACAAGGTACGGGTTTTCTTCAAGACCACTGGCAATCGAAGTCGTTCCCAGAGAAGCATATTATTGGTTTGGAAAGCAGTACGGAGTCTTGAAAACCGTATTAATATCAAAGAGCGCTTGAAAATCTCCCAACAGAATATGCTGTCAATAAACAAAACAGAAGTAAGTGCTCTGACAATTGTGTTGAACATCCATTTGTTTGGTTAATGGACTCTTAATATGTAGGTTGAACCTGGAGCAGTTTATATTTTCCATATAATTGGTATTACAGACGCAGGTGAGGTGAGCAATGAGCAAATATTTACCATAAAGTACACCAGTGGTGTGCTGGAACGAAATGAAGTATGCACACCGACTACAATCAGAAGGAATTAATAAATTTAATTTAATAATTTTTTTTTAAAAAGACAGTTGCTGGGTTAAGCTTTATACTTATTGGGGCTGAGAATACAGTTGCTAGCGTCCCGTATACCTTAAGTGCCAGAGTATCTTTTTGTATACCTCGATATGATTATCTCGTAAGTGTATTGTAAAAGTACCATATGTATTTCCTTAATTATTCAATTTGGTTTTAGATGCGCTGGAAAATGTTTGGTTTGGATGAAGAGTTCCAAGATATTCTTCATACAACAGGGACAGTGCTGAAAATTCCACCAAATTCTCTAATCGCAGGAAAAGAATATCAAATACAAGCTTTTGTTTTACAGTCGAATAACTCAGCTGTGCTGGCACAGGTAGGGACAGGTGTCATTAGGTATTTTCAATGGTAAACATCTTTGAACTTTCCCAAGTTCGAAACCTACATTTGATTCATTATTATTATAATACCCTGTAGAGCAATTAAATCGATTTTCTACTCTATTTGGAAGTATGTACGACTATAATATATCCATGCATCTGTTAATAGAAAACAAGTAATAGGCAAGCATGACTCAATGCGAGTGTATTCGTGTTTGCCACAATATTAGCTTATACCATGTTTGCGTTCGGTATTGTTTTCATTCTTTAAGAGTTTTATTATTTTTATGTTTTTGCGTTACGCGAATAGAAATGTATTTTTAAGAGTCATTCGTTTAAACAGCCAACTACATATTTGTATCATATAAGATGATGATATTACTTTTACTAACTTATAAATTCTATATAATATTCAAGAATAGGCCTAACAAATGTAATGTTAAGGGATTGATGAAACTGACACTAGAGTTCACTCTAGCAATGATGTTATCCATATGGGAATGAAAGTTAGTTCTTTCTAGCAGATAAATCTTACTTCGCGCAATAAAGAAATGTGATGAATAAATGAAATAAGCAGGAGGGCGTTTTGAAAGGCGTTTATGTGAATAAGTATTCGATTGATATTTGAAGAACTTTTTTTTATGTCATAGTTAAATCACGTCTAAGTCATCTTGCATTGGACAAGGGTCAGCCGGAGATGATACGTGCTTGAAAATTCGTATGTCATCCGCCTCATTTTTATCTTTCTTTTTACTTATATAAATAAACTTTCGGGTTCAATTTATCAGTGATCACTGATCAGTTTTCGTCTTCTGAGCACTACGTCCTTCTACGCCTACTGTTCCCCTAAAACCAGGCTTTATATGAAAATACAAGATACTAGGTTTTTTGTCGCGTCAGGCAGCCCACTGCGAAGGTAAAAGTACACTATTGGTTTGCAGAGAAACTTCTCCGTCATTACTATTTGGACAATATTGACCACTGCATTTTACGAACTAGCATAACTTTCTACTATCTTTGGGTCATTATCTTGTTTTTTGCCTGAATTGTTAATTGTTAAAATTTACCTAGCTTTAAATACAAAGATTTTATTTGAATTTATTTATTTTATTTTCCAATAACGGAAATTGTATAATGTACTATATTATAAATACGTTAGTTTTATTATTTTTGCGTACTAACTGCAGGATTCTATAACTATACAAGTGATAAAAAGAGGATTCCAAGCATATATTATTCCGACATCGGTTAAAATAGGATATAACAAACCTGCAATATTTGAAATTTTTATACAAGATTTCGACAACAACTGTGATCCCTTAGATGTAAGTACAAACATTCTTATGATAAATGCTTCATAATGCTAGCTTAAGCCCTAAAGATTATTTGGGTTTGTACTGCGAATGATGGAGAAAGTTGTGCACCAATTGAAAATACAAATTCGACGAAACGTGAATTTTTTTTCACCGTTTCCGGAAGGTAATTTTTATTGTAATTGTTGATGTCTAACATTCAGTTAATTAAAAAAGTATTTATTTAGTTATAGAATCATCGCAACAGTTAAGCTTGGTGATATAAAAAGTTCAACTACAGCTGAGGTCATTGTTGATCCAACTATTTATCTAAGCTATGAGTATTCAAATATTCCAAATCTTGTCCCATCGGCAGGACAGTCATTGCAGTTTAGCGTTTTGATAGTCGATTTGATCCCCAACTGCAAGGCTGGTTGGTCTACTGCACAGGAAGAAGGCTATATGTATATCCCCTCGGACGAAATAGTCAGCTTGATTAATTTCCTAAACTAAACTTTAAATATATAATTGTTTATTTTATTAGAGCGATGGTTTTGGCACTGTTGAGGTTAACGACATAGAAAAGCAATATCTTTCAGAAATAGCAGATTTTGGTAATTCAACCGTGAGCAAAGAGGTTATATTACATATTCCGGTCGCCTCTGGTAAATGGAATGGCTTGCTTGGTGATACTATTTATAAATTCCGTTTAGATACTGTTTGTCCAGGACCGTACATGTCAAACGATCCCGAAAGTATTCATCGGGAAGTAGTTAGTTCGTTTGAGTTTGTTGTGTACGCAAATTCACCGCCAGTAGGCGGTAACTTAACGGTAATTAATTTATTCGATTGAATATAAGATACTCGTATGTACGTTTATTTATAAAACCTTTTTAAGCAGATAAAACCCCAAAGTGGCACGGCAATGAGGACTATCTTCGAAATAACTACAGAGAGTGCAAAAGATTTACTATTGGATAGGCCATTGAGCTATGAATTCATTATACAAGTGGAACAATTCAATATCAGCTTGGGAAAGTTCTATGAATTTAAGGCTCTAGAAACTATACTTCCTTACTCAAAAGATCCCATTTTACTTAAAAGCAGAGTATGTGATATTCGAAAAGCTTGTAGTCAAAATTTGGGACCGCAAATAAGAGTAAAAATGGCTGAATATTCACCAGAAGAGATTGCACTAATAGAAGACAGAATTAAAAAAGCTTTTCTGAGATCTGATCTAAACGAAGGTCAAAATTTGATTTTGATGGCTGTATTAACATTAAAGGTAAATTTGAGACTTATACTCACATTATCGTTTCATTTAAATTGTTGACCTTAGCTGAGCATCACAAGAAATTTTGTAAGTTCATTCATATGTAATGTCTACGTCTACAGACACGTTACGAGTAATGCTATCATGCAAAACTATTCATATGATACGTTGTTGAGTTGAATTTATTTAATTGCATGTGTTATGGATGAAATTCAGTATCCTGATTTCATATCGACTGTACTATTTGTACTACTATTTACCCGGATAATTAGATTTTCACTTGCTAATATTATGTGCTATTGTGGTTATATTTTCCGTTTTCTAAATATTTGAGTATTTCTTGCCTACGTACATTTTCCCCATATAAAATGTATGGAATATCTTTTATCTTAAAAGCATGAATAACACTAAAAAGCGAAAAAAGTAATCCGTTCCACCCTTTCGTCGGGCAACGGCAAGCCTCCGAATGCGAAACCTGCTGCATATGAAAAGGTTTCACGCTCTCTCGCCATCAGAGTCGTCTTAGGTCCCCTCTCACTGTGCTCAAAAGGAGTATTAGAGCCTAGATTAACCTTGTTAACTTGTTAACCCCGGACAATTAATTTTTATTTATTTTATACATGGTTAAATATAAAACAAGCAGAAGCTACGGTACCAATATTATTCCGGGAAGACTTATCTTAAAAACAAAAAAAAACTTATTTACTCTGACCTGAATATTTAAGAGGTCTTATGTAAAAAAGAATTCTTGGTAAATGCCAAGGTTAACTATGTATATTTCCCTGATTTGTTTAGTCATACTTTTTATACATCGTTATAAAAAAAAAAAAAAAAATTGTAATTATTTTATATTATAATGTATATCTGGTTTTCCTCCTGTTATTTTTTTAAGAATATTCCGAATAATGAAAAAACATTCATTAACTTCAAAACATTCGCCTTTAACCTCTTGCTTAAACAAATCGAGACGCAATTAGAAAAGGCCACAGAAAAATATTACATTTCTAAAGAAGACATTGTCAGTTTTATCAGTCAAACCAAAATCAATCTTGAAATCCTGAACATTAATGACCAGACGACCTTAAGAAAACTGCTGGATCTACTTGACCTGACTGGAGAGGAGTCAAATGAATACCTGAACGAAAGTAGTATTGAAAGTTTTCGTCGAAGAAAACGAGGCACTAATGCAGATGCAGTTTTACTTCCGCTTGAGGGAAGATCTATTATAGACGAATCATATGTACGGATGAATTTAAATTTAATAGAAAAGATTCTTCAATCATATAAGGACGAGAATATGCAACAAGAAAAAGCAAAAATTGTTCAAAAAATTCCCCTATTAGCAATGAAAATGTGCACAAGTGATCTCATTACAAAGGAAAATATTTGTTAGTATTGAAAAAACTTTCGGCAAAAAATATTTAAAAAAAATTTGTATTTCTAGATACATCTATCGCGGTAATAGATCTTGAAAAAATGACTGGAAACCATTTGCTAGAGAAGAATTTTACAATTAGAAATGACTTCGCACCAGATATCGGCAACTTTCAGATAACTCTTCCGAGTTTAAAATCCCGGATTAAGACCTATTGCGCAGCCTTTATTCAGTTTCCAGAAGATTACTTCGACGGAAATAAACAAGTTACCTATAAACTTCAAATTATGGATTTAGCAACAATGTCATCAATAAATGAAGTCGGTACCAAAAGCGACAGTTTTGTTGTTGAATTTAAGATGTCAAAATTTGGGAACGATTATGATGCTGTAAGGGTTCAGATAACATTATAATATATAAGGAATTTCAGAGGTAGACCTCCTGTTTCAGTGCCTTATGAGATCAGAAGAACTCTGGTCCCCCAAATTTTGTTCAACTAAATCTATCACAAAAACTCACATAGCTTGTACTTGCCGAAATTTCGGGTTTCTTAAGTAAGAACTTTAACTGGTATTCCATTAAAGAGTTATACATATAAATTACAAACATTAACTTATTTTTCAGAACTGGTTACCAACAGAAATATATGACAGCCCACTCTGATGACGTAGAGATGTTTGCTTCGATTGACAAAAGGCCCCCAAATAGAAACTTCGTTAGCAGCACGACTATGAGACCAACTATTGAAATGAATAATACTACCAGATCCAAAGTACTTAGCTCAAGGCCCATGACAATTCCAGCTGAGCCAACACAAGCTGCTTTAACAAGAAATATCACAAATTTACCAAATGCTGATACAAAAGATGGCAATCTTAAGCAATCCGAAGATACAACATCAACTGGTGATAGCATATTATATGTCCATATACGTTTTATTAATATTATATTAATATTGTACACTTTTTTTAGCTTCAACTTTGGGTTATATTTTACCATTCATCGGATTGTTGTCCATTTTGGGAATAATGGGTGGTGTAGTATTTTACAAGCGAAGAAAACGAAATATTTTTCGTAATAATATGCAAGGACTAGATGTGATAATAATACAAAATCTTAATAATGTTTTTTGATACATTCCGTTTTAGGTAGCACTTCCTCGAGAATCAAGAGCCGGTGTTAAATACGCAAAATTTTATGATGAGCATTTGATGTCTGGAACCTTTTCCAACACTACAGTCCCTTAAAGTAATATTTGGCAAACAATTTTGGGCTTTTAGTTGTTTCATCACTACTCGTATGTACATAAGTAAAATAAACATCCTAAGATGTTGCACCAGTATGTAACTGTTTAAAATATGCTTTCGTAGTTTCAGATACAAAATAGCTGTTTATAGCACTATTATACGAGTACAAATACTAATCAAGGTGCAATAGAGTATTTAGCAGCGAATAGGAACCGCTAAGCCCTCAATTTTGAATTCGGAAGTCACCTGTCTCCATTTTATGTAATCATTTCAACTGCACTATTTTCGGAGATGCTCCGATTTTAAATCACCACGCCATGTGCTTTTTCAGAAACAGCGGAAAACCTCATTGTCAGAGCTCTTAGAAGTCAATGTCTACAAATTTGACATTGTTTATTGCACGGTAGATTGTTTCGATATGAAAATTGTTTTTCTGCCTACAAGGAATCATCGCATCCAATCCTTTTCTTTTGCTCCACAGCTCTTGAAGCATTGTCTTAATTATTGTAGAATAAAAAGCGTTCGTTTAGTGTGTATGGCGGGGTGGTCCTTTAACGATATTCTATAACTAAAACTTCATCAAAATATGCCAGCAATTGGAGCTCCACCTACTAAACTGCTAAAAACTTGCCCCGAAAACTAAAAACTTAATTAAATTATCTTTTAATTTCAAAACTTGACAACGAATCGGATCTCGTTCAAATGTCGTATACATAAAAATCGTGCAAGATCGAATCGACGCACACAGGCAAATTTTCCAAAAAAAACACGCCAAAAATATTTGTTGGCATTTTTCAATTTATTATTGCATGAAAATATTAAAAACAGACAGATAGTTTTAATAAAAAGCACAATTTTCAAGTAAATTTACACGAAAATTCTTTTGTTTTTGGAATTTTGATTTACCATAGGGTTTCTCGCATTTGACATTTAATAACACGATATTTAAAAACTATAGGCCCAATTAGTAGTAATATTGTACATTTAAAATTTTGGAAAAAAAACTATTTTCTTTTTCAAAATACAGTACAGCCTCGCTAGTCCGGACACATAAAGTTTCGGCTGTGTCCGGAATAGCGAAATGTCCGAACTATAGAGAAAAAATAAAATATAATGGACAACCGAAAAATTTTCCAACACCTTTTATTACAAATAGAAATTTCATATACACATAATTTAAATATACGAGTACATACTCGTATATGTATGTTTGTACGCACAATGTACGTATTTCAAAAATATTTAAAGAGCAGGAAAATACGTGTTTATTTTTGGTCGGAACGCTTTATCTGAAAACATCTTTTCAGGTTTTTCGCGTAACCTCCTTAGAAGAGGATATCCATTAGAGATGCATTATTTTGTTCTGCCCACTGAATGGCCCCGGCAAATAATTTCCTTGCTTCATTGTTTGAAACTTTCGCAACTTCTTTGATTACATTTTCATCTTTATCAACATTTTGTTGGATTTGTAAAACGGACTGAATACTGTTTTCATCAGAAACGTCTTAGAAGAGTTAATTTTGACCAGTTACTTATTTATTATTTTTATTCTTCATCTGTGGATGTGCTACCATTTGGATCAATGATTCAAATTATGCCATGAATTCTATTTAAATCAGCTGCAATACTGCCATACAATTAGGCGGTAAAAATAAGACCCTGAAGTTGGGATCAAAGTTTATTTCGTCCTCACCAATTACAAAATATTATTGTCGGAAGAATAACGTTCTTAAAGGCCCTCGGATTAACTGATTTTCCGATTACTAAGAGGGGTAACTTATGAGTTCCTGTAGCGTTAGAGCATGGCATAGAAGTAACGCGATCTTTGGATATTTTTCTTCAAGGAGCAGATTTTTCATTCGCATGAACGCATGTCGTTCCCGGAAGAACCTTTCAAAAGGCAGCTGACTCACCAACATTATAAACCCGTTGTTCACTCATGTTAATTTCTTGAATAACTTTTAAATTTTTTTTTAAACGCTTAACAGCAGCAACGTCGCTAGATACTTTTTAGCTCTAAATCTTAATACATCGAATTCCATGCCACAATTTAAATTTTTCCAACCAACTAGACTACTTACTTACTTAGGCGATGCTGCAGTCCGGGATGGACCTGGGCCTCAACCAAAAACCTCTCCAATTAGTGCGGTTTCTGGCTAACTGCCTCCAGTTGCGCCCTCCATGTTGGTTGAGGTCCCCTTCCTCTTGCGCGCGCCACGTTAGGCGAGGCCTTCCTCTACTGCGTTGTCCCTCCAACTAAAACTTGCTGCAAAATCTTCCTTTCCTGTCATCTCTTTGTAAATGAATTTGGCTTTGATTTCAATCATATCTGTTGAAATTGGCACATGCTGACTCCTTTGTTGGATAAACCATGTCATCAAAGTCTGTCTGTAAGTCTGGATGCTCACCTTATCTGATCATTTTTCTCTCTCATTGAACCAATTGTGGCGAGAAGGCTCGCCATGAAATGCATACATACATACATAAATAAACTTGCAATGAGTAAAATCGCAACCGTACAATGTTTAAATTCAAGAGCGAATAGAAGCAACAACTAGTAGGGGAATTCTCATAATTGTATGAACATATGTATTTATATAGAACAGAGTCAAAATGTCAAATGTACGTATTGTAACACTCTGTCCGAACTGTAAACCTAACGTTTTGAGAGTGTCCGAGATATCCAGAGAGGTGCCCGGGCTAGCGATTTTCCGAACTAACGAGGCTGTATTGTATTGAGATTAAAAATACGATTTTGAAGACAACCTGAAAACAACTTGATTTGAATTAATAAGATAAAGAACACATTTATGGCTTTAAAGGATAGTGTGGACGTTGTTTAAAACTATTGAAGTTTTTTTTACAGATTTCCACTTTACCTTGAAGCATTTTTTCACACTTATGTCAATTCTCCTGTTAAAAAAACATATATATATATAATAAAATAAAATAAAAAATGTTGATTTTTTTTTTAAATACATAATTGTATTATTTCTTAACTATTATAATTAATTAATTTTAGTTAATTAATATCAAATAAATATGTGTATACTCATATCACGCTTTGGGCGCTGGTTAGGTCAATGAAAAGTCTCATGCAAAGCGAAACCGCGCAAAATAGAAGTAAGAACGTCATGCAAAATAAGGGGTTCCGTTCCTGAAAATAGGGAATATGAAAAACTGAAAGAAATGTAAAACGTTGTAAGTATTTAAAAAACACATTTATTTCAACAAAAAAAAAGAAGACAGAAAACTCACAAAAACTAAAACCTCGCATTCAAACGAAAAAAAAAAATTATAATTGCGTTAAATATTTTTTAATTTGCATTTTGTTTAAAAAAATCAGTTCAAATCAAATTCTTTTTGTTTTTAAATTTTTGTAAATGAACTGCCCTGTAAGGTTCCAAAGATGCCCTTATGCTGCTGTGAAACTTGTTCGACCGTCCTTCGTCAGGATCAATTCTGGAAATCTCTTCCACCAATTTGACATATATAGCGAGAATCCTGGCTATCTTATTTTGGTCTTGGGATGTATTTGCAGCTTTTTCAGAAGGTTCAAGTTGTTGAAATATAGTATACTAGCTGGCCCGCGTACGCCTTGCTTCGCAAAGTTCTACGAAAACTTTTGTTGGTTAAAATATTGGAAAAAAAAATGAAATATACATACTTATCGTATCCAAAATAATGAATTTCACTGAAATCATTGTAAGAAAAATCGCCATTGTTCAAGTTTTTATATATATTTTTTTATTTATTTTAAAGCTTCAGGATAGACAATGTTTACAGTTTTATTGTCCGTAGGAAGAAGCAAACACTGATTTTTCTTTGAGCCCACTCTCGATAAGGCAACATAAAGCTGACCATGGGAAAAAACATTGCCCCTGAGATCCACCCCAATAAATTTGAATGACTGCCCCTGAGCTTTATTAATCGTCATGCAGAAGCAAGGCTTAATGGGAAACTGCAACCGTCTAAACTGAAAAGGGAGATCCGTTGGTATCATTGGTATTCTAGGAATAATAGCATAATTCCCTGCTGCGGGTCCAGTAAGAATTAGAACTGTAATGATGTTTTTGTTTAGCTTCTTGACTTGAAGTCGTGTGCCATTGCAAAGGCTTGGACTCAGATTTCTTATTAGTATAATTGCTGTGCCGATTTTCAAATTTAATTGGTACGGAGGAAGACCTGCTGGGTTAAGTGAATTGAGAAATTCTTGAGGGTAGTTGACACTGTCATTATCATTTACTACATTATCAATTAATTTGTATTGATATGAAGCGGTTTTTAAACTTAGGAGCACGTGGTTGTTTATTTCATCCACAGAACTATTTTTTGGAGACACTATAGCTCTTTCGCAGAACCAAAAAAATGGTCTTGATTGTAAGGCCATCAGATCTCCATAAACACAATTTATAAGTTCTTCCGTGGTATGAACCACTTTTCCGAAACGCTCGTTTAATTGAATAGTATTCTCCGCACCTGAAAACGTATAACTTCCATCAC
Organism: Volucella bombylans; assembly: GCA_949129095.1. Classification (NCBI taxonomy): domain Eukaryota; kingdom Metazoa; phylum Arthropoda; class Insecta; order Diptera; family Syrphidae; genus Volucella; species Volucella bombylans. Next base: position 128,554,970 of record OX422140.1, on the reverse strand, counting down.
TAATGCTAAGCAGAAGAGATGCGAACTCGGCATTGTCAGTATTTTCAGTAAGTTGTACCCTCATATTGGTTTGAAGTTGCAGTTTTTGGACATACTGCCAAATAGAAGATGATTTAAGGCAAGCTTTGGTGATATCCGCTCGAGTACCTTTGGGAATTACTGGCATTGTTTGCCGAAAATCACCCGAAAAAACCATTGTTATTCCACCCATAAGCTTCAACGACGATCTTAAGTCCTTTAAAACTCTATTGACCGCATCAATATGAGTTTGATTACTCATGGTACATTCATCCCAAATAATAAGCACAGCTTCTTTGAAAAGCTTTCCTATCGAACTGTTCTTTCGGATGGAGCATGTAGCTTCCTGATGAGCAATGATGTTTATCGGCAGCTTAAAAGTGGAATGAGCAGTTCGGCTTGCACTAAGCAATTTTGCTGCGATTCCGGAAGAAGCTACAGCAAGAACTATTTTACCTTCGGACCTATATTTAGCCAGCAAAAGATTTATCAAAAAAAAGTTTTATCGGTTCCTCCTGGCGCGTCTATAAAGAAAAGTTTTCCCTGTTTTGAATCTACGCTTTCTGTTATTAGGTTGAATGCAATTTTTTGTTCGAAATTAAGTTTTTGTAAATTTTCTTGCATGTGTTGTATTAACTTGTGCTTATCGTAACTGGTTTCTCGTGTATATTGGTGTTGTAAATCTATCTGATTACTCCTTTTTGGTTCCAAGTCCAAATTCACGAAGCCGCTTATCACTTAACATTAAGACGTTGTCTTCGATTAGAATTAAACCTTGGTTGAAGATATCATCAGAAAATGGTTGCTCGTTATTTCCTTGCTCGAAACGCACTTTGTGTAATATATCTTCACACATATTTTCTCTAAGCTCTTCCCATAAATTTTTTGGATCAGTTGGTTGACAAAATATAAGCAAGACTCCAAAAAAATATCTTATATGGGATATCTTATATCTTGAATGTGATGCGGAGGCACCAATTAAAGTTTGTTTCCAGTGCTTATCATCTTCGAAAAGTTCTAACTCCTTCACGCTGCTTGGTATGTTGGTTTAATTTCATCTTTGACTGTTCTTAACATTTCAAATGATACTGGTCCACGCACATTGTGAAGAATAATTCGTAAAAAAAAACATTCAGCAAAATTTGGATGAATTGTGTACACTCGGCCAAGAGTATCATCGTGCTTTAAAAAATGTAAACAAAGCACTTGTGAAACACGAACAAATTGTTGTGTTGTTACTTTTCTATTAAATATTTAGTGAATACTGTGTAATATAGTGACTTTTTGTTAAATATATGGTTAAACAAATCAATAAAATAGTGAAATGCTGCTGAAAATTCGCATAGTTGGAATACTACACATGTGTATGTATATGCATATACTCATAGCAAAATATTTTAAAAGGACTATTTCGTTTGGTGAAAGTGAAAGAATACTGAAAGCTGGTTGCAATTACTCTCTTGCACTTGATCCTGCTTCAATTATAACTTAAAAACCAAACCAATTTGCACCAACTTTTCAGTTTCACCAGCGGAAACATTCCCCTTGAAATAATATTGCTGTAACATTAATAGGATTCCATCTATGAAAATTTTAAGTTGCATTTCACTGTCTTTATTGACTTATTTAACAATATATTAAAAAAACACTTTATATTATTCACTACAAACTTAATATTGAATAAAGAAATAACAAGAAAAACAATTTTTTTGCGTTTAACAAATGCTTTGTTTACATTTTTTAAAGCACGATTCTATTTAAACTATCCCATCTAAACACTTCACAAGCACTTATTTCAAAATTCGCGTATCTTTTCTCGACATTTTAACCCAGCACGTATTTGAAAACAAAAATTTCTATAACAAAATTAATAATATTATTCCGTACCGAATTTTCACTTTTCATTCGAATTTGCTCGAGCCAACGATCTGTCAGAAATTTATATAGTCGATATAGTACAAAAAATTTCCGCAAGAATTTTCGTTCCGGGTGTCAATAGCGTCATTTTTACAACGATGACTGTCAAGATTTCAGAGAGATGTATCGAGTAGTTTTGTTTTGACAGCTGTTGAAAGTCATCAAGTTCGTGTTTATTTGCAATCATGGAGAGAGAGAGCAATATCGATCAGTGATTCGATTTCTTTTTTTTTTGGTTGGGAAGACGTGTGAGGAAATCAAAGTGAAGTTGCATGCCGTTTATAAGGACCATGCATCTTCGATGACTACCATCAGATATTGGTTTAAAGAATTCAAGCGTGACCGAACATCCGTTTTTGATGAAGAGCGCCCAGGCCGTCCAATTGTGGTGACTACGGAGGATATGGTTAATAAAATCCATGGTATCGTGTTAGCAGATCGTCGGGTGAAGGTCAGAGAGATTGCTGACATTGCACACATCTCAATTGAACGCATACAAAATATCCTACACGAAAAATTGGGCATGAGAAAGCTATCGGCGAGATAGGTGCCGCGTTTGCTAACAGTGGAGCAAAAACGAAATAGCATGACAACTTCGAAGCCCCAGTAAAACTGGTCGATTTACGCTACGAATTGCTGTCTCAACCATCCTATTCTAGAGATTTGGCCCCATGTGATTTTTTTTTCCAAACATGAAAAATGGCTTGGCGGAAAGCGATTCTCGTCAAATGAGGAAATCATCGCCGAAACAGAGGCCTCTTTTGCGGAGTTCGTCAAATTATATTTTTTGAGTGGCTTGAAAAAGTTAGAATATCACTGGACTAAATGTGTCGAGCTGAAAGAAGACTATATTGAGAAATAAATAAAAAAAAAAATTTAATGCTTTTTGTTTTTTTTATAATTTACGCCTAAGGGGTTAGATACCCTTTTACTGTTGCCTGGGCGCGGGCGGAAAGATAGAAGGAGAAGAAAGGAAAATTGTTTTTTATAGTGGTTTGAAACTCAGGTGTGATTGGTTTCTATGTTTGCTCTCCAGGGGTGGGAGTCCGAATAGGACGGAGAGTTTTTCTTCACTCAGAGTGATTCGAGGTATATCACAGTATTTTTCGTTTCTGTGCTTGAAAATCTACAACAGCCAAATCTACGTGTCAGTGTTATGCCTTCACACGCAGAATTTTTCTCTCTGAGTTCCAATTACACAATGAAAAACTGACTTGCCATGGGCAGGATTCGAACCTGGACCCTCCGAGCCTCGACAAAGGGGGAAACTAAACGTAAACAATGTGTAATTGGACGCCACCCGATTTTTATGGAAAATCGGGAAAACAAGATAAAAACAAACACCGATTATAGACTTTTCCCTGATAGGGAATTTAAGTGCATGTATTTTTTTTTTTTAAAAAGGCCGTATATGCACACACGAAATCACAATCGTGGGACACCAAAGGGGTTGCCCACCTCAAGATTTAGCCAACAAAATATTACATTTGATTGGACGGCCGACGGAAGGCCCACGATTCCGTACGATCACAACGGATTGACTCACTAGGAGGCAACGGGGTAGCGAACACTTTAAAGGGAACCGGTAAAGGGTTACGGGGTTTGCCGTGAAAACGGTAAAGAGCCTTGCGGGATCCTATAAATCACAAATAACCCCAACTGGGGGAAGATCACACAAAAACATATATCAAAAAAATACTAGGGGTACTTATCTTTTTTACTGCCTACTTGGGGTCGCTCCTATCTGATTGTCGGGGTTGGTGAGGAGAGTGTGTACTTCCCGCCGCTGTCACTCTCGTCGTCGCTTCCTCCGTCAGTTCTTCCTCTTTTCCTCGCTGGGGTTTTGTGGTTTTTTTTTTGTGTTCGTCCTTGGTTTTTTCTTTCTTGTTCGTTCGTTGTATATTTCTCCTTTAGTGTTTATTCTTGTTGTTGTTTTTTTTTGTATTTCGTTCGTTCGTTTTGTTACTTTCCTTTAGTTATTTTTTTTTTATTTTCTTCTATTTGTTCGTTGGTTAGTTTTGTTTTTTGAAGTGTTGTACTTTCCGCTATGACGGCTAGTTATTAATTACCTAGCCGCGCATTTCGGCTAGTTGCCTCTCCCAAACGCATAAATTCATACGTGGTTTCACTAATTCAGCTGTCAGAGCAAAGGGACTCAGTTCCAGAGCTCTGACAGCCTCCCTATGGAACCACCCAATCACACCAGTCGATGTTTTGTCGTATTCGTTTTGTCTGTCGAGTGACTGCTTGGGTCCATATTACACCCTCGGACCCGGAACACTTTTGGGTAACAATTAAGGGGAGCTCAAATGGTGACCGCCAAGTAGGAAGGTAACGTTTATTAAAGGATTCTACTGGGGGGCCTGTAAGTCTCCTTGCAGGCACGAGTGAGGAGAACGGATCGTGGGGAATCGTGAGCTTTTTTTCATAATTATTGTTTTTTGAATTTCGGGTTTTTACAAATTCTGTGGCTGGAAGAGCAAACAATATCGAATTTATGGTGGGCCCTTGGCCATTGCTGGGGTGTCATCGTCTTCGGGCATCAAGGGGGGAGCAGACCGTTCGTCCGCCTGGCTCTATCCTGGGTACGTATATGGTCATCTCTGGAGAGGTAGGCCGAGGGAGGGAACTGGATCCAGAGAATCCAGTAAATCCCACCTGTACCGTGGCATCCAGAGCATGGCGAAAGAGAAAAGAACGAGGACGAAACAAGAAATGACAGGAGGGCAGAGGGGTGAAACAGACAACAACAGGATCAAAGGGAATGGAAGATTTTTGGGGCATGATTTGCACGTAACAAATTGTAGAGTCTAGTTTGCCTTGTTTTCGAAGCTGCATCTGGGCAGCATAGCTTAATTCGTCCGTATTGTAAATAGAATACAAATGTTATGTCCGAAAAATCTGTTCATTAAAAGAACATTTTTTCTCATCGTCCCTAACACCTTTTAGAGCCAATATTTTATATTTTATATTTATATTTTATATTTAAAAGTCGCAATTTTTAATGATTGTTTCTTATTTAGAAAACATTAATAATTTACGCTTTTTTTAGTGTCAAAATACATTATCTTAAATAGCTTGAAAATTTACTTCACACTTAAAATATTGCAAAAAATATTTATCGCCATTTTTTTACATACCACTAGAAACAGAATATATGTTAATATATTTTGTAAAGCGCAAAAAACAATTTTAAGAAAAACAAAGCAAAAATACTTCCTATCACAAACCAAACTTGCTACCGCATGTGTTAACTTAAAGTTTTCATTTTAGACGCATCAACCGATTAAACAGTTGCAATCGGCATAGCGGGATCAATCAGGTTCTAAGTTCATTTTATTTGTAAACAACTGGGCATTAAAAAAAACAAGAAATCGTACTTTTTTTTATGGTTTTGGCCATGAATTTTGAAAAATTTGCCGCGTACGACGGGCAATTGGTTCATTTTCTTGAAGAACTTAACACTCATGTGGGTACGACTACACTTAAAGTGCCTGAGCAGGTGTTAAGTTTTTAGGAAAAAGAGGCGGAGAGAAAGAAAGATTTTTGGGCTCAGTGGTTAATTCGCCCCATGGGTGGCATCCAACATTTAATGGGGAGGACTAAATTATTAGTGTAATTGGAGTTGTTGTTGCATTCTAGGCAACCGCTCATCTTCTCATCATCTCATCTATCAGCAGGGCTGGTATTGAACCCCGAACCGTCCGACTTGGAAGCCAACACACTACCACTTTGAGCCACGGCCACCCACATACGGAGTGTATCACTACGCGATCGGTTGAAAGTCACGATCTAAACATTGAACTCATATGTGCCGAAACATTTTTTTTTAATAAATCACCGAAATCAAGCAGTTTTGGGAGCGGTAAGTACCTAGATGGCGGACCGCATGGGAACTCGGTACAAATACCGCTTGCTGTTGACAACGCCACATGGGCATAGTACCCCGGCGTAAGATCCCGGACCTTACAAATATATTTTGTATTGATATTGATCCTTTGAAAAATAAAATAATAAATAAATTTTAATAATATCAGCGCAGAAAACTTATTTATGTAAACGAAAACGATGGAAACATTCATCAAATTACGCACAGGTGGAGCTCTTACGTCCTACTGCAACCATTAGAATCTTTATGAGTTCCATCAAAAGCGAGCCCTATCTTAGTAGGGTTAGTAACGACAGTGTGATGTGGCAAATAGAAACAACTTGCCCAAAGTTGGTTCGGTTTCTTCATCTGGAATACGATCCGTATGACTTAAGTGCTTACATTTTAGTATGAAAGCGCGATACTCGGAGCGAAGACTTTCATTTCGAGAAAAACAATGTTCCATCGACGAGAAGCTATTTAACGCTCCGAGATAGTATTGCCAAATGTAATGGCAAATTTACAATATATTTGTTATCGGGTAACCGAGAGAAAATGTGTTTCTTATCATCTTTATCAGAAGCCAAAGGTGACAATTTCCTCAATCTCCCAAAACGATTTTAATTCTACGTCCAAGTCCATTCCGACGTGTAACGTCTAACAAGGCAAGCTAACAATGACTTCATTTTAACTATTTACAATTGTTTCATATCTCAACAATATTGAATTAAGAGACTTGCCCAGGTAAGCGCCCCACTTGCGCTTAAATTCGCAAAACAAAGACCGAACTCGGGTAGAAGTATTGATCGACGATGTAACCAGCACGTTCAGTTCAATAACCTTATGACTGTTGCTACTATGTTTGGGGATCTAAAACAAGATCTTGTATTTAACCAGACGATAGATTAGAGATAGTTCTTTCACACATATTCGACGTACATTTGATAGTTTTTTGACACATTGCAGACAGTGGACATTATAATTCTCAATTATCGGAAATTATCCCATATAAACATATTTTTATGTTTTAAACTCTAACTATAACTATCTTTAAGCATGTGACTTTCTGTTCGATTCGTCGCTGTTGGGCATCGTTCCTTGTTGATGGCATATAGCTACTTACATATGCTTGATCTTGCCAACATTTTTTTTTCCGCTTTCGTTTTAATATTTACAAACGAACCGCTGATAGCTTGTTTCCTTCTGTACGGTGAATGAATTTACATGACTGTATCAACGATGGCATCAAGTCAACATGATAGATTTCTTATATGAGCTACTTCAACGTACTGAAAGTAGAGGTCAATATTTTCAAGACTAGCCAGGGTGCTGAAAAAGAGATGGTGCGAATGAATTCCTATAGAACAACATCAGATTTCAGTCCTTCGAAGTGGTTGAGGGTGGATGGGTTAACTACTCGGCCTCGTAAAATCACTACAGTTGTCAAGCGGATAAGAATTCATTTACCGTTAACGAACCAAAAAAATAAAAAGAGTACAACTACGTTCGTATCTGCACTTAGAATATTTGGATCTTCACTAGATACCGTGTAACCGAAAAATCAGCGGAAGCCCTGACTTACTGCTATGCTGCAGGTGACATCGCTTCTCAGGAAGTTTGATTATTTATGCTGAACAAAAAGAGACAAAAGTAGGATTTTATCATCTAGAATATGTTAAGCCTTTGCTTGACTTTAATCAGTAAACGAAGTTGCGAACAAAAAAAAAGAAACACGGCCAATTGCTCTTAAAACTTTACATCACATTTATTAATATTTGCAAAAAGAAACTTTTGTTTTTTCGCATTTTTCATGTTGTAGTTCTTGTTTTTTTGTGTTTTTATTTTTATATCTATAGAAAAGAAAAAGCTGATCTTTTTGTTTTTCTTTAATTACTTTTAACGAAGTAAGCTGCTCCGTGAGCAGGCGAATTATTTTTAATTAATTTTTTAATCTTTTGTCCAATCCTGTTTCGTCTATTTGTTATTTGTCTTAATTCGTCGGCGATGGTCGATATTGACATTTTAAAATACTGAGTTGATTAACCAAAAGAACAAAAAAATATGTCTCACACAAAATTATCTTATTTTGATTGGGTATTTCTTACACGTTAAATAAATAATCGATTACCACCAACCATTCGGACTACTGCCTGTATTAATATTGCCATTAACCGTTGGGCAATGATCATCGGTTAATTTTAAGGCGGCAAGATTCTGCACAAATCCATCTAATGCTATCGATGGATCCTCCAAGTATGGTGATGAGCGAGAACTATTACCACTCCGACTGGATTTCATGAACAAATCATTAATGTTGATGTTGACCTTTTGTTTCTCTTTTGGGGGTTCAAAGTCATAGCTGAAACGTTTGAAGGACTCCACATCACGGTCACCTGAATCCAAGTCGTTAAGATTTAACAAGGCGTTTGGAGTGAATAGATTTTCTATGAAAAGAGGCAGAAAGACCTTTTCTCGAGATCACCTCTATTTCATTTCCATAAGGAAATACTCACCCGTAAATTCAGCCGCCCCTAGACCAGTATGTGGTTGAAAGCCTTTTGTTGGTGAGTATTGCGTTGGATTTGAACAGTTATTGAAAAGATTTGTTGCGGACCGATTCCCATAGACCGGAGTGATTTCAACTCTATGGGCAACCGGTGAAGTAGCATTTCTGATGAAATTCGAATCGTTCACATTATGAATGGAAACCTTTTTAATCAGAGGTGTTTTTTTTTAAATTTATTATTTACTACTGCGTATTAATTACTTACTTCATTGTTAAGATTTTGACCAGGCATTAGCGTTTTTAGGAACGACGCATCATCATAGCGGATAATACCAGTGTTAGGAATGCCATCCAAATAGTGATTGAATCCTGTTATCGTAGGTGGAGGAGAGTCTTCACAATTATGATGCAACGGACAGTCACTATTTTCAAACAAACTTCCACTGCTGGAAAGCTGCTGACTTCCACCCGAGCTTGATGAAAATACATCATAACCGTTGTAGTAATTGGATTGTAATGAAGAGCCAAGATAATTACAAGCTATGATAAAGATACAAAAAAAAAAGAGGAAAAACATTAATATATAGCTCGTATGATTATTTAAGGCCACATACCATTTTCTTGATTAGTTATGTTTTCAGAAGCAGAAAAATTTTGCCACTGCGACTCCTTTGAGCGCTGTTTTAATTGCTGTGCGGTTTTTATTTCGCTACCTATTGCAGATATGCACTTGCCACTTGTACCAGATCGAACGGAACTATCTCCAAGATTACATGAGTATCCATTACTGGAATTAAACGGATCGAGGGGAATTGTCGGACCGACAGCGCTAGTGTTTGTTGTATTCGAGAAATACGAGAATGAATTTCCTAAATTGGCATTGTCTAAATTGGCGCCACCGTTACCCAATGCTCCAGTATTAATATTTTCTTGTGGAGGGGTATAGTAGTTCCCTGTAAATTGCCGATAGCTGACCACCGGAATGCCATTAGCCACAGCGGCCTGCAATGCCGGATTTCGAATAGTAAACATGCCATTATCATTCTTAATTATTGATGCTGGCTGATCCATTGGGAGCGGCGCTACAGGCAATAGGTTTGGCATAGGAATCACAGATGGTACACTCTGTTGCATCATACTGCTAAACATCGGATTTCGGAGAGTTACCATCTTCGGTTGGGAGGAGGTATCTATATTTGGATTTTTATTTTGTGCAGAAGCAGTAGATTTATACTTTTTGTTTCTTCGTTTTCTATTCTTGGACACTTTGCCTTCATTATCGTGTTTATTTTGCTTAGAAGATCCTCCCATAGCTTCAACCATAATAACACCATTTTGATCAGAGGCACCATAAGAAGACATATGCGGATAAAATCCAGGCGTGATTATAGTTGGTTGCACCAGATTGGTATTGCTGGTACCGCTAGCATGTGACAAGGGCTTAGAAAGTTTCTTTATCGATTCGGACTTTGCTCGCAGTTGCTCACTTTTGCTGGGGTCTACTTTAGTAAGTGTTATACCTGGCGGTAAGGACAAATTTTCCACCTGAACACCGCGGTTAAGTTGATCCATTATACTAACATTCGAATGATGGTGCTGATGAGAATATAATTGTGGCCGCTCTGCTTTATCATTGTGTTGATTTGACTGTTGCGTTGGCAATTGAGGATAGTTATTCGAAGTTAAACGTAAATTTTGCAGTGATTGCTGAATTGAATTGGTAGCATCTGAATTATTACAACCGGTATGTATCACAGATTGATTTCGTCTTGATTTTGAGCTGCCATTAGGTGTACTTAATGAATTCCCTTGGTAGCTACCCCCCTGAGATTTGTTTTTCGACTTTCGCGATCGTTTGGGTTTATCTGGTAATGGTAATGGTTCGCGATGCATTGTTGCTTGCTGAGGAGTAGCTATGTAATGTGATTGTGGTTGTGTTTGGGATACCCCTTTTCGATTAGATGATGGATTGCTTGGTTTATTACGATTTTTTTCGTTATTACGATCATTTATCGACTGTAACGGGGCTGTCCTAACGGCACGATTATTTCGCTCCCGATTATTTTCTCTCCTAAGAATTGGCGGCTTTTCAAGCATTATGGATTGTTGTTGCTGTGGTTGTTGTGGTGTTTTATTTGGTTGCTGCGGTGGCTGCTTGAATTTAGGTTTTATTTCATTTGATTTTTGTGGAATGTTAATGGTGGCTGTGTTTTTGGTGGTAGCAGTGCTAGTGATAATTGCAGTAGGCTTTTCAATAACTTTTGGTGGTTTTGGTGGCGCAATTTTCTTTTCTATCTCGCATTCGACTTCTGGTTCGGCATCAGACTCTGTTGAATCAGATGTAACAAAATCATCGAGGTGCAACATTTTGAATTGATTATTATCAAACTGTCCGTTATCAACAAATTTTTGACGTTTTTCCTTGTCACTGCTGTGTGCCCTTTCCGATGAAGATTTGCTGTCTTTTCTTTTTACCACCTCCGGTAATTTATCTTGAGTTTGTACAACAGATTTAGGTTTAACTTTTTGACTGCAAACTGAATTTTCCCTGGTAGTTGGGTGGCTACTTGTTACCGAAGGAACTGGCGTAGTCTTTTTAATTCTCTTGCCTGCGGATTTATTTATGTCAGCCTTTGTTTCTATTTTCATCGTAGTGGGTGGGGGCGTTTTCTTTTTATTGGCTTTCTTTGAGCTCTTTAACGCGACCGCCTCTTCCTGTTTTTTTAATTCTTCATTTCGCTTGAGTTCTTCTTGTTGTTTAAATTCCTCTTCTTTAATTTTTTGCTCTTCACGATTTATTCTAGCTTCTTCCTCTGTAGCATCAGCTAGCTTTTTAGCACGTTTTCTCTCCTTTTTCAACTGTGTTTTGGTCTTGCCCGCATTTTCCAATGTAACAGTAGATGCCTTCTGTGGCAATGATATCGGTTGTACATGCTCCACCTGCTGGTGACTTGTTTGTACAATTTGCCCATTCACAAAAGTGTACAGCAATTTGTCCTTATCAGGAGAAGATCCTTTTGCTGTCACTGTTACCTGTGGCTCAGGTACATTAGGTAAATTCACTCGACGAATTGTCACAATGCGTTTGGATGGATCAGTCATGTCTGTAGGCTGATTGGGGGCATAACACATTTGAACATTTTGTGTAGAGACAAGATTCGGGATCACAAATGGCGGAAAGTTATTGGCATTTGCATACGGTATGCTGTAGAATGGCCCACTATTAAGATTGTTCTCTTGCGGTGATAATACAGCAGCAGTAGGCAGTGTTGCTGTGGCAGGTAATGACGTCGTTGTTGGCGAATGTGGCTGATTCTGAGTACACTCATCACTTTCCTTTGTAATCTCTTGAAGCTTCTCAATTTGTTGTTCTTTGGTGGGCAAGTAGGAAAACTTAAATTCTCCATTAGTCTGTTTAACAGTAGCGATCAACTCAAGTATATTAGTCTCAACTTTCGCCTTAGCTCGATTGAGCTTCTTTATGTTCGCTTCGATATCTGAGATTTTCTTTTTATCTTTCTTTTTCGACATCTTCAGTGTTTTTAGTTCATTTTTAGCTCCAAACTCCTTAAAATAAATGTCATGGAATTGAGAGCGAAGATCTTGTAGCTCTAGGATACGTTTCATTTCTTCTTTGCGTTGTTTCTGTTTGGCTTTTTTAGCTGCTTTTTTCTCGTTAATTGGACCTTTGGATTCATTTGATCCCTCGATAAAGCTAAGTGTTTCATTTACCCATTTTTTGACGCTAACTTCTGGAAGATTTTCAAGCAAAGCAATAAATTCATTTGCACGTTGTCTTCCCGAGGTCGGGCTTAATGGTTGATTAGTGCTTCTTTTCTTACCAGTCGCTGCCAGTGGAGGCGGCGGTGGTGGGGCTTGTAGCTGAACCGAAAGTTGAGATTGTGCTAATTGTGTAGAAAGTTGTGCCTGCGGCGCAGTTTTCTTAAAAGTGTTCACTTGTGTGGGTATTTGCTTATTTGGTTGGTGGGTGATTCGCTTACAAAGTGTACTCAGGCACTCTAAGCTATCATCATCATCGTCGAGTTTAGAGTCCGCTAAAGTTGTTTCCTCCAATTCTGGTGGGGTTAATGTTTTTGAGCAATGAGGCTGTTGGTGAGGAGGTCTTAAAATCGGCGTTTTAATATTTTTGCGTGCATTAACTAATTGTGAAAGCTTCTTTCTTAACCTGTCGCGGGTTTCATTCATACGAGCATGATTGCATTCCTGTTAAATAAAAAATGTAAGATGAAAATAAAGAAATAATCGAGTCTCTTCGACACAAACCTTTTTAATACGTTTTTTACTCGAGTGATTCTCTTTACAATGGTCTGACATGTCTGCATGGTCAAAGCAACCTAAAAATATTTGTTTACAACTACTGTGTGGATAAATTTTATTAGTGCGCTTACATTTCTTTGTCTTATCTTTGCCACATTTTTTAGGTGGAAGTGATTCCGTTGGGGTTACTGGTTCAGGGGTTTCTGAGTCAGGTGTTCGGACCTCTTCAGTGTTTTGGGGTAATCTTAAAATAAAAAGATATGTTGAAGCCTTATTTAAAATTGTCCTCTAAAGTGAAAACTTACTTGCTATTTTCTCTTCTTAAATATTGAGCTACGTTATGTTGAGTTCTATAAGAAAAACAAAAAACATTAACGATCCTTAAATAATATCAAAAAATTTAATAAAAATTGATTCTAAAAACGAAATCATTTTTTGATTTTGTGAATAGTTTCCCCTTCGCGCCATATTTCTTAACAGAGTCATCTTTCGTAGAGTGTGATCTATCTATGTACATTCACTTCGATGGTACCGTCAGCCGAAGTCTTGTTTCGCTTTAACTTTTTTACCATTTAGATAACGGCTCAACGCAAGGACAACTGGATGAGATACAGAAATTAACTGAATGCATCATTAACTTTTAACAATTGACTGAGATGGTGGTGGATGAACTAGCAGAGGCTGTAGACTGCTGTAATACAGATATCACATTCGTCCAGGAAGTGCAGTGGGATGCTCGGGACAAAAAGAGGACATACACTACAGTGACTGCTACAGAGAACAAAAGCAGCGTCTACTTGGGTTTGGATTTGTAATAATCTGCAGACTAAGACAAGAACTTTTAAGTTTTCGGCACGTAAGCGAACGGATTGTAGCTTTCCGCATCAAAGCCTAATGCATAAACATACGGCTAAAATACGCTCACGCCCACGCAACAGATAAAATGGGGATAAAATCGTTTTAAGTGATTATAACACGAAATTACGAAAAAATAGTGTTTGGCAGCACAGTTGAAAAGTATACTCTGCACGACACCACGTCTTCAAGTGGCGAATTGAATTTGCTGCTGGGCGGAAATCACTACAGAGACAACGGTTTCCTCATTTCAATACTCAAAATGGAATATTGCGGTCACCAGATCATACAATTGTGACCCCAGATCTCGATTCGGGCCTGACTTATTGAGGTAGGCCCCTCGTGGGAGCGTTATAGTGACTGACATAAAATCGCAGGAAGGGTCCCATAGTTGGTTTAGACCCGATGTTGAGTTGCAAGAACTACTGGGTGCTGTGACCCTGAGATCAGTGAGAGGTTTTAAATCAGCCTCGACTCATACCAAGGGTGGAACCTGTGTCTTCAACACAGTTCCGAATTCTTGCTCAAGAAGGCAGCAGGCAATGGCAACGCATTGGTGAAAATTAAGAGTTCACTAAAATCCTAGAGACATCTGGTCAAAAATGTGCGCATCAATCGCCAGAGATGGCCAAAGCAACACTAAAGCGAATGAATGTTTCGGCACGAAAAGACTTCGATTCTCATCCAGAGAAACGACGCAATACAGTAAGACGCGCGCGTGTGGTGCAGGCGTGGTTATGTGCAAGCGTTGTAGACTTTCGATGCTGCTCACGCCGTGCAGAGACTCCAGCAAGTCTTGTCATTATTTTATTTGACCACCTTTGCGTAAGAGACGCACTTCTGAAAGTAGTAACAATAAAATGGTCTACGTAGACCATTCATAGCGTAGCCTTATATGGTAGATATTCGAAAAGATCAACGAATTTGGATAGTTTATTTTTTTTCTACATTATATCAATATATGTATAATATATAATTATCGAAATTAAGCTTACCTATCAGGACTTGCAGTAGAACTTGAGACATCCGATGAAGATCTTAAAAAATTAAACAATTTAATACATTATCGAATTCAGGGATACCCTCGTTAAACTTACTCAAATGTTCTGCTGCCTTCTTTAATTCCTTTCTCATTTATACTTATTCTATAATAAGATAAAAACTCATTACAAATATTATTTAGGGCAATAAACATTATAGCTATCCTGTCTTACCCGGAAATTTTATGTAAAAACTGAAAGAATTTACCATCTTTCTCAGCACCCTTAATTCGCGATCTAAGTAATTGTATATCATTATTGGCTAACTCAAAATAATCTAAATTCAATAAGCTATCTTCGTCGAACTCAACAAAATAACAAGCAATGACCGATACAGCAAAAGCCCAATAGATCTTGAAAACTTCATCGTCCAATTTTGGATCTAGTCGGATTTTCGATGCCACTACCTTACGATTATATTGCATAATATTTTTCAGCATGACCGTTAGGTCTTCAGGCGCCATAGTTAAAGGTTGATAATGCTGAATTAGATGCCAGGATAATGCCAAAGCTATTTCATTATTAAGAATCTTTCTGGCCAGCAGACATGAAGGCATTTTACAATCAACACAGAAGTACTTTTCTTCAATCTTGGAATAAAGAAAGGGTTTGCGATCTATAACAAAATAGATAATAAAACGATTAAAAACTAGAACTTAAAAATATAAGGTAAATAACACCTCTTAAATGTTTAAAAACCGCCCAAGACAAGTGGTACTCATGCAATTCTTCAGGCTCATTGAAGACTTCATCTTTCAGTGACACCGATGAGGTATCGCTAAGATCCTCTATACTGTTGGTTCTTCTTTTATCCTTTGATTTGTATGCAAATAAATCGTCGCTGGCACAAACATTAAGAATCTTTGATTCATATAGGGCGCCTTCCTTTTCGGCACGCGATAGAGTAAGACACTTGGCACATGTGGAGTTCGGTGATCTTCTTGGCGGTAGAGGTCCTCCAGCTATTGCACATGTGACACATTTGCATGATCTAAAATAAGAATTTGTACTCGTATAAGAATGCATACTCTCATAGACATCAATATATTGAAGTACACTAGGGAAATACACCTCCACCAAAGAAAAACACTTACCCAATATGGTACTCAAGTAATTCGTTACAGTCTTTGCACTTGTCATCGTTCACAATATTATTCAAATGAATACTATACGTGCTCGAACCATGCTTAACAACGTATGCTAACATGCTCTGCCAGACTAACTGACGATTTTCATGTGTAGCCCAATCGGCTATATCAACACATTGCGAGCAAGTACCCGTAACATCGCTGCGTATAACATCAAATAAATTATGTATAAATTTTATACGTAATCGACGATTTCTCTCTTCTTCAGACAAATTATAAATATTCAATAACGTCCAGGTTTCTTTCCAAGGCCTATCGATCTGAATCATTTCGTCGTCGAATTGGATGTACCTTTTGATAAGCATTGAATGTTTTTTTGTTAATTCGTCCTCTTTAAGCTAAAAAAAAATAATTAATTATAAACATGAAGAAAATTTGAACAAATTTTTGTATATAGGTAGTTAGGAGCGAGACTACAAAAGACCTGCATATCATCTTTATTTTTTATATGGATTTCAAAAAGTACTGTAGACGTACATGCATAAGAATGTTACGTATTTTATGTAAAATAACGTCGAAATTTTTTCCGAAAACAATCGGAAGATTTGAGGTTAGATCTAATTACGCTAATGTTCAGAGTCTATTGTAATGTTGCATTGCAAGATTTTCTGCCGAAGGACTTGGAACGACTTTTCTTTTCGCCGACGACACCGTTATCATACACCTCTTTAGGCAACACTTTATATCTAGATGAAGGCGCAATCTATTTAAATAGAAAGAGTTATCATCCCAAAATGCAAATAATTTGTGATTGGCTTAGCTTCAAACCATCATGGGAATTATGATGAAGGTATTGTGCAAAATACCATGAAAAAAGCGTAAGCTTTTGTTACCGAAAAATTCACTTTAAACTTGGAGATTTGTTGTACAGGAAAGACTTGCGCCAGCTTTAAGATACGCTTCGCAGTTTTGGAAGAAATTTAAGGTAAGTATAATAGCGACGAAAATAAAAATGTTACGTGGTGTAATTCATATTCCCTCCGTATTGACTCCGTGTCAAGAAACCATTAGTGGAAAAAATGAATACTGAACGTATCCATCGGTATTGTTACAGCCGAGGTTAAAAAAAGAGTCTGCAGGAAAAATAATTGGACCAAAATAGAGCGGCTATAGCATGGTGTTATAGTCAATTTAGCCATCCCCTCCAAGATCGGAGAAGCAACACAGATATGTAAAAGTCATATGTACAAGGTGGCGCAAAAATTGTCACCCGATGTGTTTTAGCTGCAATTTTTTTATGAATGAAGTGGCCGCCGTCAGAATTGATGACCATTCGGGCTCGATTTGTGGAATTTTCTATCACTCTTGCTAGAACCCCCGGCGATAGGTCCTCGCATTCTTGTCGGATATTCTCTTTGAGGGCTTCAAGGCTTGTGAGGCTTGTTGACACAGATTCGTGACTTGAAAAAACTTCACAAACAGAACTGTGGAACGGTTAAATCAGGCTATCTTGCCGGCCAGAATAAATCGCCCAAAACAAGAGATTAAGTGACCCGGAGATACAGCCCTCAGCCCACAGCCCTTCGGTTGTGGCTCGTGCAATATGCGCCGTTACTCCGTCCTGTTGGAACCACAGGTTCTCCAGTCCCAATTCATCCAGGAGCGAAAAATTCATTGATCGTGGCTCTGTAGCGCTCAAGATCCACAGATCCGTTTGGCCCGCGGCGTTCTCAAAAAACAAAAAAAAAACTCCTTCAACGTAAACAGCACACACGCTGTGACTTTGAGTGGTTGTAATGGCTCTTCGTGCATTACTGCCGAACCGTTCCAGAACCGCAAATTTTGTTTGTTCTCGCATCCACATAGACAGACATAGGCCGCATCAATGCGCCAAAATCAATGAAGAATTGTTCAACAAAAACATCGTGACGATTATTCCGCGTTCTTTAGGAGCATAGCGATTCATGTCTTGTTGACGTGTATTTTGTATCTGTTTACTTCACAAATGTCAAAGTAGAAATGACATTTGTCGCTATTTTCAAAAATTATAGCATCTTCCGATAGGGTGATGACTTTTGCACCACCTTGTACTCATTTTTTATACGAGTTATATATATACCTATTATATGTCAGGGCTTAATAAAAGTGGTAGTTAGAAACTTACAGCTGTAAAACAGTCTACAATTGTGTTGGTTCCATTTAAGTACGAGTATACATGCTGCTGATACATTCTTTTGTTCAACATTGTCCACGTGAGTGAAAACTTTTTTAGATGAAGATTTTCGAACGCAAATAAAAACCGTGATATGTTGTCGGAGATAGTGCAGAGTTCATCATACCCATCGAGGACGTCTAAAAAAAACAAACAATACGAAGCATTGGTTTAGAGTTTTCTTTTGTAAGCACATAATTAGGTTTTATACAGGACAACATTTCCTCTGCTCGTGTTTTCTTTTCTTGGATTTTTTCTATTTCAGCAAAACCTTCCCAGTAGGCTTTAACTACACATTCTATTTGGAAGTTCATCAGTTCAAACAGTTGATGTGGGTCATCTACTAGAAGCCTGAAAAGAAAAAACCAAGCAAAATAACGCAAATTTTTCAAATAAAATCCAATTTATTCAATAAAATAAAATATTTTTTGACGAATTGTATTAACCCTTGAAAAATTTAAGCATGATATTATTGCCAAATGCGGATATTACGGCCAATATTTACCATCGATAAATAAGGCTTTTAACTCGAGAAATTATTTGAATACCCAATATTTATTTAGATATGAAAAGACTTTTTAAACCATGAGTGGAACAATCTAAAGGACTAGCAAGAAAGATGTTGGTTGCCCTATGAAGATGGCCTAAGGATTATAATGGTATTGACAACTTTTGCTGTCAATTTGTATTTTAAAACTAATATTGAACTCATTGGCTAAAGCTTGGTTCTCATATATATGTAACATGTTGGCCAAAATTAAAGCACGAACTGATCTCGGTTTGAGAAAAACTAAAGAAATTTCAAAAAACCTAATTTTTTTATTATAATTATAATTTTATATAATGATAATTTTCTAATTCTTATTTTTTTCCAATTAAAATATATTAGTTTAACAATATTATTATTACTCTTCAATTATTAAAAAAAATAGCAAAATAAAACTCATACAAAAATAGGTGGACAAAACAAAAGCCCATTTTCGAATTCATAAATTAAAAAAAAAAAATTATTGCTAATATTTGGTAGCATAGCGTTTACTTCTCATTAATGAGGCACATCTTCTAGGTTTTGAGTTATGTGCGTGTGGAAGTTATTCCAAGCAATTTGGGTCTGTTGAAGCATGGGGTCTAAATTGTGGTATTTCGTGCGATCAATTTTCTGATCTACAATTTCCCATAGATTTTCTATGGGGGCGAGACCAGGCAATTGTGTTGGCGACAGCAATATTATTTCCGTTAAGCCAATCCCTCACAAGTTTTGCGGAATGTTTATATTTTCGAATATCATTGTCATGTTGCATGAGGAAGCATGACATTTTGAAGAATTCTAGGAAACATGAAACGATCCATTATTCCATTAATATTGTGGATTGACCCGACTCCTTGACTGGAAAAACATCACCAGACAATAATATTGGGAAATAAATATTTTGGGAAAGTTCTTTTTCGTAGCTGTTGTATTTTGTAGTCTTTGATTCTTTCAGAAGCATTTTAGAAAATGCTTTTTTGAATGGTCTGAAATATTGAGCCTTTCGGTTTGAGACGTCGTAGATATTTTATTTTTATTAAAAAATTTTATGGCAGTATGTGCTCTGTTTTTTTATAATGTTTTATTTTTAAATTTCTTAATTTAAGTTTGTAACTTAACAATATTTTTTTTAAAGTTGCATTTTTTTTCTCCGCTTTTGCACATCTTTCCAATAACTGATTGCACCTTGCACACGAAATGCTGCAACTGCTCGACGTTCTTCTTCGTTTAGTTAAAGGAGACTTCAGATCTTCTAAATTCAAGTTTGAATCCAAATCAGAATTAAGATATTTTTTTTTTCAAACTCGGGACAAAAATGATCTCCACAAACAAAGTATTTGCCTTCATTTTTAAAACCACATGCTTTCATCCACAAATTATTTAAAATTTAATTTTTTTCCTTAGAAGGACATTTAAAAATCTACAAGTCAGGGTAATTCCTTTTAGTTTTCTTACAAACAGAACAAGAAACTCCAGATAATCTCTTGTCACCCATTGTTATCAAAAAATAAACTGCAAAATATTATATCGCTGGAAAAGTACCGCTGACAGAATTTACTAAGAAAAATTGTTCAGTCACATAAATAAACGTACAAATCGGTCGAGAGTAGATTTGAGTTGTTCCGGACCTACATAGTTCCTGGAACTATGTCCGCTGTCGGAACAAGTTCCAATCGTTTCACATACTCCACCTAAACATGTGCGATAGTTCCGACATGTCCTATACGATACTTCTATAGTTCACACACAAGAAGTTCACGGCACCGCGTGTACCTTCTTCGTCTATTACATTCGTTCATCTTCACATGCGTATGTAGTTTAGCGTTGACGTTCTCGTATGTGCTTGTATTTTCGCATTATTGGAACTCTCATGGAACTGGAACTACCAATCCACCAAAAAATGTAAATGGAACGTTTCGTGTCTGCCTCTACTGTGTAACTACAAATGCACCCATACATACAAGTTCTCGGATATTTCTTTATTTTTTTGAATTGCAGATACCGTTTTTTTTTTAAATCTGTATCTGTATACATATTTGCAAAACAAATTTATTTTTACTTGAAACATTGGTATGTTTTATTTTGTATTATTTATAAACAAATGTGTAGAATGTATGTTAATATAGGATTTGTATGTATTAAATACAGGATTTGATTTCAATTGAAAATGGCAATGCGAAGGAAGAGCAACGTAATGTGGCATAATTTAAAACCCACCCCAACTTTAATTGAAATAGACCCAGTTCAAAATGTAAAAGTAATTTACACAGAAACCAAAACAAAACCGCAAGAAACAATACAACCAAACGGACAACATTATACGGACAATACGGACAATATTCGAGCAATTTCCCAAAAAAAAAAAAAAAAAAAAAAAAAAAAAAAAAAAAAAAAAAAAAAAAAAAACGTTACGCCTTGTAGAGGAGGCTGAATTTAAAAAGTTTGTAGCGATGTTGTGACCTACATACAGTCTTCCGACCCGAAAGACACTATCGGAAACACTATTACCGCAGCTTTATTTAAAGCTGGAAGAGGATGTCCGCAGTAAAATTGTAAGCGCCCCAGCTATTTGCTTAACAACAGATGCATGGACTTCATTAAACAATCAAAGTTTCGTAGCCATTACAGCCCACTACATTGAAATTGACAATTTTAATCTGTGTTCTAATTTGTTAGGCTGTATAGAATACGAAAAGCGCCATACCGCTGAAAATTTGTGCAATTTTTTGAAGGACCATATTTCGAAGTGGAAAATCGAGAATAAAGTTGAGGCCATTGTGAGCGATAATGCTGCGAACATCGTTTCCGCTGTACAGATGGGACGATGGCGATCTATTAGTTGTTTCGCGCATTCTTTGAACTTAGTCGTAAAGGCAGAGGAGTAGACCAGATTGGTGAAATTGTCTTCAAAGTGAAAACCATTGTGGAATTTTTTTAAGAGAAGCTCAAACGCCTTGTACAAGTTCAAAGAAATTCAGAAACAAATGGATCTACCTATGTTGAAATTAAAGCAGGACGTCCCAACAAGATGGAATTCCACATTTGATATGCTAAAGAGCCGTCATTGCCACACTAGCTATCATAAAAAATGACCTATCCCTTAGTAAAGAAGAGTGGGATATTGTGGAAAGAGTTATTCCAATTTTGAAGCTGTTATTGGACGTCACTGTGGAGATTTCAACAGGAAAGAACGTAAGCTTGTCCAAACACATCGTTTATTGCAAATTTCTTCAACGGAAAGTTTTACAAAGTCTGGCAGAAGTTGAGGGGCAATATTTTGCTGGTGACCATTCCACCCCCCGTTTGGTGCAAAAATTATTGGAAACTTAGTGAACAACTTAAGAGGCGGTATTACAATCTTGACAAAAATTCGTTATACGCAGAATCCACCATCTTAGACCCCAGATTCAAAAGCAGAAGGTTTCGGGACGTCACAAACTTTCAGATGGCGTTGGAGGTACTGAAGAAAAAAATTGCCAGTCAGCCTTCTGAGTGTACGCCTGGAACCTCTGCTTCTCATTTGGAAACTGTCAAACCCGTGCCAGAAACATCTTCTAGCTGTGTCCAATTGGGATGACTTCGATACAGAAATATCGACTTTGGTTCCAGAAAATACAGTCGCAGCTGGAATAATAGAAGTACAGAAGTATCTTAACGAACCAATACTCAACAGGTTGGAGAGTCCCCTTGTGGGCACTCTAGAAGATGTATGTACCCACTAATATACAAATATGTTATGAAACGCCTAAACCTGGTAGCAACATCAGTTCCATGCGAACGAATTTTCTCCAAAGCAGGACTTGTCCAATCGGAACGAAGAAATAGGTTGTCTTCCAGCAAAGTCTCACAACTGCTATTTATAAATAGCAATATGTGACTTTCTTGTTCATAAAATGAACTTGTTGTTTTAACTTGAAGTTATCTTTTGTATTTAATGTGTGTGATATTTTACATTCATTGTGATACTACGTATGTATTATAATATATTGAAATGTAATTTTTTTTCTATGAATTTAGTGAAAATAATGTGTATACTGTTGTTTGTTACGTAACAAACTAATTTCTTGTCCTTTACGTCAAGAAAACGTACCTAGTTTTTTATTATATTATGGATTTCTTTTATTTTATTTTTTTTTACTCTTTATAAAATGTTCAAATATTTGAACTGAGTATGCAATGCAGCAAGACTTTTTTTGATTAACATACATATACCATACAAATTAAAAAATTTCAAACGAATACAATCACATGCAATTGACGAATAAAATCATCAACATCAAGATGAGATAATCTTCCTCACAACATACTCGTAGCATAGATCCACCCTTTCCTGCAAAGCGAATATGCATGTAGATCGGCCTCTACATTTCCACACATGTATTTGTCACACAATATTCAATCTGTTAAACTTCAACTAGGTACGTAGTTCTGTGGACATGTATCATTCCATCTATTATTATTATTATTTATTTTATTAAATAGTAAATAAATTACAAATTCAATAACTTAAGCTAGAAATTAGCTACCAGGGCTATCTACTAGAGTGGTAAGAGAATTTAATTTAGAGATTATTATATATATTTTTGTTTTTTTAAATAAGATTTTCGAGTTTCAAATTTTTAATTATATTGTACACCAAATTAATATTATCTATGTTAATTTCATTTAAAAGATGTTGTATGTTGTTATTGGATATTTTAGTGCAAGTCAGTGAGATTTTTGGACAGGCCAGAAGATGAGTCATTGTGAGGGTTGAGTTGTTATCTTCACAAAGATAGCAGACGGGAGGTGACTCCATGTTGAACAGGTGCCTATGTGTTATGTATGAGCCTAGTCTGAGTCTGATGTATATTTTTAGTTTTTTGTGAGATATATTGTTAGAATAAATTGCTCTGACGCCGTTTGGATTTATGATTTTGTAGGAATGGTTGTAGTTTGCCCAAGTAGTTCTTCTTTTGTATTTCCAATTTTAGAGCAGAAAATTCGAGGTGTCCCTTTTATTATGTTGAATGAATACTTTAAGTGGTTCCTTTGAGGCTGATTTGGCTTCCGCATCTGCTGCCTCATTGCCGTAAATGTCGACGTGGCCGAAGATCCAAACGATTTTTAAGGTCTCTGAATTCAGAATGAGATAGTTTCGTATTAATTCGACTATTTCAATGGAGTTGGAGATGTTTTTTATAGCTCGTATTGTAGAAAGGCTGTCAGAAAATACAATAGTTTTTTTCTTTTGAAAATGCGTTATCGCTTTGTATATGGCAAACGCTTCAGCGGTGAAAGTTGATGTATATGTTGGCAATAGTCCTTTGGAAACAATGGAACTGGTTTCATTAACCACGGCAGAAGAGGTGTAGGTGTCTGCTTTGGATGCATCTGTGAATAGCAGTTTCCATCCAAGCGATTTATATTTGTCCAGCATGTCCAGCAAAAGAGTTTTGTAGATGTCGTCCGTAGTTGAGCCTTTTGCATGGTTACAAAGATCGGTGTTTGTGGTGTAGTTTCGTAGATTCCAAGGTGGTTGTCTCAACCTTGTGTGATCTTGAAAGGAGATTGGTACGTTAAAATTTTTTGCAAATGTGATTGCCCGGCATAGTGTGGATTGCATTTGTTGGTGTCTCTTCCGATTTATCTTCTTGACCTCAGAATGGATGGCTGTTTTTTGTGAAGAGTTTATTTTTGAAGTGAGGAAATCTATTTTGTCCGTTAAATGCGGGAGTCCAGCTTCGGTTAGTATGTTCATTATAGGAGTTGAACGTATGGCTCTCATACAACTTCTGTTGTGAGCGTGGTAAGGTGTTGTGACAGACCCCAAAGATGATTTTGAGCATTTGCCGTAAATTGGTAAACCATAGTCAATTTTTGAAAGTACTATAGATTTAATTAAATTTATGATAGTATTGATGTTGGAGAAACTATTTTTTGAGCATAAATATTTAATTAAATTGACTCTGGCAGTTAAGCCTTTTCTTAAATGGATACAATGATGATTAAAACTAAATTTGAATCGAATATAAGCCTAGAAATTTCATAGTATTAACATTTTTTATAAAGCTATTGTTTAAGTTAACTTGAATAAATTTTGTACAATTGTGTTTTTTGCATATGTGAAATGTTACAGATTTTGAATTTGAAATTACCGATCATCAGGAATTACCCCATTGGAGGAGAGCTTCTACAATCAGAGAAAAAATATCTCCCAATTCGTGCAGGTTTTTATTCTTAAAAAAAATAATTAAAAAAATTATTAGTTGATCCAAAACAACATGTGCTCCGATCCCGTCAAAAGCTTTTTGAAAGTCAAGGCCAAAGACAGTGGCATGATTTCGTTCAGACAATGTTGAGCAAATGAAATGGTCAATATGAAGAAGAGCATCTAACCCTTTTTTAAACGCGACTTGTCGGTTGTCAATTAGTTTGTCCTTCTCGAGAAACCAAAATAGGCGGTCCGTTATGATTTATTCCAGAATTTTTCGGGTACATAGAAGGAGGAATATTGGGCGATACCCAGAAGTTAAAGTGGGGTCTCCATTTGGTTTGGGTAATGGAATGATGTTTGCCGTTTTCCAGGCTTGCGGGATTATACTTGTGTCAAATACTCTGTTGTAAAGTTCCAGGAGACGTGTTTTAAGAGCCTGTGGAGAGTTTTTTAACATTGCATAGGAAAAGCGATCGAATCCCGGAGTATTTCCTTTGACTGTTTGCAGACACGAAGTGAGTTCCAACATATTAATTTCTGATTCAATGGAGATAGCTGAAAGACTGGGGTTAAAAGATAGATTTAAATCGTTAAACGTTCTTTGTTTTCCACTGATGAAAGCGTCTTCGAAGTTGGAGTCGTCGGAAGATTGTTCCCATGTATCGGCAAAGTGTTCTGCAATTTTTCTGGGACATGTCAGCGCTGTAGTTGCTGTTTTAATTGTTTCAATTTTGTATGGGGAATATGTGCCTGTTAGCGATTTTATGTCGGCCCAAAGCTTTTGGGGCGTTGCCCTTGGACTTATGTTAGAAGTAAATTTTTCAAAACATGCCTTTTTTCAGCTTTCACTTTTTTACGGAATTCTGCATTTAGTTTGCGGTATAAGACTAAGTTTGGATCGGTAGGGGATTTTTTAAAATTGTACCAAGCTTTTTGTTTTTGTTTACGTAAAGAGCTTATTTCCTTATTCCACCAAGGAGGTGATTTTTTATGGCTTTTATTGTAGGTTTGGGGAATGGCTTGGTTTGCTGCCGTGCGTATAGATTTGTGAATCAAAGCAGATTCTTTGTTGGTGTTTGAGGATCTTTTTCTTGCGAGCAATTCTTTAGTAACTGTAAATCGAAATAAATCCCAGTTGGCCTTGTCGAGAATAAACTTTATGGGTAAAGTTAATAAAGATTGGAAAATGATCGCTCCCTGAAATGTTGTCGGATATGTCCCAAGTAGTTTTATTGAGGAGAGGGGGCGTGATTAGTGAAAGATCAATGTGGGTAAATGTTCTATGGGTGGAAAAGTGGGTTGGTCGACCGTCATTAAGTATAGCTAACCCAGAGTTAGCAATAAAATGTTCGACTGTTTTGCCGCGTTTATTAAGTTTCTCAGAACCCCACGATGGACTCCATGCATTAAAATCACCTGTTATAAGGACTGGGTTATTAATACCTTTGATGATGTCTTCGAGGTCTTTTCTAGAAAAAAATTGATCTGGATGGATGTAAAGGGAGATAATTGTAAATTGAATATTTAAATTGATTTGGACTCCTATTGCTGATATGTTTGAATGGATTGTGATGCTTGAATGTGGAATTGACTTATAGATGAGGATTCCAACGCCCTGTTTTGAAGTCGACACCGAGACAACATTGTGGAAGTATGGCGAGTATTGTTTGGGGGGAAATGGGTGGCGGCCGGTTGGGAGATGTGTTTCTTGCAGGCAAATAACTTTTGGTTGGATGTATTTTATGAGTATTTGCATTTCGTGTAGGTTATTCAAGTAGCCATTGAGGTTCCATTGAAGAACAGTAAAGCTTTGGCATACTGAAGGTGAAGAGTTTTGTTTTTTATTTTGAAAGAGAAAATTTTTTGAAGATTTTGAAGGCATCTTTTATATTAAATTATCGCCCGCGGAGGCCTGGTTTTTGTAAGGAAGTTCATTTCTAGGTTGATTCATCATCGTGATTTATATGATTGTCAGGTAAGTAGTATTTATTTTGTGATAGGAGTGAGTTTGTTAATTTTGTTAAAGGAGACGAAAAGCTTGAATTTTGTAGTTTCAGTTGAAAGTGTTTGAGTGAGAGAGCAAGTATGTGTGCTGTTGTTGTTGCTAGTGGGTAGTCCATTGTTATTGTTATTATATTTTTGTTGTTGTGTGGGGAAATCAGAAGATGTGTTTTGAGAGATATGAGTATGTATTGTGGGAGTAATCGAGCCAGTATCGTAGATCTTTTGATTGTTTGTGTTTTTACTATTAGTTGTTGATGAATTTGTAAATAGGGTTTGGGGGATTGCCTTATTTGTATTGTTTCTTGGAATAGAGAGAGTAGATGATTTGGAAGAAGTGGAGGGAGGAGACAGAGGTGAAGGAGGTGTAGGATTTAATGAAGAACTTGTTTGTTTGATTGCTATAGATGAGCTCTGTACTATTGAAGAGTATGTTTTAGAAAGGAGGGGAATCGGATTTTGTTCTTTATATTTTTTTTTGCATCAGACATAGAGCATTTATGCACCGTTTTAATTTTTAGAATTTCTCGTATGTATGCCTTGCAGTTTTTTGAAGATGATGGATGTTCTTCAGAGCAGTTGGCGCATGATGTGCAGGTACAGTTGTTCGGTTGATGGAGGGGTAGGTTACAGGTTTCGCAAGATTCTGAAGAAGTGCATCTTTTTTTTGTCTGGCCGAGGAGTTGGCACTTGCGACAGCGCATAGGATTAGGGTAATATTCTTCTATTTTCACGTTATACCAACCTATATTGAGAGTAGAGGGAGGACGGAAGTGATCAAATGTAAATAGAACAAGTCCGGTGGCACGAAGGTTGTTTTCAGGTGTGATTTTTTTAAATTTAAAGACATCGGTTACCCCTTGGGATATCATTTCGTTTATTATTTCTTGTTCTGGCACGTTAATAAGACATGGGGCGTAGGCTGTACCTTTGCAGGAATTGAGGTTAGAATGAAGTTTGACCGAGATGGGACACAAATTAGCAAGTTTTTTTTTGGTTAAGGAACAGATTGGCTATTTTGGGGGATTTTGCAAGTAGAAGGGAGCTGCCGTCACGTAATTCCGTTATGTTTTCGTACCCAGTACTTATACCGTCGATGGCCTTTTTTTAGTAAGAATATACTAAAAGAGGACAGAGGCGTTTTTTCTTCACTTGATGAAATAGTAATGTACTTTGGGTCCGAAAGAGTTGTATTAATTTGTAAAGTATTGTCAAAATCAATATGTGTGGGGTAATGTTTTTTTTTCACATTTGATTCAGGCACAGTTTGAGGCTCTTTGTTAAGCAGCTCAAACCTGTTGCCCGAGAGCACAGTTGGCCCAGGGGCCATAATTGATTTCGAACTTGATCACACTGTATATATATTTTTGGGAGGTTGGAAAGAAACAAAAATAGTGGAGAAAGTTGTCACAAATACACGGATAATACCGGTGCAAATTGAGAAAAAAGAAGCGAGAGAGATATTGAAAGACGAGCTTACGGCTTGAAGGTCAGACGGCGACTGTGGAACTACTTAAATCCGCGGACATGTACCTCTTTTAATTCTGATACATCGTTGGAACTAAATAGTTCCACGGATCTAGTTCCAGCGAGCGCGCCGCGCAACTCCGTGAACTGTGGTTGTTTTATGTATGAAGATAAGGGTTGAAACAGAAACCACAGACACATCACACGGCGCGGCGCATACCTGCTCGTCGGCTGTACACACAATACAACACATACGATCCCAAGAATTGACTTCGGTTCATACAAATTGTTCAGAACTTGAAGTTCGAAGTAAAAACAGGCAATTAAAAACTGGTTAGATTTTTTCCTTCGGCGTGCAATATCTATATAAACTATAGCATCTGTGCTTATGGGATAGCTTTTTTTTCAACACGGGTGCATATCGCTCGGTTTAAAATACTACAAATTACCACAGAAGTGCCACTGGTTTACATTTAAGTTGCTGTTGAAACTCTTCTAAAAATCCGATACAATCCTAGTGCAACCAGTCTGCCCCGATGTGTATCTGCCAATATATATATATATCCTCTGGATTTTGTAACATAACCAGAGTTACCAGTATTAATTTTAACAAAGCGATATTACTCGTATTTTTTCGCTTGTATAATATTTTTACTTCAGGTTTCTGTTGCTTTTAAAAGCTGTTTTTAATCGAGAAGAGCGATAGATGTTGCCATATGTGAATGCAATATACGTTCATTTGGTTAACATTTTTTATATTGGTGTCAAAATGCTATCATATATCATACATTAATAAGCAAACACGAATCTGGTAATTAATTATACGACTATTGTATAGAATCGATTTTCATAAGGTATATTATATACATACCTGGAAAGTCTTTTTTAGGAAGATGTGCGCAATGTTTTAGAAGAGGTAAATGTGATTGGCATAAGATACATTGAAGATACAAGAGAAAGAAAATACTTAAAACTAAACAAACATACGAGTATGTATGTATGTTGTAGGTCATTTAATCAAGGAAAGCTAGTAGTTCCGAGTAAAGTCATCGTCTGGCGTAGTTTTAATTTAAAATAGCTTAGCTTTCGAAAAAAACATGGTGAAAACTGAATTGCTGGATGTTGTCAAATGTCACAAAGACAATTTTGAGGTAAAAATTCCTATATTCCCTGTACTGTGGATTTTTGTTGAACAAGGTATAATAAACAACTGTGCCGCAAAGATATTGGGCTTAACTTGAATTCAACGATCTACAGGCGCAAGTGTTGAACGAAGTACTCGTATGTATAACAATAATTTACTGCGCGCGGCACACTTATTAAAAAACTTTCCAACCAACCAACTTTCTTAGGTGTTTACTTTAATATAATAACATACCCTTTCTATATTTTGAAACCGACGTTAAAACTAATTTTTTTTCATATGGTAAACGAAATTTTATAACGATCTAAGAGTTACCATCGGATTTCCGATGAGTGTGAAAAATGTCTTTGATGAGTTTTTTTTTATTTATTTTTGAAGAGAGTAGCGAAATAATAAGATCACTTTGATTTTTTAACATTTGGTCCATTTTATTTAACGACTTGGAGTCATCCGCTGCCATTCTTTTTGATTTTTGTTGTGGCGAACCAAGCGAAGTTCGAGGTGAGTATGATTGTAGAGAATCAATGTTACACTTTGCTCTGGAACGTTTGTTGCTAGATATTTATGTAATGAGTGAACAACTGTGCCAGAACGTTAATAAAGTGGTACGTATGCTTGACTTGTGAGAATCTTAGGGTTCGTTACAAGTACCGTACAAAGATATTAATGACGCATCTGAGGATGTAGCGGTAAACGAACGCACTATACGACGTTGGTTTGGAAAGTTCCGTTCGGGAGATTTCAGCCTCAAAAATGAACCACGTGGGAAGCCGCAAACGTTAGTTGACGACAATGTTTTAAGAGCAACGGTGGATGCGGACTCAACAAAAACGGTGCGCGAAATTGCACAAAG
This sequence comes from Volucella bombylans, assembly GCA_949129095.1. NCBI lineage: Eukaryota > Metazoa > Arthropoda > Insecta > Diptera > Syrphidae > Volucella > Volucella bombylans. Next base: position 128,524,998 of record OX422140.1, on the reverse strand, counting down.
CATGGAAGTATACCCAATGACAACAAGTCGACACCTTTCTCTCATAGGAAAGGTAAAGAAACTCGATAAGTGGGTACCCCATGAACTTAACGAATCATAAAAACTACGGCGCCTGGATATCTGCGCATCGCTTACATTAAGAAACCAAACTGAACCGTTTTTGCACCGGATAGTCAGCTGTGATGAAAAGTGAATACTGTATGAGAGTCGTAAAAGATCTGGGTAGTGGTTGGATGCAGATGAAAAACCAAAACACATCCCCAAGCCCGATCTTCACCCAAAAAATGTTATGGTGACAATTTGGTGGACATCGAAAGGACCAATCCACTTTTCATTTTTTCAACCAGGAGAAACGATAAACGCTATCAAATATTGTGAGGAAATCGACATATTGTATGCCAAATTGGCTTAAAAGCAATGTGCGTTGCTCAATAAACACGGTCCGACCCTTTTGCAATGCTAGACCCCATACCTCACAAGTAACTGTGAAAAAACTGTTGCAGTTGGGATTTGAAATTCTTCCGCACTCACCGTACTCTCCTGATATTTCCCCAAAGGATTAAAATCTTTTCCGCAATGTGGATTCATTTTGCCGGCAGAAGATCTTCCGGAACCGAGCAGAGGTCATAAAAGTCTTTGAAGATTTCATTCCCTCAGAAAGTCAAAACTTCTACGAAAAAGGAATATTTGACCTTGTATCACGTTGCAAGAATGTCATAGATACCAATGGATTCTATTTTGATTGAATAAACATTTACGGAAAAATAATATTGGCTTTTAACTATAAACTTTAAACTATAAAATCGGGCATTTCATGTGGTACAACCCAATATTAGTATAATAATTAAAGCGGTTTATATTTGAAAGTGTGTTAAACTTTATTACGGGTTCTGCACTGTTTGAAGAAGCTTGATACTGTTTGATAATGAACACAGCAGATCAAGGAGAAAAGCAACGAAGAAGAATTAATTTAAAGTCAATTGAACTACAACAACACTACCGTTTCACGTTTCATCTTAAGATTTTCAGTGCACTACCACCCCCTTGAATACATTGTTTTACTTTCTTTTCCTTAAAACACAATAAAAATTTATTTCATAACAAGATTGCTAACATTCGCAACATAACACGTGCTCTCTTATTTATTGGATTAACTGAACAACAATGTGCTGATCAACTAAGTTCAATTTTTGGTGATGAAGCAACACCCAGCGCCACTGTATTTCGCTGCTCGTGCCGATTGGTCAGAAGATGTAGAAAAAATTCAATCGCGGTGCTGCCCGAAACTTAACAGCAATGGGTCTTTCAAGACGAGCCAAATCCATCAAAAGTTGGTCGCGTACGAAGCACCTCGCGCAAATGGTCGCCTGTTTCTTCGAAGCGGAAAAAGTGCTTCGAAAATTTGTTTCAAACGTAGGTAAAAGTGTATTAATCTTCATAGAAAATATTTTAAAAAACAGTAAAACTATTTTTGATAATAAATATTTATTTATGTTTTGTTGCTTCTCTTTAAACAAAGTATCCTAGGTTTAAGGGTGCCGCGAGAGGTGAGAGAATATAGAAAAATTGAATAAAACGTTCATTTTTACCGTGAATTTTGTAAGTTTAATGTTTAATGGAGAAAATAATGAAAAAGAGAAGAATAATAAAGCCATAGACTTTAGCTGCATTTTTGTGAAGCATTTACGCTCAGTGCTGGAAAAATCGGCTACAATTTTGCATCCACATATTACTTAATGAGACACAATTAAAGGTTCCAGTTTATCACACCAAGTTTTCATGCATGCAGGATGGCTTGATCCTTGAAGGAGATATTCGATTTTCCTATACATCTTAAACCCGAGATTTGAAAACCCTTTAAGCTGATGTGGTTAACTACGTTTATCGTAATTTTGATCCAACTAATATTCAAGTTGGGGCCTACTTCTTATTTCGCATGGAGAACATGGGCTAACAAAAGCAGCAATCATCTTAAGCCTTTTCGTTGGGTTAGGTGTACATTGGATGACATTTACATTATAGGCATTCTTGAAAGCAACATGACAACGCATTTTAGTCAATATGCATTTCGCAAGGGTTAATATATCTTAAACCATTTAATCAATTATATTGTAAAATGGAACCCCAAAGAGAACACTGTCTGCGATTTACTCAGTATTTAACGAACTTTTGGTCATGATGCAACCATCCCCAGATACATTGATCATCCAAATAACAGGTGGATAAGAGCGATACTTGAATCTGTGGTAAAGAGATATACACGAGGTGGTCGTCTTTTTTATGGCATGTGGCCATATACGTATATGCTCAACGAACTTTGAATAAAAAGTCAAAGTCAAATCATTATCATATCGTTTATGCCCATATTATTATCAAACATATCACCAGCCTTCGACTGGTATATCAGGAAGGGTCTATTAGCAACTCCAAATAAATCAGCCTTAGCAGAAAAAAGCTGGACCTAAACTTAGTGACTCTCAATGGCACATCTAATGGCTTCTCGGATAAAATTAAGGAATTCTTCTATAATATATGAAAAATTAAACTCGAAGTTCCACATCAACAACAAAGTAAACACTAAGCAAAACTTGGAGTTTGCAACCGAAAATCAATTATTGGATACACGCCTTGATAATTACATCTATATTATACTTTTGTAGTATGGTGGACCATAATAAATCAATTCAAAATTACAATAATCTAATTTATAGATGAGGACGTCTCGGCATTACAGTAGCCATGGCAGCTTGTCTCACGGCAGCCTAAGAAACTCTAATTCGAATCAGAAAATGCTCGAATATTTTAATAAAGAAAAATATCACTACGCAATGTAGTTAGTCTCATTCGCTCAGCAGAGAAACTTCTCAGCTGACAAGAGGGTCACAGCCAATTTATTTGAACCACCATGAACTAGAAATCAATACGGTATCCGACTTTATGCTTATACACTCTTCTTTAATAGGAAATTCGGGATAAATATTACTATATTCAGTCAGTTTTTAGGACTACATCCGTACAAATGTGCGAGCAATCCATCTGAGAAGGCAGCCGTATTTTTATTGTAAGCCGCTTAATAATTGTGCTAATATGTTTTCGGCTACCGCTCGTAGCCGTGTCGATTAGGCCCTGTGAAATGCTATTTACCTGCATCTTTGATTTCCTGTGGATAGGTAATAAAATTCCCTAAAAATCACAAGCAGCTTGCGTTGCGGTTTTAGAGTCAGCTTGCAGCTACAAAGATTTTTCCATACAAACTCTGGATCTTGTTCATATCTCGAGACTCTTCGATTTATTGAATTGAGATCTAATTTATTCGAGAGATTTTCATTTCTTGCTCGGTTTTGTTCTCTAAGGCCTTGTTGTAGTGTTTTCTTGAAAGACGTAAACTTATTATGTAAAATAAACAACTGTAGGAGACCTGCGCGGCGATTGATCGGGAAATTGTTGATTGTCCCATAACTTGGATTGGGCCAGTAGCACAACAATCAAGTTCATAGCCTGCTTCACATACCATTGGTGGTTCCCGGTAACTGAGTAAACCCTTACTCATGGAGGCTAAAATGGCAAGGGCATGCTCGGCCAGTAGCATAATTCTGGCCTACCCGGTCATAGGGCTCACAATCCTATACGCAAGAGATTAGAAAGACGTAACGAACCCACTAATAGGTTCGGATAAAAACGCATTAACTGATGACGACTCTTCCAAACGTTTAAGGTACAATTACCTACGGATCGGCCCTTGACTGCTATCCCGCGGATATCACCGCAATCCAGGAAGTGCCATGGGATTGACCGGGCAAAAAGAGGATGAAAAACTTTGATATATGGTATACTATGGTGATTACTATAGAGAAAAAAATCAATAAATAAGCGGATGCGGATTTATCATATGCGGAAGTCTAAGGCAAGAAGTCTTGAGCTGCCAGCACGTGAGCGAACGTCTTATGACTATCCGCATCAAAGATAAAATCTACAACGTAAGTCTAATATGCACCCATGCACCTACGGAAAACAAGATCTTATCTGCAATATTGTGTGAACATCTGTAAACCTTCGTCAACAATCTGATTTGCCCAGGTTTCAGACCAGGAAAATCTACGATCCACCAAATCTTCACACTCCGGCAGATCCTGGAAAAAGGTCAAGAAGCCCAACCCACCATCTTTCATCGATTTTAAGTCCGCGTATGACAGCATGTATAAAAAAGACCTATATAGAGTCATGTCTAGTTTTGTCATCTTTGTCAAACTCATCTATTTGTGCAGAATGACGAAGGATGTAGCCAAAATTGGTTTAGCGGTAAATGAGTGCAAAACCAAGTATATGCTGTCAACAAGAAAGGACACGCAATACCAGCCAGGCAGAAAAATACTGCTATAATGAAGCAGTTAAAACTGCCCTGCACTGAACGAGGATTGTGATTATCATCCCCTTATGAGCAAGTATTAAGGTCTATGCAAAAAATCCTTGATTATATAGGAATAAAACTACTATACGCTTGGGTATAGATGCATGCACAATAGCTAGGTCGATCTAATTTAGCATATTAAAAAAAAACTGTTATAAATAAAGCTTACTCATAAAGACTCTCATTCTATATTTGATATTATAACTTGACACCGTGATATTGAAATTCATACGAAACGACTCCGGATACTGTATACCGACTACTATAAACGAAAAAATTAAATCTGTCGGCATCTGTAATATGGCTGTCCTGCCATTCCTGACAGAAGAATGGTAAAACTAACATCTTATTAAAAAAAAACCTTAGCTCTCAACCTGCAAAAAAACTATTTCAAATGCCGAATAGCTAAATCCAATTCTAAGAGATAAAATCACAACTTATTTTGGAATAACTATCTACATAATGGAACCACAAGAACTTGGTGTTAGCATAAAATAAAACTACGATGCCAAAAAAAAAACCTCAAACATAACTTCCTAACAATCCAGCTATCTCCAATAATAAAGATAATAAAAATGGTAAAATCGGCACCGATATTTTTAATGCTTTCCCGCATACCGCTGTGGTATTTTGAATAAATATAAATTAACAATTCCACGTTAATTTGAGCTGAATGAGCAAATGGTGACACTCACTTTCTCTGGGTAAACAAATACAGCAAGTTGAAAAATCATTAGTAGGTAAACAGTGTTAAACATTCTATATAGAAATTATATAGAAAATACTTACAGTGCACTCAAAAGTACTGAAACCATATTCTCCGTCAGTGATAGCTCGCATATAAAGTTTAAATGCTGAGCCTTGGTGTGATTCATGTCGCCCGCTGTTAGCCATGTAAGTCCTTCTCTCGCCAAAAATGCTTCATACATAGATTGCGATATGGCATTTCTATGTTATAAAATAAAACGATAGAAATCAACATCAAAATAAATTAAAATCGTAAATAAAAAATAAATACACACTTAAGTATTGGCTGGTAAGCCTTTCTTAGGGTAGCTTGAAGTATATCCCATGTACTACGCGTCTTCATCTGATCGTCCATTAGTAATAGTATCACCTCCCGATACTCCAGGCATTGGGGGCATGTGCAAAATGTATAGAATTTATTAGGACTATGTATTAGTTCCTTCACAGTTTTCTATTAATGAAATAATTTTAACAAATTAACCAATTTAAGAAAAAAAAATTAATCTTTTCGCATACAAAGTTATGTAGGTCTCCTTTTAGAAAAGCCAAGGGGTTAGAAACCCTTTTCAAATCGAGACTATTTACAATCATTTCAATTTCTTTTGTAGGCATCGCTGTGTCGGCAAAACGCTGTCTTAATTGATCCAATGAAATTATTTCTTTAATTGGAAGTTGAACTCTTTTTAAGAATTTTGGCCTTTTCGGACTAACTTTGCCTTCGGGATCGGGTTCGGGATCCGTAGCAGATGATGACGATGACGCGGATGAAGACGACGAAGACGACGACGATGATGAGGATGAAGATGCGGATGCGGACGAGGATGAGGAAGACGAAGTGCTTTCTACAGTTCCTGTTGCTGCAGATCCTGATGGTGTTGCTGCTGCGGCACTAATGCAGTCTATATCGGCTTTAGCTTCGTCCATTTTGCAAGCAATTTTTCTGGGCACGATGAACTGTGGTGGTTTTCACTACGTCGTCGTCGTGTATACCGATTGCGCGCTGTTCTTTTCCACTTTGCATGCACTATTCGATATTTTGGAGTTTTTTTTATGGACAACGACAACAGTAATCTACTGGAGAACACTTTCACTTGCAATTGCAATTTTAGAATTATTTTTAATATATGTGTGAACGTCGTTTCGCAATCCAAACAATTCGGACTCATTCAGCAGAGATATATCGGGGGTTCATTGGTGTGAAGTTGGTGGCAATTATAACTTGTAACTGCATAAATTTTGACATTTATGCTGAACCATAAAAGAAACCATTGTGTACTGAGGGGGTAGAAAAAATACTTTAATGTCAAAGTATCTTTAATAATGTTGAAAACATTTTGATATTTTATTTCATTTGATGGAAGAATCAATCAAGTATACAAACAGAGTTGCTAGCGAATTAAAACAATCTGCCCCAAATATATCAAGTTGTGAAGAAATGAGCGCCCGCCTAGATGTATGCATCACCTTTTACAATACGAAAATGCAACTGCACTGCGAATTGAATCGAGCTGAACACGTCAGGCAATTTGATTAAAATTGAATTCGCGGTAAGGTAGATTGGGGCTAGTGTTCTTTGAAAATAAAGATTGTTATTTCTCAATGTAGGACAATTTTACAGACACTTTTACCTATAATAGTTTTTTTGCTAAAAATTGTTTTAGCACAAATATTTATGTATTATTAAAATCTTATTAAGAACAAATTCGTTTCATCGCTGTCTTTATTAGAAACGTTTTCAACTTAAATATTTATCCATCTTGAAAATATTAATAAAAACATGAATGAACATTCTACTTAGCTTCTCCTCATCGGCAGCTTCCGCATGCTACAACCTGTACCGTCTTTGTATCAGCTGATATGCCTGTCCGTAGCAGGTGATGGAGCGATGTGGAAAGTTCTGACACCACTAATCTGTCCTGGATCAGCCCTTCAGTATCAAAACAGAGTGTTTTTTTTCAGTGTACCAAATTATTGCTAAAATGCGTCACTACACATTTCTCCAATGAAGGTTAGAATCTGGGTCTTATCCTGAATAGCAAACTTATTTGGACTAAATATGTTATGACTAAATGATTGTTGGCACAACCCCACTGGAATTTCTTTTTTGCGCGCAATATGTTACTATGAAAATTACGCCTAATGCATTGACATCGGAACTCTATTTTCCATGCACTCAAGACTTCGATTAGAATGTGAGAATTTCTACAAAGAGCGTTGAAACTGCTTCTGTTCTGGACACCTTGGTCTCTTATAAGCACAGTGGAGATGGATGCCATCTCTAAGAAGTCATTGGCATTTTGTCCGTCTCTCAGCAGGAAATATTGTGAACTTCTTATTGTTGCCTTATAGAGGCACTACGCTTTTGCTGCACATATGTAAGTGACACCACCTTCTGCGACGTCTGATGTGAGAACGGTGACTACATTGCTGACGACTTCTGTTAATGCCTGACTCACGCTTGCATTAAGTTCCAGGTACTAGGCATTGATGTGGTTAGTTCTCTAAAGACTGAAATTTCTCTGCTCCGACAGATAAAAAAATACGACATGAAAGTCATGTTGCAGATTACCTTCACCATGGCGCCGAGTTGGTTTACAGCAAAACAGTCTCTTAGTGAGGACGACATCACTTTTGCCCTGACTAAACCAACATCTAAATATTTGTTAAAATAAAGATGCTAATTTAGACAAATCTTAAACTATCTGACTACGCAATATCGTTTCATTTTATCAAATTCATCTTTCAAGATTATATTAATGACCTCGCTTGTAGGGATGGATTTGTAGGTGATTAAGTTATCTGTGTACGCTGTGGCATGGCGCAGTGATCTTTTGTTTAGATGTTAAAAAGGATCAATAAATTTATCGCATATTGTTACTGAGCGTTTTTGATTTAAAATATTCAGTCACATTGCTTTTTCTCAAGATTTATTACAAATAATGGTTACTTATGTCCAGCCTATTGAACTTGATAAAAATTCTTCCAATACTACGGTGTCAAGGGTCTTTTTCAAGTCGATCAACCAACACCGGTGCATTGCACTTTGCTTTTATTCCACTGGGCTTCAGAACGCAGTTTAGAGGTGGGATATGAGATAACATACAGAGTTCGATTACATGGAAGTTATCAGCAACAGCATCACATATGTAGATCTATTTATGTATAATATATGTATGTACATATACTCATACGTATAAATGCTACTCGTATAATCCGTCGTTTTAGACAAACTCCTGCAACTTCGCAATTTCATTCGAAATGTTTTTTTGTCAATGGCCAGTGCGAAGAGAAATCTACACGGTAAATGCTTCCAGCACGCGGAATTTACACACTACACAGTAGTACTCTCTATTACCACCACCTCCTATTATGCTGCATTGGGTTGTACTAACAATTTAGTTTCTTCTAACCAAAACCATACCAGGGGCTTGGTCTTTGAGCAACTTAAATAGCCTGGGTATTCCTTTGATCCTAATGAGTGAATAATCTGAACTACGTTAGGCCCGGCAACAGCGCCTAGATCTTTGTCATCAAACTTAAAATGTTTAGTTTTTAATAGTTCAGGAGGGCGATGTGATAGTACCTAGGCCAAATAAGAACGAAACACAAAATGTGTTCTTTACTGGAGAAAACGCTTACATCAGTAGAAATGGAAACCATTTGTTGATTATTGTACCAAACATCGACAACAGTCTTGCTTTGAAGACGTTCAGAAGGAAAGCAATTTTAAGCAGATACATACGTATTGTGATAACCATTGTGACATCTAGCAGAAAATGTCGATACTCGAAGACCAGAAGACTTCGATACTGGAATAACAAAGTCTTGACTGGAGAGTGGAATCGAATTTTCTAGCAAATTGGAAATTGTATGGGACGCTGGATGGCGAGGATTGTTCTCGAAGAATGTCATTCGAGTATAAATACCAGCATCCCAAAGGTATGTAAACCAGTTCTAAAGTGTAATTTGAAGTGTTAATTAGGAGAAGTGATTAAGTGGTTTAAGTAAAAGATAAGAAAAGTATAAGGGGTTGAGAAATTGGATTGTACTGAGAGAAAGAATTAAATAGTGAATTGTAACTGTACTGAATAAAGGGATTTGTATTGAAAAAAAATAAGTTCTATTATTTGTACCCACACAAACATTTTACATTGGTGTCAGAAGTGGGATAGGACTTATTGTGTGTAAAAAAAAAAAAAAAAGTGTTTTCTGACTATTTGAAAAAGCTAGAATGGGTCGAAAACTATTGCAGTTGACCCTCGTCCAACTCAAATCCGAGTTGAACAAGAGAATCCTCAGCGCCAGTGGAGGAAAAAGTGACCTGGTGCTCAGACTTCAGGAGGCTTTGAACAACGAGGGTCATGATCCTGATGCATATTCCTTTGATGTTGACGAGGATGAACAGACAAGTACCGGCAGTGACATGTCTGCTATGATGCAACTCCTCTTGTTAAAAATGGACGAACAGAAGAACAGTCTCGAACAAAAAATGGACGAACAGAAGAGAAATTTGGACGGTTTTCAACAGAAAATGGATGAACAAAAGAATAGTCTCGAGCAAAAGCTGGACGAACAAAAGAATAATCTGGAAGAACAAAAGAATAGTCTCGAGCAAAAGCTGGATGAACAAAAGAATAGTCTCGAACAAAAGTTGGATGAACAAAAGAAAAATCTAGACGAGCAGAAGAGCAGCATTGAACAAAAATTCGACGAACAAAAGAATAGTCTAGAACAAAAACTGGAAGAACAAAATAACACTCTCGAGCAAAAATTCGAAGAAATCGATGACAAATTTGAAAGAATAGAGAAGAATGTTGATGACAAATTTGATAGAATAGAGAAGAACGTTGATGACAAATTTGATACAATAGAGAAGAATGTTGGCGAAAAATTCGAAGAAATGGACAGCAAAGTTCAGCAACTGGCAAAAGAGCTCGACACAGTGCAAAAACAGAAACTGCGAGAATGTTCTTTAAGCGGTCCAAGGAGAAACGATTTGAAGCCTCCCTCATTCGACGGCCAGACCTCATGGTCTACTTATAAGAAGCAGTTTGAAATGGCTGCCTGTGCAAACGACTGGGACAATGAGGAAAAGTGCTTTGCCCTAACAATGGCCTTGCACGGTCCTGCAGCAGAATTGTTGCAAACAGTAGACATCGAAAAGCATAAAGATTATGTGACTTTAGTACAGGCTATAGAGAAACGGTTTGGGGATAGCCACATGCAGGAGGTCTACAAGGTCCAATTGCAAAGCCGAACGCAGCAAAGAGGAGAAACACTGCAGCAGCTCCAAGCAGACGTGAGTAGACTTGCACATCTGTCATACCCCACCGCAGGCCAGGTAATTATCGACGAAATGGCAAAAGATGCATTTGTCAGGGGAATTCCAGATTCGAAGCTAGAGTCAGCAGTAAGGATGGCCGGGAAAAGAACCCTTGCTGAAGCACTTGCCTTCGCTCTGGCGATGGAAGCAGCCAATCAGGCTTCCAGGGGAACACATTTCGTCAGGGAAGTAACATCTATCGAATGCTCCTGCACAAGAATTAGTGCCGAGGAACGAGATACTCGACTTGATAGACGGATAATGCGCTGCTGGAATTGCAATAAAATAGGACACCTTCAAAGGGCAGTGTAAAGAACCGGTGCGACGAAAAGACTGCCCTCACTGTGGTGACAAGCAAATAGGGGAAGAAACCCGCAGAAACAGCTATCAAGAAGCCGGTCAACCTTCCCGAAGCCATCAGTCGGGAAATGCTTAAGCACCAACTTCGCGGGGCAGAAGTTGGTAGCAGGAGTCGACGGCCCCAGGAGCATCATCCAAGTCTCGCTGGCAAAACGATGCAACGAAAGCCTTCTAGTAGAAGTAGTCAGTGGAAAAGAAAAATGGATGGCAACAATAGACACCGGTGCCACGGCCTCAATCATCAGGAGGAATCTTGTGCAGAAGTCTTGGCTGCATAACACTAGCAGTTGCAGCTTGCGAACAGCTACAGGAGCAACGATTAAGGTATATGGTGAAGTCCGCATAAAAATCCAATTGGCCGGAATAACATTCACTCACGCGTTTCTGGTAGCTGACATATGTGACGAGTGCATCATTGGTACAGACTTCATGAGAGAACATGGACTTGTAGTCGACTTGGCGGCACAAAGCCTGAAATACGGAATCATGGAGATACCAATGATATACGGAAACGCCAATACCTCAGTCTCAAATGTCGTCATCTGCAGCAATCAGAGTCTAGAGCCTTCGTCAGAAGCAATTTTGTGGGCAAAAGTGGAAGGTGGTCCTGGTAGCCACCGATTCTATTTGATGGAGCCAGAAAAGAAAAGAGACTTCATGGTGGGAAAGACCTTAGTGGAGCCAAAGAACAACATGGTCCCTGTAAGGATTCTAAATCCAAAGACATTCAGTGTAAAGGTGAAAAAGGGGGAGATAGTGGGAAAATGCGTACCTGTTGAGGCTATATCGACCACAACGGAAAAAAGGGTGCAAAACCGGTCACAACAGTTCAGAGCATAAAAATCAAGAACAAAATTCTCAGCCTCTGTAATCTGGACGAAGATCAGCGAATCCTGGCAGAAAAACTAATCGGTGAGTACGCTGATATATTTGCTACACAAGACGGAGAATATGGACGTACGCATATTGTTCAACACCACATTGACACCGGAGACGCTCGACCAATCCGTCAACCTGCAAGGCGTCTTCCATTGGCAAAGCAAACAGAAGTTGCCGAAATGATGTCGAAGATGAAAGCTGAGGGAGTGATTGAAGAATCGCAAAGTCCGTGGGCATCTCCAGTGGTCCTCGTGAAGAAGAAAGATGGCAGCACGAGATTTTGTGTAGACTACCGACGTCTCAATGATGTCACTAAAAAGGACAGCTACCCACTTCCGAGAATCGATGACACTTTGGATATGCTTTCTGGAGCGAAATGGTTTACAACATTTGACTTGAAGAGCGGTTACTGGCAGGTAGAGATAAATCGTGCGGATCGTGAGAAAACAGCCTTCACTACAGGAAGCGGTCTATGGCAGTTTGCAGTGATGCCGTTTGGACTGTGCAACGCTCCGGCCACCTTCGAGCGACTAATGGAACGAACATTGCAAGGACTCACCTGGAAAACCTGCCTAGTATATTTGGACGACGTTATCGTCATAGGTAAGACGTACGAGGAGCACCGCGAAAATCTAAAAGAAGTATTTGAGAGGCTACGAAGTGCTCATTTAAAGCTCAACCCAGAAAAGTGTGCCTTGTTTCGTCCGGAAGTAAAATATCTGGGTCACATTATATCAGCGGAAGGAGTAAGAACGGATCCTGACAAAATCGAAGCCGTGAAAAGTTGGCCTTCTCCAAAAGATAAACACCAACTGAGAAGTTTCTTGGGCCTCGCCACGTATTACAGAAGGTTCGTAAAGGATTTTGCTGGCATTGCAAAGAGCCTGCATCAACTTACGGAAAAAGGCCGACAGTTCAGGTGGTCTGGAGAATGCGAAAAAGCATTTCAAGAATTAAAGCGACAGCTCTGCAATGCCCCCATCTTGGGTTACCCGACGCCCGGAAAAATGTTTATCGTGGACGCAGACGCTAGCAATGTTGGGGTCGGAGCTGTGATTTCCCAGGTTCATGATGGTCAAGAGAAAGTGGTCGCATATTACAGCAAAGTACTCTCCAGATCTGAACGGAACTACTGTGTAACCCGGCGCGAGCTTCTGGCTTTAATTCTGGCTACGAAGCATTTCCATAAGTACCTCTACGGACAAAAGTTCATTCTCCGGACAGACCACGCAGCTCTGAAATGGCTACGATTTTGAAGTGCAACACCGCAAGGGAACACTCCACTCAAATGCTGATGCTCTTTCTCGTCGACCGTGCGGGGTAAAATGCGAACCCTGCAACCGTAAAGAAGCGAAAGAACAGGCAACTATCCAAATGATCAGGACTGAGCCAATAGAGGGTTGGAGTATAGACGAAATCCGTTCCTCCCAACAGGCAGACAATGACATCGAACCAATATTGGCCTGGAAGGAACACGAGGAAAGACCAAGCTGGCAGCAGATATCAGATCGGAGCCAAACTCTGAAGGCATGCTGGGCACAGTGGGACTCGCTTTTTGTGAAAGATGGATTGCTGAAGAGAAAATGGGAAAGTGCAGATGGGACAACATCTCGTATGCAGCTAATTGTGCCACGGTCCAGAGTCAACCAAGTGCTCCATGAAATACATGACGGAATCTCAGGAGGCCATTTGGGAATAAATAAGACGTTGGAAAATGTAAGGGAACGTTTCTATTGGCTAAGCGCTAAACAAGATGTCGAGAATTGGTGCAAAAAGTGCATAAGATGTGCAGCTACCAAGGGCCCAAAAGTAAAGACACATGGACAAATGCAACAATACAATGTCGGAGCACCTTTCGAACGAATAGCCATCGACATCGCTGGGCCGTTTCCCGAAACCTTTAATGGAAACCGATATACCCTCGTAGTCATGGATTACTTCAGTAAGTGGCCGGAAGTGTTTGCCATCCCAAATCAAGAGGCTAAGACCGTAGCCGAACAGATAGTCAACAACTGGGTGAGCAGATTTGGTGTCCCAATGGAGCTGCACTCTGATCAAGGGCGAAACTTTGAATCAAAAGTCTTCCAGGAAATATGCCAATATTTGGGAATAAGAAAGACAAGGACAACGCCACTACACCCTCAATCTGATGGAATGGTCGAGCGATTCAATCGGACCTTGAATGAGCATCTATCTAAGGTTGTCAGCAACTGCCAGCGGGATTGGGATCGACACATACCCCTCTTCTTAATGGCCTACCGAAACGCGGTCCATAGCTCAACAGGGCACACACCATCCGAGATCTTATTTGGTCAAACAATTCGGTTGCCAAGTGAAGCAAAATTCGGATCCCCACCGACGGAGCCCAAAGAGGTGAACGAGTACGTGAATGACTTACGCAGCAGGATTCGTAAATTGCATGAAGACACCAGAGAAAAGATGAAGCTAGCAAGCAGCCGCATGAAAACTAGGTACGATATCAAGGCGAAATCTTCCGGTTTCAACGAAGGAGATCTGGTTTGGCTGTATAATCCTCAGCGTAAGAAAGGCAAATCACCAAAATTGCAACAGGACTGGGAAGGTCCATACAAGGTGATAACCCGCATTAATGACGTTGTCTACCGGATCCAGCGTGGGGATCGAGGAAAATTGAAAGTGGTCCATTTGGATAGAATGTGTCATTTCAACGGGATGCTGAATGAATGTGATAACCAATTAAATCTGAGCAGCGACATCTAGCAGAAAATGTCGATACTCGAAGGCCAGAAGATTTCGATACTGGAATAACAAAGTCTCGACTGGAGAGTGGAATCGAATTTTCTAGCAAATTGGAAATTGTATGGGACGCTGGATGGCGAGGATTGTTCTCGAAGTATGTCATTCGAGTATAAATACCAGCATCCCAAAGGTATGCAAACCAGTTCTAAAGTGTAATTTGAAGTGTTAATTAGGAGAAGTGATTAAGTGGTTTAAGTAAAAGATAAGAAAAGTATAAGGGGTTGAGAAATTGGATTGTACTGAGAGAAAGAATTAAATAGTGAATTGTAACTGTACTGAATAAAGGGATTTGTATTGAAAAAAAATAAGTTCTATTATTTGTACCCACACAAACATTTTACAGTATGTATGTATGCGTTATTGTGTCCTCATAAAGAAAAAAATCATGCCATAAAAAATAGTTTTTTACGAATTATTCGAGAAGAGATTTCAGCAACTAGATTCGAAATATGATGTCAAGATTATTTTACGAGGTTTCTTGGGTAGATTTTTTTGATAGTACACTTTTCATAAAGCCAATTTCAGAAAGGAATTTAGGTTAATATAACTATATTTTTCTTTGAGAGAGTATTTGAGAATGTGTAATACAGAAATACCACATCTGAACAAGGCTAGTTCGATTGGAAATCGTTTGATCAAATAATGTAATCCAACCTATTTGTCGCCTTATTATTTTGCACATAGTGAGAGAAGATCAACGATTTTCTGCCGACTCCGAAAGATGGAGTATTTTACATATTGTTCAGATCTTATGTTGATGTTAAGCTAAATAAAATGTCTTTATTTTGTAGACTGTATAACCGTATAGCTCGGAATGATAAAAACTTATAAAAATGAGTTTTTTTCGATTAAGATTATTATTTTTACGTCTGAAATATATGTACATATATACAATAGGACTTATAACTGGACTTACAACTAAAATTAGAATGTCAGCTCAACAACGGGGGCTCGACGTAAGTATTTCTATTGTCTAATAGTCGTGGTTCAAAGAACTACGTTCATGTCTACTTAATCTATTACATGGTGGTTTGTAATTTTTTTTTCATATATGTATATATATTTTTATTTTTTATTTTTTCTTTAAAGTAATAAGTGGTATAGAAGTGTAAAAGAAAATATCAGCAGTCTTAACCTTATTAATTATATATTTATCCAGGGGTGTTACAGATGTACTCGAGTAAAGTATTTCATTGGGGAAATATTAGAAAGTGTCTGGACGTCTATATAGACTCGTTCCCGTACAATTAATAAAAACTTTGCGCTCGAAGATGAAGATCTGCTTCATTTTGGTTGATGACATGGTAAATCAAATCGGACATCTATTAGTTAGAACAGGTCGTATCAGCTGTTTGTATATTAATAGCTCTGTCTTCTGGCTTAGTCCGGCTCGTTTCCTTAGGAGAGGATGGATAAGATGAAGCGCGAAGTTGGCCTTTTTGTTACTGACTTCGACACGTCCGTTGAATTTAAATCTCTCATGGAACTATATTCCTAAATAATTTGTACATGGTTTGCAGGTGATAATGCACAGATAATAAATCTGACTCGGAACCACAGATAATAAATCTATACAGATGTCTCATTCATATGGGAAGTTGTGTCCTATGAAAATGAAATCGAGCTAAAAAAGAGGTTTTTAAAAAGCTGCAAGTTCTTGCAATGAGCAGAAAAATCATTTCATTTCTTTTCGCTTTTGCCACTTGTCACTCACACATGTAAAGTCGTTTATCTCCTATCACACATAGCATCGCATCATCGCATGAAAAAAAAAATGGACTGCGAAAGGCATCATACGTTGACGTTGCCCAGTATAACCGGTTTGCTTGAGTTTATGTGCGTGTGCTTCTTATTTTGTTTGTAACTTATTATGCAATCTAAATTAAATGGGGCTAGGAATATAATTATTAAGATCATGACATCGTTGGTCCGTGATAGAGGAAGTGCTGGAGGGGGTTGGTATGACGTTGCACCACACTATAAAAGTGATTGGCATTTGAAGCACGAGATGTTAAGGGCTAATACATGTTATGGGGTTTAAGATATAACATACAATCACATATAATAAATCTATACAGATGTCGCATCGCTGTAGAAAAAAATGGTTCAATTTTTGTCGGCTAGCCGACACTCGTCCAGCCGACACGAGCTTTCGGAATTATGTAAAGCTTTTTTATTTTCGCTCTTTCTTGCTTTGTTTACTGAGAGATTTTTTTTTTCTCTCACCACAAGTTGGGGGCAGTGACAAAAGGAATATGAAAAACAAATGCAAGGGGTGTGCGGGAAGGGGTATGAAGAATTGGCTGATTGTTTTCATTCGACAGCAATAGGAAATTATGTAATTTTTCATGAATTGGTATTTTGTTTGAGTGTATGGGTGTGTATGTAAGAAAAAACAATTCAAAGGCGGGAAAAGTCGAATATTTCTTTACATTTTGTAATAGAAGTTTGACGAGCAAAATATTATTCGTGTTATTAATATGCAGTGCAGATACACCTGTGTGCAAAATAATAGCAGTGTTAGATGCTTAACTTCTTATTTTACAATAAAACCAATTTTATAGTACCTGTATTTTAATTATTTATTTTTTCTTTCTCTAATGCTCTAAAGATTGAATTTGAAATTAAGTAACTAACAATTCTTATAGAAAACCTAAAGTACCACCTTGATGAAAAGGAATTTATTGAGAAAATTAATTAAATCTATATTGTCCCCTTCAAAGTAATCTCTTATCGACTGCAACACATTTATGCCAGCGCTTGATCGAATCATCGAAACATTTTGTATATTCGGTTTTCGGTATGTCCATTAGTGCTTCCTGCGATTTTTTTTAACTCGATTGAACAGAAAGAAGTCACAAGGAGCCAAATCAGGTGAATTCGGTGGCTGCATTTTTCGTCAAAAAATTACGAATAATGATGGCACTGTGCGATGGTACGTTATCATGGTGCAAAATCCACTAGTTTTCTGCCCACAATTCTGGTCTCTTTCGGCGAATTGCTTCACGCAAACGTCTCATAACGCCCAAATAATACTTTTTGTTTACTGGCTGGCCTTCTGGCAAAAATTCATGATGCACTACATCGTTGTAATCCATGAAAACCGTGAGCATTGCCTTCTTTTTTGACTGAAAACGACGTGGTCTTTTTGTTCTCGGCTCATTTGGTGAACGCCATTCACTTGCCTGATGTCTGGATTGTGTGTCGTACTCATAAACCCACGTCTCGTCTCCAGTAATGATCCTTTTGGTGAGTGTGGGATCGGATTCAGCTTCGCAAATCATCAATCTTTTGCGACGTCAACACGGTCTCTTTTTTTGCACGAAATTGAGGTATTTTGGCACCAACTTTGCTGCTACACGACGGAAACCGAAATCATTAACCAAAATATCTTGGATGGATCCATAGGCAATGTTCAAATCCTCCGCTATCTCTCTGATGGTTAATTTGCGGTTATTGACCAACACTTCTTTTACTTCATCAATGTTTTCGTCGGTTTTCGATGTCGATGGTCTGCCACTGCGTTCATCATCTTCGATTGACTCACGACCACTTTTGAACCGCTCGTGCCACTGGTAAAGGACCGTTTTCTTTAGAGAATCGTTGCCGAAAAACTTTTCCAAGATTTCCAACGTTCGCGCACCATTAAATCCGTTTTTTACGCAAAATTTAATACAAGTTCATTGTTGCAAAATTGATTTAAAGAAAAAACTGAAAATTGAATATGTTGCACTTACTTAATACTTCGTTGAATGGCCTTTGTTTGCCGGAACTTCAGTACAACGAAAAAAGTACAATAAAAAAAGTCGCACGGGGCCCAGTCCGGACTCATTTGACAAAACCACTGATAATAACATGTTTCTTCTGGGATTGGTTTGATTGAAGCCATCGTAAACAACCTGTCCAATCAGGTGCACAATCGATTAGATTTCCACACTCCGGCAGATTTTGGAGAAAACCCAAGAAGTCCAGATCCACCAGGTGGTGGGTACCTGCTTATCGATTTTAAGGCTGCCTATGACAGCATTTATAGAGACGAGCTATATAGAGCAATGTCTAGTCTTGACATCCCTGCCAAACTCGTCCGTCTGTGCAGGATGACTATGGATAACGCCCGCTTCTGAAGGATCTGCTTGCCTAATGTCGGCATTATGATTCTATTCAGTGTACTGTGTGAACACGTAAAGTCTCTTCGGTCCACAAAAATTTACCGGAAGCAGTGTGACTTCCGGCCTGGAAAATCTTGGAAAGAACTATCCAGTTCCAAGTCAATACCTACCACCTATGCTTATGACAGCCTCCATTGTAATGCGATGGCCTAATTCGGGGTCCCAAGAAAACTTATCCGGTTGTGTCGCATCATACTAGAAAATTTGACTTCAACCAACAAGCCTTTCAACCTGGTGCGATCTTTCGCCAGCTGTTTCCAGCGGTGCTGCACTCCAAGTTGGTTGACATCCCATTCCACTTGTTCGAACTCCCATATATTCGGCCGTACATTACTGCGTTGTCCCCGAGTCTCGGAATTGAAGATTTTGCGTACAGTTTTAAAAACTCCCTTTTACATAACTTGAAAGAAAAGGGAGCAAATATGTACTCGTAAATAACACATATGTACATACATACATTTTCCGAATAAGTTCGATAAATTTTGTAGGTACTTAATGTCCTGAGCACAAAATTAAAATCGGGAAATTGGTCTAGCGCTCATGTACATACGTATATCTTCAACCCCATAACATGTATTAGCCCTTAACACCTCGTTCTTCAAATATCAACCACTTTTAGTGTGGTGCAACGTCATACCCACCCCCTCCGGCACGACCACTTCGTGGACCATCGATCTCATGATCTTCAAAATTATATTCCTACTCCCATTTAATTTACATTGCATAACAAGTTACAAACAAAATAACAAGCACACGTACATAAACCCAAGTAAACCGGTTATGCTGGGCAACGTCAACGTATGTTTTTTTTATTTATTTCTTTCGTTCACGTATTGTTTTTGCACGATAAACGACTTTGCATGGGTGGGTGACAAGTGGCAAGAGCAAAAAAGAAAAGAAATAAAATGATTTTTCTGCTCTTTGCAGCTTTTTAAAAAAGCTGTATTTTTAGTTCGATTTCATTTTCATAGGACAAAACTTCCCATATGAATGAGACATCTGTATAGATTTATTATCTGTGATACAATGTATTTACATAAGCGCAAGAGCAATTTCCCGATTTGGATTTTGGTCAAATTTTGTGCTCAGGACATTAAGTACCTACAAAATTTAATAAATTTTCAAGCATTAAACAACATCGAACTTATTCGGAAAATGTATATTTACGAGAACGTATTTGCTCCATTTTTTTCAAGTTATGTGAAAGGGAGTTTTTAAAACTATACGCAAAATACATACTTATTTGTATATAAAGATCGAAAATCTTCAATTCCCCGACTCGGGAACAACACAGCATGGGGCGGCCGAATATATGGTAGTGCGAACAAGTGAAATGGGATCTCAACTAACTTGGAGTGTAGCACCGCTGGAAACAGCTGGCGAAAAATCGCGCAAGGTAGAAAGACTTGTTGGTTGAGGTCCACCCCGAACTGTAGCGCCACCTAAGTAATTAATATATTGGAAATATTTTTCCGACAGCCATGAATGAACCATATCTTAACCAGCAAAATCCATACTATATAGAGTATGATTTTGTTAATTGGAGTAGGGACTTTGGATCCAATATGTTAAACCACTGGTTGCCTAGGCTTATTCTGGTGGTAATCTTCGACAAGGTGTCATTTGTGGAGTTTTAATTAACCCAGAGGAAGAGGAACTCCTCTAAAGTAATGAGTGTTGATAGTGACAAATTGTACGATTTGGTAGATGACGGGGTTGTCTTTGCTCGATAAAATGTACTTTACAATGGCGGCAGATTTTCGCCACCCTGAAATGTCTATATCAATAACGTGTCCCAACCGCTGGGCAGATCCCTATTGTGCTTATACCTGTCAGCGGTTACATAATACGAGTATTTTAATATCAGATCGAAAAAAACATATTATGAGAGCGTATCTATTTGCCGGAATCCGGTGGAGGTTTGGAAAAATTCTTAGGTTTTGTTTCCAAGCTGTAAGGCGCATCGCAAATTTTCTAGTGTGATGCGACACAACCAGATAAGTTTTCTTGGGACCCCGAATTAGGCCATCGCAAAGCCTAGTCATAAGATGCTGTCATAAGCATAGGTCGTAAGTATTGACTTGGAACTGGCTAATTCTTTGCAAGATTTTCCAGGCCGGAAGTCACACTGCTTTCGCTAAATTTTTGTGGACCGAAGAAGTTTTACGCGTTCACACAGTACACAGAATAGAATCATATAGCCGACATTAGGCAAACATATCCCTCAGAAGCAGGCGTTATCCATTGTCATCCTGCACAGACAGACGAGTTTGGCAGGGATGTCAAGACTAGACATCGCTCTATATAGCTCGTCTCTATAAATGCTGTCATAGGCAGCCTTAAAATCGATAAGCAGGTGGTGGGTATCAATCTGGACTTCTTGGGTTTTCTCCAGGATTTGCCGGAGTGTGGAAATCTAATCGATTGTAGACGTTCCAGGCGTGAAACCGCAGGTTGTTAACGATGGCTTCAATCAAATCAATCACAGAAGAAACGTGTTTTTATTAGTGGTTTTGTCAAATGAGTCCGGACTGAGTCCCGTTGAAGAGCGTGATGTAAAAAATCTTATCCGTTTAGTACAAACGGATCCATTTAAGACATCTACTCAAACTAAGCAAGAACTTAATCTACATGTAGACACTTCCACAATAAGACGGAGACCTGAAGAGGCTAAAATATTTGGCAGGAGCCCGAGAAAAGTGCCTTTGTTGCAATCCCGACACATCAAAAAGAGAATCAGTTTTGCTAAGAAACATTTTCATTGGCCTCTACACAAATGGCGAAATATTCTATGGTCAGATGAGTGTAAAATAGTTCTTTTTGGTTCAGCTGGACGAAGACAATACATAAGAAGAATGCTGAATATTATCATCGGTTTGTGACTCGTACGGTAAAGCATAGAGGGGCAAAAATTAATGTATGGGGTTCGTTTTACTACTATGGTCCAGGTCCTTTGTACTGGATTAAAGATACAATGGATGCAAAGCTGTACGTCAATATCTTGCAGACTGTTATTCTTCCATATGCTGAATGGAATATGCCGCTTAAGTGGGTGTATCACCAAGATAATGACCCCAAGCACACCAATAAATTGGCTAAAAATTGGTTTGGAATCAGTGGGATTAATGTCATGGAGAGCTCAGTCCCCAGATCTTAATCCCATTGAAAAATTATGGGCTGATGTTAAACAAGAGGTTTTTAAGGCAAAACCAAAAATGGTGAATTGTGGACTACAGTGCAATCTGCATGGGTAGGTAGGTATTTCGAGAGAGAGGTGCATGCGCCTAGTCGACTCTATATCATTTTGTTGTACTGCAGTTCTGACAAAAAAACCCATTCAACGAAGTGCAACATATTCAATTTTCAGTTTTTTTTTTAAATGAATTCAAGTCAAAAATGTAAGCCTTCATAAATAATACTGCTATTTTTTTACACACTTGTTTTTATCTGAAGCTTAATATTTTAGGATTTCTATAAGAATAGTTACTTAATTTCGAATTCAATACTAAGTCTTTAGAACATTATTCCATGTAGAGAAAGAAAAAATAAATAATTAAAATACAGGTGCTATAAAATTGGTTTTATTATAAAATAAAAAGTTAAATATCTAACACTGCTATTATTTTGCAGACGTTCCGTGTTGGGATACCCTTAAAATTTATTTTGGAGACGTTCATATGGCTGCTCATATGGTTTTTTCACTGCATCCACTCGTACGAAAACATGTGTACATGAGAACAAGGTTCCATTTGCGAAAGGTTAACTCCTGGAATGATGCGCGGAAGGAACGGGCTGTACCTGCCGCATTTGCTCGCGAAATTTTTCAACAAAGATTTGTGGGTCTGGTGAAAATTCTTCGTCGAAGAAAAATTGCCCCGGAAGTTTCAAAGCCATTCCATAAACTAGTTCTGCAGTAGTGGCTTTTAAATCCTCCTTGAAACTGGTACGCAAACCAAGTAAGACAGTAAGAAGAACACTTACCCAGTCTGATGTTTCTTGACACATTATGGAGGCTTTTAGCGATCTGTGCAACCGTTCAATCATGCCGTTCGATGCTGGATGGTAAGCAGTGGTCCTGACGCATGTGCTTCCGATAAGTTTTACCAGTGCATCAAATAAGATTGATGTTATTGTTTTAGGTGCTCCGAATCTGCATACCCAGCGTCTATTACAGTTTCAGCAGTTATGTCCTTAAGTGGTGTTGCCTCCGGCTATCTTGTAAACCGATCGATCATAGTCAATAGATATCGATAGCGGTATACTAGTGGCATAACAACTATAGTGACGTGGACGTGGTGAAATCTGTCGTTAGGGATCGGAATGTGCTGTGGTGTATTTTTGACGTGGCGATTTATTTTACTGCGTTGGCATTGAATGCAGGATCGAGCCCATGCAAGAATCTCCTTGCACATGTTTGGCCAAACAAAACTCGTGGAAATTTGACGTTTTGTAGCTTTTCCACTGGGGGGCGAAAGATTGTGTACGTTATCGAAAATCTTCTTACGGGGAATATTTGGCACAAAGGGACGAATGTCGGTATCTCCAACGTCGCAGTAGACAATTTTGTCTGTGCTTCCAATACGGAGTCCTCGCAGTTTTAGTGAAGAATTTTCTGGACCAGCAAGTAGTTGTTTTAGTTAGTCATCGTCTTTTTGCAATCGTGTTCCGATTTCCGATTAAAGGCGTGTACTAATGGGATGTGGTCGGTAATGATGATCAGTTCTCTGCCTTCAATGAGGTGGCGAAAATGTTTCACAGCTCTGTAAATGGCTAATAAATTCCCATCATAGGTTTGTATCTGCCTTCACGTGGGCTTATTTTTTTGAGAAAAAACCAAGCGATTGGAGTTGATTTTTCAAGTTTTGGTCTAATGCAGCTCCGATAGCTGTGTCTGATGCATTACAGCAAGGACAAGTAGTACATTTGGGTGTGGATGAGCCAGTTGAACTGAGTCCCTTAGCTTCTCTTTACATTCTTCAAATACTCGGCTGGCTTCGGAAGTCCATTGCACAGTACGCTGATCTCCTTTTTAGGCTCCAACTGTTAGGTCAACCAGCGGTGATTGTGTTATAGCTGCACCAAGTAAACAATTGCGATAAAAATTCCATGATCGCAAAAATTTTCGCAGCTGGTCCATCGTTTGAGGCTTTGGATAGTTCATAAGAGCTTCGACTCTATCAGTAGGAGGTTTGATACCAGATTTTTTTCTATGTCCAATAAGCAAGCTACAGTCTTTGGTGACATCACGGTGTAGCTTCACTAGTGGATGAACAGTGGAGTGTAAGGCCCAGAAGTCATATTGGAATGAAGGGATAGTTCTATTTTCTGTCTCGAAATAGTTTAACTTCCTCATTACGACTGACTCCAGTATCTTACTCACACAACAAAGTAAGGCGAATGGTCTATATCCTTCCACACTGTCGCGGTGTGTTTTTTCCAGGATGGGTATGATTTTCACTATTTTCCAGTTTCTAGGAAAATAGCTATTGTTTATGCAATTATTGAAAATAATTGTGAGGAAGAGAACTGCAAGGCTTGGAACTTTTTTTGGGCAACTGAGATTTCTGTCAACTGGTGATTGTACAAGGTCATCCTCTATCTCCATTTGAAATCGGTTCCAGTTGATTTTTCTAAAGTTGATATGTATCTTCTGTTGGCGATGTTCTAAGACAATCTTTTGGTTGAGCCGAATTTCCAACTCCACGCAAGGTGATCTGAGTCGCTTGGATGAGCCAAACATGAACAATTTTGAATTCAGGATGGATATTAATAATGCTGGATGTTGCCAAGAAGAAGTCGATTGTGAATGGAGTCCTTGGAAATGTCTTCTGGGGTTGGGACACGACTTCAAAGGAGTGTTGATGGGTGTTTCGGTTAAGTCAATTTACCAATGCCAATCCATGGGGTGAACACACTTCATCTTGCCAGAGGTTGTGTCGTGCATTAAAATCTCCTCCGATATTACAGTATGTGTGGTCGTTAGATATTCAACGAGTATTTGCATATCCCTTCGAATACTCTCAATTGAGGCTGTACACCTAACATAAGCGGATATACATAACTAATAAAGACTCGTTATTCTTGATGTTTATTATGACCACGGATACTTCCATCGAAGACAAATTTTGAATCCAAATCTGATTCCCTTTGAAAACGTTTCGAAGAAGGATTGCTGGACCTTTTTTCCCTTGTACCAGACTTGCCTTATTTACTCTAAAGGGGATGTATCCAGTGGTTGAGAAGGGGATCCTTTCCGAAAAATTTGTTTCCTGAAGTAATATGATATCGGGCTTCTTTGATTTAATAAAGAAATTCAGAAAAGCCCTCCTGTGGATAGAGTAAATTATTATTTCTAAGCTTATTTATGGACAACATAGTATACAAATCAGTCTGGTTAGAACAGGCGTCTTCGCCCTATTGTCCAGTGAAGCGTAGTTAGATGGAATAATCACTTTTGCTTTCTGAAGTATGGTGAAGAGATCTGTCAAAAATTCTTTCAGTATCTTCAAAAATACTGTTCGAAGACGTTGCTGTTTTTGGTACTGTTATTTTATTTGAAGTTGTTGTGTGTTTCTTGTTGTGATTTCCTCTGTTGATTTCCGTTATTGGTATTGTTGATGTTGGTGTCATTGAATCCTTGTTTTGGGTCTTCTTTGTTGTGCCCACAGCAATGCAGTCAGCGAAGTTCAATCCTGGCTGGATACCTTTAGCAGCCGACTCCCTGGCAAACACTAGTTGCTGCTTCTTTTTTACAGCTAGTTTGGCCTTTTATGCTAATTTCGCCTTATATTTTGGACAACCCCGATAGTTCGCTGGATGCCCAGTTGCCTAACAATTCGCTCAGAAAACTTTTTCGTCCTTCACTGTTCTAGGACAATTGGCTGGTCCGTGATTTAGGTTGCACTTGATGCACCTGTATTTCATGCCTTAGTTACTTGCAACATGGCCAAACTTTTGACAGTTTTTACACTGAGTAATGCCAGTGGTTTTGAATTTTTCCCAGTGTACCTTTTGATTCAAAAGATGTGTTTTTGTGTAGATAGCGGACAGTTCACACTGTTTTTCAACCTGAACCATAAAGTTGTTATATGTTTTGTCGGTACGAGTTGTCTTGTAACAACTCACTTCAATTACTGGGATTCCTTAGGTTAAGAGTTCTTCCTTGATCTCCTCTGCTTTATAGGAATAGTGAACTCTCTTCAGAACAAATAAGTTATTTTTTTCGTCCTTAGGCGTATATGTGTTGTATTCTAATTTTTTGAATTTTAGGAAGTCCTGAACTGCCTTGTGGTCAATCCTACTCCGGATTGTGATAACAGATTTAGAAGCACTAATTTAATGCACTTTTAAATTTATTGCTTTGTTAAGTTCCGCAATATTAATCGGTGGCATGATGGTTGACTTTTTGGTTTGGGTGTTGTCATCAGATACCTTATTTGTAGATGGCGTAGTAGTGGCAGTAGGTCTTTGGTCAGATTTTACGCTAATAGCTTGGAATTCTTCTTCCAAACTATGGATGTCTTCAAGAAGCTCCTTCTGTTTGTCTTCTTCTAACTGACTTTCTGAGTCCGTTTCATTCTCTACTTCCTCCTCCATATCTATTTCCCCGGTTTGCTTAACGTTGCGTTCTTTGATGGCAGTTTCGTTGTATTTTCTAGTACGGATTTCTAATATGGATTGAAACTAGAAAATTGCTTCCGTGGGTCTGCATACCTGTCTTAATTCGGGATTTAATGTCTTGGTAAGCCAGGTATACGGCATCTTTTCTCCTCTCTTTTCTACACATTTGGGTTGGGTTATTCCGATGTAGTTACGAAGAATATTTAAATTAGTTTTCCTGTTTTCAGCAAAAATATAATAAAAAATTGTATGATTAATAAATAGTTTTTATTTTGTAATTGAGTATTCAAGTATCACGAACGTTCGGCTACAAAGTCGAATGATGAATGATATAAAAATGAGTGTGACTCACACAAGATTATATACGACATAGCACAGATGTCGGTCGCAGGTCCCGTCGGCATCGTCTCATCAGATTTGTACAAATGGTGAATACTCGTAGACAGTCGAATGTTATCGGCTGCTATTCTTCGCGCCTCGTGAAGCTGTTTTTTTCGGCTGCCTGTTACCCGTGGCAGTGGTTTTCCCTGCAATTAGGTTTACTCTGCAAATGTGGTCTATGGCCATCTGGGTGTCGTTTGTTCTTTGGGATTTGCGCGCACTGCTGTTTTATCGCTAGATTGTAGGCTGCTCAATGTTGGCATGCACGATAATGTTTATTTTACGTCGATTTTACCCACATATGCAGGAGATTTTATTTTCCAAAGTTTAGCATTGTCCCTCCGATAATGTCGCAAAAACAGAACCCATGCTCTCTTTAGTATTATAGTAGCCAGCGAAATTTACCAGCTGCACCACGCCATCCCTAAGAGGTGAATAGTGATCTACAATAGTCCAGGATAAAAACGATACATAAAAAATAAGTACCGAATCAAAGAAACTCAGCATTAGAAAGAATATAATGTAAAAATTGAAATTTCACCTTGAACCTTAATATATGGACCATAATTTTTATGAGCGGAACTTACTGACTTACTTAGGTAAACATATGTACCTAATGTACATTCCCAATTTTGTTCAAGACCACAGCATCACTCAGTTGCCACCATAGATGAACTAACTTAGATGTCAAACTCTACTAATACTTTTGCAAACCCTTAACTTTCGCACAGATCCACTGTAAGTGAATTACCAACTCTTTTACATCTCTATAACATGCCAGTATTTGCTAGAATGAGAGCAATTTACAAGTAAAGTTGCTAGAATATGTGTAATGTGGACGACGTTTTTTGAGTGAAATAGCCATGAATGACAATTCACACGTATTCACAGACAAGGTCATACGGATAAAGACGATCAGTAGAAAACCGGTTTTGATTTTCTAATATCTGAAAAGTTTGCCATCTATGTTAGTTTATCTATGGTTTACTGGGTTGAAAAATGTGTTGTTAATTCACTTACAGTGTGTCTGAGCGAAGCTTAAGGGTTTGAAATAGTATTAGTTGAGTTTGACATCTAAGAGAAAGAGAGATACTAAACTATAGATGTTTGCAGGTTACATTAACTAGGAAATAAAGATCTCGAATTGGCATTTCATAACCGAGTTGTACGGGTTAGGAAAGAATCACGATATTTAAATGTGCGTCCGAAAGAAGAAGAAGGTAAACTGATGGGTATTCATAGCGAGCATTATTGATGAGCATTCATACGGTTGAAAGTTAGAAGAGTTGGAATGCTACTGGCGATTGGAATCGGGCATTGATGGTGAAAATAGCGATAGAAAAAGGTGAAACAGGAGACACTGGAGGATATCAATTGACTGAGTGATGTTAGCATCACCTATGAGTTTTATCACATGGTTTTGAACCATCTCTTGCAGGCGAAGTAATGTTATAGGAGCACCCGACTAGATGTGGGCATTATTCTCCAATTTAAGTAGGATCAATGCCTTATAGATTGAGGCCAGATCTGAGGGGGTGAAATATTTCTTACACCACTTGAAAAAACCTAGACATTTCACAACATTTTCGGCGACATCAAATATGTGGCCATTCCAACGTAGGTTGCATTGTCATTGATAAACATAGCGAGAATTAAAACTTTTTCGGTTTCGGCGATGAAAGTGGATAATGGTTGTGTGTTTCTTTAAAGGCAGCAAACAACATTGTGTTTTAGAAGCATTAAACTCCACTCTGTTAGTGATGCTAGCATACGCTGTCGTTCTCGTTCTACAGCCGAAGAGCAAGGACGTGAGTCCGGGAACGAATATGAAAGGTAGAGAGTACTGTTGTCAGCAAAGGAATATAATGGACTAGAAGTAGCAGACAAGATATCATTCTGTCGAAAACAGAACGGAGAGCTGGGACACACCAGCATTTATTCTGTGAATATCAAACTTGAAAGAGATTCGTCGGTCCCAAATGCACGCATTTTCACCAAACGAGCCTGATGCTAAACTGTGTCAAATGCCTTAGATATATCAAGTGCAACTATTTTGCTTTCACAAAATGCCATCAAATTACCAGTGGACTTCTTGCTACGAAAACCGTACTGCCAGTCATTGAGGAGTTTTCGTGTTTCCAGATATTTTATGAGCAGGTAGTTTATCAGCGTTTCCATGAACTGGGAAAGAAGGGACGTAAGTGCAATGGGTCTGTAGAAGGAGAGAGAAGAACATTCGGCTTTTAAATTCGGCTGGATAAATGCTGTTCTCCATCTGCTGGGAAAGAGTCCTAAAGAGTACCCCTAAAAAGAATCAATCGTATAAAGATCGCATATAGTAAATGTAAATCTATGAAGAATTTGAGTTTTTCTGATCCTGCTAATCAAAAACTCAAATTTTGATTTCGTTGCGCAGTGCGAAAATTGTAAATTCGGATCGGCTGTAAACGATTATACACAGAGGTAGTGCAGGGTGATTAAAATGAGGCGAAAACTCCGCAGTCTTTTGTGATACAATAATAATGCTTAAACTCAAAGTTTTGCCATGCACGACAGTAGCGTGTCCCGCTTTCACTTGAGGATTGCATTGATTTACGACTAGCATACGATGAAAAGTGATAAAATTATTATAAATATCATCGCGTGTCCTTAAACGTGATCTTATATGAAAACTGAGCGTACCATATTTGTGAAAATCTCTATGTTGAGAAAATGGTATTTAAAAATTTAACGCTGATCCCATCAGCTTATATTGCTATGTTCAAAAAAGGTTGTCCGAAAATTTCATCCACAATTAAAAAATAATTGGATCACCAAATAGGGTAGTACGTGGAATAATATTAAGGTTCGATACTTTTACTAAGACTTTTTTCATTAGATTAAAACCTTTATCATATGAGAATGCACTCGGGACTATCGGAAGCGGATAAGGATATTTACATTCTACAAAATAACGGTTTTTTGAAAGATATTTGGTTTCATTTACGTATGCCAGATCTGAAGGTGAGATTAATATACGAGTATTATATAAGCTGTACAGCAAAATCAACCTAGTAAATATAAGGGGTAATATGGCCTCGACATAAAGGGGTGGTTGTTCTTGACCAGAGGGTCATTGCGTCAGAAAAACACTTCATCTTAGATGGGATGCACAAGCAGAAGGAGTCTAACTAACTGGACTAACTTGGAGTAGGAACCTGCAGGCAGTTAACTAGATCAAACCAGCAACAAAAAGTCTTCTTTTTTATTATATTTGTCCTATAAAAACTAAAGAAGAGATTTGAACATAATCATAACAAATTTAAGGAAGCCTTTTTAATTATACGAGTAGAATCCAAAGTTATAGTATTCAAACGACGGGCATCGTAAATGAAAATATTTTCTTAGTTTAATCAGTATGTTCAATAAAAAAACAAGTTAATTTTAAATCAAGAAAATCACCGACACTCATCTATTAAAATCTTCTTCCAGTGCACTGTAAATAGTCGGCCTATGCTAACCTCAGGCATTCAAACTCGATTGCCATTATGTGATCATCATTCTTTTTACTGCGGCAAATCTGTGTGCTTAGCAAACTTAGAAAAGTTGTTATATACGGAAAAAATATCCATTATCAAAAAACTAGTTTCATAGTGGCATTGAACGTGTTCGGTTCGAACCTGAAGTGAATCGGAAATTAATAATAACGAATATCATCCAAGATGGGTCGACCGACTTTTTTGACTGTTTTATTAATTTTACATCTCGTATTGGTAGAAGTTCGAGGTGCTGGGTTGATTGAAACATTTGGTTGGAAACAATTGGACTATGAGAATAGTGGGGATGTGGACGAAGGTATAAAAAAAAATCTAGCTTCTAAGTTATTTCTTTCAATTTGATAAGGAAATACAAAATTGTTTTCAAATACTCGTACTTGAAAATGAGAGGAAAATAACGAAGCAAAAAAATCTTGGCTAAGATTAGTAGGATTGATTTCATGATTACATAAGCGATAGCAAACCTTAATTTATGAGTGCCTTGTTAAATGTATTCGTAGAATTAAAGTTTTCGCTCCTAAATTTAACTAATGACATGAGAAATCAATAAATAGTTTTTTTTTTCTGATCGTGAAACTCGTGCCAAAGATCTGGATAATTATTATAACATAGCATAAGTAAATCTTCACTTATGCAATTAAATTCAATGACGATTATTTATTCCGTGAATTGTCAGAGATTCGTGTTATTTAACGTTGAAAACATTACAATGTATGAGTAATTGGAGGGCTTATTATTAACAGTATTCAGTATACTACAACACAATACATATATGTATAAATGTATGTTTGTATATCCATTTTGATTGCAGTTTTTGTTATGGTTCATTAAATTTTCGTTTCAATAATATTGTAGGTACATATATTTTTTTAAAACCACCTGAATAAGGTTCCGTATTCAATGCATTGCTCTTAGTCAATAACAACATTAATTTAGGATAATTTTATACATAGTTTGTGCCATACTATTAGAGGTGTCTATTTTTGATTAGAACATTTAATAATTTTTATATTTATGGCTGGATTCGTATGTATTTTCTAAGAATTAATTCTTAGCAGCTTTTTACCTAGGTTTGTATGTAAATAATTTTCTTGTTCTCAATTGTTTTAAGCTTGTGTAGGGAATCATAGAAGCATTTAAAAAAAATAAGTACCTACATAATGCAAAGGTTTTGTTTTAATAGAGTTCAGTTAGTCATATCGTTACTGTGGAAGAAGACTGACACAAGTCCAAATATAATACATTAACTTGGAAAAACTGTTGTTGAATGATATTTCAACACAATTTAGATGCCAATATTTTCTTTACCTTTCATATGGGAGAAAGGTGTCGACTTATTGTCAGTGGGGATACTCCCATGCTTTGTGCAATCTAACGCACCGATTTCGTTGGGTCCGCATCGACCGTTGCTCTTAAAACATCGTCGTCAACTAACGTTTCCGGCTTCCTACGTTTTTCATTTTCGAGGATGAAATCTCCCGAACGGAACTTTCCAAACTAACGTCGTATAGTGCGTTCGTTTACCGCTACATTCTCAAATGCGTCATTAATGTTTTTAATCGTTAACTGCCGACAGCATGATAAATAATTCCTAGAAAAAAAAATAACGGTACTTGTAACGAACCCTAAGATTCTCACACATCAAGCAGAGGTACCACTTTATTTTATAAAAAAAGAAAATTCAACGTTCTGGCACAGACGATCACTCGAGAACTTCTTATTTCCGACTGAACGGAAATTGGACATTTAACGTCATGAATTTCATGAATTTTGGTCACGGTTGCAGTAATCCTGTTTGGATTGCTACTGGTCGCGAATAGTGAGCTACCTGGAAAGTTTTAGTGATTCATCACTTGAGGCTATCCATGAGCCATCGATTTTTTTCAAACAGCTAGGCATCATAGGATTTGTAGAGAGGATTTTTCTTAGCTGAGATGCCTCAGAAGCTTCTGTAATTTTGTCAAAGAATGATCTCCAGGACTGTCGCTTTGCCTTTTTCAGTTCTTTTTTATATATTTCAAGGGATTCTTTGTATGAGCCCCAGTCAGTCACTTTTCTTGTGCTTTTTGCTAGGTTGAAAAGTTTTCTGCAAACATTTCTAAGCGGTCCCAGCGCTGTGTCCACCAGTGCGGATTTTTCTTGCCTTTAGGTTGAATAAGAGGGCAGGAAGCAGCCATAGCCTGATTCAGAGCCAGGGTGAATTCCTTGACTTTCATGTTAAGCTCGTTAGTGTTTCTGACAGTATTCCTCGGTATTTTGGCCCAGACTGAATTGGATGTATCTGTGGTCTAAAAATGAGTGTTCAGACGATACCATTTAGTTCTTTAGCATTTGAGTGATGGTGTCGGAAACAAGGGTGAAATGTAGCACTTCCTGTCGGTTTCTTGTTATAAAACTAGTCTCATTGGCCAACATAAGCCGGTGTCAGCCAATAGGAGCCAATAGGTTAAGTCGGGGTCGCTAAGGTTGGGAAGTAAAAATTCATTAAGCCTACCTTTCAGTAATATATAAGTTCTAATCTTACCTTCGTCTCTTATATAGAGCGGAGCCTATACACTTGTCCCAAGTCCAAGACGCAGAATAAGTGCGGACGAAGCATTTTTTGAGTGATGGAGATAAATCTGGAGAAACCGTACAAATTACCACGGTGCTGTTCGAGTCCTGCGATTCTGAACATGTATCAAAGAGTCCATATTCTTCCCCTGATCGTAAAGGATCTCTTTTTAGTTTGCCATCGGTTACCATTTCCGACAGAGTGTCAGAAGAGGAGACCGATGGCTTAGTTGTCGCCTCGGATAAATTGGAGTCGTCGCTATCCATTTCTGGAGAGGACATCGACGCTCCAAGAGCTTAGGTCGTATTTGCAGTTTCAATTAAAGGAAGAGGAGATTGTTTATCAGCATCCAGCTCATTCTTTTTATAGACCCTTAGGTGATTTGGCTCGGAACCGAACCGAATCATGTCACTCTAAGGGGTTAAGGGACTCCTTATTGATCATACTTAACGCGCATCTACAATATAAGGGCCCCTTAGTTCTTTCAGTTTCCTGACTTTCCAGTCGTGAGTCGGAAAGGTTGGGTTGCTGAGACTGATGATCTCCAGAATAATTTTTGGAGAGGAGGGTTCACCTGGGATACAGGTGCAGGTTCTAGGTCTTCTAGGGATATCCTTTAGTTTCGTGACTCATCTGGAGAACTTCTCGAGATTCATTCACCTTATTCAATATTCAGCCTCTACAGCTCGACAAGTTCGATGCTCAGGGTAGAGGTTCTTCGTGCCTTACAAATAAGAGAATTTTATCGTGCCGAAACTATGCATTAAAATTATACTTCAACGTACTGCAATGAAACAGAAATGTCTTTTTGCTTCTGTTTTCAGAAGAATGGATAAAGTCAGCTACAGTCGAAATAGTGATAGCAAGAAATAAAGTCGTATTTGGATCTAATCGTTTTTGTGCTGAAAATGGCTGCAAGTGCAGAAAAGCATAAGTCACGCGAGTTAAATGTCTTTACTAAATGTGAACCCCTCGATATGATTCTTATTTAGTTCCTTGGTAAAACTCAAGCATGCCGTTCAAGCGTCGACGCAAGTGAAAGCTTTCAAAACAATCGAATTATTGCTTGCTGTGACATCGGTTGTTATTGGTTGATGACCGCTTTGAATGAAGCTTCATTTATTTTGGCTTTACTGAGCTGGCATATGTAACTCCTTCACGGTATAAATAAGACTTTTCCTTACTAATAAAATTATTTACAATAGTTCCATTCATATTTCTTTTTCTCAACCTGACTATTAAAAAAATTACAAATAAACTAAAAATTATTCCAAATATTGAATTATTGTAATTGAATATAAAATATTCTTATGACATTCTAGTTTTAAAACTTCATTAACGCTCTGAAGGTTTTGTACTAAATTATCTACTTATAAGAGTATGATTATACATTCTGCCGAGAGAAAAGAATCTGTCATTGATTAGAAAATATCTCTTGATAAAATTCCATTTCAGACTTATAAAAATTAAGGAAAATATTTTTATTTAAAGTAATATTCCTACCACCGCAGTTCTGTTTTCATATTCGTGTACTACATTTTGAATTAATAATGTTTCATTGTTTAAAGATTCAATTCTGGTTCTATAATTATAAAATTAACATTTATGTTTTTAAATATTTTAACATAAAGTTTTCTTTATAACTAAACCTTTTATTTGCTTTTGTAACAATTTGTGATATATATTATCTTCGTTCACTTCTAAATAATTTTTATTTAGCAGTGGAGTGATAAGTTTTAGATCTGTTTTTATATAGTTTTTAGGTATTTTAATAGCAAAAATTATGAATTAATTATGAATTGTTATTATTTCTAGTATACATGGATTGATATTAATTTGTAAAAGTCGATTTCGTACAATTTAATTTGTTGTGTCTTCTAATTTCGGTGTAGGCAATATTGTCTTGAATTTGATATATTTTGATTAAAATATTTAATTTTAATATTTGATATCAATAAGTTGAATGTCTTCTTAGTTAATCATTTCTTCGCTTAATTAATTGGGGTACATATAATATCTTTTCTTTCTATCTTCTGCTATTGCTACTTTAACTTTATTTAATGAATAATTAAAATGTGTACTGATTGAAATTTATTTAGCGATTTTTGTAATGGTGTTATGATTAGTTTTTTAATTAACATCTTATTTATCTAATATCAGTTGCCAATGAACGACAGCATTGTTTTCAACAACAAATAATGTAAAGTACTTATTAGATGACTCTTCTATTTTGTTGGACATTTTTCTGAATTATAAAAAAAAATAACCTTTAAAATGTAAAATTACTTCATTCAGTGAATTTTAATTGTCCATATCTATCGTTTTAATATTAGTTTCAATTTGAGTTAGTACCTAGTCCTGCCATAAGTTCTGTTAAACGCTATAAAAAAAACCAGTATTCAAATTGTATTCAAAATTGGTTCATTTATTAGACCACAA
The DNA here is from genome assembly GCA_949129095.1 of Volucella bombylans. Classification (NCBI taxonomy): domain Eukaryota; kingdom Metazoa; phylum Arthropoda; class Insecta; order Diptera; family Syrphidae; genus Volucella; species Volucella bombylans. The sequence continues at coordinate 128,489,804 of OX422140.1, read as the reverse complement.
TATTGATTATTAAATCACATCCTTAAAGTCAGTGTAGCTACCTACTTTTTTAATCTAGTACAGTCCACTAAAGGACACGAGTTTTCTTGGTTTGAGTTTTTTCTCCTTCGCTAGAAGTTGAACCGTCGAGGTCGAGAGCAATAAATTTTATCTTGTTGAAACTAAATCGCGGAGTTTGTGTTACTTTCGGCCTAACACTAAGAATAAGAAGAATTGTTTTAATGTAGGATACTTATCGTTGATACCGTACTAAATCTTAAATCTTCTTCTTTTATACTTACAATTATAACAGGTTTAATATTTTCTGAAATTAATTTATAAAAAGACTATGCAGCTTTTTTTTAGTTTTAATTAAGGTATCTACTTCCATATATTGCTGTTCCTGTCTTCTTTGACAAAAAGAAGATGAAAACTGCGACATATACCTCCGCGATTGTTATCGATGGCAAAAGCAGCGCCTATTTGGATGCGGATTCGTTATTAGAGGCAGACTTAGGCAAGAAGTATTGGGTTTCCGTTACATATGTTAACAATAGTCATCAACATGAATCACCGAAAAATACCAACGCATCGGTTGGCATTGACCTCCCCAGTGCATATCAAATTAAACCAAAAACAAAACCGCGTGCTTGGTAATTTGAATGACACAAACAGCGGTCATTCGCATTAGCCGATTTTTGTTAGTGAAGAGTGTGAACTAATAAAACTGTTTTAAATAAATAAAACAAAAAAGAAGAAGAGAAAGATGACGACACCAAAGATAGCTTCTTCGAGCTCTTGGACAAGACCATAGATGAACTAGCATAGATGGCAAACTCTACTAATACTTTTGCAAACCCTTTAACTTCGCACAGACACAATGTAAAGTGAATTACCGACACATTGTACAAGCCGGTAAACATTTAGAATTTACTAGAATGAGAGCAATTTACAAGTAAAATTGCTAGACTGAGAGCGATTTGCACGTAAAGTTCACTATGTGTGTGTAATGTGGATGATGATTTTTGAGTAAAATGGTCGGGTTTTGTGTAAGATGGGAGGAAAATTGACATTGATTTACATGTGTTCACAGACAGGGTCGCTTGAATAGGGGATTTCCAATATCTGGAAAATTTGCCATCTATGTTAGTTCATCTATGATTTTACATGTCTCAAGATTTGCTTTTTCACTAATTGAGGCTACGACCATTTGCAGTTAACGCCTATGTCCACCTCGACCAACATTTTGTGACGAAGTTATCCGTTAAAAGGAAATCCACGACTGAAGGAGTTCGACATCACTCCAACAAGCTGGAGTAAATACGATCACGTTTCTCGCAGACGTGTAGGACTCCTCCCGCCACGACTGCTGGTTCACACATAGTAGAGATCACGACAGCCAGACATTCGAGTAGTACCCTAGCCCAGTTCACGACTCCGTGTGAACCCCCCATTACGAGCAGTGCCCTCGCTGTGATATTAAAATTTTCGTCCGCGACTTCAATGCAAAGCTAAGAAAATAGGGCATCTTTGGTAGTACTGTTGGAAAGTATAGACTGCACTCGACTTTGCGTGGGGGGAAACATTGTCGTATCTAGTACGCTGTTCCCACATCTCGATATTTATAAGGGGCTTGAAGAACTCCGGTCAATCAGCGTTAACCAGATTGAACACATTGCGATTTTCGAACGTTCCGAGGGGCCAAATCGACTCGGACTATTAACTTGTTGTATCCAAGGTACAGTTCCGGATATCCCGAACATCGCAAAAGCAGGTTAGTACTGTGAAGAAATTTGACAACAGACGGCTACAATCGCAAGAGATTGCCAAATCCTTTGCATATCGAGTCTCCCTTAATCTCTTGAGAAACTCTATGCCGACAGAATCAAGTATCGAAGACCAGTGGCAACATTGCCAAAAAGCCATCAGAGATGTCGCCTATGATGTGATGGGTTTCACTCGGCCACCACAATGAAACCCTTAGTTTGAGGACGACTACCGGCAAACACATGTAGCTAAGCAAGATGCATGCAAAGCTTGCATGCTCTACGAGCAGAAGGAGACGAACACCGGCTTCTTAGGAGGAAAAAGAAGGATCACGAGAAGCTAGTGGTAAAGGATTTTGAGAGATGCTACTCCAGGACTGAGATACGGAAGTTTTACCAAAAGTTAATAAAAAACATGCCACGGAACCGAAGCCTGTAGAGACGAAAATGGAACGTATCAGTAGAGTCGCAGTCGATACTGAGGATTTGGAAAGAGCATTTCTGTATAACGCCGATGACAAACCATATAGCGCTGTCAGGCAGAATGAACCTTTCAACTTGGATGATGTAGACTAACAATTCCGTCTAACCGATAGTGAGATATCGTGAAGATAATCAAATCTAAGCTCAGGTCCAACAAAGCTGATGGAGCGGACGGCCTGACTGTCGAGCCCTTCAAAACGGTAAGGTAAGGAGCGTACACCAAATCATCTGTAAAATGTGGTCGGACGAAAGTATGCCAGTAAATGAAATCTCAACATTGTTTATGCGATCCTCAAGAAAGTGCTACTGCAGATCTACGACAAAACCTATGGGCTCCAAATCCTACATCAAGGTCGGCAAAGAACTCAACGAGACCATTGATGTCATAAAAAGATTTAGACAAGGCGATACGCTGTCATGCGATTTTTTTATATCTGTCTTGAAATAATGGTGCAAAACTCACGCGCCAAAACAAGAGGCACCGTCTTTCAAAACTCCGTCCAATTACTCGCATACGCCGATGATATTGACATAATTGGAAGAAAACAGCGTGATGTCAGTGGCGCTATCACGAGTATTGAGATGGAAGCGGCGAAAATGGGTTTAACCGCCAATAATGGTAAGACCAAATATATGCTGTCAACCAGAAAGAATATCCCACACCGACGTCTCGGACAGAACGTCACCCTGGACAGATATAACTTTGAAGTAGTAAAGGACTTTGTCTACCTAGGCACCGCTATCAATTCAGATAACGACACCAGCCCTGGGATCAAACGAAGAATAACTTGTCCCAATCGCTGCTTCTTTATGCTAAGAAGGCAATTGACTAGCAAAGCCCTCTCTCGAACAACAAAAGTGACTCTAAATAAGACCTTAATAATCCCAGTCCTGCTTTATGTAACTTCATCAAAAATGGATAAGGGTGTTTTAAGAGGAAAATTCTTCGGTTGATTTTCGGTCCCGTCTGCATAGACAGTGAGTGGAGGAGGAGATACGAGTACAACGAACGGGCTTTACAGTGACATCGACTTAACCGGAAGAGTGAAGGTGCAACGACTGAGGTGGCTGGGTCATGTAGAGCAGCTGGACACCAATTCTCCGGTCCGAAAAGTCCGCGAATACGCGCCGGAAGGACAGCGCAGCATACCACGACTCAGGTGGCGTACGCAAGTATAAGAAGACCTCAGGCAAATTAGAGTGCTAAACTGGAGGCAGCTAGTTAAGGGTCGAGTTGGCTGGAGATGCTTGTTGATTGAGGCCCAGGTCCACCCCGAACTGTACCGCTACCTCAAGTAAGTAAATCTATTTTGACAGTCATTTTCATTGTTATTTTGCCTAATAGCTGCTTATTTAACTGATTGTCTGTTTTTGGATTTGTATTCAAATTTGGTCTAAATTTATTCGATTATATGTCAATGCTTCCTTTATTCTGTTCATGTTTAAACTACGTTTTTCTGACCTGCTGTTATGTCTTTTCTAGTTTGACGAACTTATGTACTTATTATGCCTGCTGCCTTAGCTAAAACCTTAACACATATATATCCTTGATCCTTTACCTTTTATTAATTGTTGAAATATGTAACGCGTATAATTACTATATGTCTAATGCAACATATTCCTCCCACGTTTCTACGTTGCTGTGCGTCACTTGTGCGGTTAGCTAAATTTTGCGAAACTTACAACCATTCAACAGCATGCTCTATTTTAGATCAAATCGTTAGTAAGGCCAAAGTTTGCTGAGTAATTCAATTATTGTTCTTCTTTGAACTTCGAACTTCGGCTGAGGGTGTATTGCTTTTTGAATTGGATTCTCCGCCGATCTTCGTTGAACATGATAAACTAGCTGTTTTGCTCAGCCTCAAGTTTGTCTATTATCGGTTTCTCAATGTGGTGCCTTCCGCATATGTGTGTATTTCTTTTTGAATCATGCTTTGTTACACCAGCTGACATTCGTTTTTTTTAATTTTTCTTTATGTTTCTCGTACATCGTCCAACATGCCACACATATGTTAAGGACGGGCGAACAACTGTTGACACAAAACACAGCGAAGATTTCGCGCCATTTAAGCTATCGTCATCGCAATTTTCTCGGTTAACGAAAGAGTCTAAGTTTTTAAATCACCTTGATCCTGTCCAATAAAATTATCAATTACGTTTCTAACTTCTATCAGATAGGTGCACCCATTTCTTTCGCCTTTTGACCTAACATACTAGTACTACTGTAAATTTGTGTCATTATACCGACATTACACTAAAAGCGGCATACCTAGTTATGTATTGCAGTTTTAATTTTATCTTACAAGACATGCAGGGCAATATTCAATGTTCCGAATATGACGAATACGATGCACCAAATGCTTCAAAACACCAAGATTGAGTTGTGCATTAACTGTTTGAGCCAATGGAATGAAGTGTTTGTCTACAATGCCCTTGGAATCGTAAAAGAAAATCAACATTGTCTTCACATTTGACTTCTACAAATGAGATTTTTCGGGTTTTCGCTCGTCTGGCGCCTTCTCCTCGGTACTTTGGCGCTTGGTTTCTGGATCGTGTTGAAAACACCACGTTTCATCACCAGTCACAATGTTGTAAAGGAAGATTTTGTTCTTTTTGGTCCCTTGATGATGTCCTTCGAATGTTGAATTCTGAGAAATTTTTGGTCGTGAGTAATATTTGTACCGTTGACACAAACACACTCTTATTTATTCATCTAAATGTATGAAATCAGTGAAGGTTCTACCTTTCCGACGCATGTAATTACCAATAGATGGCCTCACTAGAAATACCTATTTTTAAGAAGTCCTGTTTACTTTGGAACGGACTTTGTAGGTTCTACATAGAAATTTTGTTAAAATCTGATAATATTTTCAAGTCTTGCTCTGATACTTGGGGGCTGGTTATTTTGCATCAAAAGCTATGTTAAGTCCACAAGACATCAATGGGGTCTGGAATTGCCATCTTCATGTTGAACAGTTTTTCAAGTTGTCTCTTACTATCAATTATACACTTTTATGATTGCCTTGATATAACCCATAGTACTTAACCGAGCGATATTCACTGCACTGTATTTTATTTCAGTTTTCTTGGTCATAGTTTTATTTTATATTATTGTATCCATGTAAATCGCTAAATTTTATTTTTAATCAGTCCAATTTATAATCACTCCAAATTAGTGCATGAACAAACAAACAAATATACGTAAAAGCTTTATGTAAGAGCTTACACAATTTTAGTATAAAAGTAAGCATCAGTAGCAGTCTTGATCACAGTACATACATACATATATCAATTATAGATGAACTAATATAGATGTTGCCATCTTTCAGATATTGGAAATCCAAAATTATCTTTCCACTGATCGCCTCTAACCTTGTGACCATAGATGAACTAACCTAGATGCATAGATAAACTAAACTAGATGTCAAACTCTACTAATACTTTTGCAACCTTGCAACCCTTAACTTTCGCACAGACATACTGTAAGTGAATTCCAACACTTTTGCATCTTTATAACTTTGTCAAAATTTGCTAGAATGAGAGCAATTTACAAGTAAAATTGCTAGAATGAGAGCGATTTGCACGAGTGTGTGTAATGTGGATGACGTTTTTTGGTTCAAATGGGCGTGGTTTGTATAAAAAAGGAAATAAATTGCCATTGATCACAATTCACACGATCAGTAGAAAACCGGTTTTGATTTTCCAATATCTGGAAAGTTTGATATCTAGGTATAGTTAGTCTATTATAAATTATAGTCTGTACCAATTCAGTTTGAAAACGGTCGATTGAGCAGAGAGAGGATTTAAGAGAACAAAAATGGTATGAAAGAGTAAATGTTTTTGCCTGAAGTTTACAATGCCTAACCCAACTTTATATTTTTATGAACTAAAATGCTGTTGCATAAATTACTTTAATCTTTTTATTATGGGGTCGATAAATTTCAACGCTTTTAATATGTAATGCTACCTATTATCTAGGGTGGGAGTGGCAAAAAATTCAGGGCATAGGTTTATTTTTTGAATTTGTATACACTAGTCCGATCGTAATTGATTAGGTTTTCAACGTTTTTTATGGTTTTATTATTTGTAGTTTAGGTTTAAGTACCTGTGTATGTGGCGTGAGTTAAGATGTAAGAAAAATATATGTACACATTAAGATTGGGAAAATAAATAATTCATGCATATTGATATGTACATGCCTATGTCAATACTCAGATTAGAATATAAGTACCAATAGAGAAGACGAGATGTTACTTATAAGTAGACTGATAAGGAAGTAGTACAAAAACAGAATAGAATTAAGAACAAGTGTCTAATGCATAGTCAGATGTGTAGCCGAGAAGAATACAAAATTATAAAAGTAAATTGTATTTTTTTATTCAAAATTGTGCAGTGAATCTTTATTTCAAGTTGTGCAGTGAAATCGTACAGTGATTAGTTATTCAAATAACTAAACACTACCACCAAAGAATATAAAATTATTCCAATTAACCACAAGAGGTTAATTAATTGGGGGCTCAACCGGGGTAGAGGTTACGAGTACGTAGTTAAAAATCCTCTATGCACGCCGAACTCTGAACATCGTTAGCTGAAAATATCGAACCAAGGAGCAAGCATCGAGGCGAATCCTAGCAGATCGATCATCTGAAGGCTTCGAAAAATAGCAAGGACAAATCCAGCGTCCATCATCATCTTTAAGACGAAAAATCGAAGATCATCCTTCAACAAGTAACATAGAATTGCAGAAAGGTATTTACAGTTAAAATAAATAATCTAAAGTTGTTAAGAAAATAATAAGAACTCATATAATCAAGTAGTATTGCAAAGCTACAAGGAGAATTTTCCGAGAATTCCCTTCTATCCTTCTATCAGATAATCGAGGTAGCTAATACAAATACAAAGTGCAAGAAGTTATTAAAAAATTTTACGGGTTAAAATTAAAACCTGACAAAATGAAGGCAACAATGATGGCACAAATAGAAGTATTAAGCCAACAAGTAAATGCATTACAGACGGAATTGAATATAATAAAAACACCAATACAAATAGAAACTTATACAGATCGTGAAACAAGATATACCGATCTTAAAGAAATTAAACTGGAAGTATTCAAAAGTTTATCACATTTTTCTGGTAATGCAAAAGAATATCGTACATGAAGACGTAATGCAGTTAGAGCATTCAAAATTTTAAAGAATTTTGAAGATCATCATATCTTCACAGAAGCATTAGTAATCCTGGAAAGTAAGATATCGGTACCAGCTTCAGAAGTTTTGATAAATAGCAATACAACATTTAACTTTAATGCTATTTAGGTTAGGTTGACCTTATGGCGATAAACGATCTTTATACGAGTATGTATTGGAAAATTAATTAACCTCAATACGACAAGCAAGTACAACACTTACTGATTATGATGATAAAATTAATGAAAAATTAAATTTTGGTGTTAAATAAAATAGAAACTTTATATACAAATGAACATGCTGTGAGAGCATTAAACACAGAAGCTAAATTAAAAGCTATAAGAACGTTCATATTAGGAATAAATAGTATGACAACAAGAAACCTATTATATGTTCAAGCACAACAAACGAAGCATTCGCATTCGCATTAGCACAAACCGCTTACCATGGTATAAAATATCAACAACTCGAATATCAGCCTTTTAATATAAAAAATCAAAATCAAAATCGTAATCATAATCCGCCCAGGAATTATTTGAATACAACACAAAATTCGAATCCACAATATCCTCAGAAGCAATTTATAAATTTCCAACCTCCTAACGGAGTAGAACCAATGAAAATCTGTTCTTCTAGTAGATTCAGAAGATCTATGCAACAACCATTCAAATGAGAAAGAGAGAACTCTTCAGCCAGATTCAAACCTCCGATGAAAAATCAAGTTGAGGATGCAGATAAAGTTAATGTATCAGAAAATGAAGAACAATATTCAGAACATACAGCGGCAGCTTTTTTACATTGTCAAAGGGCTTGCCGATGTTAGACCTCAAAACTTCGGATGGCAAGTCCAACCTAAATATGTTGATTGATAGTGGTAGTACTAATAATTATATTAGTAATAATTCTACGATAGGAAAAAATGTAGTATTATCAAAGACAATATCAACTCAAACGATGCGTGGCATCTCAATAATAAAGTTTAAACGAATTATCAATGTTCTGGGTCACGATTTAGTATTTTTTGTTATAAATAAAAGAACATGATGCACAAATAGGTGTAGACAGATTACCTAAATTAAAAGCATGCATTGATCTTGAATCAAATAAAATAACTTATAAAAGACGTAATATAAAATATTACGTAAATCCACAAAGAATAAATTATACTATTGATAATGAAAAATATAGAAAAGAAATCGACGAAATATTTAAATATAATAATGTAAATGACTCACTTCCATTCACAACTACAATAGAAGCTACGATACGAACTACAGATGAGAATCCCATATGGACTAAATAATATCTATATCCATATAGTGAAAATGATTTTGTGAACAAAGAGTTACAAGATCTCTTAAGTAAGGGTATTATCAGACCGAGTAGAAGCCCATATAATTCTCCAATATGGACTGTACCGAAAAAAGGCACCGATGATAAAGGGAAGAATGGTTATTGATTTTCAGAAATTATATTCACAAACGATCAGTGATAGATATCCCATTCCGGATATAAATATAACAAAATTTGGGACAAGCTAGAATATTTTCCACAATTGATTTAGAATCAGGATTTCATCAAATAAAAATAAAAGAAAATGATACAGAGAAAACTGCTTTCTCTATAAATGGAGCAAAGTACGAATTTCTACGAATGCCCTTCGGACTAAAAAAATGCACCCAGCATATTTCAGAGATGTGTGGATGATATACTTCGAGAATACATTGGCAAATTTGCGTACGTTGATGATACGATACGTTGATTGATGAATTATTAATATTTTCTAAAACACCAGAAGAGCATATTAAGCACATCAAAACTATAACTAAAGCTTTACACAAATATGAAATTGTCAGTTGAAAAATCACATTTTTTTAAATCTGAAGTTGAATATTTGGGACATATTATTAAAAATGGACTAATAACAGTTGATCCAATAAAAATCCAAACTATTCGAGAATACCCAACTCCTATAATCTAAAAGAACTAAGATCTTTTTTGGGATTAACTTCATATTACAGGAAATTTATAAGAAATTTTGCAAATTTAGCAACACCTTTAACTGTCCATTTAAGAGGAAGAAATGGTAAAATAAATAAGAATAAGAGCAAAAATGATAAAAAAAAGAACAGATAAATTTAGATGAAGAAGCCATCAAGGTGATGAATATATTAAAAGCTAAATTACAAGAGCAAGTTTAATTATATCAACCAAATTATAATAAATCTTTTGAACTAACGACGGATGCAAGTAACACAGCCATAGGCGCAGTGCTGAGTCAGTCACGAAATCCAATTGTATTTATATTAAGGACATTGTCAGAAACCGATCAGAACTATTCAACGAAAGAAAAAGAATTATTGGCAATAAATTGGAGCTTGCAAAAGATAAGAAACCATTTATATGTCATAGCCGACCTAACAATCTATACAGACCATCAGAGTCTTATATTCTCAATATCAGAAAAGAATCGAAATTTAAAGCTCAAACGTTGGAAAAACCTCATAGAGGAATACGGAGCTAAATTAAAATACTAACCAGGACCTCAGAATGTAGTGGCTGATGCATTATCAAGGCAACAAATAAATAATAGTTCAACTGATCGCAGTGATCATTCAGAGGAAAGATCTTATCAACAAGCAATAAAGGCAGTAAATCAACCTTTAAATGCGTTCAAGACACAAGTTCATATAGTTGAAAAATCATTGAACAAAATACATATTGAAAATACATTTGCAAACTATACAAAATACAGTATGAATTCAGTAGATATAAACTGCATAATTAAACAATTAAAAACTATTATGGATCCTAAGAGAACAATAGCATTCCATTGTAATATAGAATTATAGAATACCTTAAGTAAAGAAATTATGAACCATTATATGTAGTAATTACAAAATGGTATTTACACAAAGTAATTTAAAAGATATTAAACATACGGATTAACAATTACATCTCATAATGGAAACCCATAATAGAGCCCATAGAAACTGGAAAAATAATCTACACGAACTACGAACACAATATTATTGGCCTGATTTGCCTAAACAAGCCCAAAAATATGCAGAAACATGTGAGAACTGTCTAAAGAATAAATATGACAGGCACCCAAAGAAACAAATCTTAAAACAAACTCCCATACCCGATACTGCATGAACAAATATGCATATGGACAACTTCTATATTGCAAATCAAATATTTATTTCATGCGTAGATAAGTATTCTAAATACGCATACTTACATTTTATTACAGAAAAAACAAATGTGCAACAACATATTGAACAAATTTTAAGAACCATATTTCCGAAATGTAAAAATTTGACTACTGATAACGAAAGCATATTTAAAAGCCAAATGGTAGGAATGTTATTACGAAATTTAAATATAGAACATTATCTCACTCCGATAAATCATTCTATTACAAATGGTCAAGTAGAACGACTCCATTCAACTTTAATTGAATTAATACGAGTATTATCTGAACAAAATAAAACAAAACCAGAAGAAGAAATTTATAATGCGGTATACCAAAACAATAACACGATTCATTCCGTAATAAATGAGAATCCTACAAATATTTACTTCAATCAAAATAAATTTTCTTATGTTAGAAATAAGTTAGAATTAGCACAACAAAATAATTTAAAAAACAAAAATAAGAAACGAATGTACAAAACATTTCAGGTAGGAACCAAAATATTCGCTAGACAAAAAGGAAGGAATAAAACAAGCCCGAAATTCAGGAAATATATAGTACAAAAGAATCGTGAGGACACAATTTTAACAAACACAAATCAAATATTTATGATTATATTCACAACACAACAGATAAATGCCGAAATGAATATCACGAATTTAGGAGATAGAAATTTCATCCTAATAAAGGAAGACGTGGTATATACGTTTGAAAAATTTGAATTCATATACCATATAACAAATTATTATTATATGTTATTATTATATTATTATTATACTCAAACATTAGAAACTATTAAACGAAGAAATTACCCAAATAAGATAGACATCCATACTATAGATAAAATCGAGAATTTAATAACACAACAGAACGGCCACGAGAGAGAAAGGAGATCCTTAAATTTCTTAGGTACGATAATAGAATTTGTAACTGGAAACCCTGATCATGATGTCATGATTGAAATAAAAACCGCGATTAAACAATTGATAGATAATAATGAAAAACAACGCGTGATAAATAATAAATTTGACGAAAAGATCAAAGCATTGCAAAATATTTAAATTCATTATAGTTTTTTATTAAATGAAATATATATTGATTTAAATAATTTAGTAGAATCAATCAATTTAGTACGTTCAAATAACTTTCTTTCTACAATATTCAACTTTGAAGACACTCGTAAAAAATATTTAAAATGAAAAAATAAAAATACCAATAGTTAATATTTTAGAATACGCAAAAATACATGTTATAAGAATAAAAGATGTAATAATATTTGTATAACATATTGTAACGAAATTCGTCCAGACCTAAGATAGCCGAACGAAAACAACAGAAATTTAACCAGAGATTAAAATGAAACTACGAAAATTCTGGTTCCCGAGAGGTAAACTTTTCTTTATTGTTTTTTTTTTTATTTCGTTCGTTCAATTTTAATTTGTCTTGAAGGTCCCTGTTGCTTCGACTGCTAACTCGTAACTTCCTTTTTCCCAGTCTTCTGTCCGTTTTATATGCCTCGATTCTTTTCTGTTTGTCCCGCTGTTTTTCTTCTGTTTTAAGATCTCCAGTTTTCGGGCATCCGTTGTAACGTCTTTAAATCCACCGCTCATTCGCATGGTTGGGGAAATTATACGTCACTGGAAACGGCAACTATTTTCTTCGTTGACTTTGTTCATTTTTCTTCTTCCTTTTTATGTGGTGGTCTCTCTTCTTCTTCTTATCTCTATGGCTGACAACTTGATCTTGAATGCAAAACCGTGTTCGACAAAAAGAACACATCATCAAGCTGTCAAAATCGGGTGCGTAAACAAAACGTGAAGTAAGCCCGCTTTCATACGTCGCAAGTTTCGAAAGATTCAAATGAGTGCAAAAGAGAGAAATAATAAAACAAAAAATACCCAATTAACCAAATTCCCACTGCATGTGGGTAGCAATTTCATTGCAAGTGTTTGACATTTCTTTTTCTCCTTCTTCTTTCTTTTTCGCATTTGCTTCATTACTTCTTTCGCTGTGTTACGAGCACAACATTTCAGTATGGCGGATGAACTGAAATGGACCAAAGAATTAACAAGGGGGCTCATTTTCAATTATGAAAGACTGAGCGCCAAAGATGAAATGAAAGAGAACTGTCAAATAACATGCAAACTCAAAGAAGGGGAAAGTCTTCATATAGAGTTGCGTGCATCACTGAATGACAATTCAAAAGAAAATAACCAGAACATGCGCATTACACACTTGCGACGTGTGAAAGCGGACTAAGCATTTGTACGAGTTGTTTTCTTTTAATTTTTGTTGCTTTCTTTTTTTTATGTTTTTCAGATTCTAAATCTGATTTCGTAACAATATAAATACCCAATTATAACACAAAAAATTAATTATTTTAATATAATAGCTTTAAGTCATAAATATGGAAAACATCTAGTAACCTCACAAGTAGGTATTATACACGAAAATTATATTTTATTAGAAAATTGTAAGAGTTACCTAAATAAGAACATCTGGAAAACTCGATCAAAAGATAATTGTACAATCGAACTTATTAATGGATATCCAGCTCATTGTAATATTATACAACAAAATATCCAACCTATAAATCGTATAAATGCTGGTGCTATTACTAACTAAGTGGCATTTATAAAATTAATAATGTATCATTTAAAAGTACTCACTCTATAACTTTTACTAATTCAGTAATTATTGATGAAGAATTATATACAAATTGCTCTTCATAGCAAAGGAAATTTTATTAGATTTCCAACAAAATCATGTCAAAATATTAGACATTTTTGAAACTGAAGAATATACCTTTTCAAATATTCAATCTTTAAGTAAACTCTTAATTCCAATAGAAGAAAAATTATTTCAATTATTATATATACCTTTCTTTAAATCAAAGCCTGTAAAAGATTTAATAAGAATAAAGATTTAAAAGAAAAACAAAAATTAGATAAAGTGTACTTTCAAACTCTAAAAGATAATAACGCAGAACGTTTGTATAATAGTAAAGTTTATTTAGACAAATAAGAAAAAGTGAGGACACATTTATTTGAAGATGAAGGGAGTTAAGATGTAAGAAAAATTAAGATTAGGAAAGTAAATAATTCATACATATTGACATTCAGATTAGAATATATGTACATGCCTATGTCAATACTCAGATTAGAATATAAGTACCAATAGAGATAAGACGAAATGTTACTTATAAGTAGACTGATAAGGAAGTAGTATAAAAACAGAATAGAATTAACAACAAGTATCTAATGCATAGTCAGATGTGTAACCGAGAAGAATACACAATTATAAAAGTAAATTGTATTTTTTTATTCAAAATTGTGTGGTGAATCTGTATTTCAAGTTGTGCAGTGAAATCATACAGTGATTAATTATTCAAATAACTAAGCACTACCATCAAAGACTATAAAATTATTCCAATTAACCACAACAGGTTAATTAATTCGTGTTTCCATTTATTTTATGGTGTTTGTTTCTACCTGTGGGACTTTAGTTCATAGGTTTCAGGATTGGATTTTAGGCCTTAGAAATAAAGTTGTTTAAGTGTTTTATTTCCTTTTTTTGGTAATCACTTAAAAAAATTATTAACGCCATACTTATTCAATTACTACCAAAAGTGCATTACTTTTTTTAGCTACATGTACCTAATTAGTAATAGTAATTGTTTAATTATTAATTACATGTAATAGTAATCAAGCTAGACCCAACGCATATAAATGATGAATTTGCTATTTGGAATCCAGTTTTACGAAATTGCATTGCTCGAACAAATGCTTATAAATACAAATACAGGAAATTGTCATGGATTCATCGCGAAAAGGAAAACCAATAGGAAGTCAGTCCCGTAATATCGTTGTTAGCATGTATAACAAAAAATTGGAAGAAGTTATGAGTTTATATTTGGATAATCCCATAACGTACGCAAACTCGCAGACTGAGGAGTTCACTGGAATTTCGGATCACTGGATCAATACGAGCGATTATCAATGAATACGAGGAGAAGGTGTTACTAAATCACCAAATAAAAAAGTACAACACAAAAATGGAAAACTGCCTTAGACGACTTTGACATCACAGTTATTCGGCGAATTATATACAACTTTCAGCTTGAGAAAAAAAATGATGATTACTTTGAAAATGTTGAGACAACGGGTCCAGGAAGATTTAGAGCTTCACTTAAGCATTATGCCGCTACACAGGGTTCTAAGAAGAAGTGGAGTTGCCTATATAAAAACGGAGAACAACCGTAAACTTATATGCGAAAAAAAAAATATTTGGGCAACTTTGAAGGCAAGAGTGGGAAACCGAAACACAACATTTAAATTATCGGATGTTCAGAAAATAGTTGAAAAATAATTTTCAAAAATTACAGTTGAAGATTGGCGCAAAGTTTGTCCAAAAGTTATAAGAACAGAGGAGGAATACTTTTCTCATAAGTTGATGTGGGACACAATATCGGATGCAATAGTTATCAGGCCAGGAGATGATTCCTCATCCGATTATGAAACTGACAGTTCTTCAAATTGAATTAAATATACCTAGTCCTGCCATAAGTTCTGTTACAAAAAAAAAAAACAGTGAACACATTGTATTCAAAATTGTTTCATTTATTAGACCACAATATTGATTATTGAAAAAAATTTTATTGTATTGGTCAAGCCCTTCACAACACACTTTAGCACATCTTCTATTACGCCTTTTTCACAGAAATGGAGCTTTGTCAGAAATAATGATATACGAAAGTATAATGAGCAAATAATCAAAAACTTTCTTCCTCAATAATTGGAACGTATTTTCCAATTCATTCTGATTAATACAATATTTCTGGTAAAACTGGACAAAACTAATATTGTATTATCAACTTTTAAATGTTATTGCAGACTAATCGAAATATTCCATATTTAACAAATATCATGTATTTTTAACATCATGGTATTTGTAACATCTTAAATAACTCGGCCGTATTTAAAGCAGTAACAGAGCTGGTTGCAGCACTAGCTACTTGAGTAAAAGTACCTGAAGCAACTGCTCTGTTTATAACTTCGGGCGGCAGTTTCTGGTTTCACTCATTTTCTGCTTTGAATTGGTCGATTTCTGGGCTAATCTAAAGTCACGATTTGTATCCCAATTTTAGTATTCAACCACATATAATATTTCCAGGAAACTTCTTTATTTTCCTTATTTAAAATAATCTTATATTATATTTCACTAAATTATTTCTTACAGATTTTAGCCGATGAGGGGAGTCAAATAAGTCAAAAATATTCGTTATTATTTTTCTTCCTAGTTAGGATTTTTATTTGATTTCTAAGGTGATCCTTTTCTAATTGCAATTGTCTTACCCTTTCTTCCAATTTTGCCCAGATCTAGTTTTTTTCGTCTGCGTTGCTCTATGGTTATTTGGCAAAACTATAGAACTTTTGGAATCTACTTCGACTTCATCCTCTAGAGTTTCCTCAACATGTTGTTGAAGAAATTGCTCAGCATCTTCCGGCTTAAAATAACTCACTCCCGCACAAATCGCCAAGTTTTCATATTCATTTTCACTTTCAAGAAAAGGAATCGCCTTCTTTTTTAATCTTAATCGTTTTTCACCTAACATATTTCTCTTAAAATGTTTTTCACAGATGCACAATGCACATGTCCTGAAGAATTTTTCTATGATAGTTTTTAGATCACTTCTTTTAATTATTGACAATCACTCATTTTTTCTTTCACAATTAGTAGGAAATTTAAAGAACATTAAATACCTATTAAATTTTTGGCGCAAGCCACAGATAACACAAACTCTATAGCTAATGTTTTCACATTTTATACTTTTATATATACTTTATACTGAACCTAACTTTCTTTACTGAACCTAACACTTCAACAAGTTTGGATTGCATAGCGTAACTAAAACTGGATTGCAAATGAAATATACATAAATGCATAATATTTCTATATCTATTTACAATTTATACTTCCTTGATTAGATAGGTATCATAAAACATTTAATTTAATAATAAATATTCATTCATAATTGAAGGGTTCTTAAAAAACCCAAGTTTTATAAGGCTTTATTCACTTTATTGAAATTGGTAGAGAGGTAACCAACTACAATATCTTCTATTGTCATAAAATGACATTTTCTTTTATATAAAATATATCTGTTTGGCAAGGAAAACATAGGGTTGAATTTCGTTTTTGACATGGATATGTCTAACCGCTTGTCTTTTTTAAAAATGTGTCCGTCACAAAATGTGTGCCATTTTTGCTTTCCTTCTACCGTTCGTGTGCGTATTTGGTGTTGTGTTGAATCAACTGTGCAAAGGAATGGGATATTGGAGAACAGTCTGTACATGGACACATGAATCGTCGTCGCTCTGTTTCTCGACGTGTTGTGTGGGTTACAAATATACGTTTCATCCTTTGTGCATATTTGTTTTCTTTTTCCTCCTTTAGCCTTTTCCCCAATGCTGGTACTGCTACTGACACCGACACTGCTGATGCTACTTTGACGGTTCTTATATGATTGCATTGGTTGGTGGGAAGTGATGGTGCTGAATTTCATTAGAATTTTCCCTGATACATATTTTGCTTTCCTTCTACCGTTTAGTGATCGTACTCTGTGTGTGGATAAGTTTGTCTATTACACCGATTTATTGTTGGAAACAAGTTTTGATAGGAAGGAAGCATCCAATTGTAGGGAAAGATGTATGCAGGTGGTAAGGGTTGTGTGCAGTTGACTCATAAAAGTTAATACATTGTTGTTTTGCTTCTCTTCTTTTAGTCGATTGATCGTACATTCATACCTTGTGTTGTGTATACAATGGGTTGCCGGAAGAGGGGTGGATAGAAAAAAAAATAATTGTAAGAAAGGATGTGGTAGTTTTTATTTTTATTCTGAATCTGCTCGCCTATAGTCCGAAGCTTAGGGGTTTGTTAGAAAATCTAGAACAGCATCATTATTACAATATACCGATAATTCTCAGAGTGATCTTAATTTAGATCTACGTAGCTCTGATGGTGCTAAGTTTATAGAATTTATGCACAACGAACTTGGTTTAGAAATGAACTACAATCGTGCCATCTCAACAACTCGTAATTCAACCTGTATTGATGCCATCTTCTCTCGACAAATCGATAATCTTGAAACACGCCACTATATTTCCTACTTTAGTTCACACCGCCCATTATTGTCTATAACATCGAGTTCTACAATTTGAGTACAACAGGTGATGTCTATACTGGAACTAAACTCATTTTTTCATAAATATAAATGTAAATGCGTGCATTTGGGATCGACGACTCTCTTCTTCAGAGGATTGGAAATTACCTTTCGGAACGTTCAGTTTCAGTTTTAAATGCATTTTATTTTCTTAACACTAACTCTTACATTCTAACAAAAAATGCTTATATTTATTTTGAATACTTAAGGCTAAGAAAAATTATTTGTTAAGAAAAACTTAGCATATGGACATAATTTTTTATTTTTTATAAAAACTATTTCGGAACGTTCAATTCAAGTTATCTTGGACGGTTTCAAGTCTGATATTCACAAAATAAATGTTGGTGTGCCCCAGGGCTCTGTTCTGTCTCCGACACTCTTTTAATGAGCGTATGCTAAGCTCATTAAATTCCGATATCAACAGCATAACCAATTGGGGAACTATCAACAGAGTGCAATTTAATGCTTCCAAAACACAATGCTGTCTGCTGTCGTTCAAGCGAAATTTAAACACCCAGCCATTATCCATGAATGGCACTTTCATCGTCGAAACCGAAAAACTTTCCATTCTCGGTATGGGTGTCAATGACAAATTACGTTGGAATGACCACATATTTGATGTCGCCAAAAATGCTGCGAAATGTCTAGGTTTCCTCAAGCGATGTAAGAAATATGTTACCTCCTCTGATCTGGCTTCAATATATAAGGCATTCATCCGTCCAAAGTTGGAGTACAATGCCCACATCTGGTCAGGTGCACCTGCTTTGCACCTGCTAGATAGGATTCAAAACCGTGCGATAAAACTTATTGATGATACGTACTAATAACAGTCAATCAATTGACACCCTCGAACACCGACCTAATGTCTCCTGTCTCACATTGCTTTATCGCTATTTTCATCACCAGTGCTCTACTGAAATCGCCAGTAGCATTCCGCCCATTCAAACATTCAACCATAACACCCGTTTCGCTATGAATGCTCATTAGTATACCCTCAAGCCCATTTTCGGACGTACCCTCAAGCCCATTATCGTGATTTGTTCCTAAGATCTCTGTATTTCCTGGTCGTTATAACTGACAAACATTTAAAAACAATGTTCATCGGTACCTCTCTTTTCTTCCTCCCTAAATTTCCTTTGCCCGCGCTGTGTACAATCACCTTAAGGGTACATAAACCCCTTGAGCGCGAATTATAACTCCTTGTTTGTAATTTTTGTATATGGCTTTTATTATTATTTAACAAACTTAAATTATAAATTCAGTTGCAATCTATATGAGTATGTAAATGTTCGCTGGTCAATCTTCACTGCTTCACGACTGAATTCTGAGTGACGCTCAATTCCCGCCTTCGATGCAGATCGATATCACAAACACTTGTCTTTTGCCAAACGGTTACAGAGAGCATAAGCTCGGCATAGCAACAGCATGATAACAAACTGGTTCTGTATGAGTCTATATGAGTATGTAAAAGTTCGCTGGTCAATCTTCACTGCTTCACGACTGAATTCTGAGTGACGCTCAATTCCCGCCTTCGATGCAGATCGATATCACAAACACTTGTCTTTTGCCAAACGGTTACAAAGAGCATAAGCTCGGCATAGCAACAGCATGATAACAAACTGGTTCTGCATAAGTTGTTGTTGGTGATGATGAGGTTAATCATGATGATGAGGTTATCATGGTGATGAGGTTAATCATGATGATGATGGTGACGATGCGTCCGAATGTGTTGCTATGTAACTCGCGCGCTCATTAGAAAAAAAAAACCTAACTTAAAAAACTTGTGTTTTTTTTTACACAGGGGTAAAACATTAAACCATCTCTTTTTTTGCAAAACCACCCTATATTCTTGTAAAACAATTTATGTTTTTTCGTCGTATGCCTATAAGACATATTCATGTACCAATGTATCTGCATATTGGTAGATATTTTCAGCAGTTTACTGCTTTTTTTATTTTAAATCCCAGAAATATGTAATTATTAAAGTATATGTTTGGATATACTCGTACTTTTATGTACGAGTACATACATATATACGTACTATTGTCTGCGAAGCTGTTTTCCTTGTTCGAGGTATCATTGCAAGGATATTTCCCTCAAATTAGATTAGATGGAATCATCTTAAGTATCGGTTTTTGTAAATATGTATTTATACGAGTATAAACATGCTTTTTGAGTGATGTCAATTTATTTTATGAGACACATATCTAAGTAACACTTTTAAAAGTTAAATAAAATATATAAAGGGTCCGCCATCTAACGTTTTTTTTTTCAACTAGTGCTTATTTCGTGAATGGTAACACTTAGCTCATGTCTGATTTGACAGATAATTAGTTTTATCCTTCCTCTGAACGAATATGGTTGTGTATACGCTTGAACTACGCTGGGAAATATTGCGACATTACTTTGAAAATCATGGTAATGTTGCAGAATGTGTGCGAAAATTGCATACGGATTTTGGAAGAAGAGAAGCACCGTCAGCTTCGTATGTTCGTTATCTTGTGAAAAAAGTGGAAGAAACTGGCATCCTCATAGATAAACCAAAGCGTGTAAAGCCAAAAACAGTGCGTACACCCGAGAATATTGCTGCTGTGGCAGAAAGTGTGCGTGAAGCGCCATCAACATCAATTCACCGTCGTTCTCAACAATTGAACATTTCGGAGACATCATTGAGACGAATTTTGCATAAAGACCTTGATATGACGCCATACAAAGTCCAATTGGTTCAGGAGTTGAAGCCAACTGACCATCCAATGCGTTTTCGCTTCGCTAAGTGGGCATGCGATCGACTTAGAGAAGATGCCGATTTTGCCAAAAAAATCATCTTTTCAGATGAAGCTCATTTTGATCTTGGCGGGTATGTAAACAAGCAAAATTGTCGCATTTGGGGCACAGAAAACCCGCACGCATACATTGAAAAGCCGATACACCCAAAACGAGTCACTGTTTGGTGCGGATTTTGGTCCAGAGGCATAATTGGGCCATTTTTCTTCGAAAATGAGCAAGGAGTGGCCGTTACAGTCAATGGCGATCGTTATCGGGCCATGTTGAACGAATTTTTGTTCACAAAAATTGAAGAGGAGGATATTGGCAACATTTGGTTTCAACAGGACGTCGCTACGTGCCACACAGCCGAAGCTACACTCGATGTTTTGCGCCCTGTTTTTGAAGATCGCATTATCAGCTGCAGAACTGATGTCGTTTGGCCACCTCGGAGCTGCGATTTGACACCGTTGAACTATTATTTGTGGGGTGCCGTAAAAAATAAGTGTTACGCTGAGACAATTGACGCTTTAAAGGACAATATTCGTGAAGCCATTGGTGAAATACAGCTGCACACAATCGATAATGTGGTTAAAAATTGGACCGATCGTGTAGGCTACTGCATGGCCAGCCGAGGCAGCCATTTGATTGAAATTATTTTCCATTATTAACCGGAAGAATAAAACTAATTACCTGTCAAATCAGACATGAGCTAAGTGTTACCATTCACGAAATAAGCACTAGTTGAAAAAAAAAAATGTTAGATGGCGGACCCTTTATAACACTAAACATACTAATCCAGCATTTTTCTCTTTATGAAATTTTTTTAAAAAATATTTAATCTTCTCAAAATACCCAGGAATTAGTGAGAAATCATATACATACATACATGTAGTTACCAACAGTGAAAAATTTCCAGATTGCACCATAAAAAGGAGGAAACTAGTCTTTTCCGCTTTGTGTGTATAACTAACATGCTGTTGCACTCTGGGGAGGGAGAAAAATTACTCATAAAAATCTCTAGATTGCAACGTAAATTTCCATGGAGAAAAAATTATGGGTAGACTCTTGTGTGCATTCTAACTCAGGTAAAATTCAATGGGATTTGGGATTTCAAACGAAGCAATAGGATCTTGTTGGTTTTTTTTGAAGCTGGGTCGGTTTTATCACTCAATGGGGGAGTAGTCTTTCTTGTAATTACTATTATTTGCTCTCGATCAGTCATTGTCAAACATTATGCATAGGTGAACTAACATTTAACAACACTCAAAAATGAGCTTGTACCTGACTTTGGACATCATAGGTATCTGTGACATCCTAAGGCGAATTATAGGGTACAACAAGGATGTGGGCATGTCCACAGAGTCTGACTCTACAAACCGTGGATGGTACAACTAAGGCTATCATTCACTCGGAAATTGGGTGGTTTTCAAATTAATAAAGGATTTCCTAAAAGCTAGGAAGATTCAAAACCACACGTATACTCCGCGAGAGGATAGGAAAGTGTTGTTCCTATTAAAGGGAATACACTACCCCTACACCCGGAAGGAAGAGGCTGACGAATTTAACGGCGAAGATAACAGCTTTTACATCTAAGAAGGCAAAGGGCAAACATTTCAACCCCTTTGTGTTCGAAGTGGAGAAAAACCAACTTAATCATCAGCATATACAGGAAAACATATCTATTAAACCAAAGAGTTCATTGGGAGCGGGTAAAGAACAATGAACTAGTGCTTTGAAATGAAGCACAAATCTCCAACGAGGAGAATTCCAGAGGAAGGAAACTGAAAGTCCATCAGCCTATTGTATAGATAAAGTTAATATGAAAAGACTATTAGAAGCTACCTGCGCTGTTATAACGATCAACATTGAAGAAACACTTCTAATTGTCATATACAACCAATGCAATGTAATCAGTGAGAACATAAGGCAGGTAAACAACCTGATAAACCAGCATACATAGGGGCTCATCTTCATGGTCACCGCTAATCTAATCAACATATTACCCGATAAAATGAACTATGAATGTAAAATGTTACATAGTGACTCCAACCTCGAAGCAGTGCAACTATACATAACACTCTCTCAACTAGTTTCATGGTCAGAAAACCAACCGATAGATACATAGATTTCACTCAACTGGATACAACCCTATTGAAGAGCAAAATAGAGAACAATTTGGTGATCCCTACGCCTACGAGAAATTTCTCGAACGATGAAAATGAAGCTGCTGTAACATCATTCGAACACACAAAAGGGAGATCTTTGGATGATCAAAAGAGGCCCAAAACATTAAAAAAAATCCATACTGTCACCTCCCGCAATACAAACAAGTGCGCTAGGATCATAAATAGAGGCTAAAATAACGTCTACAGCGGTATTTATACGCAGGTATGAATGGAACAACAGAAGTACAGATTATCAGACAGTTCAAAATTCAAAGCTCAACTGCACCAACATCATGTGTCGAAATGCCGTCCAGGACTACAACGACGCACAATTAGAAAAAAGACTTCGAAAGATATAACCCGATCCTAACACACTTACTTAGAGAAATTAACCTCATCATCAGCAAAATAACGCACCTACCGGAAAAATTTGCTACCTATCACTGGGAAGCTATAACCCTTGAAGAAAAATATTCTCCCTTCGCTAATTATTTTGAACAAACTACATATATATCTACTCGTATATACATATCCGTAAGGCCTTCGATTCGGTATGGATCGATGGCCTTAAATTAAAGCAGTTTAAATTCCCGGACGTCCTGGCCAGAATACTTCACAGCTTCTTAAGCTGCAGATCCTTCTATGCACAAATTGACCAGACGAGATCAACCGCGAAGGACATCAAATCAGGAGTCGCCCAGAGATCAAAATTTGACCCAATGCTTTACAATGTCAATACGGCAAGTCAACCACTACTGGAGAATAAAACAAGATGCTGTTTATTCGCAGACGATTCCTTAACATACCCTGGGCCGCTATTCCCCCTCATAGCTGTAAAAAAATTTGAGCGAGAAATCCACAATTAATGTTGCCAAGACCGAGCTCATAATCTTAGAAGAAGTGGATCCAGATCCATTCTAGCTGAATGTCGAGCCATTAAAATAAAGCTACCTGACGACAGTGAGTTGCTAGCAAGAAGAACAGCCAATTACCTTGGAGTCCAATTCACAGAAAAGCATAAATTCCACGCGACAGCAGTAATAAAAAATGCCAATTAAGCTTTTCATTGAGTTTACTCTTAAACTAATAAATTTTAATTATAAACGTGTCTAAAAGAATTGTTTTATTTTATGTAAGTCGAACAGTTAGATCGGCCCTCTGGGCTGACGTTCGCGTTTTTTTTGGAATCCTCATAAAGGACTTCCTTAACTGGCGCCCGAGCAGGGGCAGGCTTTGAAGAAATATATCCTTTTTGTCCAAGCAATTGTGGAAAAATAAATTAATAATGTCCTTGAGTGGGCATAGACCAGTACTCTTTATGGAGTGAATGCAGTCGTTACCATGGGAACACAACGGCGTTTCTGGTCTTAATAAAAATCCATTAATTAGCGGTCGCATTCTGGTGTTACTATGGGAACACAGTAGAGATTGCCGAAAGGACTAAAGGACATATAAGTGAAGAAATCGTGCCATTAGTAGGTCACTTGCAAATATTAACGATAGCGATTAAACGGGGACACCACGATCCTTCCGCTAAACCTGTCTCAAACAAGAATCCTGTAATAATATTTAAAATCGATATCCCCTTTAGATCACCGGCGGATCTCACCATATAATTGAACGGGAATATGTGCTTTTTGTTCCTGTAAGTGAAACTTTTAATAAAATTCCAATCAAGGAAAGAAAAAAAAACAAATAAATTTTTAAGTGAGGTCTCTAAAGAAAGCTCATCGAAAAAATTCGAAAAAATATTTAAATTCATTAATCGATTAATTGTGAAATCAAAAGAAAAATTTTAGAAAAATTTTACGTGAATTCCTAAGGGAAGCTTATAGAGAAAAAAAATTCCGAAATTGTGAATAAAGAAAATACATATTTCTAAATCGAAAAGGAAAAAAAAAGAAAAGAATATAGAAAAAATTCAAGCAACTATCACAAGGAAAAGGTAAGGTGCATTGTTTTTTTCTACTCTGCTTTTGAAATTGTGTGCATACGTGATTTTAGGATACAATATATAATATAACAATATATAAACAAATTGTATGAGGAAATTTTCTAAATTTAATTTAAAGTAAGTTATATTTAATCTGTAGTAAGCTAACCAGTTGAATAAATTAGATATTAATCAATTAAAAAAAACCTATTAATTAAATCTAGAATTTAAATTTAATTAAGAAGCAAGTAAAAAAATTTGTTAACGAAAAACGGACGCCGTCGTCAAATCCCTAACGGGGTGTACCGGAGCTGTGATATTGATATTGTGATATTGATAATGTGATATTGAACCAGCTCAAAGACATGGATGAGCGCTTGAAGTCGCTTGAGCGAGGCACTCATATAGAACTCGAAAGCAATCGTGCGAATGTACCCTTGTGTGAACCAAGGACAGAGGCCGACCTGAAAGAGATAAGAGACTCCCCGATTGCGTGAAGGAGTTGCAAATCTTCGACGGTAATCCAACACAATATGTGTCATGGATACATAACGTCGAGAGTAGAAGGACTTCAGCATAATTAGGAACAAGCCCTTGTACCGAGCTATTTTACAACATATCCGGCAGAAAATCAGAGGCAGGCCGATACAGACCTGATTTCCTACAACATCTTCGATGACAATTGGGGAGAAATTAAAAAGGTATTGTCTCTGCATTACGCAGATAAAAGCGATATTAGAACTCTCAAACATCAGCTCAACCAACTCTCCCAGATAGCGTCGAGGTTGGACCAGTTCTCTCTGATAATTAATAATATTAAAACGGAATCTTATACGCAAGAAACCGTTGGTGCATTGGTAGAGACATACCGCAATAGATTGTCATAAGAGGTGACTTGTCAAGGATACTTATTGTGCAAAGACCGAAAACCCTACCCGAGGCGTATGCTTCATGTCTGGAGATTCAGAATCTCAACTTCCTGAACACTCTATTCATTTGAATAACGCGATAAACACAATTACAGCCCCCCTTACCCAAACTTTTAGGCGAGAAAATAGACCTCCTCCACCACAACAGAGATATCATCCCAAACAACATACTTCCAGCGTTCCCAATCGCCCACATTTTCTCAAAATTCTGACGCACCAAACTGGTCCAAAACCACATTTCAAAATGGAGGTAGATCATTCGGTGCAAACGAAACAGGTCGATTATAGGAATAGACCCCAAGGCAATCTTCACAAAAGGAAGGCACATTCCGAGAACTTTTCACGTGCACAAGGCTCCTCTCAAAAACAACAAAGGTTATATAACCTTCAGACAAAGCAGCAGGCATTACTCGAAAGTTCCACCGAACAAGATCGTAGGAGATAACGCCTGAAGCTTAAAAGGAAGTAGCTGAGGTAAATTACAAGGAAGAAGTTAATTTTATGAGGGACGGCTATCCAGCGTTTCATACATAGACTATTTCCTTAAAAATGGCACTGTGTTGATCTTCCTTGTGGATACTGGAGCTAACTAAAATTTCATAAGCACACGCCTATCACAAGATTCGACCCGCCTAGCTCAACTATTTTCAGTGAATTCAACAGCCGGTAGCCTCAACATCAGCGAAAAAATCACCGGTAAATTATTTGAAAGGGTTGGAATTGACTTTCCATTGACATTCTACGTTCTCCCAGGCCTGAAATCTTTTGATGGCATCATCGGCGACGAAACTCTAAAACAGCTAGGAGCCATTATTGATCGAGAAAAGAATATCCTAACCCCTTAAGAACAAACTATCCTCAGTGGTCAATGCTGTACTTCACGAAGAGACTCCTGACAGTATTCGGCAAAGACTCTCTGAATTGGTAGAAAAGTACAACAGTGTCTTTGGCCATCTCACTTCTAACGAGTTGATAAGAACCGCAGTGAGAGCCGAAATTAGAACCACCACCGACGAACCCATTTACACGAAAAGCTATCCTTATCTTCCCTGCATTAGGAAGGAGGTGGACAAAGAAATAAAAGAACTTCTGGCAGAAGGAATCATTCATCCTTCTAAAAGCCCCTATAACTCTCCGATTTGGATTGTGTCCAAAAAACCCAAACCCACTCCTGTTCCCACAGTTCTCAATACCGAATGGTGGTCGACTTTAAACGATTGAACCTCGTTGCTATATGCGATGCATACCCAATCCCAGACAATACCTCAAGGCTCGCCAGTCTAGGTAAAGCAAAGTACTTCACCGCGCTTGATCTTACTTCTGGATTTCACCAAATACCCATGTAAGAATCCGACATACCAAAAACCGCATTTTCCACAATGAATGGAAAGTACAAGTGGCTCAGATTACCGGCCTAAAAAACGCGCCAGCGAACTTCCAGAGAATGATTGATGACGTGCTAAAGGAATATATTGGAAGGATATGCTACGTATATATCGACGACAGTGTCATCTTTGGTAGGCATGTAGATGATATGCTGAATAACATCGAAATCATTCTTTCTCGTTTGCATGAGGTGAATTTAAAGGTTAACCTAGAAAAGACTCACTTTCTGGGAACAGAGGTTGAGTTTTTGGTATCTCATCTCCCCAGACGGAATTCGAGCCGACCCCAACCTTAGCCATACAGAAAATACTGCCCCCGAAAAACCTCAAAGATTTGAAAAGCTATTTGGGACTCACGTCTTATTATAGAAAATTCATTCGTGATTACGCTAAAGTGACGAAGCCTCTCTCGAATTTAACAAGAGGCTAAAATGCCCAAATTAAAGCGAATCAATCCAAACGTGTATCAATCGAGTTGAACGAAGATGCATTAAAAGCTTTCGAGGACCTTAAAAGTCTATTGACGTCATCCAAAGTTCTGGCTTTTCCAGATTTTGAAAAGGCATTTAACCTAACCACTGACACTTCGAATTATGCAATTGGAGCTGTTTTGTCCCAAGACATATCAGGCCGGGACAATCCAATTGCTTACATCTCGAGATCCCTCAACAAAACCGAGGAAAATTACGCCACGAACGATAAAGAGATGTTGGTCATAGTTTGGGCCCTTGACAATCTTCGTTCGTATGTGTACGGAGCAAAGAAGATACGGATCTTCACTGACCACCAGCCACTAATCTTCGCTCTAGGCAACAGGAACTTCAATGCTAAATTGAAAAGATGGAAGGTTCGCATCGAAGAGCACAACTACGAGTTGGTTTACAAACCAGGTAAATCAAACCAAGTAGCTGATGCTCTTTCCAGACAAAAACGCAGGTGAATCACTTGTCTGGCATAGTACCACCTGGAACGGCACTGAATTCTAGCAATGCCTCAACTGATACTGCTGCGGAACCCGGTCCCCTAACGAAAACCACCAGTGGAAGCCAATGCTCGACCGATACCGCCGATGAAACTATCTATAGCGCGGCACAGGATAACTCTGACCTCATTCCTCATGTGGAGTCCTCTTTGAATATATTTCGCAACCAAATTATTATTAGGGATATAAAAGGTTTAGAAATTTTCGAGGAACCTCGCCCTGGTTTCTCCCGCCATTATCTACCCATTGAAAATTTAGACGAAATGAAACTCACATTCTAAAAAAGAAGCTTAGAGCAAATATCATTAACGATGTTAAGATTCCAGAGGCACATCTAGGAATGCTACAGGAGGTATACTTGGAAAACTTTAGTAACTATAAGATTCGCATAACTCAAAGGGTAGTAGAGGACGTAACAAGCGACAATAGAGTTCTACAGTTAATTCCGGAGGAACACAGAAGAGCTCATCGGAGCGCTAGAGAAAATAAAGAGCAGGTGCTCGAACGAAATTATTTTTCGAAAATGAATAGTCTGATTACCAAATACACTAAAACTTGCGATATCTGCCTTGCGAACAAATATGACAGGCATCGTATCCTTGCGAGATACTTCACATGGATATAATGGAATTGCAGAATGTTGCAGAAGTTGCATCGACAAATTTTCCAAGTTTGCCAAGTTGTTCCATATTAAGAACAAATCATCCCTATATCTAAGGAACAAAATAGCAAAAATCTTACATTATTACACTGTATCAAAAATTCTAGTTACTGACAATGAACGTATTATCCTCAGTCCAATCATACTAAACTTCATCAAAATGTTGGGCATAGAACTCTACAGGACCCCCTCCAACGCAGTGAGGTAATGGTCAAGTAGAACTAGCGGTTGACAGGTATAATAACATCATCCATTCTGTGACTGGAAGGAAACCATCAGATATTTTCTACAAAGAAGCTCCAGTGTTTGGTGAACTTCCGCGCAAAAGTAAACCACGATTTGCGAGCGGAAATTGAAAAAAAAAGAATCAGTAATAAGCGTCATAATATTAAAAGACATTCACCCAAAAAATATAAAAAAGGTGAAATAATCTATATATGTAGTTGGTAAGTAAATTCAAGGCAAAAATAAGCTTTTATATCAGAAAGAATGTATAGCTAAGGACAATAAAGTAACCGTCCTCACGACAAGTGGTCGTAGAATTCACAAAGCTCACATAAAGAATATTTAATTAACAGAGAATAGCCACACTATATATGTATGTTATGTATTTAAAGAAAAAGTATGCGAACCAAACTTGCTCAATACAACTACAATGCACCTATAGCCCTTTATTATATAGCACAAACATGAATTATGTATAAACGTTAAGTCCAAATAACTAAGAAATATTACTCTAATTATAAGAACTATAAATTATGACTGGGATTGTATATTTGATAAAGCATTTAAAGTAGATTTCATTAAGAATACAATTGTTACAGAACTGACAAGATTTTTTTGTTTTGTTGTTTTTGTTTAAAACCCTTAATATCCACTTCTGCATCACAGTAAAGCTTCGACGACCGTACCCCTATGTCCACATACATATATCGATCCATGAAAAACATTTGCATATCCCACAGATTAATCTCCTTAGCTGTAACCGAGGGGTTCCAAATCTTCAATTACAAGGCACCTATAGTTTCCCTGAAAGAGAGTAAGGGCTGAATCGTTGATGGCAGTTTCAAGCTGGTATATACCATTGACCTAGTGCAATTTTAACATCTGTTAGCTGAAGTGACCAACGCCACAAATAACCGCATTAAGGATGGAGACAGAAAACGCATAATAGAATTTCATTTACGGCAGGTCTTCATTCGCAGAAGGGCAAACCTACGAGAAAGGCAAGATCCATCAATTGGTTGGGAACTGCTTGGAAGTGAGTAGCTGGCAACCCCGATGCCACGGACTGGAGCGAAATCCTTCGAAGTGAGGAAGCTATAATAGAAAACAGTAATCAACAATATAAGATCAACGAGAAGTTCTATGGCATCACGCGTGAAATAGCACAGAAGATCAACTTAGTCATAGGGAGATACGAGAACGGCATTAAGGACTCAAATTCTGAAAGATTTGAGCGGGAAATTTTGAACGAAATACTCGTCGTTAAAGGAGAAATAAATGAGATTGTTCGAGCTTGTCAAATCGCTAAAAGCGGTTTGATTAATACAAATCTCCTGGACACAGAGCAAATCAACATGGTTATCAATGAACTGGAAACCTTACAGTAGGCTAATGAAATAAGGCCATCGAGTAGGGCACACCATAAATTTTCACCAACGGCTCCATGTTGTTGTATGTTATTTCAATGCCAAAAGTAGGAAAAGAGGAGTATAATTTACTGATAACTAGACTCAATAATAGACGGAAAGCAGATTTAAGGCTACTTAAAGGAGGACCCACAACCTGCACCTTCCAAACTAATACCGAAGAAATCCTGGAACTCATTAAGGACGACACCATTTTCGTCACCAATTTTGAAGGCGATTTAAGTTCCACCAACATTTCGAGACCTCTTACGGGTACCTACATAATCCAGATACACAACGAAACCGGTCCAATTGAAGGGAAGAACCTTTACGAGTTCCACGGCCACAGTTCTGCAAGCCTTTCCCCCGGCATTGATGAACATCACAAACCGCAACCACATTATCGACTTGGGATACTTAGCATTCAGAACATACTAGAACGTCTAGGAAACTTAACCAAAGAATTTAAAATTTCTATACTTACTGAGATGGCAATCTTCTTATGTGCGGCATCCGTTGTTCTCAACATTTGGCGGAAAATACACGGAAGACCAAACATCCCCACAATTTCAAGCAATTTCCTGACCTGCAGGCCATCAAAGGATCTACGAGGCGTAGATTTTCAAAGGGGGAGGAGTTATCACAACCCAATATGCACCGCCTTACACTTGGTTCGACATACAGAGACAGGTTCCCAGCTGAGTCAGCATATTATTTGCTTGCAAATATTCCCATGGAAGTTTATGAACTACTCGACACCGGATGGGATACATGCGAAATACCAAAAGTGACGAGTCAGGAGATATCCAATTGTACATTTGGATAGAGGCAAAGCTTTGGAGTTAGATGGGAATGGATTGGGCAGTTAGTTGTAATCGTGACTGCAATCGCATATATTGTTTAAACTAATAAATTTTAATTATAAACGTGTCTAAAAGAATTATTTTATTTTATGTAAGTCGAAAAATTGGGTCGGCCCCTGGGCTGACGTTAGCTTTGGAATCCTCATAAAGGATTTCCTTAACTTTGGGCTCCTATTGTTGTGTCAACAAATCTTAAAAATCAATGATTGTAATTTATATGAAATAAAACAAAAACAGTATTGTACATATAATTTTACGTTCAACAATTAATTCATTAATTCATTCGATCAGTCTATTTGATACTCAATTCGGCCGGGTGGTACACTACGCCTTCTGATTTAAATTCACTATATCTCTTCTCTTGTTGTGCTCTTAGTTCACCGTGTACTGGGTGTTTTTTTAATATTTTCAAAGAAGCTACGGAGTTGACAATGCTTCTTTCTGAATTTGATGTGTAATTCACACTTATTTTGAGATTCGTTTTCATTCGAAAGTGAAGCAAAGTCGAACGATTGGTATATTGACATTCGAAGGAGTAGAAAGTTCACTGATCAAACGAAAGTTCATTCATCATTCATATTTTGAGATTCTATTCATTCGAAAGAACTGTAATTTTTTTACTCATTTACAATTTTCCTGACGAAAAGATCAACAAAAATGTAAGTAAAGCAATTTCAGTTAACATTTGTGCTAAAAATTAATAAAATAATTTCAATTAATTGACTTAAATATACGAGTAGCTCGCATTCGAATTGGACACTTAG
Source organism: Volucella bombylans (assembly GCA_949129095.1). NCBI lineage: Eukaryota > Metazoa > Arthropoda > Insecta > Diptera > Syrphidae > Volucella > Volucella bombylans. Next base: position 128,457,890 of record OX422140.1, on the reverse strand, counting down.
AGACCAAAAAGAGATGTTGATCAGGATGATGGAAGAAAAAAAACTGATTACACATAAACAGAATTGTGAAGCTCTAATGGATTTAATCCATCCATTATACTGCGCCTACTAATGAGCTCTTCATCGTCTAAAAGTAAAGCAAAAGTTATGTCTTTTTCCTTTTTTTATAACTTATTACCACTTTTAAAAAACTTAACCCTTACCGAGATATTTATTTTGATTTTGACTCTCAAATTGAAAGACAACAGCTGATTTGGAAGGAAAATTCATTCAAGCTCATTTGGTGATACATTCTATAATGAACCTTATTCGTAAAATAATAGAGACCATCGAACGAATTCACAATTCAGTCGAATCTCAAAATAAGGCTGAGTAGTAATTTTTCTAAGCCAACATTTTTATAATACAATCGAAGCAATAAAAATTATTTGAAATGGAACCCCAATTTTGCTCCGACAGAGGGTACTGCCATAATATAAATAAAAACGCTTTATTTGAATCTTTTGATATGATTTTTATTTGGTTCAAGGTGAAGTTGATGTTGATTGCTTTTGAACTCCGCTTGCAATTTTTCGTCGAAATTGCCTAACATACCTTGCGCGTTAGATACTTGATTTATGGTATTTAGGAGACATTCTTGCAAACTTACTATTCAGTATCTTTAATCAATAAGTGTTGATTGTATGGGGACCTAGAACAAATTAGTTTAAATAATAATTTCCAAAAGATTAAATTATCAAAGTGTATATTATATGTACATAGAAGACGAGTAGGACCATCTACTAAAAGTACTAAAAAGGTTGCTTAATGAAGAGTTCCAGCAATTGTCATTCACTTAAAATTTGTGAAATTTTTATCCTGATGTCGAGCATCAGTAAAAAAACAACAAATTTTACGGAGGATGAAGCACGCTGTTGAAAGAATGAGGCCTGAAATTACAATCGGATCGGTTAATATACCTTTTGAAGTATTGATGAAAACCGCAAATCTTTAAATGGCTCGTGATTTTATTTAACAAAGTTATGAGAGGTAATCGGACGATTAACCAGTGGAGAGAGATCCGTAAAGCTAATGTCACATACAATGAAAGTATACGGCGACTTCTAGATAGTGGACAATGCAAAATCATCGCATGACATTCAAAATGTCATCGTAGGAAAAGGGACAAGAATAAGATAATATTCAAAATTTACAGATTACGATGGCATGCTGTAAATATCTGCTTAGATACAAGACAGCCAGCATGTCAGATGAAGCTTCCGGTGCTCTAGGCGCTGGGGTCTGAGAAGCTGCGTTCGCTTTTTCTACTATGCTGACCTTTCAATAGACTATAGTAGGCCTCTGAAAGTTACCATTTTTCCTGTAAAAATGTTTTTTATTCTCCCGCCGTCGTTCAGAATCAGGAAATAAAGACGAACACGCAGCGAGTAGAAAGACTAAGCAATGTTCTATTGTATTGTACATCACACCGTGGCAACCTTAAGTGTTTTGTATGTGGTATCGACGGATACTGTTCTAGATACAAACTTTTATTTATTTATTGTTACTCATTTGCTGCGTAAGTAGAAGAAAAACGTTACAAATTTTATATTTGGCACTTAAAAAGTACTAAGTCGTTAACACATTATCCGCCATTTCTGTTTCTAAGCCTTATATCGCGCGTTTTATCTGCTCGAAATGTGCTTGCCTTGACTAAATTTTAAATTTGCTTTGATCGAGGTTTTTTTCAATTTGTACTTATTTATACCTCATTCATGTAATGGCGGCCACTTTGTCAAAAGGTTTGTTTTCGAAGCACATCTCAACACTGAATTTCTGATATCATTTCATTTTCCGTAAGTAAGGTTTTGCCTATGAATGCCAATGTTTGCCACTTCCAATATCCCCTCATACGGAATTTGGCTGAGCTGAAACCCCTCAACAGGCAAAATCTTTGCTATCCTATATGGTCGCTTACATTTTGGAGCAATTTTCTTAGGGGCGCCTGGCTTAATAATGAATCATGGCATAGTCCCCCTCTTTGTATTCTTTGTGAATCCTACAACGATCTTTTCGCTGCTTATAATAGTCTAGACTCTTACTAATTTTTTCCTGTAGCTTTGATCCTAATTGTCCCTAAATCTCTACATGCTCCTTGGATATTCCTCTTTTCAAAGCTCTCCTCAAGGAAAACTATAACCGAACCCCCCTTTGTCCGACTCTAAAGAGCAATTCACTCGGCGTCGTTCCAATACTATCGTGAACGGTATTATTCAAAGTGAACTCTATTTCCGGCAAAATCCTATCTAGAGATAAGTTATTGCACTTATCAATTTGGCTATCGTTTGGGGCCAAACTACGATTAACCTTCTCCACTTTCTTATTAGCTTGCGGCAAACTAGTCGCAATGTTTATCTGTCACACATTATTATCTTTAAGAAATGTTTCGAAATCTTTCGACGTGAAAGCGCTACCCCGATCGGACACGAACACTCGGGCTTGACTAACTACATATATGAATTGAAATAAAGTCGTAAACAGTTTTTCACATCTCTAACTCTAGTTGGTTGGGCTAAATACAATCTGACGGACTTTGTGCTCGCATCAATAACTAGAAATACATATATATTTCTTTCTTCAATTCCTCAACAAAACAGAGCCGAAGCTACGTACTCCATTTCGAAGGGCACATTCCCCTTAGAGATGTTGTGCAAGTGTTCTTAATGTCACCCAAACTTTGGTAAGAAAGCAATGCACTTCAGCCAATTTGCTACGTGATCCTTTACTTTTTCCCTCATTTTAGTAAACCAGTATGTCTTTAGTATCAAGTTCATTACCTTATCGCACCCCACGTGTCCCATTTCGTCAAAAATATAATTGTAATTTTGTAGCTCTAATACCCAGACGGATATTCTAGAGTTAATTTCTTTCTTATTCAGGGTCATTGTTAAGGAATTGCAATCTGTTACTATTTTAAACCAAAATCCATGCAAGTATATCCTAAATCTTCAAAGCACATAGATAATCTCTGATATCTCTAGCACGAAGCTATGGTATCCTGACTCGCAGTCAACCGTTTTTTTTTTTTTGTTACGAGTAAATAAAATATTGGTGAAACTTTCCATTGGTTTTCTTTTACAACAATATGGCTCCAAAAGCTAGAGAGCTGGCGTCACAATGGAGCTCTGTTTCGTCATTAGGGTCATATATTGCTAATGTAGGAGATTCAACCAGCTTCACTTTCAATGTTTCGAAACATCTTTAAATTAACATTTTTTTCTAATCAAGTTGCAAACAAACCTAAGAACCTATGCATATATGAATTGAAGCTATGCACAGCTTTAACATTAACAAGTATCGGTTTTCCAACAATGATGAAGACAAACAATCTAGTGACCCTAAACAAATCTCAGATAGGTTTGCAGAATACTTTCAAGGTATTTATAATTCAACCTGCTCTTCCTCCATCGATTCAAATTACTTGCGCTCAATTGTTTATTGTTTTTACTATTCGTTTGTTGTTGCGGAAGTTGAGTCTATCCTATGTAATTTAGAATCCTAAAAGAAACCAGACATTTTGGGTTTCTTTCCAATAGCTTTACGTCACTGCTCCAGCTCACTTAATTTCCCTTTATTAGAATTATTTAATGGGTCTCCCTCTAATGAAATTTTTCTTGATGAATGGAAGGTTTCCACAATAGACCCAGTGTATAAATCTGGTACTAGACATCTCGTATCTAACTACAGACCGATTACCAAACTTTCAGTTGATCCCAAACTTTTAGATAGTCTTGTAAAGGACAAAATTACCTTTACAATTAAAAAACATGTAAGTAAATACCAACATGGCTTTTGGAAGGGTAGATGAACTCTCTCGAACTTAGTGGAATTTACAAATTTCTGCATTAATTCCTTGGAAGCCCATAAACAAGTCTATGTGATTTATACAAATTTTGTTAAAGTTTTTAGCAGAGTTAACTTGAAATAAATTAACTAAATATGGTTTTTATGGTTCATTTTTTTTCTAAGGAAATGTCTATCTATTTTTCTAAGGAAATTTTAGTTAGTTCTGGTGCTCCAGAAGGCAGCCATCTAGGTCTAACACTATTCTTACCTTTTATCAATGATTTGTCAAACTTATTAAAGCATTGCTATTGCCTCGTGTACGCGGATGATATAAATTGCTTTGCTAAGATATCTACTATAAACGACCCTTTTTGTTACAAGAGGATCTAAATTGTTCCACTAAGTGGTGCGAATTAAACGACCTAAGGTTAAATATAGACAAGTGTGCTTGCATGAGCTCTGCATCATATTGTTACATATTATCCATTAAATAGTTCTCAAATAAAAGAAGTATATGATATTAAAGATATTGGTGTAATTTTTGATAGCAAGTTAACTTTTCACTTACATATTAATGCCGAAAATGCTTTTACCGAAAGGAATTCGCTTTTAGGATTTGTTAAAAGGAATTCCTGGAATTTTAAAGATCCATATACTAATTGTATTGTATTGTATCGCAGCATTGTGCGTCCTGTCATGGAGTATGCTTGTGTTGTCTGGGGTCCTATCAGTGTTACAGATATACGTAGAATCGAAGACGTGCCATTCTAATTGTGCCCTACTTGGAATTCTCTTGAATCGAGAAGAAGAATGTATGATGTCATGTTGATCCGAGATATACTATCTGCGACCATTGAGTGAGAAATTGCTAAGATTAGGACTCCTTCAAGAGTCCTAAGCCCTATACACCTACTATTTGCATTTCCTTATAATATGTTGTATGGTCAACATGAACCTATTTCTTTGTGTATCAAAATGTTTAATATATATAGCTTAAAATTGGATATATCTTTGCCCAGAAATAGTTTTAAAAATAAATTAATTTCGTTTCTTTATTAATCAATTGTTACATTATTTTAAGTCATATTTAAGATAAAATCTTATCTGAATTTCGAAATCTGTAGGTTCATAAATCGTAGTTTGAAATAAATAAAGTACTAAATTTCTAAACATTCTGTGGTATGGGGAAATTACATATAGACTTTACAATTTTGTGATATAGTGGTGTCGATTATCACAAAATTATAAAAAAATCTAAGTCATATACTTTTAAAATCATTGGCACTCAAAAAAAATCGAGAAATCTGACACCGTGTGACGATCTTTCAAGTGCTGTGACCGCAAATCTTTACTTTTCTTCCATATTTTTTGTCACGTAACCCTGAGTATCTCTTCTGTAAATTACGGTTCAAAATTGAAACATAACTATATCGGTTTTAACTAAAATATTGCTTTTTTGTCCATCCATGTATCTGAAAATCATTAACCATCCAAGTTGAACTGACTGTACTGATAAAAAAAATGTACTATGCCATTTTGCTTCTGCTTCTGAGGGATATGTTTGCCTAATGTTGGCTATACGATTCTATTCAGTCTACTCTGTGAAAGCGTAAAACCTCTTCGGTCCATAAAAATTTACCGAAAGCAGTGTGACTTCCGGCTTGGAAAATCTTACAAAGAACTAGCCAGTTCCAAGTCAGTACCTAACACCTATGCTTATGACAGCATACATTGTACTAGGCTTTATAATGCGATGACCTAATTCGGTGTCCCAAGAAAACTTATCTGGTTGTGTCGCATCACACTTAAAAATTTGCGATGCGCCCTACAGCTTGGAAACAAAACCTCAGAATTTTTCCAAACCTCCATCGGATTCCGGCAAATAGATACGCTCTCATAATATGTTTTTTTCAATCTGATATTAAAAAACTCGTATTATGTAACCGCAGACAGGTATAAGCACAATAAGTTTCAGTTTTCAGTTTTTATGCATTTTTATTTTTAGAACTTAAATTACTCTTATATGCTAAACAAAAAAACGCTTAAAAATTTGCTAAAAAAAAAATTAAAAACAATCTTATTGTAACTTACTGGCCCCATGCGGGCACTCTAAATTAAACATAATACTTAATCCATGTCTTTCGACGATCTTACAGTCTAATTTTATTTGTAATTTAAACATTAATTTATCCTAAAACTAAGAAAATAAATTTTAAGTAAAAACTTAGTAAATGGACATTTTTTAATTTTTTACAAAACTTAAAACTAAAGCGTTACAAACTACCTAAAAATAAATCTTAATCAACTTAACCTACTCACATCTAACACTAATAGAGACATACAGAAATATATATATATACATAATATATATATATATATACATAATATATATATATATATACATAATATATAAATATATTTACATATATGTTCTGTATAGACGAAGACAAGTCCTAAGACAAGCCCTCTCAAACACCCGAATCTTTTCCAATAAACTTGCTCTCACGTTGAACCACACGGAACATCCAAATACAAGCATGGGCCTGATAAGGGCCATGTAGCAGATTACCTTCACCCTCGCATCGAGTTGGCTGTTATAAAACAGTCTCTTTGTAAGAGCAAAAGCGCCTTTGGCTCTGGCCAGAGCAACATCTATATGTTTGTTAAAATACAGAAATTGATCTAGTCAGATCCCAAGGTATCTGACTACGTTTCGACAAGCAAGTGGCTGCCCGTGCTGCCCCACGATCGAGAACTTTCGCCAATTCTTTCTGGTATCCCTAGAGGTCCCAGACAAAGGCGTCCTAAACAGAATGGTTTCCGACTTCTGAAAGTTGATTTTCAACTTCCAGTCATCGCAATATCGCTTAATTTTGTCGAAGGTACGCTGCAAAAGTATATTAATGATCTTAATCTTTGGACCTGATCTGTACGCGATTATGTCGTCTGCGTACGCTATGGCATGGTGAAGTGCACCTATCAGATCACTCGTGTAAATGTTGAATAGGATCGGCGAATTTACCGCACCTTGTTGCAGACCGTTTTTAATGTTAACTGTTCCAGCAGAAGTCACATCGCAATTCTTCACGATGAACTGTCTACTGGAGAGCATATCAAAAATAATATACAGCAGTGTTTTACTAATGCCCAACCTGTCCAGCTTGAAAAAGAGTCCTTCTAACCATACGGTATCGAAGGCCTGGTTGTTGCCTTTGTTCCATTAGATATCAGAAACCAGTTTAGACGCAGCATGAATGATATCATGCCCCGCCTTGAAACCGAACTGATTATCCGGAACTATATTTTTGTCCTCAACCCACTTAGTCAGGACTCTATTGGACACCTTCTCGAAAACCTTACTGATGTTTGGAAGAAGACTGATCGGGCGGAGATTCGCCGGATTGGAAGTGTCTTTATCCCTTTTGGGGATGGGGTGTACCACCGCAGTTTTAAAATGCACTGGATAATGCATTATAGATTGCATTATTAAATAGGGTGGTATAAATGTTCACTTCTAGAGGGAGATGTCGAAGCACAATATTCGGTATTTCATCGGTTCCCACTGACTTCTTACTTCTAAATGAATCGAACATCGTTTGGAGCTCTTCCTTCGAAATGAACGGGGTAGTACTCTATCGTTGGTGATGTCATTATTTGCCATATTTTCGTCACTGAACTGGGTGAAACCCGAGCTCTCGAATAGCCAATTCACAATTTCATTTCAAAGGTAGAAATTGTGCACAAGGACTCGATTCTCCAGATCGTGGTTCGGGCCAATGATAATATTCGCCTTGTACACTTCCTGGAAAGTCACTTCTATAAACCTCTACCTGCTCCTGCGGATCCTCGAACACAACGAAGTTGTCATTATCAACAGCCTCATTTGGATCTATGCCCGCTGCTACCAGTATTTGTTCGTTGTTCGTCGTTCGGGCGATTTTAAGACATGGAAGGTCGTTCTGATTATTTCTCCGAAATATTTTATTTATTTGCGGGAACATATTCGGGTTGCTAGTGTTTACAGCCCGAATTTTATTGTTCCAATACAAACTTACAGATGCTCTGTAATTTTTCTTTATTAATATTTGGAGGTTTTTGATCGACGACTTCAGTGTCATGATCTCCGGGTTATGTCTGTCTGTACAAGGTTTTTAGTCTTGACAGCAGTCTACTTTTATGTCGGTGCAGTGCGTCAATAGTTGCGTTGCGGAATAAGTCTTCTTCGTCAGTGTGTTGGTACCGAGGTATCGTTTTGTCCATTGTTCGTTTGATTGTTTCGTCCATTAGTCTTAGATACCTGTCAATCTCTGACAGATTTCTGTTTGACGGTGGGTAGAGCGAATTCGGGGAGAGTGCTCTAGTCAGTGTTCTGGTGAAGTGTGTCCAGCGTACTCTACTATAATTGTAGGAATGCCTTTAACAAACTCATCCAATTCCGCAATTTCGTTGGGAACAGTTATTTCGGTGCTGAGACCGCAATGGTCACTGTCATACCCGAAAGTGCGTAGACAGTTTGTAGTTTGTTGGTTAGTGCATGTCAGTTGTATTCGTGAGTCTAAAAGCAGAAGATCCAAGAAGGACCCGTGTCTGGGAAATGACGGACTATCTGTCGCCTTAAGCCAGAGTCGATACATTACACTGTGCTGACCCCACCAATTGTATAAATTAAATTCTTTCTTGTTTATTTAAAATAAAAAAGTAATTTTTTATTTCAACTTATCTTCACAAGGTATTCTTAAGAACTCAATTACAATTCAAAACTTAGGTCTAACGACAGTTCGCACAGCGACTGACCCAGACGCTGTGTCAGCAAAAAGACGTTCCCATGATTTGCAACGGTGTCCAGTATCACCTTTGCTGCTCGTGGCGGATGTTTATCACCTGTATCATGAAATGCATTGCGGCGCGTGTAATTTATTTGCTTACGTTGCTCATCATGTTTTGCCTTAACTCCTCCGCCCTTAAATTCTAACGTCCTCGTTAGACCCTGAGGATATTAGAAGTTGCGGAATATCCTTGAGACCGATGATTGTACTTGGCTGCTGATTTACTTCATTGGTAGGTTGCTTTTCGTTGTTCCATTTACATCCTCGTTGTCGTCGGAATGCAAATATGACTATGGCAAGAAGTATTAGTAGCATAATGGCATTAAGAGTTAGGCTTGCTTCATTTTTAGTTTTTAGCAGGCTAATTTCCCTTGTCCTGTTGACATGCAGACCTTTAATCATCTCTAACGATAAAACCTCTTCTATTCGACTGTGGGCGTGTAATGATTGAAGTATAGCGGGTAAAGGCTGGAGTTCAGTGACTTCGTTTGATCTAAAAACCTTTTCTTTTACTTCAATGGTTTGATTATCGTGTTTCACTATGAAGGTTCCATTGAGTATCATTGTTTCGTTGTTAATAGTGACTGGACTGTTGAATTGATTTAAAAGCAATAAGCCGGTAGCAATTTCTTTCACTTCTGGGACGTGATCGTTGTTAATAATAGTGCAATTTGCTTTTTGACTGCGTATAAGATTTGGGATGCATGAACTGTCTCTTAAATTTACAAGATTATCAGTTTTACAAATGGTTAAAGTATTATAAGTTTTACATTTCTTGCTTATAGCATATAATTCGTTCTTACATTCTATTATTGACTGATAGTCTATTTTATTTATTATTTTATTGATTCTAACTGGTTTTATAATTGATAGGTCACATGTTTCTGCTGTTGTAGTGGGGAAACTTACAATATAAACTATACTATTACCGTTACTAGCTATTTTAACTAAATTCTAATGCTTGGTCAATGTTTACATAAGGTATTTTTTCTATTTTCATAATATGTTCTGTAATATTTATTTCTGTGTTTGACAGTATGTGTGAATTAATGATATTTGCCTTAGTCCAATGAATGGAGTAAACAATATTAGCTATCTCATCCTTAATTATTTCTAATTTATACTTAATTTCCAAAATTACATTATTATCATTACTTTCGTTTTCTCTAACTATTTTCAATATATGGTTTGTTAGATTTGACATTTCGTTTAATTTTTCTAAAGTAACTCTATTAATGACAACTTGATTGTTATTATTTTGTAGTACGTTGTTCATCTTATCCGTTATAATTTCATAGTCGTGGTGATCAGGGTTTCCCGCGATCCATTTCCACGCGCTACCTATGAAATCTAAGGATCGTTTGACTTTACTGATTTTTAACCTATTCAAATGATTTCTTATTTTGTTGATTTCAAAGCGAAGGATGGGATAAAGAGAGTTGCTGGGTTTGACGTGCTTGATTAATGAATCTTCGATGTTATTGATAAGCTCTTCATAAGGGTCGATGTCGATGACATGAATGATTTTGAAGTGCCCATTTTGGATTGCTGCATATCCTGCGTGCATTTTTATTAACTTTGAAGTTGAATAGTCGAGTATCTGTAGACTTGCGGTGCACAGAGAGGCAAAGAGTAGGCTGTTGTGGGAAAAAAGGAGGGAATTAGGTTTTAATTAAACTTTTGTGAATCGTTCTTCCGGACTGGGTCTTAATCGTTGAGTTGTTATTGGCGGCTACTATTTCTGCTTTATATCTTGGTGTAAGCTTGTTCCCTATTCTATTATTAATTTTGACATAAACTGTTTCTCCTATGTTATAAGATTTTAAGGGGTCCTTAGTTTTGTTGTGATACCTTAGATCAGTTTCCTGTTTATCTTTAATTTTTCGTTTATTTTCCTGCCTTACTCTATCTAGTTCTGCTGGGTTGTTTAGAAGCTGTCTTCCAAAAAATAGGTCTATAGGCTTTTGGCAAGTGGTGGAGTGAATAGATTTGTTGTATTCATAAATTGATTTGTCTAATAGTTCTGAGAAAGTTAGGTGGGGATTCTCTGCTTTAACGCAACGAATTAGTTCGGAGAGGGTTGAATGCAGTCTCTCTATTTATCCGTTTGCGGAGCTTGTGTATGGGGGTACTTTAAAAACCTTTATATTGAAAGTATTTTCCAACATGAATATTATGGAACCAGAATTAAAAGATTTCTCGTTGTCTATTACAACGATCTGTGGAACGCCAAAAGATAGTATAAGTTCTCTAAGAGTGCCCTGTGCATCAACGGCAGCTCTAGATTTTACAATCCTAGCAAGAGCATATTTCGAGAACTTATCTATTGTCGTCAAAATAATTTTTTTATTCGTGAAGTACATGTCTATGTGGACAATCTGCCCAGGATATTCGGGGATAGGTGTTGGTTGGATTTCGGGATTATTGGGATGTCTATCATATTTGTGCTGCTTACAAATATTGCAAGCTTTTGTAACTTTCGCTATTTTTGCACTCATATGTGGGAAATAGAAATTTTGTAGAAGTTGGATCTTGTTTTCTTTACTGTTCCTATGCGCACGATTGTGTTCTTTAATTATTTCGGCTTGCTGATGGTCTTCGTCGGTTAAGTCTGTCACCATTTTCCTTGCGAATCGTGTTTTTATTTTGCTGAAATTACTTGGATAAATCATTTGAATTATGCCTAAAACTCTTTCTTCGGTTTTTACTCCATTAACAACTGATGGGTTTAAGTATTTTTTAAGAATGCCTACTAGTTTCTCTTCCGTATATTCAGGTTCTGTTATAATATGTCGGTGATAGGTAGGGAAGACTAATTTAAACTCGTGAGATGATGTTTCGCCAAAATTGAGAATTATTTGATTTTTAAAAACATTTAACGGTACGTCTGAAATTTGAATCAAATTTTGACCAGAACTTTGGTCACTATGTTGAGTAGCAGTAAGGGAATTAATGTGAGAACTTCTAGGTGGTCTTGACAGGGCGTCAGCAACAACATTGGATCTTCCAGGCTTATAACTTAACTCGTAGTTATATTCTTCGAGTATTGCCTTCCAACGTTTCATTTTGCTGTTGTCATTTTTATGGCTCAACGCATACGTCAAGGGTTGATGGTCTGTAAAGATTTTGAATTTGGCCGAACCGTACAAATAATTCCTTAACGATTTTAGAGCCCACACTATGGCTAACATCTCCTTTTCGTTAGCTGCATAGTTTTCTTCAGATTTTGTAAGTGTTCTGGAGATGAACGTAATTGGTTTGTCGTTTTGTGACAATACGGCTCCCAAGGCGTAGTTTGACGCATCTGTAGTTAAGAGGAATTCCATGGAGAAGTCTGGGTGGCTGAGAATAACATCTTCTGAAATTAATGAGCGTCTAAGTTTTTCAAATGCATCTTTTGCGTCTTCGTTCAGGTGGATGGTTTTTTTATTCGAAGCAGCTTTGGACGTACGTCCGTCCTCCCCCCTTAAAAGGGCTGGCTGTCAAGGGTTTTGCCAATTTAGCATAGTCCCTGATAAACCTACGGTAAAATCCTGACAGACCAAGAAAAGATCTTAAATCCTTGAGTGTCTGGGGATAGGGGAATTCTGCAATTGCTTTTAATTTAGAGGGATTAGCTTTTATGCCCTCGGACGAGATGATAAAGCCCAGAAATTCTACCTCCGATTTAAGAAAGTCACACTTATCTAGTTGGACCCTAAAGTTCGCTTCTTGAAGGGTTTTAAATATTTGTTCCAAGTTTTTGAAGTGAGTCTTGACATCTTCGCTGAACACTACTATATCATCGATATAGACGTAGCAGATTTTGCCTATGTGTTCCCTAAGTATATCGTCTAAAGTTCGCTGAAATATGGAGGGCGCGTTTTTCAGCCCGAATGGGGTCTGACGAATTCGTATTTTCCGTTGTTGACGGAAAATGAAGTTTTTTCGATGTCATCCTCGTTCAGAGGGATTTGGTGAAATCCGCTTTTGAGATCAAGAACGGAAAACCATTTACTTTTGCCTATCTGGGATAAAACTTCATTCGTTTCAGGAATGGGGTAGCGATCGCTAATCGTAACGGCGTTAAGCTTTCTATAATCAATTACCATGCGGTATTTTTTTTCACCAGAGGCGTCGGCCTTCTTTGGTACTATCCATACCGGTGAGTTATAAGGTGACCGTGAAGGTCTTATTATTCCATCGTTTAGTAATTGATTTATTTGTTTGTCGATTTCTGGTTTCAGAGACATAGAATACGGGTAGGACTTGGAGTAAATAGGATCCGCAGTGGAGGTATGGATTCTTCCTTTGACTTTCGTCGTGAAAGTTAATTTTTCGTTTGGTTCGCTGAATAGGTTAGAGTATTTCGTCGTTAAAGAATAGAGTGCATCTTTTTGTTCCTGTGTCATATGTTCCGTTCTAAGACATATGTTGTGGATAGTTTCGGACAGTTGTTGCTTTAATTTCACTTTAATGTTATTGTTAATTATCATATAGTTCCTATTGGAGAAAATAATGGCAGATAACTCTTTGAGGGTATCGTTTCCTAGGATTGCGTCAAACGACTTTAAAGAAGGTAGGGCGAAAAATTTTATTTTTTTGTTCAGACCGAAAAGGTTAAGTAGGATATAATGGGTTATTTCGATATTTCCACCGATAGAATTAGCATAGAAATTTTTTTGATTAGGTATAAGGGTTTTAGTAATATGAAGTTGAATATAGTTCTTGTTAGACCCGGTGTCTACAAGAAACTTTCGAGTTTTCCTTTCCCTCGTTCTGCACTCGAAATAGGGCAGAGACGAGTTGGTCAATCTAAAAAATGAACATCCACAAAGTCTTCTGTATTTTGTGCATATTCTTCGCTTATCCCATGATCGTTCATCTGTTGATCGTTAAGATAATCATTCAGGGATTGGTCATTCACCTCGCAATTATTCATTGCTATGTTATAGTTTTCAATCTCATTATTGTGTGCAATTTCGACATTACTATCGTGATCTGCCGGAGAAGTTTCTACATGAAAATTACGTTGGAGTTTGTTAGGTAGGACATGTTGTTGGGATACAGGCATAGGGCGCTTAGCAGCTGGTGGCCGGTTTTTATCCATTGGCCTATTCATGTAATTAACATTATTTGCCTTTATGGTGCTTGTTTCCATAGGTTCAGGTCTAGGGGTAGGTTTGGAGTGAGAAGGATTGTTCAGTTATTGATGATGTGAATTAGGCTGGAAGTTTGCTCTTGGGTTTGGTTGATTATTTGATGGAAATTGTTGATAATTGAATGGAAATGATTGGCATTGAGTGTTCGGGTATTGATATTGATTGGGATGCTGCAAAGGACGTGGGGGAAAATGTGCTTGTTGCTGTGGCAGATATGCCAACTGAGGGTAGAAAATTTGACCATTTGGATTTTTCCGTGGAGGAACAGGTGGAGCTGGTTGCGGTTTTCGCGTGGTTTTGATTGGCGTGGTTTGATCTGTATTGCTGATTTTCTAATTTATGACATAAATTTAGAGCTGTTGGTAGGTCAGCAGGTTCTCTCATTGCTAGTAGTCTTGGAAGATCACCTCTTAGCCCCCTAATAAAGGTGTCTAAGGCTTTTGATCTGTATGACTGGGTTAGATGATGTAGCGCATCAGGTGGAAGTTCCATGCTGGATAGTTTGTTTTGAATAAGAGATAGGTGGTTATACACCGCCTTATAGTAGGTCTCTATTGGGTTGTTACCCTGTACTAGCATTGTCATCTGGTACTCTAAAGTACCTAGATCACGCCTGTCCGCGTAGTGCAGTGTGAGGTATTTCGTAATACACTCCCAATTTAATGGTGTGTTATATGATTCAAGGACTGCGTCAGCATTTCCTATAATCTTATTACGGATGATGTTCAGGATGCCAAAATATTTTGGTGTCCCTTTGAAGCGGTCATAGATGTTTAGAACTCGGTCGACGCTCTTGCGCCAGGGGCTAAACTCACCTGGAGTTCCGGAGAACTCCCGAAGGCTTCTCACAACATCAGGGACCTTATCTAGGTCGTTCAAATTGGCTAGATGTCTTTCGTCAATCGTTATATCGACACCTCGTTGAATTTGTGTATCAGGGTTTATTATTCCCTGCACTACTTGTCTGCATTACGTTATACAGACTTGACACACAATTCCCTCGATCAGGGCTCTTAGCTCTGGGGTAGCATTCACTGGCTGATTAAAAGCTTGTGAACGCGAAGTGGATGGGTTTTCAGGGATTAGAACAGAAGGACGAATGATTGGATCGGTCATTTTTGAAATCGATTTGAAATAGAGATTACTCTTTAATAGGTAAACTAGGATTAATTAATTAATTCACTTATCAGGGTGTCACTATGTATTTAAATTTTCACTCTAAATCTATTTTTTTCCTTTTAAATTTCAATAACTGTTATTTCCTTATCAAATTTTTAATGATTTATTTAAATTTCCTTAAGATTAATATCGTCACTATGTACTTGAATTTTCACTCTAAAATCTAATTTTTTCTTTAAATATATTTAATTTTTGTAATTACTTTTCACTTTTGATTATTGATTCGCTTAAAGAAGTGCTTAATTCTATCTTACAGTATAATTGATAATTGATTTTTCGGTTATTGATTTGTTAATAGAAGTACTTAATTCTAACTTACAGTATAATTGATTTTTCCGTTATTGATTTGGTAATAGAAGTACTTAATTCTAACTTACAGTATAATGCAATGCATATCCAGCGTTGGTGAAGATGGCTAGATCCTTTTTGCTTTAGGCTACTACGGTGCCTTCCTCCACACTCCCTCGCTGTCGGCTTTGTCTAATGACTAAGTCTGGTGTGTTCGGGCCCAGTTGAGTGCGTTGTTGCTGGAGCTGCTTAAGGTCCTTACACAACGGGCTGGAGCTACTTGAGGTCCTTGGTGATAACTTGGAGCTTCTTGAGGTCACTTATTGTTTTCACTGCCCGTACGCGACGCGAGGTACTTGAGGTCGACTTATTTGCGTTCGCACTTTCAATAACCGGGCCCCACGTTGGGCGCCAATTAAATTCTTTCTTGTTTATTTAAAATAAAAAAATAATTTTTTATTTCAACTTATCTTCACAAGGTATTCTTAAGAACTCAATTACAATTCAAAACTTAAGTCTAACGACAGTTCGCACAGCGACTGACCCAGACGCTGTGTCAGCAAAAAGACGTTCCCATGATTTGCAACGGTGTCCAGTATCACCTTTGCTGCTCGTGGCGGATGTTTATCACCTGTATCATGAAATGCATTGTGGCGCGTGTAATTTATTTGCTTACGTTGCTCATCATGTTTTGCCTTAACTTATAGTAGGTTACCTCTAGTATTTGGTGTATTATTTCCCCAATCACTATGTTTGGCGTTGAAATCTCCGCCGATAATAAAATAGTTGTCTTCCAATTCCAGCCTCAGAAATAGAAAAAGTGTCCCGAGCTCTAAGATGAATAAGGAGGATTGAGTAGCCTTAACCGCATAGACAGACACCATGTACAACCGCTACGGAGGGGGATATACATGATGCATGCTTCCAGCACCGTGAACACGTCATTGATATAGACATTTCAGGGTGGTCAAAATCTGCCGCCATTGTAAAGTACATTTTATCGAGCAAAGACAACCCCGTCATCTACCAAATCTTACAATTTGTCACTGTCAATACTCATTACTTTAGAGGATATGGTTCATTTATGGCTGTCGGAAAAATATTTCCAATATATTACCTAAATGGTGTCGCTACAGTCCGGGGTGGACCTCAACCAACATGTTGGTTTTCCAAGCCAAAAATATAAATATTACCACAGATTGCGACGCCGTAAATAAATCGAGGATACAGAAGAAATGTCAAATGCGCCCAATGTCAAATTGGCGATGCACCATCGGACTCTTTCCATCATACGAGGATGATCGCTTGACAATCAAGGGCACTGCCCTAACCAGTCGAACTAATTACGAGGGAATCGGGCGAATTGTGTAGGAAGGAGACCAAGCCAAATCACAACATATGCGCGCTCACTCTCGCACAGTGTGAGCCACCTGAATGGTATAAATAAATATGTAGTAATTGTAAGAAAATCAAGTTTATATAACCCCAACACCAAAATAAACATTTTCACTGTCAAGGTCAATGACCATATGATTTACAGCTGAGGTGGTATATACATAATACCACCGAGGTTTCTTGCAAGGGGTAAAACAATTTGAACTTATTCGAATTGAGACCTTTGAATTCAAATAAAGCTAAATTTATAACGTTCAAGAAACTTCGCCGTATTTTATTTCCCTTTTTATTCGTATCATCAACCGTGAAGTGAATCATCTATTCACTATTGCTGAGACGCCATCTCCAGCATTATTTCTCGACGTTCCCCGCGACGAGAACATGGTCCTTCGAAGCCTTTTAAAAGAAACCGCGATAAAAAAATTAATTAATAAAAGTGTAGTTAGTTAAAAGACATTGAAAGTGTACTGTGGGTCAGTGTGAAACCATCCCAATAATCCAAAAATAACAGCCCAATCATCAGGCAACAGTACCCAACGAGACGACGATTCCCGGTTCCAACAAATCCACGAATACAAGGTGGTTTGTAAGCGGTATAACGGCTAGAATCACAGCAAGGAACTGTGCTACTCAAAGCCTTCTGCAACTGTAGCTCAGATTTCAATATACTGTAGTTGCAGTTGCAAAAGCAATCTAAGGTAGGAACATTATTCCTCTGTTGCCTTTTAATGATAAATTATTGTATAAAAAGTACATATATTTCATTATAACCACGCAACATCTAAATCCAACGAGTCGACAAAACCTGTGTCCAGCGGATAACAGTCAGCTAGTTTTACAAAGGAAGCGGTACAACAATCTAAAAGAGGCCAGAAATAATAGCAAGGAACTGTGCATCACAAGGCCTTCTGCAACTGCAACTGATACTCACACGCACTGAAGTTGCAGTTGCAAAAGCAAACTAAGGTAGGAATATTATTCCTTTATTTACACCTTATTGCTAAATACATATTTGCATATATTACTGTATAATACATCATAACTAAATGAATTTAAATCATTACCAAGTAACAATTAATTAAAAAATAAAAATAAAAAAATTATTACCTTAAAAAAAAACGCCTAGTGAAGTCAAAATGGCAAACGCGAAATTAGCTAAAACAATCGAGCGACAAGGGCTAACGTTAAAAGAAATTGAAACCATGAATCCGCTGATGCTTTAATATCATTGCATGATATAAGCATTAACTGCATTCATACGCTTTCCAATATGGGAATAGCTGTCGAAAGTTGGGATGCTATTCTCAAATATGTAATTTACCACAAGCTTCCTCTCCAAACACAAAAGGATTGGGAAAACAAGCTCGGTAGTTCTAAATGTCTTCCAGAGTGGAAAGAATTTGCCAAGTTTATCGAGGGAACATTCAGTTGCCTTGAAAACAGTCTGGAGTCAAATGAAACTACAAGGCAGCAAAACAATTCGTTCAATCCATTCAAAAAGGCCACACCAACGGCTTGTTATATAAAATCGTCTTATGAGACAAAGAAATTCTTGTGCCGTCTTTGTAAGGCGTCGCATGGAATACGACAATGCAAACAATTTAAAAAAATGAAAGTTAAGCTACGTATCGAAGCAGTAAAGGCAAATAATATCTGCCCAAACAGTTTGGGATACGATCACCATTCTTCAAGTTGTAAGAGCAGCAATCGTTGCCAAAAATGTGGTGAAAAAATTCACACTCTTTTACATTTTGAGTCCCAAAATGCTTATAATAGTAACAATCACCAATCACTTTTCAAGCGCAGAATCATACTGAATATGACACTCACTTGATTCAAAACCCAAATCAATGCATACATAAGTGCAAGGAGAGCAGAGAATGATGCACATATCCTGCAATCATTGTTTACGTGTTATGTCTTTGTGGTTGTCACTCTTTGCAATGTCTATTAAATTTGCTAATCTTGTTTGTTTTATCCATCAACAGAAACAAACCAGGGTTGTCATAGAGTCGGAACTTTGTTGATGAAATCCCAGCTGCGAACTATATGCATAGCTTCACGGCGGCGAAGTATGTTGCAGATGATCAACACTAATGATTAATACAATGTTTAAATAATAAATGAATAAAGTGTTAACCCCAAAATATAATGTAGTCAAATGTAATTATTATTACCAAATGTCAAAATGAGCAACTATTAACAGCTATTAACCATTAAAAATATGCATAAAACCTATGAGAAAAAATAATAAAGGACACTGTTGATTTTATAACGTTTAAGTACGGTCTTTAAAACCTCTAGTCATCGGTAACTTAGACACACTTTTCTCCAACCCCGTTTATTCGATTACTCTGCAAACCCATCACCCAAATCAATACAGTTTTTCTACCTGGCGCGATTTTTCGCCGGCTGTTTCCAGCGGTGCTGCACTCCAAGTTGGTTGAGATCCCATTTCACTTGTTCGCACTACCATATATTCAGCCGCCCCTTACTGCGTTGTCCCCGAGTACTGGAATTGAAGATTTTCGATCTTTCTATACAAATATGTATGTATTTTGCGTACAGTTTTAAAAACTCCCTTTTACATAACTTGGAAAAAAAAGGGATCAAATATTTTCTAGTAAATATACATTTTCCGAATAAGTTCGGTGTTGTTCAATGCTTGTCCGGAGCTCAAAATTTGACAAAAATCCAAATCGGGAAATTGCTCTTGCGCTTATGTACATATGTATGAATATCTTCAACCCCATAACATGTACTAGCCCTTAACACCTCGTGCTTCAAATGCCAATCACTTTTATAGTGTGGTGCAACGTCATATCAACCCCCTCAAGCACTTCCTCCATCACTGACCGACGATCTCATGATCTTACAAATTATATTCCTAGCCCCATTTAATTTACATTGCATAACAAGTTACAAACAAAATAACAAGCACACGTACATAAACTCAAGCAAACCGGTTATGCTGGGCAACGTCAACGTATGTTTTTTTTTATTTATTTCTTTCGTTCAGGTATTGTTTTTGCAGGTATTGCTTTTACACGTCGCAAGTGTGTAATGCGCATGTTCTGGTTATTTTCTTTTGAACTGTCATTCAGTGTTGCGCACAATTTTACACGAAAGCCTTTCCCCCTTCCTTGGTGTTCATGTTATTTGACAGCTCTCTTTCATTTCATCTTTGGCGCTCAGTGTTCCATAATTGAAAATGAGCCCGCTTGTTAATTCTTTGGTCCATTTCAGTTCATCCGCCGTACTGAAATGTTGTGCTCGTAACAACATGCAAACAAATAATGAAGCAAATGCGAAAAAGAAAGAAGAAGGAGAAAAAGAAATGTCAAAAACATGCAATGAAAATGCTACTCACATGTCCGCTTTCACACGTCGCAAGTGTATAATGCGCATGTTCTGGTTATTTTCTTTTGAATTCTCATTCAGTGATGAGCGCAACTCTACATGAAGACTTTCCCCTTCTTTGAGTTTGCATGTTATTTGACAGTTCTCTTTCATTTCATCTTTGGCGCTCAGTCTTTCATAATTGAAAATGTTAATTCTTTGGTCCATTTCAGTTCATCTGCCATACTGAAATGTTGTGCTCGTAATACAGCGAAAGAAGTAATGAAGCAAATACGAAAAAGAAAGAAGAAGGAGAAAAAGATTTGTCAAAAACTTGCAAAGAAATTGCTACGCACATGCAGTGGGAATTTGGTTAATTTTGGTATTTTTTGTTTCACTATTTCTCATTTGAATCTTTCGAAACTTGCGACGTGTGAAAGCGGACCATGCAGTGGGAATTTGGTTAATTGGGTATTTTTTGTTTCATTATCCCTCTCTTTTGCACTCATTTGAACCTTTCGAAACTTGCGACGTGTAAAAGCGGACATAGGAGTGCGATAGGAGATAAACGAGCAAAAAGCGAAAAGAAATAAAATGATTTTTCTGCTCTTTGCAAGAACTTGCAGCTTTTGAAAAAGCTCTTTTTTTTAGCTCGATTTCAATTTCATAGGAAACAACCAGCGCTGCCACCCTAGTAATGAT
This sequence comes from Volucella bombylans, assembly GCA_949129095.1. Classification (NCBI taxonomy): domain Eukaryota; kingdom Metazoa; phylum Arthropoda; class Insecta; order Diptera; family Syrphidae; genus Volucella; species Volucella bombylans. The sequence continues at coordinate 128,437,195 of OX422140.1, read as the reverse complement.
TAAGCGCAGCAGATTTGTGAAAAAAAAACGCGGTAGATTGCATGAAAGCGCAGTATATCTTAAAATTAGCAAAAAAAATTTTATTTCATTTAAAATACATTTGCAATTTTAACAATTATTTCAAAACAAAATAAAAATAAATAACTAAAACAAACTAACAAAAAATCACTCTTCTAGAAAAAAATATACTATAAATATTATATTTAAAAAAAAAATCCCATTTCATTTTATCCACGAAATTCATATTCATACATATGGAACATACAAATTTAGACATACAAAATTAATATTCATATTCTTAGGAATTCGCCATTTACGAATTTGAATTTATGAAAAATTCAATAATTCCTGGGGAGTCTGAGGGGGACCAACAAACTGCTTTGGGGTCGGTTAGATCTTTGGCTAAAGTAATATTTTCAAGAGTTTTGGTGCTAAGATTGCCTATTGTCTGCTTTCATTAGATTGACCAGTGAAAATTTTGTCTCGGCAGCTGCGCTGCGATGAGGCAATGAACATAGCAAGAGCATACATTTTGCCAGCTCTGCCAACACAGGTAGACCAATTGCATTTTTAATAGTGCTGGCTAAAAACTTAGTAATGTCAAACGGGTAGTGGTATTTTTCAACTATCTCGTTATTGCCTAGCAAAAGCCTCCATTGCATGTTTAGCTTTTCGACACTTTCAGATGAAAATGGAAACTCTTCTAGAATTGATAAAAACCGTTTTGTTATTTGTCTACACAATTCTTTATAAAAAGAAAGCAAATTTGTTTTTATTTCAACAATATCATTTTCAGTTAAATCATTCAAGTTATTAAAAAACTGTTGGAACTGAATGCCAAAGTACATATTTGAAAGTGGCATATACAGGGAAAAATCTTTGCCGCAAGAATTTTTCAAAAATTCCAATAATTAAAAAAGTTATGACCGTTAGATGTCGAACCGGGCAGTGCGTACACCCGAGAATATTGCTGCTGTGGCAGAAAGTGTGCGTGAAGCGCCATCAACATCAATTCACCGGCGTTTTCAACAATTGAACATTTCGGAGACATCATTGAGACGAATTTTGCATAAAGACCTTGGTATGACGCCATACAAAGTCCAATTGGTTAAGGAGTTGAAGCCAACTGACCATCCAATGCGTTTTCGCTTCGCTAAGTGGGCCTGCGATCGACTTAGAGAAGATGCCGATTTTGCAAAAAAATCATCTTTTCAGATGAAGCTCATTTTGATATTCGCGGGTATGTAAACAAGCAAAATTGTCGCATTTGGGGCACAGAAAACCCGCACGCATACATTGAAAGGCCAATACACCCAAAACGAGTCACTGATTTGTGCGGATTTTGGTCCAGAGGCATAATTGGGCCATTTTTCTCCGAAAATGAGCAAGGAGTGGCCGTTACAGTCAATGGCGATCGTTATCGGGCCATGTTGAACGAATTTTTGTTCACAGAAATTGAAGAGGAGGATATTGGCAACATTTGGTTTCACCAGGACGGCGCTACGTGCCACACAGCCGAAGCTACACTCGATGTTTTACGCCCTGTTTTTGAAGATCGCATTATCAGCCGCAGAACTGATGTCGTTTGGCCACCTCGGATCTGCGATTTGACACCGTTGGACTATTATTTGTGGGGTCCCGTAAAAGTGTTACGTGTTACATAAGTGTTACGCCGACAAGCCAGAGACAATTGACGCTTTAAAGGACAATATTCGTGAAGCCATTGGTGAAATACAGCTGCACACAATCGATAATGTGCTTAAAAATTGGACCGATCGTGTAGGCTACTGCATGGCCAGCCGAGGCAGCCATTTGAATGAAATTATTTTCCATTATTAACCGGAAGGTTAAAACTAATTATCTGTCAAATCAGACATGAGCTAAGTGTTACCATTCACGAAATAAGCACTAGTTGAAAAAAAAAAAACGTTAGATGGCGGACCCTTTAGATAATAAATCCATACAGATGTCTCATTCATATGGGAAATTTTGTCCTATGAAAATGAAATCGAACTAAAAAAAGAGCTTTTTTAAAAAGCTGCAAGTTCTTACAAAGAGCAGAAAAATCATTTTATTTCTTTTCGCTTTTTGCTCTTGCCACTTGCAAAGCCGTTTATCTCCTATCGCACTCCTATGTCCGCTTTTACACGTCGCAAGTTTCGAAAGATTCAAATGAGTGCAAAAGAGAGGGATAATGAAATAAAAAATACCCAATTAACCAAATTCATACTGCATAGTCCGCTTTTACACGTCGCAAGTTTCGAAAGATTCAAATGAGTGCAAAAGATAGGGATAATGAAGCAGAAAATACCCAGTTAACCAAATTCCCACTGCATGTGGGTAAGATTTTCTTTGCATCTTTTTGACATTTCTTTTTCTCCTTTTTCTTTCTTCTTCGCATTTGCTTCATTATTTCTTTGGCTGTTGTTACGAGCACAACATTTCAGTATGGCGGATGAACTGAAATGGACCAACAAGCGGGCTTATTTTCAATTATGAAACACTGAGCGCCAAAGATGAAATGAAAGAGAGCTGTCAAATAACATGAAAAACCAAGGAAGGGGGAAAGGCTTTCGTGTAAAATTGAGGACAACACTGAATGACAGTTCAAAAGAAAATAACCAGAACATGCACATAACTCACTTGCGACGTGTAAAAGCGGATTATGCAAAAACAATACCTGAACGAAAGAAATAAATAAAAAAAAACATACGTTGACGTTGCCCAGCATAACCGGGTTTCTTGGGTTTATGTACGTGTGTTTGTTATTTTGTTTGTAACTTGTTATGCAATGTACATTAATTTTGAAGATCATGAGATCGATGGTCCATGATGTGGTCGTTCTGGAGGGGGTATGTGTGACGTTGCACCACACTATAAAAGTGGTTGATATTTGAAGCACGAGGTATTAAGGGCTAATACATATTATTGGGTTAAAGATATACATATGTATGTACATGAGCGCCAGAGCAATTTTTGTCAAATTTTGTGCTCAGGACATTAAGTACCTACAAAATTTGATAAATTTCCAAGCATTGAGCAACGTCGAACTTATTCGGAAAATGTATATTTACGAGTACACATTTGCTCCCTTTTATTTCAAGTTATGTAAAAGGGAGTTTTTAAAGCTACGCAAAATATTTGTATGTAAAGATCGAAAATCTTCAATTCCGTGACTCGGGGACAACGCAGTAATGTACGGCCGTATATATGGTAGTTTGAACAAGTGGAATGGGAGTGCAGCACCGCTGGAAACATCTGGCGAAAGATTGCGCCAGGTGGAAAGGCTTGTTGGTTGTGGTGCTGGTCCACCCCGGACTGTAGCGCCACCTAAAAGTAAGGAAAACATTGTAAATATTTTTCCGACAGCCATGAATGATCCATATTTTAACTAGCAAAGTCAATTTATTAAACCAGACTGAAGTAGCACCGGTTGCCTAGGCTTATTCTGGTGGTAATCTTCGACAAGGTATCATTTGTTCAGTTTGCATTAACAAAATATCTAATAGCAAGATCGTTGACTTGCGGCACCTTAACTGATACTGTGTTATCATCTAATGGGTTAATTATATTATTAGTATTCATGTTATTTTCAAAACAGTTTTCATTCTGAAGAACGTTCTCATTAAGCACTGTTTGCTCCTCTGTATCATTCTGCAAAACGGCGTTCCAATCCACCTGCAAGTATTCCGAATCTTCTTCCTCGCAATTGGAATATTTCGATTTAAATAGAAATTTAATCGATATAACTTTGGCTATCAATGAGCTATATTTATATATTTATTATCTATATATATAGATTTATTATCTGTGGTATTAGTTGTGTATTTAAAATGTGGGATTGCAAACGAAATATTTGGAAAGACAAAGAAATTAGAACAATGTACATACATATGTGTCAGAATGTGTCAAGTGTCAGTTCAATCAGCTGTTTGTTAAACTTTCTCAATTTTCTCTCGCTCATTTTGGATTTGGTTTTGGATAATTTCATATAAATACCACCATTTCTACGGGTATTGAACCAATGTGGATTGTTTCAATACACATTTAGCTGTCATATAAACTGGGTATCAGTGAGTTAACAACAGATAAGCAAATTGTAAAATCCTTTCACACGAGGTATCTCATACCTAGTTTATATGACAGCTTAAAGCGAACTGACTCAATGCGCATTGCTTCAATACGCTCATATAAACACCACTTCAAACCGAAATGAAATGTTCAATGAGGTTTGAAGTGGGATTTATATGAGCGCATTGAGTCAATGCACTTCAAGCTGTCATATAAACTAGGTATCAGTAAGTTAACAACAGATAAGCAAATTCGAAATCACACACATGCTTCCGTTCTGCCGGCCCAGCGTCCAGGTGAATAAGCAAAAGTGCAATGTTTCACCTGCAGCCGGATACCTGAAATCATTTTATGAAATGCAGCAGGTCGCAACATAGGTTAGGTGTTAAGCAAAATAATACATGTACTCGTAAATTAGTCTTAAGTGTGACTGGAACAAATAAATTTGTATTTTTTAATAAAAATTAACAAATAAATATTTAACTTGTATCCTACTTCTGAATTTGTAAGTTGTAAGGGTTGATTTTTCTCTATTTCTTTTTCCTTTTACTTTTTTTATACGTCTTTACTCTATATCAATCTTCTTGATACTGAACCGCCAGTCCCCTTTTCTTCTCTTTCTTACTTTCTTTTTAGGAGATTTTGTTTTTCCCAGTGATGAAATGACATCACTTACCATTCCACGGCTACCCAAAAATCGATCAGTGACCTACATCCCTTACAACAATGTCCCAATGGGTGTAAACCAATACAACGGCAAACTTTTTATTACTGTGCCTAGACGTCGCCTTGGGATTCCATCAACCCTAAATTACATTGATCTCAAAACTGTTGGCTCAAATAACAGTCCAAAGCTTAGAGCATTTCCGGATCTAGAAACAAACACACTTATGGTGAACTATTCCCAATTAAAAATTTGTAGCACTTAACTTTAAAAATTTGTATTCTGCTTTAGGAAAACCTTACTCCAAACTCAAACCGTCTTATATCGGTTTACAGGACAAGGACTGACGAATGTAATCGGCTGTGGTTTATTGACACAGGGTTGCTAGAGTTACCAGGTAAGACTGAGATATGTATATGTATGTATGTATAGTTTTTTTTTAGATACCTGTACACATGTTGTAACTTGACATTTCTAAATGAACAGCAAATTTATTTTAGATAACCGTCAACAGGTGCAACGTCCCTCTATTTGGATATTTGATTTGGAATCGAATAAGCGGCTTCATCGATTTGAAATTCCTGAATCGATTGTGCAAACTGGTCCTGGTCTAGCAAGCATTACAGTAGATGTCGACAAATCAAAATGTGACGAAGCATTTGCATATATTCCAGATTTATCTAATAACGCTCTTTACGTTTACAGGTATGTATGTCGATCTTCCATTTCTAAACATTTAAATACAATAAATAAAATAAATTAATTTACACATGATCAGCTTGGGACAAAATCGTATATGGTCATTCCGTCACAACTACTTCCACTTTGATCCAACGCAAGGTGACCTAAGCATTGGAGGACAGAATTTTGCTTGGGACGATGGTATTTTCTCAATCACTTTGGGTAATAGACAACCCGATGGATTTAGAACAGCTTACTTTCATCCAATGGCTAGGCAAGTAACAATTTCCATAAGAACCAGAGAGGTTTTATCACAGGGTTTTAATAAATTTTAGTTCAAATGAATTTGAGGTATCAAGTAGTGTTTTGCAGAATGAATCTAATGCAGCTCGATCTTATCATGGAGATGATTTTAAAGTAAGAAATTAAAAAAAACAATTTTTCTTCTGCTTCTTGTAAACATATTTTTATAGTTACTTGGAACACGAGGACAGAAAAAACAGTCTACAATGCATGAATTTGATCCAAAGAGTGGTATTATATTCTACGCTGAGATAATGAGGAATGGAGTTGGTTGCTGGAACTCGAAGAAAACAGAATTCTCTCCACAGAATCATGGCCAAGTAGTAATGAATCCCCAAAAAATGATTTATCCCAGTGACTTGACGGTAAGACATAAATATAACATAATGAAAAGCTCATTTCATTCACATGATTTTGTTTTTGTTCTTATTGCAGATTGATAACGAAGGAACTATTTGGGTGATGACTAACTCGATGCCAATTTTTATTTATTCAGAATTAGATCCAAATGTAATTAATTTTAGAGTGTGGAAACAGACTGTCAGTAGAGCAGCTGAAAATACAGTTTGCGCAATGTAAATTTAATAAAAGAATATACTCGTAGGTACATACTACGAGTATATTTGTACATACTCGTAAATGCACTTAGGGCATCTAATTTTGTAAAAATAATCTTTATCACAGTTAATATTTTTAGAAGTTCTTTTTTCTAAAAGGATTATGTATCATAAATGTAGAACCACATTGTTCATGATCTTAATAAAATCCGACAGAATATCATAACTGATGTAATGCAATTCAATTTTTTTTTGCCTGTGCAAAAATAAATTTTGAAGATGAGAATTCTCAATTCTTTGGTATGTTGATGCTTTCAACTTTCTCATTCTGTTCGAGATTGAAAGATTTGATACTTATGTACAAAATATATGTTAACGTTTTACAACACAGAAGTGAAAAGTCGTTTTTTATTTCAAACATAAAATTTATTACAAGGTTCAAAAGAAGGAAATATCTTAAAATTAGATTCACCACAACAAACATTTTGGTCCTTCGAGCCATCTTAATACTCAACATAGTTTATCAACACAACCCAAGTGCACATTTTTGTAAAAAAAAAAAAAAAAAAGAAGTTTAAAAACATTTTAAGCAAATTACAATACTAATGAATAACATTTAAAAACTGAGTGAGTGTGTTTAAATTACAATAGTTCTAAAAACTACCCCTGCTGTATTTCAGCAAAGAATAAAATATATAATAAATAAATATAGCAACTCAGCTAATCTGCGATACATCCATCAATATATCCATCATCTACAGCAGCCTATTACAGCCATCATCTAATACCAGCAAGTGGAACAGCAGACCAAGTAAGTGGATTTTATTTCCTTTACTATTTTTGTATTAGATACACCTTGTACATATATACTGTAAATAAAAATAAAAAATGTCTTTCGGAAATTTGCAACTCTACCTTTTGGGGCAAATAAAAAAAGATTTTGCTAATTTTAAAAAAGCAGATTCGTCCAGGCTCAGCAAGGTAAATTACCTTCAAACTCGCCTGCAAATGCTCGAGGCGAATCTGGAAAAGGCCGACGGGTATAATAAGGAAATCGTTGGTGGCGGAAAGTTAGAGCCAGACTTGAAGGTGCCATAATTAATAGCGGTGTTCGAGCAAATTCAAGAAATATATACAGATTACCGGATTGAGATACTGGATGCTTTGGATAAGTTGTCCCCAGGAGATGTGCCGAGTACAAAAAGCAACAACATTATGGAAAGCGAAGCAAAAGAACATAATCAAAACGAGCTGCGACTGCCAAAAATCAATATACCTGTCTTTGAGGGAGGTTACGAGACGTGGAGGTCATTCCATGACATGTTTGTTTCCCTTATTCACAGTAATTCGTCGTTGTCGGAGGTGCAGAAGCTTCATTATTTGAAGTCCAGCATAAACGGCGAGGCGGAGAGGCTTCTTCAACACTTGGCAATTGATAAGGGAAACTATGCGAGAGCATGGGAGATCCTTAAAGATAGGTATGATCATAAGAGGGTGTTGGTGAACACTCAGCTGAAGCTTTTGTTCGGGCAGTCAGCTTTAAATTGTGAGTCATCGACTGGTATAAAAAAGATACTCGACACATCACAGGAGGTAATACATTCTCTTAAGAATTTGGAGTTGCCAGTGGAGTACTGGGACACAATATTAATCTTTGTAATTCTTCAAAAGCTGCATTTAACAACACAACAATGGGAAGAAAGATTGGGTAGCAATAAAGAATTATCAAATATGAAAGAATTTTTTGAATTTTTGCAGTGTAGGTTTAGAACGTTGGAAGCCGTTGAGCAACAGTTACCCTCGAAAGTAACGAAACAAAAAACGACAACTCAGGTGTTTCATACAAGCCAGGTACAAAAGCGGCAACTAAGTTGCAAAGTTTGTCATAAGGGGCAACATTCATTAAGAGAATGTAGAAGATTTTTAGAGATGGATGTAGGCCAACGAAAACAAACCATTTTCAACATCAAGGTTTGTGAAAATTGTCTTGCCTACAGCCATTTCAAGAACAAATGTCCCAGTTCAAAATGTTGCTACCACTGCAAACAACGTCACAACACGTTATTACACCCAATCCCACAACCTAATTCAAACCACACTTATCCACCTTTCAATCCTAACACACAGAAATTCATACCACACAATCCTAATTCAGCACAATACCAACAGCAAAACACACATAACATATCTACAGCCCCAACAAATTTCCATATTCAAAACAAAACACCACAAAACAATGAAATGTTACCCCAAAGCCAAAACTACGATCAGAATCTGGCGTCGGGTCACCTACAAACGGGTGATAATGGACCTTCAACAAGCCAAAACTATCGGGTCCATCACATACACACCAACTCGCAAGTTCTGCTTTCCACGGCATTGATTAATGTGAAAACAGCTAATGGGAATTTTGTTACATTAAGAGCCCTAGTGGATACTGGTTCAGAGGCCTCTTTCATAACAGCAGCAGCTGTCCAGCGGTTAGGCCTAAAGACAAAATGGACACTTAGCCAAATTAGTGGGTTGGGGGAGGTCAGCAGTGGAGAAACCAATAAGTTCGTCGATCTTTACATAGCGTCACTAACATCAAACTTTACAGGTAGGGTGCAGGCACTTGTACTGAAAACGCTGACTGGGCTCCTTCCGGCCCAATATACTAACATAGTAAAGTGGACTTACCTGAACGGGTTGCAGCTGGCTGATCCAACATTCCACGTACCGGCAAGAGTTGACATGCTGCTTGGAAGTGATGTCTACGCAGAAATCGTTCTCGGCGAAGTTGTGAGGAGTAACGAGTGCCCAGGTCCAATTGCACAGCGAACACAGTTAGGATGGATCTTGCTGGGTAAAGTGCCATCTACGACACCAAAAACCATCCGAACTTTTTTATAGGACCTAAAATCCAAAGCCAAAACTACGATCAGAATCTGGCGTCGGGTCACCTACAAACGGGTGATAATGGACCTTCAACAAGCCAAAACTATCGGGTCCATCACATACACACCAACTCGCAAGTTCTGCTTTCCACGGCATTGCTTAATGTGAAAACAGCTAATGGGAATTTTGTTACATTAAGAGCCCTAGTGGATACTGGTTCAGAGGCCTCTTTCATAACAGCAGCAGCTGTCCAGCGGTTAGGCCTAAAGACAAAATGGACACTTAGCCAAATTAGTGGGTTGGGGGAGGTCAGCAGTGGAGAAACCAATAAGTTCGTCGATCTTTACATAGCGTCACTAACATCAAACTTTACAGGTAGGGTGCAGGCACTTGTACTGAAAACGCTGACTGGGCTCCTTCCGGCCCAATATACTAACATAGTAAAGTGGACTTACCTGGACGGGTTGCAGCTGGCTGATCCAACATTCCACGTACCGGCAAGAGTTGACATGCTGCTTGGAAGTGATGTCTACGCAGAAATCGTTCTCGGCGAAGTTGTGAGGAGTAACGAGTGCCCAGGTCCAATTGCACAGCGAACACAGTTAGGATGGATCTTGCTGGGTAAAGTGCCATCTACGACACCAAAAACCATCCGAACTTTTTTCAACCAAGTCGATCTCAACACCACGATGAAGAAGTTCTGGGAAATCGAAGAAGAGCCTTTTGAAGTCTGTAAAACAGAGGAAGATGAAAAGTGCGAAAAACATTTCAAACAACACACAACACGATTACCTGATGGCCGTTACCAAGTCCGTTTACCTTTCAAGAATGGTGAATATCCAAGTATGGGCCCCACACGACAAGGTGCGGTCAGACGTTTTTTGCAGTTGGAGAAAAGACTGCAAGCCAACACAACTCAACATAAGGAATATGTTAAAAGTATGACCGAGTACCTCGAGCTCGGACATATAACTCCAGTCGAGGATTCCAATGAGGTTCTTACGTCAACATCCCATTATTTCATTCCACATCACTCCGTCATCAAGGAATCCAGTACCACTACAAGGCTGCGGGTCGTGTTCGACGCAACCTTTAAACCATTTTTTGGCTCTTCCTTGAATGACATGTTGATGGTAGGACCTAAAATCCAAACAAATGTTATAGACATTATTTTGAGATGGCGGAAATATAGATTTACCTTCACTGGCGATGTTGAAAAGATGTACCGTCAAATCAGAGTCAACACGGCTGATGCAAACTACCAGTTGATTTTATGGAGAGAAGATCCCAGCCAGGATCTGAGGATTTATCGATTAGATACGGTAACCTTTGGTACTGCATCAGCTCCATTTCTCGAAATCCGGGTATTTTTGCAGCTAGCAGAAGACGAAGCATCGAAATATCCCATCGCCACTACTGTCATCAGAGAGGAGACCTATGTTGATGATGTTATAAGTGGAGCCGACACAGTTGCTGAGGCTCAACACAAACTTCAAGCTGTACGGGAACTTCTACAAACCGCAGGTTTCCATCTACGCAAACAAGTGAGCAACGCAGAAGAGGTTTTAAAGAACGTTCCAAAAGAACAGCAAGCAATGCATTTCCCGCTACCATTTACCGACACCAGTGATATTAAGACGCTTGGCATTAAATGGATGCCAATCCCAGATGTATTCTCCTTTCAAGTCGCGCAGCTGAATAAAAATGATATCACTAAACGGTCCATCTTATCCTCCATAGCAAAGCTTAATGACCCAATGGGCTGGATCTCACCCTGCACTATCAAGGCAAAATTAATTATGCAGCAGCTATGGATCAAGGGGTTGGAACAAGATCAAACCAAAAATCAAGACACGAAAATGTTAAATACCTTATTGTGAACTTGGTTCACCGTGGGGGGAGAATGTTCGAGATTGAAAGATTTGATACTTATGTACAAAATATATGTTAACGTTTTACAACACAGAAGTGAAAAGTCGTTTTTTATTTCAAACATAAAATTTATTACAAGGTTCAAAAGAAGGAAATATCTTAAAATTAGATTCACCACAACAAACACATTCTTAACTCACTATGGACGCATTGTGATGACGAGATATGGGAGTGCCAATTGTACATGTGGTTGCCTTTCTTTTCTTCATGATCATGTGTGAGTGTTGGACTATTAAAATAGTAAATAAAGTATATATATAACATAGAGAATAGAGGAAAGGTGAATTGAATATTAACAAAAACATAGTATCAGCTGCGGCAACATTTTCACCTACGTAATTGAGCTACGAAATGAATCTATTATGATGGTCGGCCGGGGCATTTCTTTGTACCCAAAGCAGGTCATACTATTACGTCAACGAGTTACACTCCTCGCATTGTATATGTTATCGTATCTCGTTAAGGAGGTAAAATGTTTAGTCGGCTAGAGCTCTTGATAGGTAAAGCAGTTCGACCGAATGTAGCGGTATATGTATTTCTGAAGTACTTTCGCCAAGTACATAAAATATACAACAAATTTAGGCTTAAATCGAGGATATTTTCAAGGGCAAGACCAAATATATACATATATAATATATAAAAGCAGTAGTAGATTAAAAATAAAAAGGGAAAAATCAGGTTTCTTTTTATTCTTAGACCGATGTTTTCGGAACTGTATCTATTGTATAATTTTTCCTAATTTTTATGTATTACCGCATCTGGAAAACTTTCCAATTTTTTTCCCTTCACCTGAAATTTTTATTATATTGTGATAACCAGTCAAATGTGAGCAGCGACATCTAGCAGAAAATGTCGAAACTCGAGGACTAGAAGGTTTCGATACTGGATTAGCAGTCTCGACTGGAGAGTAGAATCGAATTTTCTAGCAAATTGGAAATTGTATGGGACGCTGGGTGGCGAGGATTGTTCTCGAAGTATGTCATTCGAGTATAAATACCAGCATCCCAAAGGTATGCAAATCAGTTCTAAAGTTGAATTTGAAGTGTTAATTAGAAGAAGTGATTAAGTGGTTTAAGTAAAAGATAAGAAAAGTATATGTGGTTGAGAAATTGAATTGTACTGAGAGAAAGAATTAAATAGTGAATTGTAACTGTACTGAATAAAGGGATTTGTATCGAAAAGAATAAGTTCTATCATTTGTACCCACACAAACATTCTACATTGGTGTCAGAAGTGGGATAGGACTTATTGTGTGTAAAAAAAAAAAAAAAGAAAAAAAAAAAAAAAAAAAAAAAAAAAACCCTGTGTTTTCTGACTATTTGAAAAAGCTAGAATGGGTCGAAAACTATTGCAGTTGACCCTCGTCCAACTCAGATCCGAGTTGAACAAGAGATGCCTCAGCGCCAGTGGAGGAAAAAGTGACCTGGTGCTCCGTCTTCAGGAGGCTTTGAACAACGAGGGACATGATCCTGATGCATATTCCTTTGATGTTGACGAGGATGAACAGACAAGTACCGGCAATGACATGGCTGCGATGATACAACTCCTCTTGTTAAAAATGGACGAACAGAAGAACAGTCTCGACCAACAAAAGAAATATCTGGAAGAACAGAAGAACAGTCTGGAACAAAAAATGGACGAACAGAAGAGCAGTCTTGAAGAACAAAAGAATAGTCTCGAACAAAAGCTGGATGAACAAAAGAAAAATCTAGACGAGCAGAAGAGCAGCATTGAACAAAAATTCAACGAACAAACCAACAATCTGCACGGTCTTCAACAGAAAATGGATGAACAAAAGAATAATCTGGAAGAACAAAAGAACATTCTCCAGCAAAAATTCGAAGAAATCGATGACAAATTTGAAAGAATAGAGAAGAACGTTGATGACAAATTTGATAGAATAGAGAAGAATGTTGGCGAAAAATTCGAAGAAATGGACAGCAAAGTTCAGCAACTGGCAAAAGAGCTCGACACAGTGCGAAAACAGAAACTGCGAGAATGTTCTTTAAGCGGTCCAAGGAGAAAAGATTTGAAGCCTCCCTCATTCGATGGCCAGACCTCATGGTCTACTTATAAGAAGCAGTTTGAAATGGCTGCCTGTGCAAACGACTGGGACAATGAGGAAAAGTGCTTTGCCCTAACAATGGCCTTGCACGGTCCTGCAGCAGAATTGTTGCAAACAGTAGATATCGAAAAGCATAAAGATTATGTTACTTTAGTACAGGCTATAGAGAAACGGTTTGGGGATAGCCACATGCAGGAGGTCTACAAGGTCCAATTGCAAAGCCGAATGCAGCAAAGAGGAGAAACACTGCAGCAGCTCCAAGCAGACGTGAGTAGACTTGCACATCTGTCATACCCCACCGCAGGCCAGGAAATTATCGACGAAATGGCAAAAGATGCATTTATCAGGGGAATTGCAGATTCGAAGCTACAGTCAGCAGTAAGGATGGCCGGGAAAAGAACCCTTGCTGAAGCACTTGCCTTCGCTCTGGCGATGGAAGCAGCCAATCAGGCTTCCAGGGGAACACATTTCGTCAGGGAAGTAGCATCTATTGAATGCTCCTGCGCAAGAATTAGTGCCGAGGAACGAGATACTCGACGTGATAGACGGATAATGCGCTGCTGGAATTGCAATAAAATAGGACACCTTCAAAGGCAGTGTAAAGAACCGGTGCGACGAAAAGACTGCCCTCACTGTGGTGGCAAGCCAATAGAGGAAGAAACCAGCAGAAACAGCTATCAAGAAGCCGGTCAACCTTCCCGAAGCCATCAGTCGGGAAATGCTTAAGCACCAACTTCGCGGGGCAGAAGTTGGTAGCAGGAGTCGACGGCCCCAGGACCATCATCCAAGTCTCGTTGGCAAAACGATGCAGCGAAAGCCTTCTAGTAGAAGTAGTCAGTGGAAAAGAAAAATGGATGGCAACAATAGACACCGGTGCCACGGCCTCAATCATCAGGAGGAATCTTGTGCAGAAGTCTTGGTTGCATAACACTAGCAGTTGCAGCTTGCGAACAGCTACAGGAGCAACGATTAAGGTATATGGTGAAGTCCGCATAAAAATCCAATTGGCCGGAATAACATTCACTCACGCGTTTCTGGTAGCTGACATATGTGACGAGTGCATCATTGGTACAGACTTCATGAGGGAACATGGACTTGTAGTCGACTTGGGGGCACAAACCCTGAAATACGGAAACATGGAGATACCAATGATATACGGAAACGCCAATACCTCAGTCTCAAATGTCGTCATCTGCAGCAATCAGAGCCTAGAGCCTTCATCAGAAGCAATTTTGTGGGCAAAAGTGGAAGGTGGTCCTGGTAGCCACCGATTCTATTTGATGGAGCCAGAAAAGAAAAGAGACTTCATGGTGGGAAAGACCTTAGTGGAGCCAAAGAACAACATGGTCCCTGTAAGGATTCTAAATCCAAAGACATTCAGTGTAAAGGTGAAAAAGGGGGAGATAGTGGGAAAATGCGTACCTGTTGAGGCTATATCGACCACAACGGAAAAAAAGTGTGCAAAACCGGTCACAACAGTTCAGAGCATAAAAATCAAGAACAAAATTCTCAGCCTCTGTAATCTGGACGAAGATCAGCGAATCCTGGCAGAAAAACTAATCGGTGAGTACGCTGATATATTTGCTACACAAGACGGAGAATATGGACGTACGCATATTGTTCAACACCACATTGACACCGGAGACGCTCGACCAATCCGTCAACCTGCAAGGCGTCTTCCATTGGCAAAGCAAACAGAAGTTGCCGAAATGATATCGAAGATGAAAGCTGAGGGAGTGATTGAAGAATCGCAAAGTCCGTGGGCATCTCCAGTGGTCCTGGTGAAGAAGAAAGATGGCAGCACGAGATTTTGTGTAGACTACCGACGTCTCAATGATGTCACTAAAAAGGACAGCTACCCACTTCCGAGAATCGATGACACTTTGGATATGCTTTCTGGAGCGAAATGGTTTTCAACACTTGACTTGAAGAGCGGTTACTGGCAGGTAGAGATAAATCGTGCGGATCATGAGAAAACTGCCTTCACTACAGGAAGCGGTCTTTGGCAGTTTGCAGTGATGCCGTTTGGACTGTGCAACGCTCCGGCCACCTTCGAGCGACTAATGGAAAGAACATTGCAAGGACTCACCTGGAAAACCTGCCTAGTATATTTGGACGACGTTATCGTCATAGGTAAGACGTACGAGGAGCACCGCGAAAATCTAAAAGAAGTGTTTGAGAGGCTACGAAGTGCTCATTTAAAGCTCAACCCGGAAAAGTGCGCCTTGTTTCGTCCGGAAGTAAAATATCTGGGTCACATTATATCAGCGGAAGGAGTAAGAACGGATCCTGACAAAATCGAAGCCGTGAAAAGTTGGCCTTCTCCAAAAGATAAACACCAACTGAGAAGCTTCTTGGGACTCGCCACGTATTACAGAAGGTTCGTAAAGGATTTTGCTGGCATTGCGAAGAGCCTGCATCAACTTACAGAAAAAGGCCGACAGTTCAGGTGGTCTGGAGAATGCGAAAAAGCATTTCAAGAACTGAAGCGACAGCTGTGCAATGCCCCCATCTTGGGTTACCCGACGCCCGGAAAAATGTTCATCGTGGACGCAGACGCTAGCAATGTTGGGGTCGGAGCTGTGATTTCCCAGGTTCATGATGGTCAAGAGAAAGTGGTCGCATATTACAGTAAAGTACTCTCCAGACCTGAAAGGAACTACTGTGTAACCCGGCGCGAGCTTCTGGCTTTAATTCTGGCTACGAAGCATTTCCATAAGTACCTCTACGGACAAAAGTTCATTCTCCGGACAGACCACGCAGCTCTGAAATGGCTACTCCAATTTAAGAACCCTGAAGGCCAAGTTGCAAGATGGATCGAGCAGTTGCAGGGCTACGACTTTGAAGTGCAACACCGCAAGGGAACACTCCACTCAAATGCTGATGCACTCTCTCGTCGACCGTGCGGGGTAAAATGCGAACACTGCAACCGTAAAGAAGCGAAAGAACAGGCAACTATCCAAATGATCAGGACTGAGCCAATAGAGGGTTGGAGTATAGACGAAATCCGTTCCTCCCAACAGGCAGACAATGACATCGAACCAATATTGGCCTGGAAAGAACACGAGGAAAGACCAAGCTGGCAGCAGATATCAGATCGGAGCCAAACTCTGAAGGCATACTGGGCACAGTGGGACTCGCTTTTTGTGCAAGATGGATTGCTGAAGAGAAAATGGGAAAGTGCAGATGGGACAACATCTCGTATGCAGCTAATTGTGCCACGGTCCAGAGTCAACCAAGTGCTCCCTGAAATACATGACGGAATCTCAGGAGGCCATTTGGGAATAAACAAGACGTTGGAAAAGGTAAGGGAACGTTTCTATTGGCTAAGCGCTAAACAAGATGTCGAGAATTGGTGCAAAAAGTGCATAAGGTGTGCGGCTACCAAGGGTCCAAAAGTAAAACCACATGGACAAATGCAACAATACAATGTCGGAGCACCTTTCGAACGAATAGCCATCGACATCGCTGGGCCGTTTCCCGAAACCTTTAATGGAAACCGATATACTCTCGTAGTCATGGATTACTTCAGTAAGTGGCCGGAAGTGTTTGCCATCCCAAATCAAGAGGCTAAGACCGTAGCCGAACAGATAGTCAACAACTGGGTGAGCAGATTTGGGGTCCCAATGGAGCTGCACTCTGATCAAGGGCGAAACTTTGAATCAAAAGTCTTCCAGGAAATATGCCAATATTTGGGAATAAGAAAGACAAGGACAACGCCACTACACCCTCAATCTGATGGAATGGTCGAGCGATTCAATCGGACCTTGAATGAGCATCTATCTAAGGTTGTCAGCAACTGCCAGCGGGATTGGGATCGACACATACCCCTCTTCTTAATGGCCTACCGAAACGCGGTCCATAGCTCAACAGGGCACACACCATCCGAGATCTTATTTGGTCAAACAATTCGGTTGCCAAGTGAAGCAAAATTCGGATCCCCACCGACGGAGCCCAAAGAGGTGAACGAGTACGTGAATGACTTACGCAGCAGGATTCGTAAATTGCATGAAGACACCAGAGAAAAGATGAAGCTAGCAAGCAGCCGCATGAAAACTAGGTACGATATCAAGGCGAAATCTTCCGGTTTCAACGAAGGAGATCTGGTTTGGCTGTATAATCCTCAGCGTAAGAAAGGCAAATCACCAAAATTGCAACAGGACTGGGAAGGTCCATACAAGGTGATAACCCGCATTAATGACGTTGTCTACCGGATCCAGCGTGGGGATCGAGGAAAATTTAAAGTGGTCCATTTGGATAGAATGTGTCATTTCAACGGGATGCTGAATGAATGTGATAACCACTTAAATGTGAGCAGCGACATCTAGCAGAAAATGTCGATACTCGAAGACCAGAAGATTTCGATACTGGAATAACAAAGTCTCGACTGGAGAGTGGAATCGAATTTTCTATCAAATTGGAAATTGTATGGGACGCTGGATGGCGAGGATTGTTCTCGAAGTATGTCATTCGAGTATAAATACCAGCATCCCCAAGGTATGCAAATCAGTTCTAAAGTGTAATTTGAAGTGTTAATTAGGAGAAGTGATTAAGTGGTTTAAGTAAAAGATAAGAAAAGTATAAGTGGTTGAGAAATTGGATTGTACTGAGAGAAAGAATTAAATAGTGAATTGTAACTGTACTGAATAAAGGGATTTGTATTGAAAAGAATAAGTTCTATTATTTGTACCCACCCAAACATTTTACAATACAAATAATATAGCCGGAACTTAGGGTTGAAGAATAGGTTTCTGACTTTCGAAAATGGTACAGCACTTTATTGTAAAAAACGGAAAGTTTTTTTAATAATTTTTTTACATTTTAAGTCATTTTTTAATAAAATTGCCCCTACCTTTTAAAAGGGGCGGGATAGACCCCCGCACCCATAGCAAAAAATTCTTTTTTTTGACCCCTCTATAAAAGACCGTTATCAATTTTTGGCGTTAAAGTTATCGTACTTTCCCCCCCAGCTGTGTAACTGCCGGCCAGTTCCGAAAGGAGTCCTCTCTGGATGGTTTTGGATTCTCAGTCTTTGTTAAGCTCAATTACACCGTAGGTGTGATTGTGGTGTGCGTTCGAAGAACCAATCTTATCCAGGTGTAGAGCTTGAAATCGTTTATCCGGTATTTCGTTTTTCCTGTATATTTCTAAAGTGGAGTTAATTTTCAGTGAATTCCTTTTCCAAGGTGGAGGGGGATTAAAATCAGTCTCGCAAAATTGAAAATATTTAATTATGTATGTATACATTTCCACATCACCCAAGGAGGTAGAATACCAGTGTGTTTTTTTTTTTGTGTTTTCCCCAGTAGACCTATTCCTCTATACATATAAATGCAAATCAAAAAAGTTCAGATAAGGTTTACTTGTTAAACATTTCATGCATTAAAAATAATAATAAAATCAACAACGAACAATTTTTTTAGGAATTAATAAATATAAATTAAATAAATTTAATACGTTCACGCAACTATTGAATAAATAATAAACCATACATACATATTATTGTACTTGCGTGTTTTTTGGGAAAAAGTTATTGCCCAGTAAAAGAAAAAAATTAAAAAAATTAAAGGTAAAATTAAATTACGTACATTTTACAAGAATAAGGTTTCTTCAAAGAAGTCACAAAAAAACGTAAACTAAAGAACCAAAGTTAGGTATTTCCATAGGCAAGAAAGTTTAAAATTAAAAAGCCTTAAATTGCCTTATGGTGCCTTGAAAATGATCTTACAGGCCTTTATTTTGGCAAAACCTTCCACTTAAAAATTACTATCAAGCTCCGACATAATTTATTTTTCAATTGATATGGTTGCCATACCAATCGTTCCTGGGACATTGAAGAACGTAAGAAATTTTTTATAATCTTAAGTTTGGAAAATGAGCGTTCTCCTGATGCTATAGTAACTGGTAAAGTTAAAACTATTCTTAGGGCTATAACAGTATTTGGAAAAAGAGTCTTCATATTTCTGTTATGAATAAAATTAAAAATGTCTATTGCGGAATCATTTTCACTAATCAAAGTTGAGAACATGATGATTTCTCGATAAAATTCTGAGCCACTTATATATACACATTATATGTATAATTCATTGTGCACTTTTATCTGCCGAAATCTTTCAGAAATTTATGAAATGGCTTGATCTAAAACTTTAACATAAAATTCTACCCTAAATCTTTCTTGCGGTTCTATAATGCGCTCATCTCTTCCTTCGTAGGAAAACCGAGTTGCCCTTTTGCGGGACTGGAAGACTGCGATAACTGGAAAGGTGCAAGAAACTTTTAGATCAACAGCTATGATCCTAGCTTCCTCTAAAATCAAGGAGAATTTTTCATCATTTCTCAATTCTATGAGAAATTGTTTTACTGAACACAAAAACTCAACTGCCAGCTTGAGGCACATATTCCGTGGTTGAAGGAACTTGTTAGCAATATTAATCCTATCTGAAATTGTGTGCCAAATTACAGCGCAGCAAATAAATCTAAAATCTGGGCTGGGCCATATTTTTGGATTTAGGGTCGTCAGTTTGTGATAGTTCAACAAGGGCTTCATAAACTTCTCCTAAGTATAGGTAAAATGGGCTGATTGCATTTATTCTGCTCCCCAATCTGGTCATACATAGGGTCTTTGTGTCAAACTTACACTGGCGATCACTAAGATGAGGCCATGCATTTTGCAATCGATTTTCACTCTTTATACCTGTTGGAAATGTACCTGGAAACGTTTACTACATGTGAACAGGAAAAAAAAAATTAATAAAAATAAAAAATGAAAAAAAAAAACAAAATATATATATATATACATATATTTATATATTAAGTATATATGTATTATGTATATGTATATATGTATGTGTGTGCGTACGTATTAGATGTAAGTAGGTTTAAGTAGAATAAGATTTATTTTTAGGTAGTCTGTAGGCTTTTAGTTTTAAGTTTTATAAAAAATTAAAAAATGTCCATTCACTAGGTTTTTTACTTATAATTTATTTTCTTAGTTCTAGTATCAAGTAATTTTAAAATAAAAATATAATGTAAGATTCATCGAAAGACATAGTTTAAGTGTTAGGTTTAACTTAGAGTGCCCGAATGGGGCCAGTAAGTTAGAATAAGATTATTTGTAAGTAATTTAAGCTAATTTTTAAGCGTTTTTTGTTTAGCATATAAGATTAATTTAAGTTAAAAAAAAAATAAAAATGCATAAAAACTGAAAAAAAAAACTACATGTGAACAGGTACATATTTTCTTAACAATGAAACATAAAATTAAAGGGTGAATAAGAAACGACCCTTAGAATTTCCCAAGATCAAACAATGAACTTCTTGAAAAGCGTATAAAAAGATGCGCCACTAGGATGAGGCCATTGTCATTTTTTTTTCATCATTTTTTCACTAATTATCATTATCATTATCATCATCATCAGTCATTCACGGAATTCGTAAGTGAAACGACGTGATACTCGTACTTTAGGAAGTTTCAACAACGAGAAAAAAACTATTTATTAACCATAATATTTTATCTTTTGCAGGAAACGGGAAAAACAATTCAAATATTTGTTCTTTACCGCAGCATCTTCAGAAAACCCCAAGGGGGGGGGGGACAAACAAGCAACTACCTGAGCACACCCATTCCTGATGGGTCAGAAGGAGAGGGGAAGGCTGCTGCACAAGCAGTATACGACCAGTGCGGCTTCCTGTCGCAAACAAGTGGAAGTTTTTGGGATAGACTTTGCTGCTCAAATTCACCAAAAACTATGTGATATCCAGGAAATATATGGAGAATCACTTGCCGTCGAAGATCATCCAGTGGAAGGAAGAAATGGAAGCTGAGTCAGAAGATGACGACAGAGTCGACAGTGACTATTCGGTAGAGGAAGAGGTGAATGGTGTTTCTGAAGACTTATCTACCTCCGATGATGAGTTTCCTGTTATTCAAGCAAAGAAGCGCAAGATATCGGCCACACCACCACCAACACCAAGCCAGTCAACAGTAGCAACAAATACAGGACTTCCTCTTTCATCAACATCAGCACCAAAACCTGCCATAGTAATATCACCTTCAGCAGGAACAACAATTACATCAGCAGCATCAATACCTCCAGCAGCAGCAAAACCGCCAGCATCAATAACACAACCATCAACATCGAAGGCAGCATTGCTGCAAGTAAATTCCCCACCGTCGACGCTAAAACCCAAAAGCCATGACTTCATGCCTCCCATAATCTGTTTCCGGCTCAATGTTTCTGACCTGACACGTTATGCAAAGCCTATACGGCTTTCATATAAAATACATAATATCAACAGCACCAAATCGGTTATAACGACAATAACAAAGGATGAACATAATAAAATAAAGGACTATCTGCGTAACAAAAAAATCCGAATTTAATACATATACCGCCAAGGAGGACAAAATATTATTGCTGGTCTTGAAGGGTATACACCACTCTTTTCAAGTAGATGAAATAAAGGACGAACTATTGAAGGAGGGAATCCCCTTCATAAAAGTGACTCCCTATAAAACAAACAGACCAGACAAGATTTTCAACAACTTCGTCATTGAAGTTGTTAAGGACAGTGATCTGCCTGCCATATATTCAAATATCCTTTTACTCAACCAAAAGATGGTTTGTTAAAAATTCAAGGCAAACGGCATTACCCAATGCCGTAATTGTCAGAAGTTTGGACATGTGGCTAGCAACTGCGGCATGAGATATACATAGATGTGTCAAATGCCAAGATGAACACCCCCCAAGAAACTGCCCAATGACTGCAGCAAATTTAAAGGACGAAGCAGTTTACTGTGTTAACTGTAAACAAGTAGGACACCCAGCAAATTACAAAGGGTGCCCTAAATATAAGAAAAACTTGTTGAAAAAAACAAGCAAACGGAGAAAAATAAGGAACAACTCCTGTTTGATGTTTCTTCCGCAGCAAGGAAGATCACAGCTGGACTAAGCTTTGCCGAAGCAGCTGCCCTAATTACAACAACAAGGAAAGCAAACCCACAACCAGTCAACAAGCCAACAATGCAACGAGCAACATCAAACCCACACCCAGTGAAAAGCCAGCCAAACCAACAATGCAATCAGCCGCCAAAGCAACCCAAATTCCAGCCTTCCGGGCATCCCTGCCAAAAGAAACCGAAGAGAATTTTAACATCTTCGACGATACCAAGAGGTTATTCGATACTGATCATTCTTCAGAAGGCAAGGAAAGTGGTGCCACCCAACTACGGTTCGCTCGAAGACAAGCAAAAAACTGTACATCTGTACAAACATAATGATCACGGAATTCAGTGCTACTAATCCCTCGATCAGCCCCTCTAATGGTGAAATATTCACTACGGTTGAGGAAGTAGTAGACATAATCCAAAGCGGCAACTCTTAAAAGTCGGCTGGTAATGACCGGATTTCTAACTTTTTGCTAAAAAAGTTACCAAGTCTTGCATTGATTCTCCTGACTATTATCTTCAATTGTTGGAAAATAGCAAAAGTTGTTCCAGTTCCAAAAAAAATGCGTCGATGCAGTGTTGAGGGTTATAGACCCATTGCTCTATTGTGCTGCGTAAGAAAAATATTGGAATCAGTGATGCTAAGAAAGATCAACGTCCTAAGCGAAGAGAGGGAACTTCTGCCAACACATCAGTATGGATTTAGGAAAAAAAATTCAAAAATCCATCCTTTGCTCCAACTCCATAATGTAATGATGTCACCCGATGTCTAAACAAAAAAGAAGCAACAGTGGCCTGACTCTTGTACATCGAGAAGGCGTTCGACAGCGTATGGGTCAAGGAACTTATATTTAAACTTTTTCAAGTTGGTTTCCCAGGACATCTGGTAAGATTAATTTACAGTTTTTTAACCAATAGGTTTTTCTTTGTACAGGTTTCCAACAAAAAATCTGATATCAAAAGGATTAAAGCAGGGGTACCACAGGGCTCGAGACTGGGACCAGTCCTTTTTAACCTCTACACAGCGGATCAGCCGAGAAATGTAGTAGGAGGCAAAACTGTATGCTGACGACTCCATAACATATGCTCACTCTCTAGCTCCGGAGATAGCAGCACGACGTATGGAGGAACACATCAGAAGTCTTTGGGAATATTACGGGACTGAAAATCAACACTAGTAAGACCGAGCTCATATGCTTCCGTAATCCAATGACGGTTATCAGCGGAAGAAGAAAATTAACCCTTGTAAGGAGGAGCAGGAACATAAAAATATGCCTTCCGAACGGTGAGACGATCTTACCAAAGAAGACAACGAAGTACCTTGGCGTAATCTTGAGCGAAAAGTTTAAATTCAACGATCACGCAAAAACCATCCTTAAACGGGCGAGCTTTGCTCTTCACCTTGTTCACCCACTTCTAAGACGGAAGAGTGGGCTTAGCCAGTGTACCAAGCTACTTAGCTACAAGCAACTCATTAGGCCGGTTATTACATATGCCTGTCCGATTTGGTTTACGGTTTCCCCGAGCATCATGGAAAAAATTTGAATATTCGAAAGAAAGATTCTCGGTTCCTGTACCGGAATCTTTCGTCATCCAACTACCCTAAAACATCAGAGGAATGAGAGACTGTACGAAGCAGCATAAGTAACATCAATTGATAGGTTCATGATGCAGCTCTCAACTAAATTAATTCAAAACCTTAACAACCAAATCAGGGAATGCAGGAGCTTCTCCAACATCCGTTGCAACCCGACCATAAATACCTCAGCGTCAAGGCCATCATAGATCCAGACTTTGAAGACATCATCCATAACGAGGCAACACCGTTCTACAGAAAAAATATCAGCGGACATTACAGAGGCTAAAATTCCACTGCTTCTGCAGCCATTTTAGTATAAATGAAAAAAAAAAACCATATATGTATACATGTGGGATAGATAGCCAAACATTCGAACATCACATTACAAAACAACGCAGATATCAAAGACACAAAACGACAAAATAACAAGAAGAGACTAACGGGCTACGAACAAAGAAAATACAAAGAATACTGTGCATTGCGATCACACGATACCAGACTTACATGACGACACGAGCTAACACACACACATGAGCAAAATACTGGTTTCCACTTTTGTAAAGCAGCAGGCAGAAGTAGGGTCGTTAGAATAGTCGAAAAAAACCTTTAAGGAGTGCAGACGCACCAAGTAATGAAAATATTAAATAAAGTTCCACAGTCGAAATAAAGTGTTGTCTAGTGTTTTTTTCACTCACCAGGAACATTAAATCCCACAAACTGGGGGCTCAACCGGGATTCACCAAGATCCTCGACCGATTTTCAAGAGATTCACTAAAATCTCGCCCGAGATCGATCGTTTAAAACAACAATTTTTTTTAAAAAGATTCGCTATAATCTTGTGCTTGTGTGTGGAATGTAGAAAACGCAAATTAGACACATTCTGAAAAAAATAATTTTTCGTGAGTGGATGCAGTTAAAGCATATTCCAAATACAAGTTGGAATAGTTGAAAAGTGAAACAATTTCGAAGCAGTTGTCAGTTGGCGCAGTTGGAGTTGAAATCAACAAGTCAAAACCGTTGGAAGAAATTGTCGGTCAAGGAAGCCGTTGACCCGTTGAATGCTGCAGCGGTAAAGAAAAAAAACAACGCACTCAAGTAGGTACAGCTAGTTTACTTTTTTTTATTCCTGCTGCTATTTTTTTTTTATGTATCAGTTTAAATAAATACTGAAATTATAAATTTTGATTGTGATAATAATTTAAAATTGTTTTCTATGGTAAATTGTTGGCTCAGTTAAAAAAAAAACAAAAAAAAAAACAGGTATCGATTCAATTAAATTAAAATTTCAAAATGAATGTTAACGAAATTTTAGCTCTGACTGTCGACGGACTTAGGGAAAGACTGACTCAGCTTAACTTACAGACGACGGGACTCAAAAGTGCTTTGCAAGACAGGTTTCTTGACCACTTTGGGTTATCGCGGGATAGGGACGTGGAAGGACAAGAGGTCGAAGATGCATTTGAGGAAGCCGAAAGTATCTCAAGCTCACCGAATGATTTCTCCAGACAATTAACACACTTCACGCTTCGAGACATTGAGGATTCGATATCTCAGTTTGACGGATCTAGTGGCATGGAGGTTAACAGGTGGATACAAGAATTCGAAGAAAATGCGACCGCTGTTCATTGGAATGACATTCAAAAGTTCATCTATGGCAAACAATTAATTAAGGGAGCCGCCAGGCTTTTCCTTCGAAGTCAGACGGGTATTAAAAGCTGGGACGCTTTAAAAGTGGCGCTAATTAGAGAATTCGGGAGAAAGCAATCGTCAGCGGAAATACACAGGTTGTTGAGAGTACGTCGTAAAAAGCAATCAGAGAGCTTGTTGGAATATCTTTACTGTCTTATGGAGCTGGGGAAAACGATCAAGCTGGATGATGAAAGTTTGATTGAATATTTTGTGGAAGGGATTCCAGACGCAAGGCAAAACAAACTTGTTCTTTATCAGGCCAACACCATCGAAGAACTGAAGGCGCTATTGAAAGTGTACGAAAGGTCAAGGGTTACCACGATGCAGTCATCATACTCACGGGGAAACTCTCGGACCGCTACAAGTGCGAATAATTAGCCAGGCCATAAAAGAAGGGATTGCAGAGAAGAAACACAATCAACACAGCAGCGGTCAGGAAAGGGAAATGGGCAAGCTTCAACATCGGGTGACCGAAATGATTCTTGGCCAGAAGCGAGGGTTAACTTAGCCGTCGGTACCAACCGGGTGTTTAAAGATATCGAGGTAGCGGGAGTCAGAATAACTGCGTTGTTAGATACCGGAAGCGACCTTTGTCTCTTGAGATATGACAGCCCGGCAATGATGAACCATGTTGTATTAATCGAAAACAAACGAAATCTGTTGGGCATCGGGCAACATAAAATTACGACTTTAGGTAACGTATGGGTGGAAGCCGAAGTGGGTAAGATCCCATTAAAACTAAACTTCCACGTGGTATGGGAAAATGATATGTTGTACTCAGCGGTAATAGGAAACGACATTCTGGAGAAGGTGAACTTGGTCATCACGGATGACAGCGTGGAGTTTAAAAGCAAGGAAGATTATCAGTGTTCGGTTGGGGAAACCGATGGGGTAGTAGCCGAGGATAGGGTTGAAGGTGATAGGCTGGACAATGAAGTCGATGACGCAGATACCGGGTGTGAGGTTCGCGAGGATGTACAGGATGTCAGAAAGAGAAGTAAAGGAACTGAAAGCGGAACACGAGAAGCAAAAGATGGTGTAGTTGTGGGTGCGGAGGAAGAGAGCGAGGTGGTAGACACCAATGTTAGTGCTGAGTCGAGGAAATTCGAGCTGGTGGAGGAATTTGGAAAGTTTTTCTTGTCCGTGGAAGAAGGGGTTTTCGACGGGGAATCGGGACCAGAGTTGGGCCATGTAGGAAGCGGTGTTCGAAACGAATTGATGGGCATCATCGCAGGATACAAAGTAATCGGAACCGAACCATCACCTGTCGTAATGAAACTGATATTGAACGACGATATACCTGTCTTCCAAAGGCCGAGGCGGATGTCCTACGCTGACCAAGTGCTAGTGCGTGATCAAATTAAACAATGGCTAGCAGAAGGGATCATACAAACAAGTAAATCCGAGTATGCTGCCTACTGTGCTTGTAGTGAAGAAGAATGGAACAAAAAGACTGTATTGCAACTATAGGAAGTTGAATCAGAAGATCACTAGAGATAATTTTCCGATGGTATTAATCAATGAAGTGATAGAGAGATTGCGAGGAGCGAAGCTTTTCATTAAGTTGGATCTGAAGAATGGATTTTTCCACGTGCCAATGGACCCAGACTCGCGGAAGTATACAGCGTTCGTAACTCAAGACGAACAATACGAATTCCTATATGTACCGTTCGGAATATCAAACTCTCCTCCAGTGTTTGCACGGTACATTAGCGCCATTTTCCGGACATTAATCCAAGCTGGCGTAGTAGAGGTGTATATGGACGACCTGATTATTCCGTCGAGGGACGAAAGTGAAGGCATTGTTAAGTTAAAAAGAGTGCTTGAGGTTGCTAGTAAATACGGTCTGCAGCTGAATTGGAGTAAATGCCAGTTTCTACGAAGAAGAATCGATTTCCTCGGATATGTCATTGAGGATAATGCCATACTACCATCCAGAGAGAAGACTAAGGCTGTTAGTGAATACCCGATACCGATGGGCAAGAAGGCGGTGCAACGATTTCTAGGGTTGACGTGGTATTTCCGAAGGTTTGTTAAAGATTTCGCTCTTATCGCAAAACCATTGTCTGACCTGCTTCGCAAGGGGGAATTGTTTGGGGAATTGAGCAGATGACAGCATTTAAGCAGCTAAAAGGGGCACTAACCCAATCACTTGTTCGAAAGCTGTTCAATCCGAAGGCAACGACAGAAATTCACACGGACGGCAGTAAATATGGATACGGTGCAGTTCTATTACAGAAGGATGAAGACGTCCAGCTTTTTCACCCGATCCAATTTATGAGCCGTAAAGCAACACCGGTGGAAGAAAAATACCACTCGTATGAATTGGAAGTGTTGGCTATAATCGAGGCACTAAAGAAATGGAGAATCTACGTGTCAGGGTTGAGGTTTAAAATCGTTACAGACTGCAATGCATTTACGATGACTATGGGAAAAAGGGACGTTCCATTAAGAGTGTCCAGGTGGGCCATGTTTCTCCAAGAGTTCCATTTTGAGATTGAGCATCGTTCTGGTTCAAGGATGCGGCATGTAGATGCGCTAAGCAGAATACACTGTCTTATCGTCGAAGATTCTGTGAGCTATCGCATTAAAGAAGCTCAGTTGACCGACGAATGGATTCGGGCGGTAAGGAAGGTCTTAGAAAACTCCGATTATGAAGACTTTTATTTAAAGAATGGAATTTTATACAAGTACAAGTACCAGTAAAAGAGTTGGTGGTTATACCAACACCAATGGAACAAGAAATTATTGACATCACACATAGGCAGGGACATTTCTCCATAAAGAGGACACAAGAACTAGTTGAAAAGTCTTTTTATATTCCGGATTTGTTTAAAAAGGTCTCGAAAGCTGTGAAAGGATGCGTAAAGTGCATCGTGGCCAATTCAAAAGCGGGTAAAAAGGAGGGGTATCTTCGACCTATCGATAAGGAAGACACGCCTCTGGGGACATACCACATCGATCACGTCGGCGCGATGGAGCACACTCACAAGAAGTATAACCACATTTTTATTTTTTTATTTTTTTTTTATAATTTACGCGCGCCTAAGGGGTTGATACCCTTTTACTGTTGCCAGGGCGCGGGCGGAAAGTTAGAAGGAGGAGAAAGGAAAATTGTTTTTGTAGTGGTTTGAAACTCAGGTGTGTTTGGTTTCTATGTTTGCTCTCCAGGGGTGGGAGTCCGAATAGGACAGAGAGTTTTTCTTCACTCAGAGTGATTCGAGATATAATTCCCAGTATTTTTTTCATTGCTTGAAACTCTTATAACAGCCAAATCTACGTGTCAGTGTTATGCCTTCACACTCAGAATTTTTTTGTCTGAGTTCCAATTATACAATGAAAAACTGATTTTGCCATGGGCAGGATTCGAACCTGGACCCTCCGAGTGAGAAGCGTTTGCTACTACCACTACACCACGGCTACCCCACATATTCGTAGTTGTTGACGCATTCTCGAAATTCGTGTGGCTCTATCCAACGAAGAGTACAGGTACAACAGAGGTGGTAGAACGAATGAAGCTGCAATCGAAAGTCTTTTGGAATCTCCGGAGAATCATATCCGATCGTGGACCGGCGTTCACATCCACGGCATTCAGGGAATACTGTCAAGAGGAGGGCATCCAACACTTGGTTATATCAACCGGAATTCCTCGAGGAAACGGTCAGGTGGAGAGGATACACAGCATCATAATTCCAATGTTGACCAAGTGCTGTGTTGGAAGTACTAAAAATTAGTATAAACATGTGGACAAGATCCAACAAATAATAAACAACACCCCACCTAGAAGTACCAGATTCAGCCCATTCCGAATCCTTACGGGCTTAGGATCCCGGACTATCCAGATCTCAAAGAAATGCTGACAGAAATGATGGTGGAAGAGTTGGAGGTTGAACGAAATTCTACGAGGGCAAAAGTTCGCGAAAACATTGCCACAATGGAGTTGGAGGATAGACGAAGCTTTAACAGAGACAGGGTGCCAGAAACAAACTATGCCGCAAATGAGTTAGTCGCCATTAAGCGCACTCACCTTGGTACATGCATGAAGTTAAGACCGAAGTTTCTTGGTCCTTATAAAATAGTAAAGGTGTTAAATAATGGTAGATATGATGTTCAGAAGGTCGGCGAACACGAAGGGCCTTTAAGGACGAATACTGGTGCAGAGAATATGAAAAGTTGGAACCCTTCATTCGGGGCGAATGGACCATCAGAATGGCCGATTGTGGGATAAATAGCCAAACACTCGAACATCACATTACAAAACAGCGTAGATATCAAAGACACAAAACGACAAAATAACAAGAAGAGACTAAAGGGCTACGAATAAAGAAAATACAAAGAATACTGTGCATTGCGATCATATGATACCAGACTTACATGACGACACGAGCTAACACACACACATGAGCAAAATACTGGTTTCCACTTTTGTAAAGCATCAGGCAGAAGTAGAGTCGTTAGAATAGTCGAAAAAAACCTTTAAGCAGTGCAGACGCACCAAGTAATGAAAATATTAAATAAAGTTCCACAGTCGAAATAAAGTGTTTTCTAGTGTTTTTTTCACTCACCGGGAACATTAAATCCCACGTACATATATAAAATAAATATAAAATTTTAGTTAACATGTAATAGATTAAGTAAACAAACATATTGTAAAACACAATGTATTCCTGTCAACAGATATACGTCGGGCCCCTATTGTTGAGCCGACAATTTAATTTTAGTTATAAGTCTATTTTTAAGTCAAATTGTAAACATATTTTAGGCGTTAATAAAAAAAATCTATGAGGCTATTGTGAATATTTCGTTGCAGGAGTTCACATCAGCGATTTTTTTCAAAGTTTTGTTAAGAATATTTAAAAAACCGTTGAAAAGAACTGTTTTTAAAAATGGGTTCCGGAAAGACTTTGACAGCGACAGAAAAAGGAAAAATAGATACTTTCAATGACTCTCAGGCCGAAAAATTTCAAGGAGGCTTAATATAAGTAAGACTGTTGTAAATAGTTGTCTTGCAGATCCACAACACTATGGGAAAAATCAAAAAGGACGCACGGCAGAAGCAACAACATTGGGAGAAAAGCTTCTGGTTGAAGGTCTTTAAACCGGTTATGAAAGGGGGGGGGGAGGGGTGCAAAGTTATATGTATTGCATCTCGGTAAATATAAGGAAAAAAATATTTTGCTTATCGCGAGAAAGGGTAAAAAATTGTGTAAATAGACACTACTCTTCACACACTCAGAAATAATTTTTCTCAACAAAAACACGTCATTACACGGCGATTGCCTGTTGAAGACTGATTTGCACGATTCATTTCCAATTTGTGCCTGTGAAAGGTTGGTAAAATACTAAAACTGTTTTCAATAAACCATCCATCTAAGTGCAACAATTTGGTCTATTTGTGTGTGTGCTACAGTGAACAATTCCAGCAAGACGCAAGGGTCCCATTTGGGCCGTCGAACGAATAAATCAACACATATGCGAAATAGTAGAGCAGAAAGAACAGACGAAAAAATCCAAAAAGATAACGAAGATGTGCATGTGAGCATGGCGCATCTCAATCACATTCGTAATTGACACACATAGAGCAAATAACCGACAACGCCAACAAGTACATCGAGCATTTACATCCGCTTCGTTCTCATCCGTCTCGCATTCAAATACGAGCCAGACATTGAATATTCCGCTAATCCGAAAGTGCTGATTGGTGCTATGGACCAAGAATGTCCCCATTATCATGCGCATCAGGAAAAGTTCAACTACCAGAAATTGAGACACCACCAGAACCATTGAACGGCTTGCTCATCGGCACGGATTCGGCCTTATGCTTCATTCATGCTTCCAGCAACAGAAATAGTTCACAATACTGCGGTAAATGTTCAACAATTCAATTCAACATTCAAAATCAAAGGCCAAGTGTACCACAAAGTGGGCTAATTGCTGCCTATGCCACATAAATTTTTACAAATCTACTGCACTGAAAGTGCAACTACCAGAAATTGAGACACCACCAGAACCATTGAACAGCTTGCTCATCAGCATGGATTCAGATTCAAACCTGTTCCTAAAGTCCATTCGCAGATTCAATTCATGCTTCCAAATGACATCGATCGAAGCAACAGAAATAGTTCGCAATACTGCGGCAAATGTTCAACAATTCAGTTCAACGTTCAAAATCAAAGGCCAAACGAACTACACAAATTTTTGCAAATCTACTTCATGGGCGGTGGGGACATCAATCGTGTGGACCCCGAACGCGCATTCGCCGAAGGGAGAGAGCGGACGACTGCGATTCCTACGACACAATCAACAGAAGCTGCGTGCAGAAGAATACATTCGCT
This sequence comes from Volucella bombylans, assembly GCA_949129095.1. NCBI lineage: Eukaryota > Metazoa > Arthropoda > Insecta > Diptera > Syrphidae > Volucella > Volucella bombylans. Next base: position 128,405,496 of record OX422140.1, on the reverse strand, counting down.
TGCGAGACGCTATCATTATCAACGCAGACACCGCCAAAATTGATAGCTCCATCATTCTACCACCATCGTACGTTGGCATTCCACGTCATATGCAAGAATACGAGTACATACAGGATGCTATGACCCTCGTGCGCGAGTGCGCGAGTGCGGACGACCGTGTTTACTTATCACGTTTACATATAATCCAAAGTGGCAGGAGATTAAGTCTTTGCTATTGCCAGGCCAAAACGCAATGCATCGTCATGACATTACAGCACGTGTGTTCAAACCAAAATTGAAGTCTTTAATGACCTTCATTACAAAAATTACACGTATTCGGTTGAATGGCAAAAGCAAGGATTACCTCATGCATACATTTTGATTTGGTTAGTCTACAAAATACGCCCTGAGGAAATCGATAGTGTAATTTCCGCGGAAATTCCAGATCCGTCTACTGATCAACTGCTGTTCGATATTGTTACCACAAACATGATTCATATCACATGCAGTGATCTGAATCGTTTATCGCCTTGCATGACAGATGGAAAATGCACAAATAACACGATCACAAACGTCGACGGAGATCCAATATATCGTCGAAGAAATACTGATAATGGCGGAGATTCATTTACGCTAAATATCAACAACGCAGACATTGACATTCGTTGGGTGGTACCATATTCGCCTCTGCTGAGCAAAATATTCAATGCTCATATTAATGTTGAGTTCTACAGTTCCAAGTATGTGAATAAAGGCAGCGATATAACTGTGTTTCAAATTCAGAATACCGATGTGAATGCTTCTCGATTGAATGATAACGACTAAATAATGCACTATCAAATTGGCCGGTACATCAGCTCCAATGAAGCTGTCTGGCGCATCTTTGGTTTCCCAATTCATGAAACGGACCCAGCAGTTATACATTTAGCCGTCCATCTTTAAAACGGCCAGCGCGTATTTTTAATAATGAGACAGCAATTGAGCGTGCCATGAATCTACCAAAAACTACACTCACCGAATTTTTCTAATTGTGTAATTGTGCGGATATTTTCGTTGCCTTTGCAGGAACACTACTCTATTCCGAAGTACCACGCTATTTCACATGGAGAAAAAAAAAAATGGATGCCCAGCAAGGCACACCAATTGATACGTGCCCCGGCCTATTAAAATCAAACACTGAGTATATCTGTACAGTCAATCTAAGGCAGACTGAGTGCTTCTATCTGCGACTGTTGTTGGCTAATGTCACCGGCACATAGTCATTTCGAGATATGCGCAAAGTGAATGGACAACAGTATCCAAAGTGGTTTATAAGGTTGACTTGCGCATTGTTAAGGTAGCGCTGGTAAAGGGAATCGTAAAGTTCGGTGAAATGAAGATAAGCACCAAGATAGTTGGAATAGCCGGTAAAGGATCTGGTACGCAGGAAAACAGCCCATAACTTATTTCTCTGATTTCGTAAGGAACGAAGCTTGCGATTATACCAGGGAACACTAGTAGATGATGTTTTAAGGCGGGAAAACGGAACGTAGAGGGAAAAAGAATTAAATATTTCTTTATAAAAAATGGATAAGTCATCATTTATACTTACGAGTAGGTTGTGAAAGTTTAAGAGGGATCTGCTGAGCTATTCACTGATTTTGTGAAAGTTTGCTTTATGAAAGTCGTTTGATGAGAGAGTTGTGGGGAGAGTGGACTGGAATGAAGAGTTATGAAAAAATGAAAGTAGAAGGGGGGGATGGTACTTATCGATTGTTGAGAGAGATAGGGGACAAAGTGAGACTGAGGAGTTAATTGGATCTGTTGTGAAAATAAGGTCTAATTGCCTGCCCATAAAATTGGATATACCACCGACTTGGCAAAGACTTGAGTCTGTTAAGCGATCTAAGAAGAGACATTCCTTAGCTGAGTTGGCATTTGAAGCGATGAAAAACGATTTATCATTTGATGGAGTCCACTGTGGCTGAGGAAGATTAAAGTCGCCAAAAATAAGGATATCATCAATAGGGTCTGACAGGTCAATTAAATGATCGATCGCATCAATAACAAATTGGTAAGATTCGATAGGTTGAGCTGGTAGGATGTAGCAACATATAACGTAAAGGGACTTGAGAGGCAATGATAATTTTATTGCGACAAAGTCGGCTTTAGAGGATGAAGAAATTGTAATGGGGGAAGAGTTAAGGCTGTTGTCCATCGCCAGTAGAACGCCTCGACAGGGGGAATCTTTATTTGTGCGGGTAGGATCGTTGTCGCGGAAAATATTAAAAGTAGGAGGGAACAATTCCTGGTTCTTTATGTCGGGAATCAAATTGGTTTCGGTTAAGGCGTAGATATCAAAGGGAAGAGCATGCGATTGACGTAGGACAGCATTGGTTTTAGAGCGAAGACCTCTTACATTCTGGTAGTAAAATGTAAGAGGGATGTTGTGGGGGGGAGATGTGAGGCAGAATGGTTTAAGCGATGGCAAGGGAGGCACGTTATGGACGAAAAGATTTGTCGTGGTCGGCTCGGCTTCGCTGTAGGTGTGATACTCGTTTAGAGTGAATATAGTTGCCGAATGCAGCGAGGTCGTCTGCTACTTTCTGAGGGGACATGTTAAAGATCTCGTGGTACCTGACATAAAGGTTCCTGAGACTGATAGGGTCGGTAGGGAGGCCTTCCTGCTGGATGGAAACCATGACGCTGGTTTTGGTTTTCCCTTCGTAGCAGACCGAGTCCGATTTGTCATGTAGATAGGCAAGAAAGAGACGAATGTTTTCATTTATCTTTCTTTCTCTGAGCCTAGAGAGAGCATATCGACTTTCTGTAGTGCCATTAGTTTGCTGTGTTAGTTTAACAGTGAGGGGAAAAAGGGGATCAAGAATAAGCGCATTGGAGGAGGGAGATAGAGATAAATGGAATAGCCATTCGTATTTGGCCGGCATATTGAGCTTGAAGCTGCGCTTACTTCTGTGGTGAGATGTTGGAAGTAAATTACAGTGGCTAATGGTAATGCCATATTTCTTTACGAAGAAATTCGAGATCCAATCAGCATCAGCGTGTGGTGGGGCGCCTTTTATAAGAAGCGTTATGACTAATTGATTTTTCGAAGCAAGCTTATCAAGTCTACGCTGCCATTCAGAAGGTGTCCAAGTTGAGTTGAAGTGATTGATAAGCCTCCGTGGGGCAGAGATTGGAGGTGTTGACGTAGATGTGGTCTTTATTATCAGGTTGGAAGAAACTTCGCAAGAATCAGTAGGCTGAACCGTCCCCGTCATTAAAAACAATGACGTCTAAATGTTTTTTCAGCCTTTATGTGAAGATCACAAATCAGGGTGAATTACTGAAATCCTTTGAATCATCTTTGAAGGATATTGAACAAAGATTATCCTCACAAATCGAGTCATTCTTTAACAACGTAACTGAGAAAATCGCATTGGTCGAAAAGGAAATAGTAGAATTAAAAAGTCGTGCTACTGCATTTGATGACTTTCCGGGTATCATCAGTTACTTGCATTCACTAAGAAAACGACAAAAGCAAGAGCAACTAAAAATGTCAAAACAAAAAATGCTTGAAGATCTTCACTTGAAGTGCTTGAAGCACAGATACTCGTAATAAATCTATACAGATGTTTCATTCATATGGGAAGTTGTGTCCTATGAAAAAGAAATCGAGCTAAAAAAAGAGCTTTTTAAAAAGCTGCAAGTTCTTACAAAGAGCAGAAAAATCATTTTATTTCTTTTCGATCATACTCCTACGCAAAAACAATACGTGAACGAAAGAAATAAATAAAAAACAACAATTCGCCCATCTCAACTTGAATGGATAGATGTTAGAGACTTAACTATATACAAATTGAATAGTGCTTTAAAAAATGTAAACAAAGCACTTGTTAAACGAAGTGGCGAAGAGATTGTTTTTCTTGTTATTTCTTTATTCAATATTAAGTACGTAGTGAATAATATAAACTGTTTATTCAATACATTTTTAAACAAGCCAATAAAGACAGTGAAATGCAACTTAAAATTATCATAGATTGAATCCTTTTAATATTAGGTACAGCAATATTATTTCAAGGGGAAAATTTCCGTTGCTGAAAGTGAAAAGTTGGTGGAAATTGGCTTGGTTCTTAAGTTATAATTGAAAAAGGATCAAGTGCAAGAGAGTAATTGCAACCAGTTTTCAGTATTCTTTCACTTCCACCAAGCGAAATAGTCCTTTTAAAATATTCTGCTAGGAGTATATGCATATACATACACATGAGTAGTATTCCAACTATGCGAGTTTTCAGCCGCATTTCACTATCTTTATTGATTTGTTAAACCATATATTTAACAAAAAGACACTATATTACACAGTATTCACTAAATATTTAAAATAACAACAGAACAATTTCTTCGTGTTCACAAGTGTTTTGTTTACATTTTTCAAAGCAAGATTCTATTTAAATTAACCCATCTAAACACTTCACAAGCACTTATTTCGAAACTCGCATATTTTTTCTGGACATTTCAACTTTATTCTTATCAGACAAGAATAAATTCTTTAACAAATTTATTTATTTTGTTCCACATCGCAATTAAACTGTACATATGAATTTGCTCCCTGCAATAAGCTGACAAAAATCTGTCTAGCCGTGGAGGTAAAAAAAATGCCACCAAGGGGCGCTGAAAGCACTTTTCCGGATGTCAATAGATTTATTATCTGTGCTTGAAGCAATAAATTGAAACACTGTGACGAACTTTGTAGCGTTCTTGACTACCAATGTGTTTTCTTAAGGACGTGTTTGCTGTTTAAAAGGAAACGCTTTAGTTAACAATATTTTATTTGAAAGATACTTCCAGAAAAATTAAAATACAACGTGCGCGCTTTTTCACCAAAAAAAGGAGAATGACGCTGAGCTCTTTTTTTGAAATTATTATTCTCTCATCCAGGTAGATGACGTAGTAGCGGTTTGGAAGATCTTCTTCTTTCATACATCTTGTTTCCCTTCTCATTTAATTTTGACAGCTGCAGAATGAAACCGCCCCGAGTGACAGCGTGAAGAAAAAAAAAGTAAATAAATAATTCATTGATTTATGAAATGTTGTCTTTCGCGATTATATGTTTTCCTTGTAGCACAGATAATAAATCTATACAGATGTTTCATTCATATGGTCCTTTGAAAATGAAATCGAGCTAAAAAAGAGCTTTTGAAAAAGCTGCAAGTTCTTGCAAAGAGCAGAAAAATCATTTCATTTCTTTTCGCTTTTGCCACTTGTCACTCACACATGTAAAGTGTAAAGTCGTTTATCTCCTATCACACATAACATCGCATCATCGCATCAAAAAAAAACAATTCGCCCATCTCAACTTAAATGGACTTCGATTTGCAAAGGCATCATACTTTGACGTTGCCCAGTATAACCGGTTTGCTTGAGTTCATGTACGTGTGCGTGTAATTTTGTTTGTAACTTGTTATGCAATCTAAATTAAATGGGGCTAGGAATATAATTATTAAAATCATGACATCGGTGTTCCGCGATGGAGGAAGTGCTGGAGGGGGTTGGTATGACATTGCACCACACTATAAAAGTGATTGGTATTTAAAGTACGAGGTGCTAAGGGCTAATACATGTTATGGGGTTGAAGATATACATATGTATTTACATAAGCGCAAGAGCAATTTCCTGATTTGGATTTTGGTCAAATTTTGTAAAAGGTATATTTACAAGAACGTATTTGCTCACTTTTCTTTCAAGTTATGTAAAAGGGGTTTTTAAAACTATACGCAAAATACATACATATTTGTATATAAAGATCGAAAATCTTCAATTCCTTGACTCGGGAACAACGCAGTAAGGGGCGACCGAATATATGATAGTGCGAACAAGTGAAATGGGATCTCAACTAACTTGGAGTGTAGCACCGCTGGAAACAGCTGGCGAAAAATCGCGGCAGGTAGAAAGGCTTGTTGGTTGAGGTCCACCCCGGACTGTAGCGCCACCTAATAATACTCGTAATATAATATTTTGGAATATATTGGAAATATTTTTCCGACAGGCATGAATGAACCATATCTTAACTAGCAAAATCAATACTATATAGAGTATGATTTTGTTCCTTGGAGTAGGGACTTTGGATCCAATATGTTAAACCACTGGTTGCCTAGGCTTATTCTGGTGGTAATCTTCGACAAGGTGTCATTTGTGGAGTTTTAATTAACCCAGAGGAAGAGGAACTCCTCTAAAGTAATGAGTGTAGCTAGTGACAAATTGTACGATTTGGTAGATGACGGGGTTATCTTTGCTCGATAAAATGTACTTTATAATGGCGGCAGATTTTGGCATTCCTGAAGTGTCTATATCACTGACGTGTCCCAACAGCTGGACAGGTCCTTATTGTGCTTATACCTGTCTGCGGTTACATAACACGAGTATTTTAATATCAGATTGAAAAAAACATATTATGAGAGCGTATCTATTTGCCGGAATCCGATGGAGGTTTGGAAAAATTCTGAGGTTTTGTTTCCAAGCTGTAAGGCGCATCGCAAATTTCTTAGTGTGATGCGACACAACCAGATAAGTTTTTTTCGGACCCCAAATTAGGCCATCGCATAGTAAAGCCTAGTACAATGGATGCTGCCATAAGCATAGGTGGTAGGTATTGACTTGGAACTGGCTAGTTCTTTGCAAGATTTTCCAGGCCGTATGTCACACTGCTTTCGGTAAATTTTTGTGGACCGAAGAGGTTTTACGCGTTCACACAGTACGCTGAATAGAATCATATAGCCAACATTAGGCAAACATATCCCTCAGAAGCAGGCGTTATCCATTGTCATCCTGCACAGACGGACGAGTTTGGCAGGGATGTCAAGACTAGACAAAGCTCTATATAGCTCGTCTCTATAAATGCTGTCATAAACAGCCTTAAAATCGATAAGCAAGTGGTGGGTATCGATCTGGACTTCTTGGATTTTCTCCAGGATTTGCCGGAGTGTGGAGATCTAATCGATTATAGACTTTCCTGGCGTGAAACCGCACCGATAGGGTCCAATCAGGTTGTTTACGATGGCTTCAATCAAATCAATCACAGAAGAAACATGTTTTTATCAGTGGTTTTGTCAAATGAGTCCGGACTGGGCCCCGTTGAGGATGTAAAATATATTATCCGTTTACTACAAACGGATCCATTTAAGACGTCTACTCAAACTAAGCAAGAACTTAATCTACATGTAGACATTTCCACAATAAGACGGAGACCTGTAGAGGCTGAAATATTTGATAGGAGCCCGAGAAAAGTGCCGTTGTTGCAACCCTGACACATCAAAAAGAGAATCAGTTTTGATAGGAAACATTTGCATTGGCCTCTACACAAATGCGAATAATCAGATGAGTCTAAAATAATTATTTTTGGTTCAGCTGGACGAAGACAATACATAAGAAGACCACCGAATGCTGAATATAATCATCGGTTTGTAACTCGTACGGTAAAGCATGGAGGGGCAAAAATTAATGTATGGGGTTCGTTTTACTACTATGGTCCATGCCCTTTATACTATATTAAAGATACAATGGATGCAAAGCTGTACGTCAATATCTTTTAGACTGTTATGCTTCCATATGCTGAATGGAATAAGCACACCAGTAAATTGACTAAAAGTTGGTTTGGAATCAGTGGGATGACATTATGGAGTGGTCTGCTCAGTCTCCAGATCTTAATCCCATTGAACACTTATGGGCTGATGTTAAACAAGAGGTTTTTAGGGCAAAACCAAAAAAACGTTGGTGAATTGTGGACTACAGTGCAATCTGCATGGGTAGGTATTTCGAGAGAGAGGTGCATGCGCCTAGTCGACTCTATGCCATTTTTTGTACTGCAGTTCTGGCAAAAAAACCCATTCAACGAAGTGCAACATATTCAATTTTCAGTTTTTTTTTTTACATGAATTCAAGTCAAAAATGTAAGCCTTTATAAATAATGCTGCTATTTTTTTACGCACTTGTTTTTATCTGAAGCTTAATATTTTAAGTTTTCTATAAGCATAATTACTTAATTTCGAATTCAACACTAAGTCTTTAGAACATTCTTCCATGTAGAGAAAGAAAAAATAAATAATTAAAATACAGGTGCTATAAAATTGGTTTTATTGTAAAATAAAAAGTTAAGTATCTAACACTGCTATTATTTCGCACACAGGTGTACATGCACTGCAGATTAATAACGCGAATAATATTTTGCTTCTCAAACTTCAATTACAAAATGTAACGAAATATTCCACTTTTTCCGCCTTTTAATTCTTTCTTATGCACATACTACATACCCATACGCTCAAACAAAATACCAATTCATGAAAAATTATATTTATAATTTCCTGTTGCAGTCGAATTCAAACAAACAGCCCAGTCTTCATACCCCTTCCCAAAAAAACTTGCATATGTTTTTCATATTCCTTGTACCACTGCCCACAACTTGTGGTGAGAGAAAAAAAAATCTTTCAGTAAACAAAGCAAGAAAGAGAGAAAATAAAAAAGCTTTATATTACTCCGAAAGCTCCTGTCGGCTAGCCGACCAAAAGTGAACCATTTTTTCTACAGGGATGAGACATCTGTATAGATTTATTATCTGTGCTTGTAGGTTCGAAATGTACGGATTTTGGATGCCGATTTAACGTTGCGGGTCTTGTTTTAACTGTAGGAAGAGAATCATTAGTGCTGGGTATAATTTGTGAATTTGTATTAACTAAATTGACAAAGTTTTCGAAAAATGCATGCTTTAGACGTTCCGTGTTGATTGTACGAGGGGCGTTCAATATATTCTCGGTATCGATATGAAGGAAAATGCGAATTGAATTTAAATTGTTTTTATTTTTCAATATAATCTCCCCTAACATCAATGCATTTGTTACATCTTGAGATAAGCTTTTTTAAACCCTCAAAAAAATAAATTTCCTCTTTCTCTGCAAAATACCCATTTATTGCCGACTTGAGTTCTTCATCATCCGAAAATCTTTTTGCACGAAGACATTTTTTCAAATCCGGAAACAGGAAATAATCACTAGGGGCAAGGTCTGGACTATAGGGTGGGTGTTGGATTTCCTCGAAACCACAATCTCGCGCAGCAGCCTTGGAAACTCGCGCCGTGTGAACAGGAGCGTTGTCATGAAGAAGCAACACACCCGCTGCGAGTTTACCCCGTCTTTTCTTTTTAATTTCCTCCCGCAAATTATGCAAAGTGGAAGCGTAGGATGTGGCGTTGATGGTTTCACCTTTTTTTTTGTACTCAATGAGCAAGATTCCCTCTGAATCCCAAAAAACTGTGGCCATGAGCTTCCCGGCAGACGGAATGACTTTGAACTTCTTCGGGGGTCTGTTCCTTTTTGATGCCACTGCATGGACTCTTGTTTGCTTTCAGGGTCATAGTGGTGGACCCATGTTTCGTCCCAAGTAACAATTCGATCCATAACACCGTCCGTCATTCGTGGCACCCACCTTGCACTGACCTTTGAAAGGTTAAGATGGTCATGAAGAATGGTGTGAATGGTTCCAATTGAAAGCTTGGTGATCTCTGCTATCATTTTCACCTTTATTCGGGCATCCTCAAGAACAAGTTTTTCGACTTCTTTGATGCTTTCTCCCGTACAAGCAATAGCCGGGGCGCCGGAGCGGGGGTCGTCTTCAATGCTCTCTCTGCCTCTCTTGAACTCACTTGACCACTTTTGCACAGTTGATAATGAAGGTGCGGAACCCTGGTAAACAGCCACCATCTCTTCATGAATAGTTTTTTGACTTTTTCCTTGCTTAGTGAGAAATTTAATTACAGCGCGATGCTCAATTTTCACCATCATCGTCTCAGTTGCCATTATGATTCTGTTTAACTAGAGATAAAACGCGAATTAATAATCACATTTATATGAAATTTTACATGAATGCACTAAAATAATAGTATTACTTGATAAATAAGTCAATTTATATATACAATCACAGCTTCACCCCGATACCGAGAATACGTTGAACGCCACTCTTAGTTGGGATACCCTTAAAATTTATTTTGAAGACGCTCCATGATTTTGCATGGACCTTCATATGGCTTTTTGCACTGCATCCACTCGTACGAAAACATGTGTACATGAGAACAAGGTTCCATTTGCGAAAGGTTTACTCCTGGAATGATGCGCGGAAGGAACGGGCTGTACCTGCCGCATTTGCTCGCGAAATTTTTCAATAAAGATTTGTGGGTCTGGTGAAAATTCTTCGTCGAAGAAAAATTGCCCCGGAAGTTTCAAAGCCATTCCATAAACTAGTTCTGCAGTAGTGGCTTTTAAATCCTCTTTGAAACTGGTACGCAAACCAAGTAAAACAGTAAGAAGAACACTTACCCAGTCTGATGTTTCTTGACACATTATGGAGGCTTTTAGCGATCTGTGCAACCGTTCAATCATGCCGTTCGATGCTGGATGGTAAGCAGTGGTCCTGACGCATGTGCTTCCGATAAGTTTTACCAGTGCATCAAATAAGATTGATGTTATTGTTTTAGGTGCTCCGAATCTGCATACCCAGCGTCTACTACAGTTTCAGCAGTTATGTCCTTAAGTGGTGTTGCCTCCGGCCATCTTGTAAACCGATCGATCATAGTCAATAGATATCGATAGCGGTATACTAGTGGCATAACAACTATAGTGACGTGGACGTGGTGAAATCTGTCGTTAGGGATCGGAATGTGCTGTGGTGTATTTTTGACGTGGCGATTTATTTTACTGCGTTGGCATTGAATGCAGGATCGAGCCCATGCAAGGATCTCCTTGCACATGTTTGGCCAGACAAAACTCGTGGAAATTTGACGTTTTGTAGCTCTTCCACTTTTCTTTTTTTTTTATAATTTACGCGCCTAAGGGGTTAGATACCCCTTTAATGTTGCATGGGCGCGGGCGGAAAGATAGAAGGAGGAGAAAGGAAAATTGCTTTTGTAGTGGTTTGAAACTCAGGTGTGTTTGGGGGGCGAAAGATTGTGTACGTTGTCGAAAATCTTCTTACGGGGAATATTTGGCACAAAGGGACGAATGTCGGTATCTCCAAGGTCGCAGTAGACAATTTTGTCTGTGAGTCATCGCAGTTTTAGTGAAGAATTTTCTGGGCCAGCAAGTAGTTGTTTTAGTTAGTCATCGTCTTTTTACATCGTGGCCAATTCATCCATGCTAACTAATACCGGCATGTCGATAGTGTTGATACGGGAAAAAGCGTCAGCTACTATGTTGTCCTTTCCCGACACATGCTCTTTTCTCGTCGAATATTGTCCGATTTCCTCGAGTTGTCGTGCAACGCGATCGCAAGCGTGGTTCGATTTCTGATTAAAGGCGTGTACTAATGGGATGTGGTCGGTAATGATGATCAGTTCTCTGCCTTCAATGAGGTGGCGAAAAAGTTTCACAGCTCTGTAAATGGCTAATACCTTCACATCATAGGTTTTGTATCTGCCTTCACGTGGGCTTATTTTTTTTAATAAAAAACCAAGCGGTTGGAGTTGATTTTTCATACTTTGGTCTAATGCAGCTCCGATAGCTGTGTCTGATGCTTCACAGCGAAGGACAAGTGGTACATTTGGGTGTGGATGAGCCAGTTGAACTGAGTTCCTTAGCTTCTCTTTACATTCTTCAAAAGCTCGGCTGGCTTCGGAAGTCCATTGCACAGTACGCTTATCTCATTTTTTGGCTCCAACCAGCGGTTATAGCTGCACCATTTGGGAATGTTAACTACTAAGCCAAATTGTAGAAGTTTTTCGAGGACGATGCGGAGATGTTGTCGATGCTCATCTTCATTTACAGAGGCTATTAGGATGTCGTCAATATAACAATGCCAGAAATCGAGATTTCGTAGCACTGAGTCCATAAACCGCTGCATTGTCTGCGCAGCATTACAAAAACCGAACGTCATTACTTTAAACTCAAAGAGGCCGAAAGGTGTTATAACGGCCGTCTTTCGAATATCTTCGGGAGCTGGAGGAATTGGATTGTAGGCTCGTCGTAAATCCAAGGTAGTGAAAATTGAGCATCCAGTAAGCTGATGACTAAAATCCCGGAGATGTGGTATTGGAAATGAATCTGGAACCGTGATGTTATTTGAGCGGCGACATCCCCGCAAGCTCTCCATCCACCGGATTTCTTTTCCACTAGGTGGAGGGGGAGACCCATTCACTTTTAAAAGGTTGACAAATTCCTCTTAGCATCATGTATTGGAACTCCTCCCTTGCTGCTTTGAGTTTTTCACCAGAGCTCGTTCCGCGACGACAATATGATGCTGAACAGAGTGCGCGTGAACCCTGAAATTATATTCATGTGTGATATCTGCGAACACTTTGAGAATGTCAGAGTAACGATTCGTCTCGTCAATGGTTAGAACTGTAGGCTGTGCGCTGTTAATCACGCGTCCCTTCGTACTTAATTGTGTTTTGTAGTCGATGAGCATCCTCTTGTTCAGCCGAATGGTAAGGTCGTAATTGTGAATGGAATCGGCTCCGATGATAGCTTGTTTTACATCTGCAACTTTGAAAAGCCAACGAAATGCACGACGAAGTCCGAGGTCCAAAGTCATGGTCTTTGTTTCGAAAGTTGAAATGGCTGCACCGTTAGCAGCGAAAAATTTTGATGTGGGACGTGTTTTATTATTGGGGTATCCTATGGGTAAAACTGAAATATCGACTCCAGTACCGATGATGTACGATATGCCGCTTATTTTGTCGATAATTTTCAGACGATGACGATCATTGTTTTATCGTCGTTGGTGAATTGAAATTGAAATTGAAATTGAAAATATCGCCTTCGCCTACTTCTGGTTTGGATACATCAAGAGTCTCGGCGCCTCGCATCCAACTGCCGAAGTTTAATGCACATTACCCACAGTTATGGCTAACCCAGGTGGAGATGGCCTTCCAGCTTGGTGGCGTCACCAACGACGACAATTATGCGCACACTTTTTTTTGATCGGTTACCTGAAAACATGCGGACAGTATTAATAACAACCGGCCAAGAAGATTTGGATAAACTTGCCGAAGTTGGAGATAAGATTTACGACATGTCAAATGCACATCTTTGCACTGTTACGTCTCCGGCATTAGTAGAAGCAATCTCACAACCCGAAATAAACATTCTGGACGAGATCAAAACGTCAATTGAAGTTTTACGCAAAGAAGTTCTGGCTTTGAAGACAACGAGGCAACCGCATAACCGATCAAATTCGCAAAATAGAGCATCGAGCAGACACAAGCGCTCCGAAAGCAATGATAACAAGATGTGTTTTTACCAAAATTTGGCGATGATGCACGCAGGTGCAAATCCGGCTGTCCAAAGTGGGCGGGAAACTAAAACTGCCGTCGGGGGTACAGACGGTCGCCCACGGCAACAATGATCGTCACCGTCTGCAAATTATCGACAAAACAAGCGGCATATCGTACCTCATCGATACTGGAGCCGATATTTCAGTTTTATCCATAGGATACCCCAATAATAAAACACCTGCCACATCAAAACTTTTCGCTGCTAACGGAGCAGCCATTTCAACCTTCGAAACAAAGACCATGACTTTGGACCTCGGACTTCGTCGTGAATTTCGTTGGTTTTTCGCAGTTGCGGATGTAAAACATGCTATCATCGGAGCCGATTTCATTCAAAATTACGACCTTACCATTCGGCTGAGCAAAAGGATGCTCATCAACAACAAAACACAATTGAGTACTAAGGGATTCGTGATTAACAGCGCACAGCCTACAGTTCGAACCATTGACGAGACGAATCGTTACTCTGATATTCTCAAAGAGTTCGTAGATATCACACATGAAAATAATTTCAGTTGTTCCCGAGCACTCTGTTCAGCATCATATTGTCGTCAAGGGACATCCAGTCAAGGAACGAGCTCGCCGCCTAGCCGGTGAAAAGCTCAAAGCAGCAAGAGAGGAGTTCCAATACATGATGCAAAGAGGAATCCGTCAACCTTCTAAAAGTGAATGGGCCTCCCCCCTACACCTAGTGCAAAAGAAATCCGGTGGCTGGAGAGCTTGCGGGGACTATCGCCGCTTAAATAACATCACGGTTCCAGATCGATATCCCATACCACATCTCCGGGATTTTAGTCATCAGCTTACTGGATGCTCAATTTTCACTACCTTGGATTTATGACGAGCCTACAATCCAATTCCTCCAGCTCCCGAAGATATTCGAAAGACGGCCGTTATAACACCTTTCGGCCTCTTTGAGTATAAAGTAATGACGTTCGGTTTGTATAATGCTGCGCAGACAATGCAGCGGTTTATGGACTCAGTGCTACGAAATCTCGATTTCTGGCATTGTTATATTGACGACATCCTAATAGCCTCTGTAAATGAAGATGAGCATCGACAACATCTCCGCATCGTCCTCGACAAACTTCAACAATTTGGCTTAATAGTTAACATTCCCAAATGCCACTTGGGTCAACCAGAAGTGAGATACCTGGGATACACAGTCAATAAATCTGGTATCAAACCTCCTACTGATAGAGTCGAAGCTCTTATGAACTATCCAAAGCCTCAAACGATGGACCAGCTGCGAAAGTTTTTGGGATCATGGAATTTTTACCGCAATTGTTTACCTGGTGCAGCTATAACACAATCACCCCTGGTTGACCGACAGTTGGAACAGTTGGAGCCAAAAAAGGAGATAAGCGTACTGTGCCATGGACTCCCGAAGCCAGCCGAGCATTTGAAGAATGTAAAGAGAAGCTTAGGGACTCAGTTCAACTGGCTCATCCACACACAAATGTACCACTTGTCCTTCGTTGTGATGCATCAGACAGAGCCATCGGAGCTGCATTAGACCAACGCATAAAAAATCAACTCCAACCGCTTAGTTTTTTCTCAGAAAAACTAAGCCCACGTGAAGTCAGATACAAAATCTATGATCGGGAGTTATTAGCCATTTACAGAACTGTGAAGCATTTTCGACACCTCATCGAAGGCAGAGAACTGATCATCATTTCCGACCACAAACCATTAGTACACGCCTTTAATCAGAAATCCAATCACGCTTGCGATCGCGTTGCACGACAACTCGAGGAAATCGGACAATATTCGACGAGAATAGAGCATGTGTCGGGAAAGGACAACATAGTGGCTGACGCTTTTTCCCGTATCAACACTATCGACATGCCGGTATTGGTTAGCACGGATGAATTGGCCACGATGCAAAAAGACGACGACGAACTAAAACAACTACTTGCTAGTCCAGAAAATTCTTCACTAAAACTGCGAGGACTCCGTATTGGAAGCACAGACAAAATTGTCTACTGCGACGTCGGAGATACCGACATTCGTCCCTTTGTGCCAAAAATTCTTCGTAATAAGATTTTCGACAACGTACACAATCTTTCGCACCCCAGTGGAAGAGCTACAAAACGTCAAATTTCCACGAGTTTTGTCTGGCCAAACATGTTCAAGGAGATCCTTGCATGGGCTCGATCCTGCATTCAATGCCAACGCAGTAAAATAAATCGCCATGTCAAAAATACACCACAGCACATTCCGATCCCTAACGACAGATTTCACCATGTCCACGTTGATATAGTTGTTATGCCACTAGTACACGGCTATCGATATCTATTGACGATGATTGATCGGTTTATGAGATGGCCGGAGGCAACACCTCTTAAGGACATAACTGCTGAAACTGTAGTAGACGCTTTTTTTAACAACTGGGTATGCAGATTCGGAGCACCTAAAACAATAGCATCGGATAGGGGATCACGATTTGAATCAACCTTATTTGATGCACTGGTAAACCTTATCGGAAGCACACGCGTCAGGACCACTGCTTACCATACAGCATCCAAGGGCATGATTGAACGGTGGCACAGATCGCTAAAAGCCTCCATTATGTGCCAAGAAACATCAGAGTAGGTAAGTGTTCTTCCTACTGTCTTACTTGGTTTGCGTACCAGTTTCAAGGAGGATGTAAAAGCCACTGCTGCAGAACTAGTTTATGGAATAACTTTGCAACTTCCGGGCCAATTTTTCTTCGACGAAGATTTTTCACCGGATCCACAAATCTTTATTGAAAAGTTTCGCGAACAAATGCGGCAGGTTCAGCCTGTTCCTTCCGCGCATCATTCCAGGAGTAAACCTTTCGCACATGGAACCTTGTTCTCATGTACACATGTCTTCGTACGAGTGGATGCAGTGCAAAAACCATGCAAGCAGCCATAGGAAGGTCCATACAAAATCATGGAGCGTATATCCGACCATGTCTTCAAAATAAATTTTAAGGGTATCCCAACTACAATCAACACGGAACGCCTAAAGCCTGCATTTTTCGAAAACTTTATCAATTTACTTAATACAAATTCACAAATTATACTCAGCACTAGTGATTCTCTTCCTACAGTTAAAACAAGGCCCGCAACGTTAAATCGGCATCCAACATCCGTACATTTCGAACCTACAAGGAAAACATATAATTGCGAAAGAGAACATTTCATAAATCAATGAGTAATTTATTTACTTTTTTTTTCTTTTTTTAACGCTGTCACTTGGGGAGGAATACTTTGGCGGTTTCATTCGGCAGCTGTCAAAATTAAATGAGAAGGAAAACAAGATGTCTGAAAGAAGAAGATCCTCCAAACCGCTACTACACCATCTACCTGGTTTAGAGAATTGTAATTTCAAAAAAGAGCTCAGCGTCATTCTCCTTCTCTTGGTGAAAAAGCGCGCAAGTTGTATTTTAATTGTTCTGGAAGTATCTCACGTCCTCAAGAATTTTACAGACATTGGTAGTTAACTACGCTACAACTTCATACACCATAATGCCATCTGTTGTAAAAAAGAACAATAAATCTACGTCTGCGCCACCAATCATTTCAAACACACATTCATAGATTAACTAAACTAGATGTCAAACTCTACTAATACTTTTGCAAACCCTTAACTTTCGCACAGACACACTGTAAGTGAATTCCAACACTTTTGCATCTCTATAACTTTGTTAAAATTTGCTAGAAAGAGAGCAATTTACAAGTAAAATTGCTAGAATGAGAGCGATTTGCACGAGTGTGTGTAATGTGGATGACGTTTTTTGGTTCAAATGGGCGTGGTTTGTATAAAAAAGGAGATAAATTGCCATTGATCACAATTCACACGTATTCGCAGACAGAGTCTCACGGATAGTGACGATCAGTAGAAAACCGGTTTTGATTTTCCAATATCTGGAAAGTTTGATATCTAGGTATATGTTAGTCTATGCACATGATATCTAGTTAGTCTATGCACACATTCAAGACTAGAAAAAATCATCACTAGTCTGAGCCAGCAAATATTCACTACCACTCCACAAATGTATAAATCCTTTTCCACAAAATTCTTATCATGAAATCCTACATACACAAAACTCTTCATAACAAATTCCTTTTCACAAGATCGATGATGAAATCCTAAATAAACAAAACCTTTGCAAACAAATTCCTTTCATTAAATCTTTTGCTTCCATAATTTACATTTTAAATCCAAATTACCAATTTCAGACAGTTTTAGTCCATAGCAGTGATCAGTCAATCTACCATAGAGTAAACTAAACTCAAAATATAAACTAACATTTGTGAATTTATGTATTATGTATATTCAACGTGTTTTGCATTGTACTCAATAGTTTAAGTAGTTCTTGTGTTTAATTATATTATATTTTATGTATAAATAAAACCCTTAAACACAAATACTTGTGCGGTTGTCATTATTGTGTATTTCAAAATTAACAAATTAATTCTTAACCATTTATTTATATATAATCTTAGTAGCTAAAAGAAAGCGCAAGTTACTTCGTTGGAGGTTGGAGCAAAAAGGCCTCGAACAAAGACTTAAATGTCATACTCAAAATAGGCAAGGAAGTGGGTAAATGAAAGGTGATAACACAATACCTTAAGTTATCGAAATATATAATGCGGCGTACACACTCTCGCGCAAATTTGCAAGCAAGTGCGTTCAGGTAAGAACGCGCGCAAGTGCCTTCATCGTTTCTTCATCCACACTAACAGATTTTCCTTGGTACTTTTCTTCAGTTTGAAAATGAATGTCAAGGAATTGTGTTACATCGCAACAGCTATATCGTGTTTTGTAAATAATAATAATAAAAAAAAAAAATTACTACGAAAAAATGGGTAAAATCGTGGCTTTCTAAACGCGAGCGTTTGTCTCACTTGGATTTGTTAAAAGAACTTCGTTTAGGACCGGATAATTTTCGAAATTGTTTAAGAATGGATGAAAGTACCTACAAAGAATTATTATGTTTAGTTACTCCCACAATTCAACGGCAAGATACGAGATTAAGAAAGTCAATTAGCACTCATGAAAGGCTATCATGTACATTGCGATTTTTGGCTACTGGTAGAGCATATCAAGATCTAAAATATTCCGCAGTTATATCTCCGTAATCGATTTCACAAATTATTCCCGAAACGACCCAAGCAATTTGTAGTGTACTGCAACAGTATGTGATAGTAAGTTAAAATAATTATTTTTCTTAATCGACTGAACAGTAACGGCTAACAAATTTTTACAGTTTCCTAGGAATGAATACGAATGGGGGTTAATAGCCAAATGTTTTGAGGAGCCATGGAATTTCCCACATTGCTTAGGAGCAGTAGACGGAAAACATGTCCGTATAAAACGTCCGCCAGGAAATGGATCTTATTATTATAATTACAAGGGCTTCTTCAGTTTGGTTCTAATGGCAATTGCTAGCAGTGACTATGAATTTATAATGGTTTCCTTTGGAACACATTGACGTGTTTCAGATGGTGGCCTTATTGTATATACGGCTTTTTATGAAAAAATGAAAAACAATGATCTCCATTTGCCTGTCCCAAGTGTAGTAAATGGAACTGAGGTTTCATTACCCTATGTTTTCATTGGTAATGAAGCATTTGCTTTACGTCCCAATTTTTTAAAGCCATTCTCATAAAAACATTTAACCGATGAGAGAAAAATTTTTAACTACAGACTTTCCATGGCCAGAAATGTAGTGGAGAATGCATTTGGAATTTTAGCCGCTAGGTTCCGAATTTTTCAAACGGAAATAAATTTGAAATTGTGTAACACTGAACAAGTAGTGCTCGCATGTTGCGCGCTCCATAATTTTTTGCGCAAAAAATGTAAGCAATCATATATCGGACTGGAAAAATCAACAACTTCTGATGATCATATTGATACTCTTAAAGAGACTGCATCAGCTTTTACTAGCCTACAACGCGGACACAATCGCCATGCAGGAGATGAAGGAAAATATGTTTGTGAAACTTTTTTACAATATTTTAATGGAGCAGGACAAGTTACCTGGCAAATCGTATATCCAATTAACAAAGTAATACGTATTTGAAAGAATTTTTTTATTGGTAGTTTCAATGTATTTCAATATGTATGTATGTATTTCAAATAATAAAAAAAAGAGCATTATATCTCATCAAGAATATTTTGGCTTTCAATGTAGTATTGCCGAAGTGATGACTTTTGTTCGACGCCGCTATCGATTACCTGATTTTGGGAAGATTTACGTTGATTTATCGAATGTGTTGCTTGGGAATGTACTTCAAGAATAGTTATGAAGGCATATGTGTTAAGTGTTCCTAACTGCGCAGTCATTTATAATTTTTTTCAGGTAACACTTTCATGGTTGGATCAAGCTTGCGAAATTTCTCTGCCACATTTTTTCCTATTATGTCGTATTCATCCTCAGCTCTAGTTCCTTCCAATTTATCCTTTACCAACAACAATACTTCGTCGCTGGTGGTTTTCTGTTTAGCCAATAACCGTTTTTTATGCGCTCGTTTTAACGTTATATACATGACTCTGAAAAAGAACGGGTGGACAAAGGCGTCCTAGGCTCATCACTTGTCCATCCAGTTTCGTGTTCTCTATCCTGTAAAAAAGGAAATTAAAAAGTAATGTGCATATGATTTTTAGGTAGTTTTTACCTGATCATTGTCTAGGATGGAATTTGGAGCTTCAAATCCAATACTTGATCTAGGGATTTCTTGATCGAAATACCACAAACTCGGTTGATACACATCTTCTGTACCAGATCCACTTTTTTTTGATTGCAGAACTTTATTATATTCTCTATTCGAAAGCAACTCCGAAGAGAATTAATTTTCTTTATGACATCTTCCTTAGTAGCATACTTATTTATTTCTTTTAATTTATTAATTAATAATTTGTATCAATCTTCCTTTTGCACTTTATTAGAATATTCTTTTGATTTAATTTTCCATAAACACGCGTTCTCTCTGTACAATAGCGTCTGCTTTTATTTACCCAATTTATCCGACAGCTCAATTTGCGTTGAAGCAATCCGCATTGGTTCAATACCCGTAGAAATGCTGGTGTTTATATGAAATTATCCAAAATGAGCGAGAGAATATTGAGAGAAGTTTAACAAACAGCTGGTTGAACTGACACTTCACACTAACACTGATACATTGTTTTTATTTCTTTGTCTTTGAAAATAATTCGTTTGCCCACATTTAAAATACACAACTGATTACGTGCCCGATAATGGAAAAATATATACATTCTTTTTATTTCTTTGTCTATCCAAATATTTCATTTACAACCCCTTATTTTAAATGCACGACTAATACCTGCCCGTTGATGAAAGAATGATGAGAGCATGAGAGAGTAAAATGTTTTATTACGATTTGAAAAGGTCTATACGATACTTCAAAGCGGTTATATATTTTCCATGCGTTTTATAAGCAGGAATGAACGTACGCGTGTTTAATATTTCAATGCGGTTTGAAATGGTGTTTATTCGAGCGTATTGAAACAATGCGGATTGCTTCAACGCAAATTGAGCTGTCGGATAAACTGGGTAATTTATATTTATTAAAGTCATCCACACTCTCACACGTAGCTTCAAATTTGCTCAAAAAATCAATCATCAGCAGATCGGTCTCCTGCCAAGCCAAAAGACTGAACGCTCCGTCAGTTTGCCATCCACTCACACGCACTTGCTCGCGAGTATGCAAATCCGCGTGCAAGTGCTAAGACTTGTGCGAGGGTGTGAACGCCGCATAACAGTCATTATTTTAATCCATAACACTACAAGCACAGCTAATAAATCTATACAGATGTCTCATCCCTGTAGAAAAAAATGGTTCACTTTTGGTCGACTAGCCGACACGAGCTTTCGGAGTAATATAACGCTTTTTTATTTTCTCTCTTTATTGCTTTGTTTACTGAAAGATTTTTTTTCTCTCACCACAAGTTGAGGGCAGTGGTACAAGGAATATGGAAAACATATGCAAGGGTTTGCGGGAAGAGGTATGAAGTCTTGGATGTTTGTTTTCATTCGACTGCAACAGGAAATTATATAATTTTTCATGAATTTGTATTTTGCTTGAGCGTATGGGTATGTACATAAGAAAGAACAACTAAAAGGCGGGAAAAGTGGAGTATTTCGTTACATTCTGTAATTGAAGTTTGACAAGCAAAATATTATTCGTGTTATTAATCTGCAGTACATATACACATGTGTGCAAAATAATAGCAGTGTTAGATACTTAACTTTTTGTTTTACCATAAAACCAATTTTATAGCACCTGCATTTTAATTATTTATTTTTTCTTTCTCTATATGGAATAATGTTCTAAAGACTTAGTATTGAATTTGAAATTAAGTAACTATTCTAAAACTAAATAATAAAGGGTCCGCCATCTAACGTTTTTTTTCAGCTAGTGCTTATTTCGTGAATGGTAACACCTAGCTCATGTCTGATTTGACAGATAATTAGTTTTATCCTTCCGGTTAATAATGGAAAATAATTTCATTCAAATGACTGCCTCGGCTGGCCATGCAGTAGCCTACACGATCGGTCCAATTTTTAAGCACATTATCGATTGTGTGCAGCTGTATTTCACCAATGGCTTCACGAATATTGTCCTTTAAACCGTCTATTGTCTCTGGCTTGTCAGCGTAACACTTATTTTTTACGGCACCCCACAAATAATAGTTCAACGGTGTCAAATCGCAGCTCCGAGGTGGCCAAACGACATCAGTTCTGCGGCTGATAATGCGATCTTCAAAAACAGGGCGCAAAACATCGAGTGTAGCTTCGGCTGTGTGGCACGTAGCGCCGTCCTGTTGAAACCAAATGTTGCCAATATCCTCCTCTTCAATTTTTGTGAACAAAAATTCGTTCAACATGGCCCGATAACGATCGCCATTGACTGTAACGGCCACTCCTTGCTCATTTTCGAAGAAAAATGGCCCAATTATGCCTCTGGACCAAAATCCGCACCAAACAGTGACTCGTTTTGGTTGTATCGGCTTTTCAATGTATGCGTGCGGGTTTTCTGTTCCCCAAATGCGACAATTTTGCTTGTTTACATACCCGCCAAGATCAAAATGAGCTTCATCTGAAAAGATGATTGTTTTGGCAAAATCGGCATCTTCTCTAAGTCGATCGCAGGCCTACTTAGCGAAGCGTTGTTCAAGCGTATACACAACCATATTCGTTCAGCGGAAGGATAAAGCTAATTATCTGTCAAATCAGGCATGAGATAAGTGTTACTATTCACGAAATAAGCACTAGTTGAAAAAAAAACGTTAGATGGCGAACCCTTTACAAGAGGCAGAAGCAAGATGTGGGATTTGTTCGGTGTAATCGAAGCCAGAAATAGTTAACCAATTGAAAATTTAGTGGCGTGCAGAAGTTGTTTAGTCAAGCATAAGTGTTATGTCTTGAAAAAATTTTAAACTGATAAGACATTAGAAAAATCGAATATGAACATTGATGACAAGAAAAAAAGCGTGCGTGTCATAACCCAGTGGACAATCGAAAATTGTCGTCCTTTCAATATTGTAGAAGATACGGGTCTTCAAAATTTCGCGCAGTTCTTAATATCAATCGGTGCAAAATATGGACAAAACGTTGATATTGAAAAACTGCTACCGCACCCCAAAACAATTTCCCGAAACCTAAAAAGTTTAAGTATAACATATTTTGAAACAACAAAGGCCGAAATAAAAAGTGTAGAAAGAAATGGATATGATACAGTCAAAATCGGTTATAACGAACTCGATGGGACTGGTGAATTTGTTCGTTATATCCGGTATTTCGATATAACCGATTTGCCATTTTTTTTCTATTTTAGTACTTTTATTTATTTATGATTGGGGTACAGTGTAATCTGTGAATTCTGCTGTTGAAATATTTGTTTTATGAACTCTCCTTCTATTTTCATCTCCATTTTGGTCAAAAATTCTTCACGCCCTTGGTCAAAAGTATCAGTCAACAAAACAAACTATTTCAAGGTATTGACCGCCTGAAGTGTATCTTGAATCTTCACTGGAATTATTTCAGTTTCTGTAAGTAAAAATGTTGCAAAATGTTTTCATACTGTCAGAGAAACTAGACTAAAAATTCTTCTTACCTTTTTCATTGTCATCACTCTCCACATTTTCATTTTGAACATAATCAATGATTTATTCATCGGATAATAACTGTGCAGTCAAAATGTTGGTGTCCACATTAACGAAATCTTCAAAAGTGTACGAATCAAATACGTTATCATAACGACTGCATATGTTTAATCTAGTGCCTCAAAGGCCATTGTCTCCTTCTTCGAACTCAGTTTCGATTGAATTATCAGGTTCTTGTGGGATAAGTCCACCATGTCGAATTTTTTATAGTTGCCATAGACACCCTCTCCCAAGCTCTGGAAATCAGTAGAATGACATCCAACAAATACGCTACATATGGTCTATCTTGTTTCTCGATGTTACGAATTATTTTTAGTACTTGAAGCTTTCTGTAATGCTCTTTTAGTGGTCTGATTATACCCTGATCCATTGGTTGTAACACAGAAGTTGTATTAGGTGGCAAAAACACAAGCTTCATACTGACAACACAATCGTTTCCTTTCGTTTTGTCAACTGTCTATCCCAATTTCTTAAATGTTTTTCGAATATGTCTGATGTCATCCAGGCTCGTTTATTGGACTCATACAACGATGTAAGTTTCTTGACATTTTTAAAGCATCTCGGGTTTTTTGATTTTCTAATAACCAACAATTTTTGTTTAACCGTTCCGGTCTTATTGGCTCCTACTAATACCGTAATTCATTCCGTTGACATTTTACTTCCAACGCATTTTTCACCTATGATTTTCAAAGTTTTATTAGGTGTCATTTTTATGTAGAACAAACCTGTTTCGTCGATGTTGACGCAGCTTTCGCCAAACACCAAGCAACCAATCATCCACAATTTCTTTAGAAACACTACCACTACCGCTTACCATTGCACTAACGATGTTATGTCTTTGCCGAAATTGTTCAATCCAAGCTGTTGAGCAGGTGAAGACATATTTTCCCAACTCTTTTACAAAGTCTTCTGCCTTAGTTTGTAGAATTAGTCCGCTTAATGGAGTATTTAAGTTTCTTTGGGCTTTGAAGCAGCTGAGCAAAGCAGCATTTTCAAGTTGGATTCTCTAAAATTCTTCTTAATTTTATCTTGGTCTTTGAAAACGGTAGAGATTGTTGAAGCCGACACAGAAAACTCTGCTGCCAAATTTTTATTGGAATCATCAGCAACGAGCCTTGAAATTACTGCAAATTTTTCTTCTATTGTAAAACCTCAAGGTTTTGAACTCATTTTCAAAAACAAAAATAACACTTTTAACCTTTCTTGCTATAAAAATTACTATTCGGTTAGTACAATTTGTATGAACCTCGGCCGGGACTTCAAGATTAGTTCGCAATAACCGATATTTCGTTATAACCGATTTTGACTATATTTGGACCGATAGCTATTTAAGAAGTGTGTACTTATCCTTAACATATTTCCTTTCGGCCTTAACCTATCTTAGATATCTTATACCTATGTTTAATCTAAAATAATATATTGATGTAATAGAGTCTATGCTTCTGCTCCATATAGCAGGACTGGAATGATGAGGGTGTTGTATAGAGTATCCTTAGTCGTTCGAGAGAGGAGCTTACCTTGATTTTTTAGCCCAAAGAAGCAGCGGTTGGCAAGAGTAATCCCTCGTTTAATCCCCGATGAGATGTCATTATCAGATGTTGTAGCAGAGCCGAGGTAGACAAAGTCCTTAACCAACTTAAAGTTATGTGGTCTATTGTGACGTTCTGTCCAATTCGTTTGTGTTGGGCTATCTCTTGCTCTATTAGAAATTGTTCAAGTCGGTTTGGAAATAGTTTTAATTTTCTAAAAAGCTGCATCTGAAGGGCTTCCACTAGCCCTGTGTGGTCTTCGTCTATGAGTTTCAGTTCCCCATGCCTTCTTCCGTACATACACAGTTGGAATTATGTTCTCATGTTATGTATACTTAAAACCATTAAGAAAGAAGTAAGAACGTTCTAAAATGTGGCTATAAAACTCTAGTCCATCTCTGAAGGACTACCCTACATTTGAAACAAAAAAAAATTAGATTCACAAAAAATAAGCGGTTTATGAAAACATCATTTTAGCATGTTCTATATGAGTCACTTAACAATATTTTGGACTAAAACCTACCTTTTTAAAGAAATATCGTTCTTTCTAGAGTAACGCGTACAAAAGCTGACAAAGCCCAGAAACATTTTGGTATCAGAGTTTTAAATCACTACACCACAAAAATTTCCAAATGAGGTTCTCTACCTGACAGTATAGTACAATGGGTCTGAGTGTGCCACTAGAGTGTACCTGCCTTGACAAAGAAAAGTCATTCTAGTATGCTGGTTACAATCCGCTTAAGCGAAATGTTGTGCACCCCATCCCATTTGGTACCTCTCAGGATGGGAATTCATTCATATGATTTTAATGCCACAGATATGTTATTTAAATTTTATTAGCAATTTAAATCTTCCAGCAAGGGGAATCCACTTCAATTATAGGGGCGTTAAAATACTGCGAGAACAGCGGCTTACACATGTATGTTGTATTTTTATACGACAGACGGACCGACGAGCATATAAAAACAAAAATTAAACAAAAGATCCGACATGTTACATGAGTGTGCATATCACGATGATTTTTGTTTTTTGTTATTTACTCGTATATGCTTGAAAAATGGGTCATGTTTCCGAAATGCGTCGCGTCTTTTATTTATTTAATTGTTTAAAGTTGTGATCATTGTATGACAGGCAATTGTTTGTCTAAAATAATTTTGTTTAATTTCCTGTTAATACACAATTACACCCACAATGAAAATAAACGTGAATATTGATAGCTATGCAGCCTGTATGCAAAGACAAGAGCACACCGACTATTCGGTGTACTCTATGATGTGTACCCGTTTGATATGAGTGCACTGAACTAAATGTTTTGTTATCAATGGATGAAGTACTCACTCGCTAATCGAATACCTAGTGTTTCATTCACTTGATTTTTCAAGATGTGAATACAATGAATGAGGTACCATAAAAAATGGAATGTCTTGAAACTGCATTGAACGTGTTTATTCAGTGCAGACCTCTACTTCTCGATCTATGAAAAATTGCCATCATGTCATCGTTTAGAAGGACATATTCGCGTCAATTCTCTTCTCTAGATGTTGGATTTGTGCCTGAGCAACGATCTTTTTATTTGCATGAGAGTCTAACACATACAAATTGAATTATAATACGATGTGAAATAACAAACAAAAAACCAAAATTGACCTTTCCGTATTCTCGACAAAAGTAGCAATTGTTGTAAAAACCACCGAAACTTCAAACCATATAGTTATTAATAGCTTTGAAAAGCTAAACGAAGTTGTTAATTCTTGTAAACAACAAGACAAGGCTGGAACAAATCAGATGTCAACAAGCGCAAAAGTCATTCCCCATAAATCAACTCTTGAAACCAGTACTTTTCATACTAAGAGTTATTTTAACAAATTCCTATTTCTTGCTATTAACAGTATTGACTTATTTGATATTATTGTACTTCCCCTTTCTAATGTTTTATTTGTCCCATTTTTTCTGTTTTACTTTTCCCTCTTATTCTTATTTTTTATATCCTTTTCTTCTTAACATCTCACCAAATACGAGTATTTCCTTTAACTCTATTATTTTCTGTAGTTGTTGCTGTTACGTATTTAGATGTTCTTTATATGTGACTGGGCGTAATCCTGCGATCTCATTGCGTGTTTCTATATGTTTAAATAGTGTTCAATAATTTAGTCAGATCTAGTAATGTAAGGGGTGTCGCAAGGCGGTTGGTAATTAAAATCTTATCCAACGCAAAAAATGGCAAAAAAGTATGGTACCTAAGCGCCCGTAGTCTAAGTTTGAGTAAACTTAAACAGTAGACCTGATTTGTGGAATGGAGACATGGTTTAATGTGGATGTAGATGATCTGGCAAAAGAGAAGCTCTTCGTGATCCCAGGGTATCAACTAATACCAAACGACAGAATTACAACTACTACTGGCGGTGGAGTTGCAGTATACTGTAGTAAGTCATTAAGATATAGGATGTTAAAAAAAGTCAAAAGAAAGCGTGGTTGAGTATATCTGGATGGAAGTAGGCGATGGCTACACAAAGTGTCTAATTGATGTTGCATAACTGTTGCTACTCCCCAGAACCCTTATTTTTTGCAATCCACTAGTACACTGCAACTTACGAGCACATAATTATCTGTGGCGATCTAAATGCAGATCTTTTAAAAAGTGACAATAAAGCTCGTCAATTGTTTGATTTTACGACTGGCTCAGGACTATCGGTAGTCAGCTCATTTGACACTCGCTTTTCACCTAGTGACCCTCCAAGCCTTCTTGACGTTGTTATGGTTTCAAATCGATCCAACGTTCTGTTTCTAGACCAATTATCCTTAGCTGGTATGTCCTATCATGACATAATCTCCTTCACGTACAACGTTGAGTTATGTCGTCCCCTTCTCCGACATCATTTGAATTTAGAGACTACTCAAGCATAGATAATGAAGCGCTGCAATTTGATGCTGGCCACCTACCATGGCGCAATTGTTATTACGCCTCGAATATTATATAAATGATAAAGTAAATTTTCTGCAGACATTAATATTATACCGTTTCAATAGATATGACAACCTGAAAACTGTTGCAATACGAAATAATAAATGAACATGGTTCACGTATGAAGTCCACCAAGCTATCAAAATACGAAACAAGATTTATTCTAAATGGAGATCAAGGCCAGCTACTCTCAATTGGGAAACTTTCTGTCTAGCGCGTAATTACTCCATCTAAGCTACTAGAAGAGAAAAGAAAAAATATTTTCTATCTAAATTAAAATCTAAAGAAAGTTCAAAAACACTATGGATCAATTTGCGCTCAATTGGCGTTGGAAAGAAAGTAATAGTTGACAGCATCCTTGATAATGGCGATCTTAATAATATTTTTATTTCCAATGCTATAAGCAAACCATGTTTCACTCCAAATTATGGCTTTACTACCGATCTTGACTTCAATTTTAATGTTTTGTCAGAACTTGATGTAGTAAATATTATACGTAACCTTAATTCGAATGCTATAGCAGAAGATGGAGTACCTATCCGTTTCATAAAGGTTATTCTACTTCACGTTTTAATTTGCTTTACACACATATTGTAATTAACTTTTGCATAACTTCTTCCACTTTTCCTGATTGTCTGGCTGGCTTTCGACGTATAAGCATCTTACCATGACTATCGAAAGTCTTCGAGAAGCCCTGTCTCACCAAATTGTAAACTTCATCAAGTAACAGTCTGTTATCCCCATTGCCGTCTGGCTTTCGACCTAATCATAGCTGTTCTACAGCGTAACTATGACTCTCGTCTAACCTCACGCCTACAGGCACAAAGCTCAGACTTCTGAAAACGCTATTTCTGGCTGTAATTGATTACACTGCTGCTGTCTATTGCAAGCTTGATTTTCTCTCGCAACATAAGTTACTTGTAGCCTTTAATGATATGATAAGGTATGTCTACGGACTTCCCCGATACAATCATGTCTCACACTACCATAAATCTGTGCTTGGTTGTTCCCTCAAACAATTTCTCGACCTTGTGTGCATGTTGTGTGTTCATGCAAATAAACTAAAAATAAACCCCTGCTTTTTTATTTGATAGGATACGATTTTCTAAATCTATCAGAACACATAATCTCATAATCCCTGCACAACAGCTTAAGAACAAACTTTACTACGATCGTAGATAATAAACCCTGGTTATATAACGTAGGTGAATATGTTTTGATCAAAAATGTTATGACCACTCCAGGTATCAATAAAAAAACTTCACGCTAAGTATCGAGATCCATATTAGGTAAAGAAAATTTTACCCAACGATCGTTACATCATTGAGATACCGACAACAACGTACAAATTACCGTATATAATACTTTACAACTGAAGCATATCATCAGCATGTAATATGTGGCAGTGAAGCTCATCTTTCTATGTAAAAACTGTTGTAAATTAAATGATTTTAAAACTTCTATTATATATTATTATATTATTTATACTTTATATTTCATTTCATTGCAAAAATGTAAAGAAATCAGAATCTATTATAAATTTTAGTTTAAATGGAGAAATTTTTAATCGGGTCGATTATAAGACCAGGATGGTCGAGCTGTAGTCGAAGAAAAAATAATTTTGTTTACTGATGTAAACTCGATTGTGTGAGACCACGCGATCGTACGATCTATCCGAAATGTCTCCACATAATTTTGTACGTTATCTTGTGTGTTTTTAGAATGTATGTTAAATGAATTATGTGAAATATTTAGTTAGTCAATAAAGAACCCTGACCAGAATGACCAGTATCGTGGATTTTATTTCTCCTTCAACTGCTCAGTTACAAAGCTAGGGGTTTCAGGTGAAATCAAGCCTCTATGCAAATTTACCTTTTCCCACAAAAAATACCGAATCGCCAACATACGCACCGTCCAATCACTGGGTCTTCCAAAACAAAGCATAAGCGCAGAGGAACTAGCGTATAAATACAATTATTTAAAAGGAATTCCTCTAGCGTCATATTCAAATGCGAGGCCTCAAATTTTATTGAGTCTAGACCAATGGAGGCTAACAATTCTACTTCGTTCGCGGGACGGTCGTGATGATCACCCAATTGCTCAAAGACACGTCTGGGTTGGACAGTGTACGGGCCGTGCATGCGCTTGTTGAGGCCAAATGATCGAAAGCAAAATAATTTTACATTTCAAATCTGCGACTGTTGCAAAACGAAGATGAGAATTTGACAACAGATTTTTTTGTTTATTCGACAGTCTAACATATTTATAATATGACTTAAGCTAAGACCACGCATTAAGCGATGGCTGACTGGGCGGTTTTCGGGTAAAACATGATGTTTTTCCCCATATCGTTGCATATCTGACATTTTTTTCATTTTAGTTCTGATCGTTGATGTGCAAGGAAGTCTAAAGAAGAAGAAAAAAGGTATTTTTCAGCTCAACTCACATTTAAAAATGGTTCGATTCAAGTGCTCTGCTTGTCAAAAAGTCATTCATCCCCATGAAAATGTGAACATGACATTTATGGACTTTCATGCCCACGTCAATATGAACATGCACAAATGGATTTTCGGTGCAAGTAACCCCTCTTCTTCCCACTTAAATGAAAAGCTTTCCCTCTTTTTCGAACAAGCTTCCTGCCCACGTTAAGTGAACATGCATATTCCTTTCTGATTTTTTTAATTTTTTTTCGGCCATCGGAGGTATGAGTGTTGTGTTTTCAAAATGTTTCCCTCCATAGGTTTTCCTAATTTTTTGCTGATCGTTGGCAGTGTTCAGTCGAAAAGTAGAGTACGAGCGATATTTAAGGAAAAAGAGTATTAAATCTACAGTAGGAAATCGATTCATGATTAAAACCAGGCGTCTTGCACATGCTGGTTATGTTGCTGTTGTTAGGCGGTAGATTTGGTGATTAAACTGCTAATAAAACGTCATTATTTTTTTGTTAACTACATATAAACAATTTTATTCGTGTCAAAACATTTCTTCAACAATATCTTATGTTTTAGATTTCAGCGTTCCCCATGTATCAACATTGCTTTCATCCCAATGAAGCGGTTTTTTTTTGTGTGTAGCTAGTGTATACAGGCACTTTGAATTCACTATTGTTCAGGGGCCCTGACATCGTTCCAGCTCGCATCGCGATTAATTTTCGTTTTAGAGAACGTAGGGTTGCCACAACCGCCGATATTAAAGAAATGTTTCACCAGGTTAAAATCAGAAAATTGGATCAACAAGCTTAACGTTTCTTGTGGCGAAACAAGCAAAATAAACAAATCGAAGAATTCGTCATGCGGGTTATGACTTTTGAGTTAATTTGGTCTCCGTTTTGCACACAGTTCTTTAAAAACGAAAATCCAAAGCGCTCTGGGAATAAATTTCCATGAGGAGTAAGAGCGTGTTCGGCTATGAACGGATTCTTTTCTGTTATTTGAACTGGGATTTAAATGGGCTGTAAAATGTTAAAAATAACGTATATTAAAACACCGCTTTCAATGTAATTCGACACAGTAGTGCTCTTTTTTTATTGTTGTCATTTTTGTTCCCTTTTATTTACACCAATGGCATTGGTACCAACTGTTGAAGGGGGCCTTGTTGCGTGGGTGCGTTGCCAGAGTGTGCATCCTAATGACGTCATGTGCCAACATCCTCCCCCCACCGGAGAACGCAGTTCGATTTACATCTTTAAGCTGTACTCCTCTTGGCCCCTTGCCTTCTACGCGTTTGGGTATACCGTCTGTGAAGCGAAATGATGATGACAGTGTCCTTATTCATAAGCTCGTGCTCACATGAAACGAGAGATTGATTAGTGCATATGAATCAACAATCAACATAGACGACAGATCACAAAACAAAACAAGAACAAATCTGTGCAATGATCTGAGGCATAGTCGCTGGTGGCTAGGCTACGCCTGTTCCCGTTGTTTTAATTTGTTTTCTCCCTTTATGCCTTCGTTTATATACATAACCAGCTGAGGAATTCGCTTGCTTCGATGCGACGAAGATAAAGATGTTGGTGTCGGGACGAAAGGTGAGCGTTGTATTGCAAGTTGTGCGTTGTGCATTGGAATGCGAGAGACATCTTCTCTTGAGTGTGTTTTTTTTTGTAAGAATTAATTTATTGTGTTGTAATTCAGGTAAGTAATTTGTCTAATTATTATCGTTAATTTTTTATTATTAAATAGTTCATGTTGGGTTGGTTGAATTCATTATTCGGCTAGGTAATTTGATTTTTGTGGTAAACGGCTTGGATTCGCGTGTGTGAGTATGTGTAATTTATTCGGCTTGGATAGGTTCGCGCGCGCGCGTGTGTGTGTGTTTGAGAGAAAGCTATCTTTCACTCGCTTGTGCAATTAGCCTGAGTATTTTCTTGGATAAATTATGTGTGTGGGCGTGTGTGTGTGACTTGAGAGAAAGTGCTCTTTCACTCCCTTGTGCAATTCGCCTGAGTGTTTTCTTGGGTGAATTATGTAAATATGTATATTTATGTGTGTGTGTGTATGTATGAGTTAAAGATGTTGGCACCACACATCTAAAAAAAACACCCACGGGCCAAAGCCCGTGGCGAACAACCAACCGTTCGTTTAAAATAAAAGAAATCGGACTACAAGTGAACTTGACTTTATTCGTCTATCCCCCAAAACAGAACTGCACTTAAAATCTAACTTAACTTACTCCACACCTTCCTATCGATGCATTTGGTGTATAGCGCGTGCAAGGGTTTTAAGTTGCATCAGCAGTTTCCCAGTTCGAGTCGTGGGAAACAATTGTTATTTTCCGTCACACGCTTCGTGTTACGGCGACTTACGTTAGGTGGTGAAATACGATGTCCACAAGTTTATGCATGAAGTCAAGGTGACTTTTCATATTTCGACTTGTGGAATCGTGGGGCGTTAACTGTATGTGCTTGAGTGACGCACGAGTGTTTACCTTCATTGATGTTTTCTGTATTATTTATGGTCTTCATTGATGTTTATTTCGTTTTGGTTTATCGGTAGTGGGCATAATTTCGTGATTGGTCGCTTGTATTCTCCGTGTTCTGTCCTTACCTTGACGACACGTATGATATCATCCTTCCCTGGGTAGTTTTCTGTGATGCGTCCCAAGCTCCATCTTTCCGGAGGCAGTCGATCGTCCTTAATAAGCACCAAGTCGCCTATTTTGAGTTGCGCTTGAGGCTTCAACCATTTCGGTCGTTGTTGTAACCGCGCTAAATATTCCTGGTGCCAATGTTTCCAAAACGTCTGCAGGTGCATTTGGACGGCCTTCCAGCGGTCGACGTAACCTTTCTTGTCTATGATCAGATCTGGTTCCGGAACCGTGAAGATTGCTTCGCCTATTAAAAAGTGAGCTGGGGTAAGTGCTTGGAAGTCGTCCGGATTTTCCGTTAGTGGACACAGAGGCCTCGAATTAAGGCACGCCTCAATTTGTGTGAGTAGCGTGATGAGCTCCTCATATGTGAGTGTCCCGTTGCCGACGATCCGTTTGAAGTGGTGTTTGACACTCTTCACTCCCGCTTCCCACAATCCTCCGAAGTGGGGAGAAGCAGGGGGAATGAAATTCCACTTAGTTCCTTGTGTCGCCAGAACCTCAGCAGCTTCCTTCCAGTTGTGTCCGGATTCCTTTAATAGACGATGCAATTCAGCTTCTGCTCCAACGAAGTTTGTTCCGCAATCGCTGTAGATCTGACCACAGACACTTCGTCGAGCCGCAAAACGCCGAAAGGCGGCTATGAAAGCCTGAGTGGTAAGATCGGTGACTGCTTCCAAGTGCATTGCCTTAGTGGCAAGGCAGACAAATATTGCCAGATAGCCTTTGTAACATTTGGCTCCGCGACCCCTCCACGACCGAATGCTGATTGGTCCCGCGTAATCGACCCCGGTATGGGCGAATGGCCTAGACTCTGGGAGATGGCAGATTTCCCATTAATTGATGGGCTACCCTATTTCGGTAGCGATGACAAACGACACAGGTGTTCAGATACTTTTTGACGGCTCTTCTGGTCTGTATGATCCAGTATTTACTCCTGGTGAAGGTAATCATCAGCTGAATCCCTCCGTGCAAAGTATTTTCATGTGCGTCTCGGAGGATTAGGGTTGTTAGATGGTGTCTTATTTCTAGTATGATAGGGTGCTGTTGATCGAACGATAGGTCTGCGTTTTTTAGTCTACCGCCTACTCTTATGATGCGTTCACCGTCCAAAAATGGATTTAACGATGCCAATCCCTTTGTTTTGGAGATCCTTCCGGGAAACATCTCTTGTTGGGCACAGCGAACAAGCATCTTCAAAGCGACTTCAATCTTCAATTCTCCCTCGGATTGAGTGGTCCGGAAACATTTGATGAATTCTTTCGTAGGTTGCTTGTGAAACGCATGCAGTAGCCTACGATCCTCGTAAGCCGCTTCAAATTCGACGTTCGGTGTAATAGCTGGTGTATAGGGTCTTCCGCTATGTCCACGTGATGAACCTGCACCAATCTACTTCCTTCGCTGGTGACGAAACTGGAAGGCAGTTTCGGAAGCTCGAAATCCCACTTCTGGTGTAAAAATGAGGGACCGTTCCACCACAACGTTGCATTTAAAAGAGCCGTCGGTTGCATGCCTCTGGAAACCAGGTCCGCCGGGTTGTCTTTAGTTGGTATGTGCTTCCACATTTCGATGTCCGTGAGTCGTTGAATTTCTCCTACTCTGTTGCGTACGAACGTTTCCCACTTGGAAGGCGACGCTGAGATCCAGCAAAGGGCAATGGTGGAGTCGGTCCAGGCGAACATCTTGACTAACATAGTGTAGAAGTTTCGCCGCAAGAACAGACCCACATAACTCCAATCTTGGCAGACTTACTGGCTTTACCGGCGCAACCTTGGATTTCGCGATCAGCAGATGCATATGGACCCTATGTTCGTTGTCCTCAACCCTGAGATATACAGCTGCTCCATAAGCTTTCTCCAAGGCGTCGCTGAAACAATGAAGCTCCATCCTTTGTGACCTACCTATTGTGTGTACCCACCTTGGTAGACCTAAATCATTAATTTTGACTAGGTCATTGTAAAAGATGTCCCATTCTTCTAGAATGTCGGGGTCGACGGGATCGTCCCAAGACATCTTTCGAATCCAAAGGCGTTGCATAGAGCACTTTGCCTTAATAATGCATGGCGAAATCCAGTCTAACGGGTCGAATAGCAGCGCAATCGCCGAAAGTATAAACCTTTTCGTATATAAAGTATTCCTTGAGGGAATATACCGAAAGCTGAATATGTCGGAGGTAGGAAGCCAGTGAACACCCAGCGTTTTGACCTGATCCAAACCTTCTGAGGGTAACAAGAACGAGTACTCACAATCTTTGCTTGGGATGCCTTGAAGAAGTTCCTTTCTGTTGGATGTCCACTTTCGAAGGTTGAATCCTGCTGAGTGGAGTGTTGCTTTAACTTCCTGTATCTTAATTTTGGCTTCTTCTAGAGTGTCTGCGCCGGAGATAAGGTCGTCAACATACATTTCCTTGTCTATCATTTGGGCTGCTAACGGGAATTGACGACAGGATTCTTCTGCTAACTCCTTCAGGGTTCGTATGGCTAGATACGGAGCCGAAGCCGTACCAAACGTCACAGTTTTAAGGCGGTAGAATGTGAGCTCCTCTGTTGGATCCTTTCGCCAGACGACCAGTTGGTAATAGGAATCCCGATCGCTGACCCAGATTTGACGGTACATCTTCTCGATGTCAGCCGTAAATGTGTACCGGTAAAGCCGCCACC
The DNA here is from genome assembly GCA_949129095.1 of Volucella bombylans. Lineage (NCBI taxonomy): Eukaryota > Metazoa > Arthropoda > Insecta > Diptera > Syrphidae > Volucella > Volucella bombylans. Next base: position 128,369,829 of record OX422140.1, on the reverse strand, counting down.
GAAGGATGATGTCAGTCACATTATTTTGAAGAGAGGGTCCTGTCATGAGTTGGTCGTTTAATGAGATCCCATTCGACGTCCTGAAGGATGCATCAAACACAACTCTGAGACTTGTTGTCGAACTCGCCTCCTTCATAACTGCGTGATGCGGCCGGAAATAGTGATTTAACCTGGGTATGTCATTCTGTTTTACTTCCCTCATATGTCCTAATTTAATGTATTCTTCTAGGCATGCGGCATATTGCTCTTGTAGCTGAGGATTGGAACTGAAACGTTTCTCCAAGGTCCTGAAGCGTTGCAAAGTACCTTCCTGTGATCTGCCCAGGATTGGATAATCAGTGCCCTTAAACGGAAGAGCTACTTGATATCGCCCATCACCAGTACGCCTCACATGCTTAGCGAAGTGTTCCTCACAAGCAACATTCTCGGGTGACTGACGGTAGTTATATGGAGCCTCTTCCTGTTCCCAAAACATGCGAAGCCGAGCATCGAGATCTGTCGTTTGGAAGAAACTTCGAATGGGTTGAGCCTGAACTGGAGCCTTTCCAAATAAAATCCAGCCTAATCTGGTTTTTGAGCTACTGGCATATCCTCCTGCTTCGGTCTTATCAGCTCAGGTAGCAAGATTTCGGCAAGAACATCGCTTCCCAGAAGAACATCAACCTTTGCTGGTTTGAAAAAGGTTGGGTCTGCTAAAACGAGATTATTAAGGTGGTCCCAATGAGCCACCGGAAGGATCCGGGCCGGAAGATGGCCAGACAGCGACTTAAAAACGAAAGCCCGCGTTGATGTCTCGAAAGTTGAATGATGCGACGCAAGCATGATGTGAACAACCCTCTGACAAGTGCCACTGTTGACTAAACCCAACCCGGAAACCTTAACGTGAGTGGATTTTGGTTTTAACCCCAGTAGTTGCACTGCTAACTCTGTTATAAAACTCGCTTGAGAACCCGAGTCGATCAAGGCCCTAAGCGAATAAGTCTCACCTAACGACGACCTAATCTTTATCAAAGCAGTGGCCAATAAAACTTGGGTGGATGTATTCGGTAGAGAATGGAAACTGTTACGACCGCACTACTGGAAGGCTGTACCCCGTTGTTAGGTACAAAGCTTGAAGCTTCGGCATTCATCGTCGTATTAAAAGAACTCTGTGGTCCCCGCTGTGAATGAAGTTGAGAATGACTTGACTGGCGACCTATGGCTTGTATTGCATGTAAAAGCGAATGATGTGGCTGCTCACAATAGTAACACCTACGATTACTTGGACACTGTGCTGTGGTATGGCTATATGCTAAGCAGTTTCTACAAACCCCTAATCGACCTATATTCTGGCATCGGTCTGCTATACTCATTTTCAAAAATCGTCCGCATTTACGAATGGGATGTTGACCTCTGTGGCACAGCTTGCAGGAAAACCTCTCAGTAATCGTCGACGTATGGAAACTACTCCGCTGTGGTACATTTCTGGAAGAATTTGTTGCTGATCGCGCTTGCTGATGGTTAACAGCCTCCAATGAGCGGAACCTCGTCTCCAAAAAGTTAGTAAATTCGGAAAATGTAGGCAATTCCTTGTTGTTTGATTTACTTCCAAGCTTTTCTTCCCACAGGTGTTGCGTTTTCGTTGGAAGTTTCTGAAGCAGGATAAAAATGAGTACAACGTCCCAATGCTGAACTGGAACTTTAAGATTTTCCAAGCTGTGGACAACTTCCATCGATGTATCGAGCAATTCCTTGATGGACTCGGATCGCTCTTGAGAAATCGAAGGTTGGTTGAAGAGGGATTTTAACTGTGTGTTCACTAGGAACCGTTGGTGATCATAACGGTCCGTTAAGATCTCCCATGCCTTGCTATAGTTGCCGTTGTCGATTCCCAAGTGAGCCAAAGGTTTCTCCGCTTCCCCTGAAACACTTGTTTTTAAATAAGGCGTTTTTTGTATTTCCGAGAGTGCTGCATTATGGTGAATTAAGGACAAAAATAAGTCACGAAAGGCTCGCCATGACTCATAACTCCCAGCGAACACAGGCAAATTAATTTTGGGCAATCGAATGTCTACCTTCCTAGGAAGTGTTTCTTTGGACTCTGATTCATCTCTTTCTACCTTCTTTTCAGTTGACTGCACTTTATCTATCACGTCTAACAAGTCGCAGCGATACTCAAAGTATAACTCTCGGATTTTTTCGAAGATCGTATCAGCTTCACTTAACTCCTTCTCTGCTGAAGACTCCAGAGCCCTTTCGAGTCGTGCAGTTGCTGCTTCCATTGTCCTTTCCAATACAGACAATCGACTGGAGATGTAGTTGGCTGTTCGCCTTGCAGAGCCAGTCTTGGAAAAATTGGACACATCTTTCTCCATTTGCTTCAGCGTATGAGCCAAGTGATTTGCCATTATGTGCGAATATGTTTTTTACAAGAAACAGGAACAAAAATAGTTAAGAAATCACTTACTTGTGAAAGCGCGTTGCTCCTGTCGAGATACGGGTTAAAAATTTCGTCTCTTGGGATTCGGGAGTCTCCAGAGTGTTCAGTTTTGAAAACGTTAGTACACAACACACGCAAGAGATTTATTCCATTTATTGGATAATGACTTAATTGAAAAATTAATTGTCTTTACAGATTTTTACAGCAAGGAAAAAAATGTACATGTATATAATCCGGTTCGGATGGACCAGAAATGTTCGGCTATGAACGGATTCTTTTCTGTTATTTGAACTGGGATTTAAATGGACTGTAAAATGTTAAAAATAACGTATATTAAAACACCGCTTTCAATGTAATTCGACACAGTAGTGCTCTTTTTTTATTGTTGTCATTTTTGTTCCCTTTTATTTACACCAATGGCATTGGTACCAACTGTTGAAGGGGGCCTTGTTGCGTGGGTGCGTTGCCAGAGTGTGCATCCTAATGACGTCATGTGCCAACAGAGCGATTATAGAAAACTATTATGTAGGTGATTACCTTGACACCGAGGGTGAAACAATCCAATTGGCCAACGACAATGTTTAACATTCGAAATTTTTTATCTAACTCACAGGCCGTACTCAATACTCTGAAAGAAAAGGCCGCAAACTGTGAGAAAAGTTTAAGCTATGAAAATATTGTATCGAGACCACAGAACATTTTCGGCATGTGGTGGTTAACGATACTCGATTCATTGTCGTTCTCTATAAAAGTAAATACCTAGTAGATGTCCTGGCCGATGACGGTTCTCGGTCATTTGGGTTTAATTGCTAACTTCTTAGTGCTATTAAAATCACTTTTATATGAATTGAATTATACAGGAATTGACTGACACGCGGGGTGGAAGGGGTTTCTATCAGATATAAAAAACATTGCTATCGACCTGTCATACACGAAGCAACTATAATCCATATCTTTGCGGATGCTTGAGAGCTGGGTTAAGCAGACGTGGGATACTTTCGGTTTTCCAATAGAAATATAGTTGAAAACGTTTTAGTAGCCGCTAAGACTAAGGTAGGCCCACTTAAGGTAATATCGATCCCCAGATTAGAGCTAGAAGCAGCAATGCTGGGATTAGTAGAAATTATTAAAATTATAACAACTGCACATTCATGTAAAATATCATAAAATACATCTGGTCGTACTCGCCCAACCAAATAATATTCACTAACGAAGACGATCCAAGAAGGAGAAATTGTTACCATCGTAGATCGAGACAATCCGCGGAACTCCGGGCCGAAAGGAATTAATCTCAAAATCTTTGCATATAAAGACTCCCGGCCTTCCGCTAAACTTGCGGTGCTAGTTGGTCAATTTGGCAAAAGTGGAAAGCCGATGCAAGAAACAGACTTTCATGCGGGGAGTGCTGGCCTCATGCGTTGGAGGCAGCACTATGATCGGTGCCGAAAAACAGGCATGTCTCATCGAAAAGCGGACCCAAAGTCCACCCCAAACTGACGAATACAAAGAAGTCGCACTTGATATTTCAAAGGCATTTGATAATTTTGTCGAAAATGGGTGCATTTGTGGATTGATTTCTTCTTCAATAGATTAGAAGTGACCTTTCGAGATGCTCAACTTAAGTTGTTCTATCTGATATTTACAAAATAAATATTGGTATTCCACAGGGTTCCGTTTTGCCTCCAACGTTCTTTTTAATTTTCATTAATGTCCTTTTATAAATATACCATTTTCAATTCCCGCGTATGCGAGTCAGTGACAACCTATGTTGAAACGAATGTCACGAAAACTATTGCAGAAAATCTTTGTTTCTTAGAAAGTTGTGAGAAATTCTTTACCCAGTCTGCTCAACACAACAAATATCATTGAGGCCTCTAATACCGCCTTGCACCTTGCACCTTGCACCAACCTACGTGTTGGCATACGAATATACTAACATCAACGTAACATCTCTTCAATATGCTTGTTTATTGCTACTGTTACCACCAATATTCCAATGAAGTTACCAGTAGTATTCCACTATTATCTTCAACTAAAATATAAAACACATTCCGCTATGGATACTAATCAGTTTATTATTAAGCCTAAATTCAGACGCACCACGAAATAATCGACATAATATTTTATTGTATTTGATTTTAAATATATACCATATATGTATAATACATACACACATATGTATACCAACTATTTTTTATTAAAAAAAATATTCCACTAAAACTTGCTTTCGTTGACTGTTTATTAAAATAAGGCATAGCATAATCTTTTTAAACCAAACTTAGTATGTGTGACTGAGTTTGTTTTTCTTATGGTTTTTTTTTCTTGGAGGTTGCCGGTCAGAAACAAGATTTGCTTTACTTCCACTGTTAATTGTTCTTGGGCATTGAATATGTACAGATGACTTTGTATTCGGATGTCAAAATTTAATTTTGTGTAGACTTTGTTTTTGATTTGGAATTAAGACTTTCATTTTTTCGTAATGAAAAATCTCGTGAATTTTTATGTTATTTTAATTCTTTTGCATTTGATCGTAGTGAATGTAAAATGTGGTGGTTTAACTGAGATATTTGGGTGGAATCAAATAGATTTTGAAAACTCTGGCGGCTTAAACGGAGGTATTAAAAACATATCTGAGTATACAATTTATATTTACCAGGAAAAAAAATTTTCCCGTGAAATTAAAGTGAAATTAAAATTAAGATAGGTACAGAATTTTTTTAAACCAGTTTTAGTCTGAACCCATTAAAATTAACCTTGAATTGTGTACGCATCAACATTGTGTAGCATTGTGTTGATAATTTAAATTGATATGGAAAATACGAATCTATAAATATTATAAAAACAACATTACTGAATGTAGTGACAGTGATATGCTGTATGAGTTTTATGTACGAGTATGTACATACAGTAGCAGATTAATTTCGTCCAACTAAATAATGACGTTTTTGCGTAAAATGTATTGGAATTGATATTGTCTACAATTTACAATACTCGTATTCACAGACAGGGTTACATGGATAGAATCGTCCAGTGGAAAGCGGTTTTTTTTAACGGCCAAAATCTAAAAAGTTTTCCTTGTTATTTTTTTTTAACTAAATTTTTGGGCTGCAGTGATTCTCTGGCTTGGGTGGTATTTTTCGTTTCCCTCCAGCGGATGCGTTTACATTGGCTTTATTTCCGCAGTCGAATAGCTTATTATACCTCCTTTGTTCCTGTGGTATCTGGCTGATATCGGGTCGAGTATGAATGGTAAGATATAATTTTGTGTAAAGCCTTTAAGTCATCAAATTCATTAGATGTTTGCGTTTCGATAATTACGCCCCCTGTTTTAGGGTGATTTAGCATTTTCCATTACGAATTCAATTTTCCTGATATCTGTATTTATTATATCTAAGGGTTTTTTGGAAAATTATTCTTTAAAAGTTAGGATTAGTTGCATATTACGGGGAAAGGTCTTTTCTCTGCCTCTTCGTTCATGCAACTTCCACAAAAGAAATGGGCATGATTCGCAAGGGTTATTGGCTTTTACAAATAGTCCCTCTGCAGTTCTACAAAGGTGATGATTTGTATTTTCTTAAATAGTTTACTTGTCTGGCGTTGGCTTTGTTATTGATATACCATATGTATCTGCTTCGCATAATGGCACAAGTGTAGATTATTTGTAGGGCAGTTCATTTAGTTTTTTTTTTGGATTTTCTTTAGATAATTTGTTTTTTGTTTGGTGTATATCATGACATTGGGCATTTTCAAAAAGGCTGGGATGGATTCTTTAAGACCTTTTATGAATATTGCAGCTTCCTTGCTTTAAAATGTTGCAGTATATGAACAATCATTATTAAGAAACATTTTTCCAACCATTTATATTTTTTACTAAGATATTGTAAGCCATCACCATCAACATGACCATCACCACCATCACAAACATCATCATCGCAGACGTTATTACGGTGATTCCACATCGGATTTACCTTGGCGAAATAACGATGCTCTCCCACATAACGCTGTTCAGTCGGAAACTTTTATTCCTTATAATAACGTACCGATTGGGGTTAATCATTACAAGGGCATGCTTTTCATTAGCGTTCCTAGACGTCGTGCTGGAATACCATCTAGCTTAAACTATATCAACCTTAAAACTGTTGGCTCAATTCGTAATCCAAAATTAAGACCGTTTCCAAATCTAGAGACTAATGCATTAATGGTAAGATTCCTTTATTCAATACTTGAAGTTAAATTGGAGGTTATTTTCTCAAAAGACTAACCTAACACCAAATGAAAATCGGATCATATCGGTTTACAGGACAAGAGTTGACATTTGTAATCGACTGTGGTTCATTGACACAGGGATGTTGGAAATACCAAGTAAATAATTGTAATATTGTATGTATGTTTGTAGACTTAATTAGCTTTCATTTTATTTAGACAATCGAACACAAGTGCAGCGTCCTTCAATTTGGATATTCGATTTAGAATCAAATAGAAAGTTACATCGATTTGAGATTCCAGAATCAATAGTAGAAACTGGTAATGGCTTAGTGAGCATAACTGTGGACGCAGATGTATCTGATTGCAATCGAGCATTTGCATATATACCGGATTTAGCCAACAGTAATCTCTATGTGTATAGGTATACCTTCTCGAAATTATGTTTTAAAATACTCGTACGTATGTTAGAAGTAAGTCTCAATTAATTTATGTTCAATACCTTTTTAGCATGGAACAAAATCGCATATGGACATACCATCATGACTTTTTTCGTTTTGATCCGACCCAAGCTGATCTAAGTATTGGAGGATATAACTTCACACTGAATGATGGCATATTTTCAATAACACTGGGTAATAAGCAACCTGATGGTTATAAACCAGCTTACTTTCATCCTTTAGCCAGGTAAATTTCATAACTTACGTTGGTATTCAACGTACTCTATACAAATAATGTCGTTTGAGTTTTCAGTTTAAACGAGTTTGTGGTGTCGACAAGTGTGTTGCAGAATGAAAATAATGCAGCTCGCTCTCTCCATGGGGACGATTTTAAGGTAAAGGATTATGTTATTCCATGGTCAAATTATGCATAAATCGATTTTGTAATTTTGTTCAGCTACTTGGAACGAGAGGATTACAAAAACAATCAACTATGCACGATTTTGATCACACAACTGGAATTATATTTTATGCGGAGATAATGAGGAATGGTGTTGGCTGTTGGAATACAAAGAAAACTGCATTTTCTGAGCAGAATCACGGACAGATAGCATCCGATTCTGAAAAAATGATTTACCCAAGTGATTTGACGGTAGTTTTTATCTCTGGCACGTTGTCCTGTTGAATCATATTTTCAAGTGGATTCGTTTTGTTCTTTCTTCTAGATTGATAATGAAGGAAATGTCTGGGTTATGACGAACTCAATGCCGATTTTCCTTTTCTCACAATTAAATCCAAATGAAGTAAATTTTCGAGTTTGGAAGTTCAGTGCTCGAAGTGCTGCAAAAAATACAGTTTGTGCTGCATAAATAAAATATATAATAAAATATATACTATATACATAGTTTATTGGTTCATTCTTGTTAAGAAAATATTATTGCCAACTTTAATGGTAATGTTATTATAGTAAGGCGCAATACCTCTAGTCTGTCAGGTTAAACGCCATGATATACACTCTTGCGCACTTGTAAAAACGAAGTTTCGATCATCGTTGAACTTCTTAAGTCAAATTTTTGGTTTAACTATTGCTGTTCATTCCGTTGATATGGCGATTCCAAAATTTCATACATATGATCTTAACAATTGTAGCGTCAGCCTTTTAACAAAAAGAAAAATAAAAATAAATAAATATGTTTAATTGCGGTGTTCTATTTGTGTCCCCTCACTGCACCAAAACCAATAAATTTACTCCTTTTCAAAAACAGACCTTTTCCCCTCCCAATCTATCAATTGGTCCTACTAATCTCTCTTTCCGAACTTACAACAAAACCTAACTCTATCAAACGTCCCACTATTTTCGAATTCCCTCATTCCACTTTCTTCGTAGGCTCACTCTCTCCCTGTGTTCTTGTTACTATGGTGTATATGGTATGTCTCTTTTGTCGCAGAGAGTTGTGTTGACCAATGTAAATCCAGGAGGAGGTGGTGGAAAGCTTAGCTAAGGAGATAGATCGTGTGGGAGGTAGTTTATTATAGGTATAAGTTTAGGCATGAACCCACAGTTGAGAGGCAGAAATTAGAATGCTGAATAAAGATAGACAAATAAGAAATCAAAGAAATGAGAGTTTAAGAAGAGAACTAGTTAGGAAGGTCAATGACATTTAGTAGAAAATCAGCTGATCATCTTTCGATGCCGACCAGCCGTTGTCGAGTGGGTATCAGAAGATTACAACGGCAAGGTTGTGCGATTTTCAATTGTAGTGGGGAGATTCGTGATAGTCGGAGAGAAGGTCGTGAATTTGTTTTGCGTGGAGTTCGAATCGAAAGAGCGCCGACGACAGCTGAGTTTTTGGTTCGAGTTGTGATCTAAAAAAAAAACGTCGTATACCATATTTTTTTTGCTTTGCTTTTGATTCGGGATTGTTCGACACAGTGTGCGCGAGTACCGAACTAAGAAAAAAGGCGATAAAACTAAAAACCCCCACCGGGCGCGGAAATCTTCCCACGAGCAAAAAAAAAACACAAAAACCCGAAGTAAAAAAAAAACAAAAATATATAATTATATCTCTAAAAAGGAAATATTTTTTACACCCATGTGTATATTATGTGTGTACTAAGAACCCCGGACATCCTATAAACTTGGTGAGTGAAAATCCTGCGGTTTTTTTTTACACTTATTCTGGTGCGGTGCAGTATGATCCTAAATAGCTACATCGTCAACCAGAGGTGCTCCGCGGGACCACCACAACGACAGCAACGACAACTTCAACATCCTTAACAAAAAAAAAAAGATCTCAGTGAACTTGAAGTATATAGTTAAAACAAAAAAATAGTAAATAATAAATAAATAATAATGAATAAATAACTAAATAAAAGTGAAATTATTTAAAAAGAAAAATAGGAATATCCGACGAGCTAGAGCCGAGCAACCGCGAGCGTGCCACTGCCAACTACTCCTGCATCATGGATGCCTCCGTGGCCAACTGACTCCTTACACAATATACGAGGGGCGTTCAATATATTCTCGGTATCGATATGAAAGAAAATGCGAATTCAATTTAAATTGTTTTTATTTTTCAATATAATCTCCCCTAACATCAATGCATTTGTTACATCTTGAGATAAGCTTTTTTAAACCCTCAAAAAAATAAATTTCCTCTTTCTCTGCAAAATACCCATTTATTGCCGACTTGAGTTCTTCATCATCCGAAAATCTTTTTCCACGAAGACATTTTTTCAAATCCGGAAACAGGAAATAATCACTAGGGGCAAGGTCTGGACTATAGGGTGGGTGTTGGATTTCTTCGAAACCAAAATCTCGCGCAGCAGCCTTGGAAACTCGCGCCGTGTGAACAGGAGCGTTGTCATGAAGAAGCAACACACCCGCTGCGAGTTTACCCCGTCTTTTCTTTTTAATTTCCTCCCGCAAATTATGCAAAGTGGAAGCGTAGGATGTGGCGTTGATGGTTTCACCTTTTTTTTTTGTACTCAATGAGCAAGATTCCCTTTGAGTCCCAAAAACTGTGGCCATGAGTTTCCCGGCAGACGGAGTGACTTTGAACTTCTTCGGGGGGTCTGTTCCTTTTTTATGCCACTGTATGGACTCTTGTTTGCTTTCAGGGTCATAGTGGTGGACCCATGTTTCGTCCCCAGTAACAATTCGATCCATAACACCGTCCGTCATTCGTGGCACCCACCTTGCACTGACCTTTGAAAGGTTAAGATGGTCATGAAGAATGGTGTGAATGGTACCAATTGAAAGCTTGGTGATCTCTGCCATCATTCTCACCTTTATTCGGGCATCCTCAAGAACAAGTTTTTCGACTTCTTTGATGCTTTCTCCCGTACAAGTAGTAGCTGGGCGCCGGAGCGGGGGTCGTCTTCGATGCTCTCTCTGCCTCTCTTGAACTCACTTGACCACTTTTGCACAGTTGATAATGAAGGTGCGGAACCCTGGTAAACAGCCGCCATCTCTTCATGAATAGTTTTTTGACTTTTTCCTTGCTTAGTGAGAAATTTAATTACAGCGCGATGCTCAATTTTCACCATCATCGTCTCAGTTGCCATTATGATTCTGTTTAACTAGAGATAAAACGCGAATTAATAATCACATTTATATGAAATTTTACATGAATGCACTAAAATAATAGTATTACTTGATAAATAAGTCAATTTATATATACAACCACAGCTTCACCCCGATACCGAGAATATGTTGAACGCCCCTCGTATTTATTTATGTGTATCAAGCAAAATTAGTAGAACTTTAGTAAATAAATATACGTAATTAAGAAGTTCGCAAATTAAAAGAATATCGAGGAATAAACAAGGTCCCCTAGAATATTAATATTTGTTTTGTGCATTTCGAACTTGAAGCCTTCAATGACAATTTGAAATGAGGGATCAAAAAGTATTATAGTACCGATTTTGTTTGGGTGTCATTTTAGTTTGACTTTCTTTAGTCAATACAAATTTGACAGTCGTGGAGTGTAGCCGATAACTATTTGTTATCTAGCATCATACCTCTCAACAATGTTGATTATGTAAATAAATGAGTGAAGAATAAGCAAAGAAACTGCTCTATTTTCGAAACAGTATCCGAGAAACCTAAAGATATGCCCATTCTTAAGAAAATTAAATCGTTTCATAATTTCTGGAAAAACTGCCAAAACAAATTCGCGCAATTTTTTTAACAATCTTATTTTAAACTCACCGAATTCGAAACGTTCGATTATAAGCTGCTTATTTACGAAACGATCTAAGTAAAGAATCTTGAAAAGTGAGAAATGATTTTCATTTCCAAAAGTTACTTCATATTGTTATTGCAATTGCATGTGTATTTTTAAATCTTCGGACCACATTTACAAATACAGTTTATGAAAGAAAATATTTTATTAAAATGTAAGTGATTATGAGTAGCGGATTTTCCTTCCATATGCATCCTGCATCTAAAGATGGCATTGCAAAATTGGTGGAAATCAGTTGGTGGAGTATTTGAAGCACAGAAACTGCGAAAATGGTTCTAGAGGCCAATGAAAGTTATCCAAAATATACGGTGTTATCAAACAAGGATAACCAGCGTCGATGTGTTACACAGACTATAACAATGAACACCTGCAATCTTAAGATGGCAAGGAAATGTCTACTTAGTATCCTTAGTGAATTTGAGCAATGACATCAGCGCAGAGATCAAACGAAGAATAAATCTTGTCAAGAGATGATCTAAAGTGTTATAAGCCTATTGCGTAACAAAGCTTTATTGCGAATGAAACTAACTGTGGTCTTCGGCCGCAGCTGCTGATACTGATAAAGTTTGGATGAGAAGGCACGGTACAGACTGTACAGCGGTGTACGCTATTTTAGGAGGCGCGTGGAGTTAGAAGACGACCTTATCTCACTCGAGCTGAAAGGAGGCAGGTAGCTGGCACTAGAGATGGTTTTAGAGTTATGATGTTTGAGACCCAGAACTGGTCCTGTAAATAAACTTGAGTTTAAATTGAAAAATGCTGTCATAATTGGTACATAGTATGTACATATGCCTATATACTATATTATGTTTTATGTAATGCACTCTTGTATATTAGAGATCATTTCGACAGGGATCCACTGCGGTAAATTATTTTCAATTATTTAAAATTATTTCAATTCGCTATTGGCATGTCTTTTTATCAACTCGATTCAATTCTGAGTAAATGTTATGAAAATAAAATGTTGTTCTCTTTTATGCATCGAAAAGAAAATACATTCTTATTTTACAACATTTACTTGGAACGAATACATATGAAAAAAGTAATTGCATACTTATAAATTGTATAGTAAAAGCATTTACTAGTAGACAGTTTGTCCACTGGTCGGTGAAACATGAGTTTTTTCGATCTACATATTATTAAGAGAAGAGATTTACTTTACCCCTTCAATATTTGCACACATCACGGGGATCTTCTAATCGTTGGGAAAGTTTTGCTTATTAAGATTTCCATTTGATTATCGTAATCAGCATTTTATTGTTATTGGAAAGGAGAAACGCAAGTACAAATGATCTATTACGAGGGAAAGAAAATTCGTTTCTTTACGGTAGAAGCAGGAATCTACATAAGTATATGCATTGCGATTTGGCCAACGGCCATTGGTAGATTTATATATCCAAAGAATTAATAGCTGGAAAGTCATTGTTTATAAGTTCAGGAATAGGGAATAGGCAGACATTTTAATATTTTGAATGTAGGGTAAGAAGAAATCATCTAAAAAGATAACAACAATAATCCAATTCCGGAAAAAAGAAGTACTGTACTGTCTTACTTATATAGGGTTATAGTTCGGGGTGTATCTGAGCCTTAATTAGTATAGGTACTTGTTTAGTTAGGGTGGTTTTTGTCCAACTCCTGCTATGCACTTCAACATATTTGAGATCTCATTTCACTTAGGCACATCATTTAAAGCGATCTATTCCTCTACTGCTTTATCCCTTCCAGTAGTGAGCAGATCTCTTTTGATCTGAATGAAAGACTTTGCCTGATTTGTGACAAGTGACTTTATTTTCAAAAATGCATAGCTTAAATACTATTTTACAATTAAAATAAAAATAAATAACAAATAGTAAATTGTGGGAATGTAGGAATGTCGAAAATGAAAAAGTGCATGCTCGTAGCCAGACGAAATGCGACGCTATATCTGGCTTTCTGCAGGTGTCAAGTGAAGTCAGTGCACTTCTAGGAGGTAGGTAGGTAGGTAGGGTAAGAGTGGCTATTGGAATTACCAACCCACTTAGGTCTATTGGACCCTCCTTCAATAAACGGTACCAGTTTAGCTTTCTCCGATACAGCAAAATATCTGGGTCTGATTTTTGACAGGAAACTAAACTGGAAACCTAACATTCAAGAAAGAGTCAATAAAGCTACAATAGCTTTATTCTCCTGCAAGAAAGCCATTGGGAACAAATGGGGCCTTCAACCTCGCATAACCCACTGGCTATACATCTCGGTCATAAGACCGATACTCACTTACGGGGTGGTTGTCTGGTGGACGGCCTTGGAAAATGCAGTCAACTGCACTAAACTAAGCAGAGTCCAAAGAACAGCATGTCTATGCACAAGCGGAGCCTTGCGGTCTACCCCCTCTGCGGCATTAGATATTCTGCTTCACTTGACACCCCTCGACATTTTTAGCAAGCAAGTAGCTGCGACTGCAGCTATTCGCCTTAAAGCGACTAAACAGTGGACAAATAATTCATTTGGCCACGCCAACATTCTTAATACATTAGGAATCCTCACAGAGAACACCGATTACACCATACCTGAACTTTGGTTTGACAAAAACTTCCATGTAAGCTTCCCCTCTAGATCATTCTGGGAGGAGGATGCTTTCATGGAGGACAAGTCAATCCATCTCTACACAGATGGATCTAAAACCGACAGCGGAGTTGGTGGCGGTGTTTTCTCAGATAAGCTTAACCTAAGCCTCTCTTTCCGCCTTCCAAATCACTGTAGCGTGTTCCAGGCGGAAATTTTGGCGATTAAAGAAGCTCTGTCCTGGCTGAAGAAAAACGTGATATCTGCAAAGGATATCCGCATATTTTCGGATAGTCAGGCCGCCATCAAATCCCTGGACTCGGTCTCATTGTGTTCTAAAACTGCCCTTGAATGCCGATCATCTCTCATGGAGATGGCAGAGCAGTTCAACATTCACCTCTGTTGGGTGCCGGGCCACAGAGACATTCCAGGGAACTGCAGAGCCGATGAACTCGCCAAAATTGGAACCACTCTACCTATCCTACCAGACAAAGGTAGTATAGGTATACCAATCGCTACGTGCAAACTAACACTAAAGCTAGATGCCAATAAAAGTACGGACCTTAGGTGGACTGCTGGACAAACATGTCTAGCGACAAAACAGATCTGGCCAAAGCTGGATCTGAGTCGATCTAAGTGTCTGATCCTCTTAGAAAGGAAACATCTCAGCGCCATAATAGGTGTCATTACCGGACACTGCCTCATAGGCAAGCACGCAAGAAGGCTTGGCGCTTTTACTAACGATTTTTGTAGAAGCTGCATGGACGAGGAAGAGGAGGAGACAATCCCCCACCTACTCTGCACATGCCCAGCTCTCTCTCAGAGAAGGAAGCTTCACCTAGGAGCTTTCTTCTACAACGACCTAAACGATCTAGAAAAAATAGACGTTAACAGTCTCCTACGCTTTATTAAAAGCTCAAACTGGTTCCAGTAGTAAGAAGATCATAGATCCACGTGGCATCACAATGGGCCAATAGGCCTAAGTGGGTTGGTATTTCCAACAGCCACTCTTACCTAACCTAACCTAGGTCTATTGGCCCATTGTGATGCCACGTGGATCTATGATCCTCTTACTAATGGAACAGTTTGAGCTTATGATAAAGCGTATGAGACTTCTAACGTCTATATTTTCTATATCGATTAGGTCATTGTAGAAGAAAACTCCTAGATGAAACTTTCTTCTCTGGGAGAGAGCTGGACATGTACAGAGTAGGTAGAGGATTGTCTCCTCTTCCTCGTTCATGCAGCTTCTATAGAAGTCGTTTGTAAAAGCGCCAAGCCTTCTTGCGTGCTTGCCTATGAGGCAGTGTCCAGTTATGACATCTATTATAGCGCTGAGGTGTTTCCTATTTAAAAGGATCAGACATTTAGAGCGATTCAGATCCAGCTTTGGCTAGATCCCTTTGGTCACTAGATATATTTGCCCAGCAGTCCACCTAAGGTCCGTTCTTTTATTGCCACCCAGCTTTAATGCTGGTTTGCACGTAGTGATTGGTATACCAATACTACCCTTTTCTGGTAGAATAGGCCAAAATAGAATTTTGGCGAGTTCATCGGCTCTGCAGTTCGCTGGAATATCTCTGTGGCCCGGCACCTAACAAAGGTGAATGTTGAACTGCTCTGCCATCTCCATGAGATGATCGGCATTCAAGGGCGATTTTAGAATATAATGAGACCGAGGGACTTGATGGCGGCCTGATTATCCGAAAAGATGCGGATATCCTTAGCTGATATCACGTTTTTCTTCAGGAAAGAGCTTCTTTAATCGCCAAATTGGAAGAGGGAAAGAGAGGCTTAGATTTAGCTTATCTGAGAAAACACCGCCACCAACTCCGCTATCGGTTTTAGATCCATCTAACATATGTAGAGATGGATTGAGTTATCCTCCATGAAAGCCACTTCCTCCCAGAATGATCTAGAGGGGAAGCTTACATGGAAGTTTTTGTCAAACCAAAGGGATCGTTCGATGTGGCCAGTCACAGAGTGCAGAGCCGTTTCTACCGACTTTCCTTTACAGTAAGTATGTTGATCCGTTGACAGAAGTCTTGGATCAATTTTAGCTCGTATATGGATATCAATCAGTCGTTCTAGAGTTTTCAAAAGGAAAGATGCTAGACTTATAGGTCTGAGGTCCTTTGGAACAACATGAGAGCATTTTCGGCTTTGGGAATGAATACCAGATTGGCTTCTCTCCATGACAGTGGAATGTGGATAAGTTCTAGACAGCTCCTCATAAAATTTTCTAGCACAGGCAGAATAATATCTGAGGACCTCTGTAGCTCGGCAGGTATTATACCGTCCGGACCAGCAGACTTGTATGGTTTGAAGCTATGCAGCGCCCAGAGCAGAGACACACACATAATCAGACCATGAATTTTGGTCGCGGTTACAGTAGGCCTGTTCGGGCTGCCACTGGCCGCGAGTTGGGAGCTACCTGGAAAGTGGGTGTCCAGTAGCAAATCGAGTGATTCACTTCTAGGAGACGAATGTTGGATATTTGAGTGGACATACGTGGCCACATAGGGTGGGAAAACTGTCTTTTTTTTTTATATAATGAGCGCGCGCTCAAGGGATTTGTGTACCCTTAAGGTCATTGTTCACAGCGCGGGCAAAGGAAATTTAGGGAGGAAGAGAAGAGAGGTACCAATGTACATTGTTTTTAAATGTTTGCAAGTTATAACGACCAGGAAATACAGAGATAGGCAGGGCATTCCATAAGCGAGTTGTACGCTTTAGGAACGAATCACGATATTTTAGAGTACGTCCGAAAATGGGCTTGAGGGTATACTGATGAGCATTCATAGCGAGACGGGGTTACGGTTGAAAGTGTGAATGGGC
Source organism: Volucella bombylans (assembly GCA_949129095.1). NCBI lineage: Eukaryota > Metazoa > Arthropoda > Insecta > Diptera > Syrphidae > Volucella > Volucella bombylans. The sequence goes on along the minus strand of OX422140.1, from coordinate 128,353,141 downwards.
GGAATGCTACTGGCGATTTCAGTGAAGCACTGGCGGTGGAAATAGCGATAAAATAAAGTGAGACAGGAGACATTACGTCTGTGTTCGAGGGTGTCAATTGACTTGTATTAGTAACATCAATAAGTTTTATCGCACGGTTTTGAATCCTATCTAGCAGGTGCAGAGATATTTTAGAAGCATCTGACCAGATGTGGGCATTGTACTCCAATTTTGGGCGGATGAATGCCTTATATATTGAGACCAGATCAGAGGGGGTAAAATATTTCTTACATCGCTTGAGGAAACCTAGACATTTCGCAGCATTTTTGGCGATATTAAATATGTGATCATTCCAACGTAAGTTGTCATTGACACACATACCGAGAATGGAAAGTTTTTCGGTTTCGATGATGCAAGTGCCATTCATGGATAATGGCTGGGTGTCTGGTCTGTAGGAGGAGAGAGAAGAGGAGAGAGAAGATGATTCGCCTTTTTTAGGGACGGGCTGGACAAATGCTGTTTTCCATCTGCTCGGGAAGAGTTCTAAAGAGTAGGATTGAAGAAAAAGCGTACGCAGTGGTTTTGCTAGCGTGGAAGAATACCTCTTCAGAAGAAGGGGAGATATACCATCTGGACCAGCGGATTTATGTATGTTGAGATCTTTAAGTACTCTTGCTACTACACGAGTGCGAAAGTAGATTCGTCCCATTGAAGATTCGACGCACTCAAGTGTAGGCGGAGACAAAGCATAATCTGGGAGTGTTGAGCTGGCCGCAAAGTGTGCAGCAAGCAGATTGGCCTTGTCCAAAGAGCTGACAACTGGAATGTCATTGTAAATAAGCGTTGAGATGGAGGATGAGGCGGAATTTCTAATGTTTTTGACGAACAACCAAAAATTGTTACTGCCTTTGGGACATTGCAGTATTTTTCGCCTCAGTTTTTGGTCGTATTGGAATTTCACACGCTTAAGAAAGGCGTTGCAGTCATTTCTGGCACGTTTGAACTTTTTTCGGTTTTCCTCTGTCGGGTTGGTCTTGAAAAAACATTTTTCTAACCCTGGCGGCCTCTTTACAGCTCGAGTCGTACCATGCCTTTTCTTTTGGTTTGATACTCTTCATCCGATGAGGAATAAAGGATCTCGTTCCAAAGAGAATGGTGTCTGTAATCATATTAGCAGCGGCATTCATGTCGTTATCGAGGAAGCATAACGACCAGTTAAAATTCCTAAAGAAGCTGTTAAGACCGCTCCAGTTGGCTTTCTCGTATTGCCATACGGTTCTTTTAGGAATTTTTTTTCTAACTGCGTGGTCGGTGTACTACAAATTAGCTGATATGACACAATGGTCCGACGAGCACATACTGACCATCAACCCATAAAGTATTTGAACAAAAAATACAACGGAAAAGAGTTCTCCGCTAGAAATCAGCGGTGGCTTCTTAAGTTGTCTGAGTTCAATTACGATATCGAATATATCAGGGGAAAGGAAAATAAAGTAGCGGATTTTTTAAGCCGTATGAAATATGTCGACCGAATAGAAACCGAATCGAACCAGGCAACAGTTCATTCTGCCTCTGAACAACAAGTAGATCATTTTCCTATAAAGGAAGATACTGTTAATAAATGCAAAACCCAATTAATTCTAACAATCTCGTTTATTAAGTTCACGTTAAGAGCTCAAGAAATCAGAACTGAGTCAGAATTTGCAAGCAGATTTCACTTTATCATGTAAGAGAAAGTAATCACTCAGGGATTTGGGAAGCATATCACACACTTAAAAACAAATTGTATTACCCAGGACTTATGAGAGAAAGTTCGAAAGTTATTGGAAACTGCCAAACATGTCAGGAAGGGAAGTACGATAGAAAACCTCTTGTACGCTGCGAGGGTTTTCACAACGTCAACTCGAGATTTCTATCTTTGATTGATCGATTAATCTTAGTTGATTATAAGTTAGACTGTTAGACTATCGAATATATCCTTTTACTAAGGAAACATTACTACAGCGAGTGGAGCGAAATGAGGGAGCGAAACGAGCAAAAGAAAAGGCGATCTATTTGATAATGAGTTCTTCAGGCAACTAACTTTATTACGAAATGTGGCATGATAATTCTCTACATAATTTAAAACATCGCATATAATAAATATGATGGTCACAGCGATTGGCGGTAAATTCAAAATTTCTATGTTTTTTTATAAAGTGTTATAATTATAAATATTCCACAGCTTACAATTGTGCTGGTATAAAATTCAAATTTTTATAAATGTATGTATCTAGGATGTAACACCTCTCAAACCAATATTTAAAAGATCAGAAACTCCTTCTAAAGCCAATGAAATTCTGCATATGGACATTTATTATTTCAATAAGCTTTTCTTCTTTACTTTCATTGATAAGCTAACAAAGCAGGTATATGCATACAGTTTGAACAGTAAAAATTGGGTTAGTAAAGTAGAAGCAATTGAGGACCATTTAACAAAGTTTGGTAAACCTAGAAAAATTATTTGCGATAATGGATTCAAATCTGAAAATATTAAAGAATTTTTCACAGGAAAATGACATCGAAGTTAATTTTACCATACCGAATTCTCACACTGGAAACTCTGATATTGAACGCTTCCATTCCACTTTACCAGAAATTCTACTAACAATTAAAGACCAAGAACTTACAACTGTCCGGAAAGTGCTTAAAGCCGTTTTAGTTTACAATAACTGCCACCATTCTACAATTGGAATGAGTCCGAATCAAGCTAGGAACGTAGACCCGGAAGTATTAGTTACTAAAATTTCAAAACAGGAAGATAAAATTTTAAGTAAGAGGAATGTAACTAGGAAGAAAATAGGCATGAAGGTTTTATTAGAAATTAAAAACATTTAAGGCACAAGAATGAACCTTATTATAGAAAAAATAAATAAGTAAATGTTCATCCCACCACAGTTAAAATAACAAATAAATTTACAGGTACAGAATTGGCTTGTGATACTACTAACCATGTTGATAACCGTGATAGCAGCACAATCATCCCTCCTAATAAGACCGATCCAGAGTGAGCAAGGTTATGTTACCCAATACCGAGGATCTGTCGAATTAATAAACAATTCCCAAACGATTATTCATATAATAGATACTTTGGAAATTGTAGCTGTAGAGTCTACTTAAATGAATCTTCAACAATTTAATTTAATGAAGAATGGTCCGTTGCTTAGGGAAATTTTAAATATTAAGGCAAAAGTCAAGGCTTTAACACTCCCAATTCGGAAAAAAAAAGGTCTTATGAATTTCATTGGAACTGGTCAGAATCGGCTATTCGGAACAATGGATGACCAAGATAGGATAGATATTGCTGAACATCTTAAAATAGTCGAAACGAATGACAATGCTACTATAGAAAATTTGAACAAACAAATAGGTATAAATCAAAAATTCATGGATAATATAAATAACATCAAGACAATGGTATTAGAAGATAGGCAACATATAAGGGGTGCTTATAATGTCGTCATAGATAGCCAAAGAAATATTACATTGAAGTTACTACAAACGGACCAGCTTTTGAAGTTAAAGATTCTCGAAGAAAAAATTAATAATATTTTAGACAATGTAGCATCTGCCAAACAGGGATTATTACACCCAAGTATTTTAACAAACGAACTATTAGACATTGTAGAACTAGACTACTTTAAGCTAAAGCATGCCAAAATTGGAGCTATTCGATTAAACAATACGAAACTTGTCTTAGCAATTAAGTTACCTAAAGATTACATTCAGACAACATTAAAGATGATAATTCCTATTCGTAATAAAAATTTTAAGGAAATTGACATTAAGCCAATAAATTATTGTTTGTTGAAATAAATGGCAACATATCCCGATAACTTACATATACAGAGTCTAAAGAAAATTATTAACTGTATAATTGAGCGAGAATGTAATTTCCGCAATAATAATAAAACCGAAATTGTGACTATCAATGAACATTTGTATCTTTGTAAGAACTTAGTTAAGGAACATATTGTTAACGAATGTGATGATAGAAATATTACTTTAAGTGGAAACTTTATGGTAAATGTTAATAATTGTTCCATTGAAGTCCTAAATACCATAATGTCTAATTATAATATAGAGTTTATCAAAAATTTTGCATACGAAGATAATCAAAATGTGACAATATATGAAAGAATGAACCTTTCGAATAAATTAAATATTTTTCAAATTCAAAATTTAAAACATTTAGAACAACTGAAATATCATATGAATAACCACTATATAATAAGTTCTACTCTTTTAATTGTCATACTTGCTGTAGTAACTATAGTTGTAATAATATGTAAAAATAATAAGAAACTTAAGGTAGAAATAAAAACAATTAAAGATGGAATTCAGGAGAATTCTTTGTCAAAGGGGGGTGAAGTTACGCAAATGCAAGTCAACAAACTTGCTGACGGCACATTTATGTTGCTTCGCAACGAATAACAAAAGTGTCAATTACGTTCCGGTGTAATGGTGCTGTCTGAAGGCCATCGGAAATAGAATGCGTTGACCATATCTATGTTTATGATATGACATGAAGTAATATGTTCAAATAAAGAAAATAGTTAGTCTTAATCGAGACGACACCAAAAGCAGTGTAGTCGTAGTTTCATTTTTCTATTCGTTAATAAATGTAATTCACGTAAATGGCGAGACTGCGGTGAGAGAAGAATAATGGCACCAGTTCGTAGCCATGTAGCTTCAGATCAGAATGATCTGAGAGGTGTGTGCAGCGATATACCTGCGTTTCACTAAGTGCCAAAATAGCTGGTTTGTACTTACAGACGTGGACGTACGCAGAAAAGTGATTACCTTTTAGCCCGCGTATATTGGCTACGTCTACCCTGAATTCCCTAGGCATAACCACAGACAAACACAGAAAACACAAACACCGACGATACTAAGCAAGGCTGCGAAGTGAAAATTCTGACATTAATTTACCGGATCAAACTGTTGTAGGTGTTATGCCCTTGCAACTAAAGGGTCCGCCATCTAACGTTTTTTTTCAACTAGTGCTTATTTCGTGAATGGTAACACTTAGCTCATGTCTGATTTGACAGATAATTAGTTTTATCTTTCCGCTGAATGAATATGGTTGTGTATATGCTTGAACAACGCTGGGAAATATTGCGACATTACTTTGAAAATCATGGTAATGTTGCAGAATGTGTGCGAAAATTGCGTACGGATTTTGGAAGAAGAGAAGCACCGTCAGCTCCGTATGTTCGTTATCTTGTGAAAAAAGTGAAAGAAACTGGCATCCTCATCGATAAACCAAAGCGTGAAAAGCCAAAAACAGTGCGTACACCCGAGAATATTGCTGCTGTGGCAGAAAGTGTGCGTGAAGCGCCGTCAACATCAATTCACCATCGTTCTCAACAATTGAACATTTCGGAGACATCATTGAGACGAATTTAGCATAAAGACCTTGGTATGACGCCATACAAAGTCCAATTGGTTCAGGAGTTGAAGCCAATGACCATCCAATGCGTTTTCGCTTCGCTAAGTGGGCCTGCGATCGACTTAGAGAAGATGCCGATTTTGCCAAAAAAATCATCTTTTCAGATGAAGCTCATTTTGGTCTTGGCGGGTATGTAAACAAGCAAAATTGTCGCATTTGGGGCACAGAAAACCCGCACGCATACATTGAAAAGCCGATACACCCAAAACGAGTCACTGTTTATATGAAACAGTGAACCATCAAAATTTTCACTCGCAACCCACTATCCATCAGTTGTTACATACACTCAGCCACTGCCCGTACCGTATGATAAATACAGTAATGGCAGTGATTGAGTACAAGCAACAGTACTTGGTCCTGGAGCGGGAGAGGTGGGATATTCGCACTGTGTGATTTTTTTTTTCCACTGCACTGCATTTTTTTTTTGATTTTTTTTTTGCACAGCACACGATAATTTGCGAGTGCACTGGTTGACTTGTGCACTCGTCGGTGGTCGACTCTGTCTATCAGAATATATGAGTGAGAAGATTGAAGTTTCATCATTCTCCCCGGCGGCGTTGAGATCTTGGAGCTCAAATACTGTGTTTTTAGGATTTAGATTCTTCGTCTTCCTTCTTTGGTGAAAAATAAGGACGGTAAATAGTGATAAGTAGCCAATGGAGTATTGATGTATGTCATGATGATATTCAATTTGGCAATACTTGATGAAGTTTTTGATCAGCGATTCTTTTCGTTAGAAATGCTAAATCATTATCACCGTGAATAATGAGTTCGTTATCATTTTTTGTTTCTGGAAGCGTTCCTTGGAGCAGTTCTACATATGGTGGCCTTAATAGTTGACTTAAGTTGAAGGCTGACAAAAATGATGTAGAAGTGTCTGCCGTGTATAAATTGTGGGAATTAATAATCATAGTTAGTTGTTTGATGACACAATTTTGAGCTAATTTTAATAGCCCCACTCCCAGTGGGTGCTGAGTATTTGGGATCCACATACTATTGAAAGCGTTTATTTTTGTTGAAAGGCGAATATCCAGTGATTCGGATTATGTAACTGAATCCACATTTTTCCTGAATTGGTAGTCTTGAGAGAACAATAAGGCGATCATTGTTTTCTGCGTTTGAGTAGTGGATTTCACACTGATTTTCCGTAGAATGAGTGTTGAAAATAGGATGTCGTTGCCTGCAGAGATATTTTTGTAGACATCTTTGATATTCAACTAGTGATACTGGAAAATATTGGTCTCTATGTGGGCTTATAGCAAGAAACGGTGCGGATGGTTTGATAAACACGAAAGAGTTGTTGTGTTGAACTGGTAATGGTATCAGTTTGAAAAGCTGAAACACCTGACTGCCTAATAGTGGAAACTTGATGAGAAAAATAATGGCAGATGAAGTGACATGTTTAGTTGAGGTAGATTGTATTCATCATATCCAGGAAGTGTTAAGCTAGTTGGTATATATTTCCGAATTTTGTTGATCTCATTCAACAACTATTTTGGTGATAGGATTAGCGAGCTGATTCTACCTTGATGGGTGTCCTTAATAGCTTCCAGAAGTAATAGTTGGGATCGATGAAAACTGTCTATAAGTTTAGCCGCGTAAATAGTGACTGAGTTGAATACTTGTGATTGCATCACTGTCTGGTTAAGGTTGTTGATAACGTGATTAGCTTGGGTCAGCTGTTGCTTTATTACAATGAACTGTGCCTTAATTGATGTCATAGATTTATTGAGGCTGTTGATTCGATGTTTGTTATTTGCTTAATGACAGGATGTGGTTTTCATTGTTGTTTGCCATTTCAATGTTAGCTTCCATGTAATGGGTATAGTCCTAATCAAGAACCCCAAACATCTTGTTTGCGACGGTGCCAATGAAATCGAACGGGGATCGTCTTTTACGTATGGCCAATCCATTTCTATGTTTTAAAATTTCGTTTAAACTACCAGCTTCCTGCAACTGATGTTCCAATTGTAGTATAATTGGGTACATATGTTTTTCGACTGAAGTTGTATGATTTCGCATCTTTGTTTCAATCTATTCACGCCTTCTTTTATGCCTTCATACTCCTGCCTATAGTTAGACATGTTGAAATAAACGGAGAGATTCCAGTCATCAGTGATAAGACTTGCTTCACCTAGGTCTTCACCTAGGTGCTTCACCTATATCCCAGGATTGTCTGTAAATTTGTTGATTTCTACTTCACTTGATGTTGTTGTTTGGTCCAATACTATTCCAGTTAGTAATGCAATAATTAATAGAGTGTTTGATAGATTTACTTTTATGTTTCTTTTCGGAGAAGCTTCTGGGGGTTTTCGTTTGAGGGTTGAAGTATCAGAGGTAGGATTTTGTTTATGTATTGGAAGAAACCGACCTTTAAGGGGGTGAGTTATTTCCTTCTTTATTGATGAATCTCTAAGATTGCTAGGCGAATCCTTTGGCATATCTCGCTGGATTTTATAAGGCAGGGGACAAACTTTGCCTATGGATCTTCTTATTTCTCCCATTGGTGTCTTTACATCGACTACTCGAGCCATTTTGTCTTGTCCTGGAATTGTTTTAATAACTCGGTCCATTATCCATTTTAGCGGAGGTAGATTATCCTCCTTTAAAAGCACAAGTGTTCCTGGTTGTATGTCTTCTTGAGGATGCTTCCACTTATGTCTTTGTTGAATTTCTTGTAGGCACTCCCTGCTCCATCTACGCCAGAACTCCCGATGTATTGATGTTACCAGATTCCATCGAGCTATATGGGTGATGCTAGACGTCGTACAATCCGGATCTAGGATACTAGTCAATGGTGCTCCAATTAAGAAATACCCTGGGAAAACAATTTCTAGATCATTCGGATCCGATGACATAGGAGTTAATGGCCTTGAATTAAGCACTGCCTCTATTTGCGCTAGGCCCGTGGTAAATTCTTCTTGAGTTAATGCCACACCAGCAAATTCTCGCTTCATGTGGTGTTTGGCGGACTTAACAGCAGCTTATCACAACCCTCCGAAATGTGGGAATCTTGGAGGAATCGATTTCCAGTCGATACACTTCTCGGCACAGTTATTTGTAATGGATGCCGTTCCTTCCTCGGTAAAGATCTTTGAATAGAGTTCATTCCGGGCTCCCATAAAGTTTGTCGCGTTGTCAGAAAATATTTTTGCTGAGCAGCTATAAACCTTTTTAGTGCTCCAAAAATGCTTGGGTTGTTAGATCTGTAAACAATTCCAGATGCTTGGCTTTTGTTGCAAAACATATGAGTACTGATACATAAGCTTTTGTTGGTCGTTTACCCCGTATTTTGTAGTGGAGGCAAACTGGTCCAAGAAAGTCGATACCAACATTTAGGAGTGGTCTTGAATGTACTCGTTCTTGTGGCAAATTGCCCATTAATTGTTCCATACTTCTTGGCTTTGCTCTCAAACAACGTATACAGTTGTGCACGATATTTTGGGCTAGTTGTTTTCCTCTCTGAATCCAATAATTTTGACTCGATGCTGCGAGTAATGCTTGTGGACCAGCATACAGATTATCGAAGTGCAATTGTGTCATTAATAACTTCATAAAAACGTGTGAGCTTGGTAAAATCATTTGATGTTTGGCTTCATATGGGACTGCCGAAGCTTCTAGTCGACCTCCTACTCTAATGATGTACTTATCATCCAGGAATGGTGACAATGAGCTTAGACGACTTTTTTCAGACACATATCTTGTTTTCAGGATTAATTTAAGATCTTTTGGAAATGCTGTTCTTTGCAGATATTTAACTATAACTGTTTTTGCTGCGTTGATTTCCTGCACTGAGAGAACGTTGTCCAGAAGTCTATATCCTCTTGCCCTTTTTAAGTTCGGAACGACTTTCTATGATTGATGCACTCAAGAAAATGGTAGTTTGTTCATTTTGAATTTGAATTTGAAATTTTGAATTATAGAAATGCTATTAGCTAAAAATGTTTGCAAAGGGGATTGTGTGTAGATCCATGCTAATAAATTCGAGAATCAGTCAAAAAAGTTGTTTCCTTGATATCAATTGGTAGGCTTTGCTTAACGTATTTTACTAATTGTGTCATCAGCTTTGCGGCACACAGTTCAAGACGAGGAATAGTTTGTTGTTTGATTGGTGCTACTCGAGATTTTGTGCATACCAATTGTACTTATATTTGAGCTCCCTTTGCTTTTAGTGAGCTTTACTTAAATCATGTATGTCCATGTATATATATATTATGATAGTTTCTGCCAGTGGATGTTTTTCATTGCTGGTTTGAGCTAAATCTTGAAGACACTTTATTTCTAGATAAGGTGCAGATTTGGTTACATACGTTACTGTGTTGAGTTGGTACACCATTAATGGTTGATCTTGGATTCCCTCCAAATTATACGCTGGAAACGTTTGCTGTAGTCATCCACCAATATTTGGCGGTACATTTTAGATATATCGGCGGTGAATACATATGTATGGACTCTGAAACGTAGAAGAATAGAGAGAAGGTCATTCTGCAGGACTGGTCCGGTATGTAAAATCTCGTTGAGTGAGATATTTGTTGAAGTCTTTGACGATCCGTCGAACACCACTCGTAACTTAGTTGAGCTGCTTTCTGGGTGAAGAACACAATGATGTGGTAAAAACAAATGGGGGATCTAGATGGACTATTTTTAAAAGGCAGTGTTACGATATAACGACCAGAATCTGTTCTTGTTGTAGATGCAGTAAAGATCTCCTCGCATTACCTTTCATCCTTAGTCAATTGTCTCTTGTTGGTTGCTGAAACAGATCCGGTTTCCTCTAAGCCCCAAAATTGTTTAACAAGATTGTCCAGGCTGGAGGTGTCCACGCCGATACCACAAAATAGTGTTGAGTGTACTTCAAATGACGTCTTTCCACTGACTACCCATCCAAGTAATGTATTCTCTAATATCGCTCCCACGCTATTGCCCTTAATTTGACCTACCGCCAGCAGCTCTGGATAAAGTTCTACGCCGATGAGGACATCAACATCTTGAGGTTTGTAAAAAGTTTGGCCTGCCAATTTAATATTCCCTGGTAACAACCATTGACTACTGTCGATATATTGGCTTGGTTGCCGGGAAGTTATGGTTTTTAGGACATAAACTTGTAAATTTATGCTGGAACCCGTTACTCGAGATTGAGGACAAATATTCACTTTTTTACTGATTTGTATTGGAGTATTTCCCATTCCAGAAACTTGCAATGATTCGTTCTTTGAAGATAGTTGCAGCTGATTTGCTAATTTCTGTGTGATGAAACTCATTTGAGATCTGGAATCCAACAAAGACCTTGCTTTCCTGGGGCTGTTATTTCGGTTGATTACATTAAGCATAGCTGTCCCCAAAAAACGTATTTTGATGCTGCAGCATTAGAATTGGTTGCTGATAAGTTGGTTCAATTGTCAATCAGTGGACCTTGAGCAGCAATTTGAGATTGAATCTCTGGTGTTTGGAGGTGGCGCAGGATATGGTGAAATTTGTCGCATTTAGTGCAGTGTCCTAAAGTATAGTTTGAGCTCTGATGACAAAATCGTAAACAATTGATGCATTTTCTGAGAGCCTTTATTTGTTTAAATCTTTCCTTTGGGTAGAGCTGCAGAAACTTCGGACATTTGAAGATGGGATGACTTTGTTGATCACAACTAGCACATCTATTGTGCTCTCTTGCAGCTGTGAGTGATAGTCAATTTGATCGTTTTGTATCATTTGTATTTCCTTTATGCATTTTCGTACTCAGTGCCTCAAATGATTGGAATCTTGTCTCCAAAAACGAAAGGAAGTCAGGTAAGCTGGGTAATGCTTTCGGTTGCTTGAGGGATTGTTCCCAAGTCGCCAGGTGTGCCTTTATCTAACTTCCTAAGCAGAATATTCATTAACAATGGATCCCAATTTGTGGTGTCACTGCTTAGGTTTTGCAGACTCAAAAGACATTCTTGTGTAGTGTCATGCGACGCTTTAATTTGATTTGCTCCCTCTAGTTGTAGAGTAGGTTGCGCCAGTAACTTATTTACCAACGCTGTTACCAAGAGTCGGGTATTTTAATACCTCTCTGGTAGTAGTAACCTTCCATGCAGCGTTATAATTTACATCAGAAGTAGTAAAGTGACGAATCAGTTTTTCTGCTTCTCCCGTGAGCGTCGTCTTCAAATAGAACAACTTTTGGCAGTTAGCGATTTGCTGATTATGTACTAGTTCAGTAAACAAATCACTATACTGCCTCCATTTCAAATAGTCTCCGTCAAATTTTGGCAGAGTTACCTTTGGCAAATTTAGTGCTGCATTGGAGATATTCGTAACGGAAGTGGATGCTGGTACTTGGGATGTATTCGGTTGATTCGTCAACTTTTCCACCTTGGTTGTTAGAGAGATGAGATGGTTATTGACTTCGTCCTCTAATTTTAGGTACTCTTCCATCTGGTAGCCTTCTGCAAGTGGATTTTACACCAGTTCTGCGAGCATGCGATGCATTTCCTCCATCTGTCCCTAATCTTTGTTTAAAATATTTATTTTAAGGTGAAGAATGCAGACCTCCAAGTTTCCACTTCTTCTTTGATATTGGTAAAGAAACGTTGTAATGCTTGTGCGATTGAATTTTGTCATCGAAGGATTCTGACAACTTCTGGTCTTTTTTGCAAAGTTTGGGTAGATGGAATGGGTGGTACTGGTTTAAAACCAGACTGGGCTGTAGGTACAGCCGATTGTTGTTTCTCACCAATTGATGTGAGATGAAGTTTTATTTCCTCGTAGATATGTTTAACCTTTTCGAAGGTGTTCCCTTGGACGTATGGTGTATCCCTTTTTCACGACGTCTTTGATACGTTCGTGATTATTAGCGAACTCAGGTCAAAGCCTTTCCATTTTCCATAAATATCGTGTGCCAATTTTATCTTAAAAGCAAATGATTTGCCCCTTACCGCTGGTGGGGGAAGCAATGCAACGTCGTCTGTTGATACCAGTGTTTGACGCCCTGATAACGCGTGTGTCAATTGTAGCTCTACAGCAAGTTATTTGCCCCTTACCGCTGGTGGGGTGAAGCAATATCACGTCGGGATCAGCAAATTGGGCAGATCTCTTTTGATCTGAATGAAAGACTTTACCTGATTTGTGACAAGTGACTTTATTTTCAAAAATGCATTAGATTAAATACTATTTTACAATTGAAATGAAAATAAATAACAAATAATAAATCGGGGAATGTAGGAATGTGGGAAATGAAAAAGTGCATGCTCGTAGCCAGACGAAATGCGACGCTACATCTGGCTTTCTGCAGGCGTCAAGTGAAGTCAGTGCACTTCTAGGAGACGAATGTTGGATATTTGAGTAGACATACGTGGCGGTAAATAGGATGGGAAAACTGTCTGTAAGAATATATAAGTGGCAAAATTTCAAGTTTCAACAAGTAGGAATCCAAGATCCTTCGGACAGGAGCGTTTATATTCATTCACTTTACACGTCTTTGCCAGTTAAGGAGGTTGATGTCGCTGCCCAGCTCGTAGATTTTGTCTTTCCCAAATCCCGTCTACGCAAGCAGAACAGAAAAGCGCTCGAAGGATCTAGCGCTTAAAACGGCCAATAGTATTGTAAAATGTTTATGTGGATTCTTTCAACACAATCGATTCATCAAAAATCATCAATTTATATACAATATATATAAAATATAACATCAATTTATAATTCAGTCCAATTTAAACCCAAATTATCACTTTTATAAACCTTTTTCCTTTACTTTTACTTTTATTTAAACCACTTTATCTCTACTTGTTGCGAAACCTGCAGCACTTGACATGAAAAATACGGCGTGTAGGTAGCAGCAACCCGGAAAGTAGACGGCTATATTATTTCGAAAGAAAGGAGTTCTTTTTGGGCAAGACCACGCGCAGCGACAGTTGTCATATAAATACCTACATCTAGCTTAAAACTTTTAAGGAAAAAATAAAAGAAAATAATACAAATAACAAAACTAAACATAAGAATCTGAATTTTATAAAATTATTGTAAATATTAAGATAAGATAAATAATTTCAGGAAATTAAAGTCCCCAAAAGTAGTGTTTGGGGACTTTAATTTGAACTAAGAGGACTGACTTTTTCATAGATTTAACAATCTTTAATTTCGTTTAAAACGATTGCAAACGTTTCTGCTGCACGGAATATTTCACCGCAGCGAAAAGTAAATCGTCATCATCGCAAGAAAACGACTGGCCGTCGATTCATGTCAAGCATTTGGTGCTGCAATTCACCGCAGCCAAAACGCAGACATTGTCATTAACTGGTTCAAAGAGCAATCCTAAGCACAAAAAACCAAGACATTGCCAGCTATTACCACAAGCGTCGCAACGGCACAGCGATTAGCATCGTTGTTGCTACAAAGTGAACCACGACCAGCCAAAGTAGCACCGCCGTGTAAGGAACGTACAGTAAGTCAAGTTTTTTTATATTCTCTCTGCCTCCGTCTTTCGCATCATAACCCCTAATCCGCCATTCCCACTAATTGCAAAGCATGCAACAATGAGGACAACGACGCCATGGTACAATGCGACGTATGCGACGATTGCTACGATTACTCCTGCGTCAGTGTCGATGACGACATTCAAAATCATGATTGGAACTGCGTAAAATGCCGAACTTTACTTATTGAGAAGGTTCCAGGCGACTCTAATCTTGAAGACAGCAACCAATCACCAATGAAAATTTCTAACGAAACGAAGATGATGGTACCATTCCGACAGAAATACGCGATGTGCAACATGATAATCCCCTTCAAAGACCAGCATCATCTCTGCTTAACACGAGCGTGTCAGTGGAAGCACAAGTCCCAAACAAACAGCAATTCGCAGCCAGACAAATCATGTCAAAAGAGCATGTGACCTTTAGTGGGCGGATCGAAGAGTGGCCACGTTTCATAAGCTGGTTTAACAGCACAACGATCACATGTGGATACACAAATAGTGATAACCTGCGTCGACTGCAAAGTTCGTTAAAAGGTGATGCACTTAAAACTGTAGGTAACAGGTTGTTTCCCGAACAAGTTCCAGGTGCATTGAAAACACTCAATCAACTCGACGACATCATAGAGAAAATAAGAAAAGAACCATTACCACGGATGGAGAAGCTGCAACCGATAATCCAGTTCTCATTGTCTGTTGAGAACGCATGCGCCGTTATGGCAGCGACTGGGCTACATGAACATTTAGCAAACCCATCTCTGCTTCGAGAATTTTGCGACAGGTAACCACCGCAAATCCGTCTAGAATAGGGTAGCTACCGCAAGAGCATGGGCGTCGTAAGCCTCGCAGTATTCAGTGAATGGTTAGCTGAAATTGCAAGTTCTGCCTCTCAGGTAACACGAACGAACATCTCAAGCTTGTCAGAATCAAGAACCGAAAGACATCCATCCAGAGCTCTATTTAACGTTCATCATAGTTCGCATTCACAATCGCCTAAAGCTAAAGTCTATCCACTTTGCACGTTATGTTGTTCCACGGTTGAAAAGTACCAAACGTTTTTAAACCTAAACGATAGATGGGAAGCTGTCAAGTGGTACACAATTTGCCGTATATTCCTTCGCCAACATGGAAGGAATCCGTGCCGTTTAGAAAAAACATCCGGTGTTAATGGATGTAGTTATAAACACCAGACTATACTTCACAAAGTACGAGAGTTGCAAACACGCGAGTTGCAAACAATATCCACTTGCAATATAAATGATCAAGTCAATTGCTATCATCAAATGGATAAAGGTTGTGTTTTATTTAGGATAATTCCGATGACACTCTACAACGGCGACAATAAATTAAACACATTCGCCTTCCTCGATGATGGCTCCTCAATTACGCTTATAGATGAAGCTCTTGTCACGGAATTAGGGGCTTCTGGTGAAACCCAAACATTATGCCTTAGATGGACAGCAAATACATCTAAAACGGTAAACATACAAATTTCACAAATTCATTCAAATAAAAAATACAATATTTTAAACATACAGTTTGTAAATAAATCACTTGATCTTCCAAAACAAAATATAAATGCCGAAGAGCTGTTTCGCCGATATGAACATCTGAAGCAAATTCCTTTCACTTCGTACGCAAATGCAAGACCGCGAATTCTGCTGTGTCTAGACCAGTGAAAACTTACAATTCCACCAGACATTGACTTCAAAAACGCGTCTTGGCTGGACAGTACGAGTATAGGGCCATGCACTCAGAAACTAAATCACCGACAGCAGCAACAGCACAAGAATGTAAATTTCCACATTTGCGGCTGTCAAAGAAATGAAAATGAAAATCTAAGCACGATGTTTAAAGAATGTATGTATGTATTTCGATCTAGTGATCTGGAAGAAGTAATAAAACGTTGCGTTCTTCTACTGATGAGAGGGCTATAGTTTTAATGCAAAACAACATAAAATGAAGCGGAAAACATTTCATTGTTCCTTTGTTGTGGAAGGGCGACCAAAACAGAACGCCTGATAGCCGTCCGATGGCTGAACGACGTCTTATCAACCTGGAGAAGAGATTGGAAAAAGATAGCCAACTGTACGAAAATCTACAAACGCAGGAATATTTACACAAGCAGTACACAAGAAAGTTAACGCTTCAGCAATTGGAACAAAGATTTGAACATACATATATGGTATCTTCCTATTTTTCCAGTGGTAAACCATAATAAACCAAATAAGGTGACAATTGTTTGGGATGCAGCTGCAGTTGTAAACGGTATTTTTCTCAATTCTATGGGGCCAGAAAGCAACATATCGTTCCATCACTGGTGTCTGTTCTCTTTCGATTTAGAGAACGCAGGGTTGCCATTTGTACTGATATAAGAGAAATGTTTCACCAGGTTTGGGTAAACAAGTCGCATCAACAGACTCAACGTTTTCTGTGGCGTAACAACAAATCGAAGAATATGTAATGCAGGTTATGACCTTTGGTTTAACTTGTTCTCCGTTTTGAGCACAATTTGTAAAAAATAAAAATGCAAGACAATTCGAAAAAACGTTTCCACGGGCAGTACGAGCAATCATTGAGAATGATTATGTCGATGATTATCTTGACAGTGTTGATACTGAGGAGGAGGCACTGCAGTTGGCAAGTGATGTCATACATACATGATGGCATAGTGATCTTTCGACATTCGAAATTTTTTATCAAATTTTAAAAAGGTACTACATGCACTAAAGGAGAAAGCTGCAAACGACGAAAAAAAGCATTAGCACCAGAATATTACCTCCGGTCGCGAGAAAGTTCTTGGTATTTGGTGATCACCTTAAATTGATTCCTTTTCATTTGCGATCAAAGCAAATACTGTTCAATCCAATGTTCTGGCTGAAGATTCATGGCCAACAAAGACGGAACTCTTAAAAGTTTTAATGACAGTTTTTGATCTTTTGGGCATAGATAATAAATCTATACAGATGTCTCATCCTTTATCTGTGTTTTTAGTATTGCTAAAAATATTATTGCAGGAAATGTGGAGCTCAGCAATTGAGTGCGATGAAAAGATTCAACCCAAACATTTTGAAAAATGGAGTAGGTGGAAAAGTTTTATACCAGAAATAAAGAACAGTATCGTCGAAAGGCCGTATGCCAAGCAGCTTTCTTTAAAAGGGGCAGTTCAGTTCAAATGCATATATTTGTCGATGCCAGTGAAATGGCTTACGCTGCTGTGGGATATTTTCGGATTGACAATGGAAATATGATTCAAATTGTTTTGGTAGCTGCCAAAACGAAGGTAGCTCCACTGAAGGTAATGTCAAACCTAGGTTAGAACTAGAAGCAGCAGTCTTAGGAGTAAGACTAGCAAAAATGATAACAGCCGGGCACTCAATAAAAATATCACAGAAGCATTTTTGAACGGACTCGAGAACTGTGTTGAGTTGGATAAACTCCGACCACAAGAAATATAAACAGTTCGTTGCTTTCCGTATAGGTGAAATCCTCGAAGATACCGACGCAAGAAACTGGAGGTGGATTTCATGCAAAGCTAATGTCGCCGATGAAGCGAGTAAGAGGCAAAGAAGTAAAGAGTTCCAATCCGATAGCCGATGGTACAAAGGACCAACATTTTTATATGAACCAAGCGACAAGCTGCCCCAAGAACTTAATCAGATAAAACCATCAACTGAAGATATGTTCACATGCATCACGACATGAAGTTTGAAGCTATTATTGGTGTCTCACGGTTTAGCGAGTTTTTGCCGACGAAGTCGCAGCTCTTAACGGTAGAAATAATAACACTAACCAACGAAGACTCGAGGTCGATAGTACGAATAGGTTGTACAAACGTTCACGCTATTTAGATAAAAATTCAATACTGAGAGTAAAAGGTCGTGTTGACGCAGCTTATGGCATATCTCTCAGCACAAAACGGCAAATAATTTTACCAAATGAACACTACATTACCGAGTTGTTCATAAAGGCCTATCATGAACGATTCTGCCACCAATGAAACAGTTATCAACGAATTACGCCAAAAGTTTTTTATACCAAGTCTTAGATCTTTGCTCAAAAAGATAAGAATAAAAAAATGTCAGCATAATGGCGTTGAAGCGATTAGAAATTTTCAACGACAATAGTACCAATTTTCGGGGAGCGAACAACGAACTAAAGGAGGCTTTGCACAATATCGACGCAGAAAAATTGGGGGAAAATTTCGTCGCTCAAAATCTAAAATAGAACTTTATTCCACCCGCTTTACCCCACATGGGTGGGAGTTGGGTGAGACTAATTAGATCCGTGAAGAAAACCTTAAGTCACATTATACGAACAAGAAAGCCTACGAACGAATTTTTACTGACTATGTTAGCTGAGGTAGAGAGAATTGTAAATTCTAGACCCCTTACTTATGTTCCCATAGATAATGCGCAGCAACAGTTGTCATATACCTACATCTAGCTTAAAACTTTTAAGGAAAAAATAAAAGAAATTAATAAAAATAAACTAAAAGTAAGATTCCGAATTTTGGAAAATATTAAGATAAGTGTTGCGCTTAACGATGCAAATGCATCCTTAGGCATTTAACGTAGATGCGCACCCTGCATGCCAGCATTGCGAAACTTAAATATTATCCCATTGAATCCACCATCTTTATTGTTTATACCATTTTAAGTCCGCCATATTTATTGCAATTTATCCCAATTTGCTAACCTGGTGATTTCTTTTGCCTTTGACATCTTCGCACGAACGCAACCTGCTTTGGAATTAATCGTTTTTATTTGAGATTTTATCGTAGACATCCTAAATCATTTTAAAGAGATTTAAGAGATACCCGAGACAGTAAGTTGTAATTACACAAATGTAAATAATTATTTAACTAATTTATAAATTTTTAAATAAAGGAATTTCGAAATTTCACCCAAATTCGGTGTCATTGCCAAATTGTCTCGCGCCGCCAACCACGCGGCTTTTCGATAGTTGCCGTCAACCCTTGCGGCTACATTTTTCAAAATTCTTGGATATCTACAAGCCCGCCTATGCCTCCAAAGAAGACCATCGTCCGTGACACAGGTGCCAAATCTTCCAGAGTGGGCCGACAGCAGGAATACAACTGCTGTCTTTGTGACGAACCTGACTCCACTGGAGACATGGTGCAATGCGACGCCTGGGAAATAACATACAGTTGTGACATGTGCACAGGTAAGAGTAGTGGTAGTTCGTTTCCTAGTGTTTCAGGGGGGGGGGGGGGGGTTTACAAACGCTGTAGACATAGCTAAATTAGCCAATTTATCTAACCCAGCCCCCGCCGAACAGAATATTTTTAATGTATCAAGCGTCGAATCGAGCACTGCCCTTTCAGTACATACTCTCTCTCCGTTACTACTACAAACACCGTAACTTCTATTCCTGGGTTTCTTTGTGCCCCGCGTTCAGCACACTGAAACAACCAGATATAGCCAACAAATCAGCCGGTGACCCGTTTGCTGTCATGTACGCCGCTCGCGCTTCAGCAATAGAACACGAACACTGTAGCGAAAGGGACACGTAACCCGATTGCCAACGCAACGCAAAATACGGACAAATTGTTGGATCCTGCTTTAGTCAATCATCAGCCACAAGACGCAAGAAGCATGGCTAGTTCCGAGTCGTCGAAGGCGTCGAAAAGTTTTGCTCGCCAGGAGCTACAACGGCTGGAAGAGGAGAGGGCGTTACAAGAAAAACGAAATAAAGAAGATTTAAACAAAAAATATCAACTCTTAAGTCAGATTGCGGATTCCGAAAGTGATGAGGTGGCTGAGGAAGTCGCTGCCTCAACAGTAAGGGTCGATTGTTGGCCCGGGATGACAACCGCATGGAACTGTTGGGAATCCACTCGTGAACCCAATATCCGTGAGCCACGACGCCAAGAGCTGCCAACGAAGTCATCCGCGCCCCACTTCGCGCCACCATCAGCCAACCCAAGTGCCGAGCACCGACCACCAGCTACGCAATACCCACGCTATTTTCGAATGGACACTCACCCTCCGCCTACACTCGAGACAAGTACCGAGGGCGGTCGACAGTCCAGGCTAACGAGCGAACAATTAGCGGCGCGCCAATTAGTTGCACGGGAACTCCAAATTTTCGATGGGAAGCCAGCGGATTGGCCCCTCTTCATCTCCAGCTTTACCCGAAGCACCGAATTGTGCGGCCTTACCGATGAGGAGGATCTTTTTCGTCTACAGAGGGCCCTCAAAGGGGAAGCACATAACGCGGTAAGAAACCTCTTTATCCAGCCAGGTTGTGTTCATCAGGTGATCGAAACGCTCAGGATGTTGTATGGGAACCAGGAGCTCATCATCAACTCCCTTATTGAGATCATTCGCTCTACTCCACCTCCGAGAATGGACAAGTTGGGGACAATTGTAGCCTTTGCCATAGCCGTGCAAAACCTCTGCGGTCATATCGAAGCCACTGGTATGCTGGGACACTTATGCTTGTGCAAGAGCTGGTAGCCAGATTCCCCGAGCTTTATGTCTTAACTGGGCATTTCATAAGCAGACGTTACCGATGTGTTGACTCTCCCACTTTAGTAGGTCGGCGTATCAAGTGGCTGCGGCCGCCAACGGAGTTTTGCCGAATACAACATCATCCGAGGAGAAGCGGGGCCGGTCCAAAGGTGTACGGAGCTAAGGATATCTTCATACTCATCACCAAGCATCAAGCGTGGAGACCCGTAAAATGGAGCGCAAATGCATCTGTTCCAACAATTGTGATTCCGTACCGGCGTGCCAACGGTTTCTAGAGTTAAGTCATGCGGATAGATGGAAGGAAGTTAGGAGACACCAGCTCTGTCGGCGATGTTTAAGGCAACATGTCAGCAATCGCTGCACCTCGACAGAAGTTTGCAGCGTGAACAGCTGCAACCTTGGCCACCACCGACTTTTATATAACGCCCGACGGGATAACTCTGATAGACCAGAGTCTTGCAAACCAATTAAACGTAAAGGGCACTCCACATTCGCTGTGTTTAAAATGGACAGGGAACACCTCACGGTACGAAAAGCATTCCGAAGTTGTGCATCTGGAAATTGCAAGCACTGGACCCAACGCCGTGAAGTACGCACTTACCGATGTCTACACCGTTGACAACCTGAGTTTACGTCAGCTTATTGGAATTAACAACGCCAAATTGGGACTTCCTCTTAAATATCGAGAAGGAGATTCGAGTGAACCGGTCGCTACGAAGACACGTCTTGTCTTGTCTAGAAGGATCAAAGATGGCAACGGGCACAATTTTCATGTCTGTGAGTGCAACAGCACTGACCTGCAGCGTCTGATTAAAGAGTATATATGCGGTGATAAATTCGGTGCGCAGAATAATGGGAAAGAGTTGTTGTTTGGCGATGTCGATGACACTCATACGATCCGGAAAGATGGCAGATTTGAAACGACGCTTCTCTGGAAATTTTACTAGATTTCGCTCCCAGAATGTCTCCATTTCGGTTAGAATGTCTCCAAAAATGTATGATGCGGGAACCAGATCTTGCGGAGACGTTACATAAGAAGATCGAGGCGTATGTTCAAAAAGGTTACGCTCGCATACTTCCACCCGACGAAGCATCAACTGGAAAGGGACGCTCCTGGTACCTCCCTATCTTTCCTGTGGAGAACCAAAATAAACCCGGTACGATCAGGATCGTTTGGGATGCCGCAGCTACTGTCGAAGGTGTTTCCCTAAACTCGGTTCCGCTAAAAGGCCCGGATCAGCTCACACCGCTCACATCTGTTATCTATAAGTTTCGCCAAGACCGGATCGCAATTTGCGGAGATATCATGGAGATGTTTCGTCAGATCCGTATACGCGAATCAGACCAAAATTATCAAATGTTTTTTGTGGGGCTATGACAATGAGAATCAGCCGCGTACTTACGCCACGATGGTCATGGCTTTAGGATTCCAAAATGTTACATCACTACGGCAAGGATGAAGTTCAACTCCATACATTCGTCGATGCCAGCGAAAACGACTTTGCAGCAGTTGCCTACGTACGAACCTCCTTCAACGGTGCTATCGAAACCGCTTTGGTCGGAGCGAAAACAAGAGTGGCACCCCTAAAATCGTTATCCTTCCCCCTCCTCCGAGCTACAGGCGGCAGTCAGAGGTGCGAGATTCGCCAAATGTATCATCGAGTCACATTCTATCCGGTTCACCAGGCAATTCTTCTGGTCGGACTCCAAAACCGATCTCTGTTGGCTTCGTTCGGATCACCGGAGATACCGCCAGTTTGTGGCGTTCAGAGTCAGCGAGATCCACGATCTTACAGAGGTATCGGAGTGGCAGTGGATATCCACCAAAGGCAATGTGGCCGACGAAGCTACCAAGTGGCAGAGGGCGCCAGATTTCAACACCAATAGCCGGTGGTTCCTGGGGCCAAAATTCCTCCAAGCTTCCCCAGATGAGTGGCCTAAAGAAGCAGGAGCTGAAGAGTCCACCAGCGAAGGGCTGGTTACGTAAATGTACATACGCTCTGCAACTCAAGTGTTTTCCGCTCTGACGCTAATTCATGCTAGAAGAGACTTCTCAGAAGCTCTGCGTACTCGCTTCGATTCATCCACAACACTCGGGCCTGTGACAAATCGCATAAGGAGAAAGGTCCACTGACTCAGAAGGAGCTCCAGCTGGCAGAAGATGCTCTGTACCGAGAAGTACAGGGTAACGAATATCAGGAGGAAATCGCTGACTTAAAAGCTAGTCGCCAAGTGGAGAAAAGCAGCCCCATTTTCAATATAAGACCATTTCTGGACGACAAAGGGATTCTTCGAGCAAGCGGACGACTGCGCTACGCCATAGAAGTAAGTGAAGACACCAAGCAACCGATCATCCTCCCCAGATCCCACTCGACCACACACCTAATAATCATGGATTAACTTACATACCCTTACAGCACAGATAATAAATCTATCCAGATGTCTCATTCATTTGGGAAGTTGTGTCCTATGAAAATGAAATCGAGCTAAAAAAAAGAGCTTTTTAAAAAGCTGCAAGTTCTTGCAAAGAGCAGAAAAATCATTTTATTTCTTTTCGCTTTTTGCTTTTGCCACTTGTCACTCACACATGTAAAGTCGTTTATCTCCTATCACACATAACATCACATTATCACATAAAAAAAAAACAATTTGCCCATCTCAACTTAAATGGACTGCGATTTGCAAAGGCATCATACAACTTTTAATGCAATGTAAATTAAATGGAGAATATAATTTTTAAGATCATGAGATCGATTGTCCGTGAAGTTGGAAGTGCTGGAGGGGGTTGGTATGACGTTGCACTACACTATAAAAGTGTTTGGCATTTGAAACACGAGGAGTTAAGGGCTAATACATGTTATGGGGTTGAAGATATACATATGTACATAAGCGCAAGAGCAATTTTCCGATTTGGATTTTGGTCAAATTTTGTGCTCAGGACATTAAGTACCTACAAAATTTAATAAATTTTCAAGCATTGAACAACACCGAACTTATTCGGAAAATGTATATTTACAAGAACGTATTTGCTCACTTTTCGTTCAAGTTATGTAAAAGGGAGTTTTTAAAACTATACGCAAAATACATACAGATTTGTATATAAAAATCGAAAATCTTCTATTCCAAGACTCGGGAACAACGCAGTAAGGGGCGACCGAATATATGGTAGTGCGAACAAGTGAAATGGGATCTCAACTAACTTGGAGTGCAGCACCGCTGGAAACAGCTGGCGAAAAATCGCGGCAGGTAGAAAGGCTTGTTGGTTGAGGTCCACCCCGGACTGTAGCGCCACCTAAGTACGATATATTGGAAATATTTTTCCGACAGGCATGAATGAACCATATCTTAACTAGCAAAATCAATACTATATAGAGTATGATTTTGACCCTTGGAGTAGGGACTTTGGATCCAATATGTTAAACCACTGGTTGCCTAGGCTTATTCTGGTGGTAATCTTCGACAAGGTGTCATTTGTGCAGTTTGAATTAACCCAGAGGAAGAGGAACTCCTCTAAAGTAATGAGTGTTTATAGTGACAAATTGTACGTTTTGGTAGATGACGGGGTTATCTTTGCTCGATAAAATGTATGGCGGCAGATTTTGGCCACCCTGAAGTGTCTATATCAATAACGTGTCCCAACCGCTGGGCAGATCCCTATTGTGCTTATACCTGTCAGCGGTTACATTATACGAGTATTTTAATATCAGATTGAAAAAACCATATTATGAGAGCGTATCTATTTGCCGGAATCCGATGGAGGTTTGGAAAAATTCTGAGGTTTTGTTTCCAAGCTGTAAGACGCATCGCAAATTTTCTAGTGTGATGCGACACAACCAGATAAGTTTTCTTGGGACCCCGAATTAGCCCATCGCATTGTAAAGCCTAGTACAATGGATGCTGCCATAAGCATAGGTGGTAGGTATTGACTTGGAACTGGCTAGTTCTTTGTAAGATTTTCCAGGCCGGAAGTCACCCTGCTTTCAGTAAATTTTTGTGGACCGAAGAGGTTTTACGCGTTCACACAGTACACTGAATAGAATCATATAGCCGACATTAGGCAAACATATCCCTCAGAAGCAGGCGTTATCCATTGTCATCCTGCACAGACGGACGAGTTTGGCAGGGATGTTAAGACTAGACATCGCTCTATATAGCTCGTCTCTATAAGTGCTGTCATAGGCAGCCTTAAAATCGATAAGCAGGTGGTGGGTATCGATTTGGACTTTTTGGGTGTTCTCCAGGATTTTCCGGAGTGTGGAAATCTAATCGATTGTAGACTTTCCTGGCGTGAAACCGCAGGTTGTTTACGATGACTTCAATCAAATCAATCACAGAAGAAACATGTTTTTATGAGTAGTATAGTGTGATGTAAAAAATGTTATCCGTTTAGTACAAACGGGTCCATTTAAGACATCTACTCAAACTAAGCAAGAACTTAATCTACATGTATACACTTCCACAATGAAACGGAGACCTGTAGAGGCTAAACTATTTGGCAGGAGCCCGGGAAAAGTGCCGTTGTTGCAACCCCGACACATCAAAAAGAGAATCAGTTTAGCTAAGAATCATTTGCATTGGCCTCTACACAAATGGAGAACTATTCTATGGTCAGATGAGTCTAAAATAGTACTTTTTGGTTCAGCTGGACAAAGATAATACATAAGAAGACCACCGAATGCTGAATATAATCATCGGTTTGTGACTCGTACTGTGGACTACAGTGCAATCTGCATGAGTAGGTATTTCGAGAGAGAGGTGCATGCGCCTGGTCGACTCTATGCCATTTCGTTGTACTGCAGTTCCGGCAAAAAAAAAGCCCATTCAACGAACTGCAACATATTCCATTTTCAGTTTTTTTTTATATGAATTCAAGTCAAAAATGTAAGCCTTTATAAATAATAGTGCTATTTTTTTATACACTTGTTTTTATCTGAAGCTTAATATTTTAGGTTTTCTATAAGAATAGTTACTTAATTTCAAATTTCTTTAGAACACTATTCCATGTAGAGAAAAAAAAAATAATAATTAAAATACAGGTGCTATAAAATTGGTTTTATTGTAAAATAAAAAGTTAAGTATCTAACACTGCTATTATTTTGCACACTATTATATGCACTGCAGATTAATAACACGAATAATATTTTGCTTGTCAAACTTCAATTACAAAATGTAACGAAATATTCCACTTCTCCCACCTTTTAATTGTTCTTTCTTAGGTACATACCCATAAGCTCAAACAAAATACCAATTCACGAAAAATTATATAATTTCCTGTTGCAGTCGAATGAAAACAAACAGCCAAGTCTTCATACCCCTTCCCGCAAACCCTTGTATATATTTTTCATATTCCTTGTACCACTGCCCACAACTTGTGGTGAGAGAAAAAAAAATCTTTCAGTAAACAAAGCAAGAAAGAGAGAAAATAAAAAAGCTTTATATTACTGCGAAAGCCCGTGTCGGCTGGACGAGTGTCGGCTAGCCGACCAGAAGTGAACCATTTATTTCTACAGGGTTGAGACATCTGTATAGGTTTATTATCTGTGCTTAGACGAGGAAAATCAAGAGGAAATTATACCAAACTATTTTCTGTTGGGCTTATCAAGCGGATTGAAACCGGCGGCAGTACTCGACGATCGGGTTATAACACTGAAACGAAATTGGCTAGTTTCGCAGCGATTTGCATAGCTCTTCTGGAGGTGCTGGGTGGCGGAGTACCTACCTACTCTCACTCGACGCACAAAGTGGGTCATTCCCGCAAAACCCATCGAGGTAGGGGACATCGCCCTGATAGTCGACCCGAACAACCCTAGAAATTGCTGGCCAAAAGGGCGAGTAACTGAAATGAGAAAATCCAAGGACGGCAAGTTCGAAGTGCTTGGGTGCAGACTCCAACCGGGATCTACCATAGGCCTGTAATCAAGCCTATGGCCATCCTAGACGTAAGCAAGATGGACGTCAGCAACAAGGGTCGATCTACAGAGGGGGAGTGTTGCGCTTAACGATGCAAATGCGCCCTTAGGCATTTAACGTAGATGCGCACCCTGCATGCCAGCATTGCGAAACTTAAATATTATCCCATTGAATCCACCATCTTTATTGTTTATACCATTTGAAGTCCGCCATATTTATTGCAATTTATCCCTATTTGCTAACCTGGTGATTTCTTTTGCCTTTGACATCGCTTCCTTACAATTGTAATGGTCACATTTGACTCTGCACGGTCGACAAGAAAAAGCACTAGTGGACTTGAGTGGACTTTCCCTTGAGTGGACTTTCCCTTGCGGTTTTGCACTTCAAAGTCGTAGCCCTGCAACTGTTCGATTCATCGTGCAAATGTTCATATTGTGATAACCACTCAAATGTGAGCAGCGACATCTAGCAGAAAATGTCGAAACTCGAAGACTAGAAGATTTCGATACTGATTAGCAAAGTCTCGACTGGAGAGTGGAATCGAATTTTCTAGCAAATTGGAAATTGTATGGGACGCTGGATGGCGAGGATTGTTCTCGAAGTATGTCATTCGAGTATAAATACCAGCATCCCAAAGGTATGCAAATCAGTTCCAAAGTTGAATTTGAAGTGTTAATTAGAAGAAGTGATTAAGTGGTTTAAGTAAAAGATAAGAAAAGTATAAGTGGTTGAGGAATTGAATTGTACTGAGAGAAAGAATTAAATAGTGAATTGTAACTGTACTGAATAAAGGGATTTGTATTGAAAAGAATAAGTTCTATTATTTGTACCCACACAAACATTCTACATTGGTGTTAGAAGTGGGATAGGACTTATTGTGTGTAAAAAAAAAAGAAAAAAAAAAAGTGTTTTCTGACTATTTGAAAAGGCTAGAATGGGTCGAAAACTATTGCAGTTGACCCTCGTCCAACTCAAATCCGAGTTGAACAAGAGAAGCCTCAGCGCCAGTGGAGGAAAAAGTGACCTGGTGCTCCGACTTCAGGAGGCTTTGAACAACGAGGGACATGATCCTGATGCATATTCCTTTGATGTTGACGAGGATGAACAGACAAGTACCGGCAATGACATGGCTGCAATGATGCAACTCCTCTTATTAAAAATGGACGAACAGAAGAACAGTCTCGACCAACAAAAGAAAAATCTGGAAGAACAAAAGAATAACCTCGAACAAAAGCTGGATGAACAAAAGAATAGCCTCGAACAAAAGCTGGATGAACAAAAGAAAAATCTAGACGAGCAGAAGAGCAGCATTGAACAAAAATTCAACGAACAAACCAACAATCTGCACGGTCGTCAACAGAAAATGGATGGACAAAAGAATAATCTGGAAGAACAAAAGAACATTCTCCAGCAAAAATTCGAAGAAATCGATGACAAATTTGAAAGAATAGAGAAGAACGTTGATGACAAATTTGATAGAATAGAGAAGAATGTTGGCAAAAAATTCGAAGAAATGGACAGCAAAGTTCAGCAACTGACAAAAGAGCTCGACACAGTGCGAAAACAGAAACTGCGAGAATGTTCTTTAAGCGGTCCAAGGAGAAAAGATTTGAAGCCTCCTTCATTCGATGGCCAGACCTCATGGTCTACTTATAAGAAGCAGTTTGAAATGGCTGCCTGTGCAAATGACTGGGAAGGTCCATACAAGGTTATAACCCGCATTAATGACGTTGTCTACCGGATCCAGCGTGGGGATCGAGGAAAATTGAAAGTGGTCCATTTGGATAGAATGTGTAATTTCAACGGGATGCTGAATGACGATGTTGTTCGGGACGAACAACTGTAGGGAGGGAGCAATGTGATAACCACTTAAATGTGAGCAGCGACATCTTGCGGAAAATGTCGAAGACCAGAAGATTTCGATACTGGAATAACAAAGTCTCGACTGGAGAGTGGAATCGAATTTTCTAGCAAATTGGAAATGGTATGGGACGCTGGATGGCGAGGACTGTTCTCGAAGTATGTCATTCGAGTATAAATACCAGCATCCCAAAGGTATGCAAATCAGTTCTAAAGTGGAATTTGAAGTGTTAATTAGGAGAAGTGATTAAGTGGTTTAAGTAAAAGATAAGAAAAGTATAAGTGGTTGAGAAATTGGATTGTACTGAGAGAAAGAATTAAATAGTGAATTGTAACTGTACTGAATAAAGCGATTTGTATTGAAAAGAATAAGTTCTATCATTTGTACCCACACAAACATTTTACAATATAGTCATTTTAGTTCTGCGAAAAATGAACTTTTGCCCACAGAGGTACTTATGGAAATGATTCATTTCCAGAATTGAAGCCAGAAGTTCACGCCGGGTATGCTTCATTGCCAGAATTGAAGCCAGAGGTTAACGCCGGGATACACGCCAGTTCCGTTCACGCTTGGAAAGTACCTTTCTGTAATATGCAACCAGTTTCTCTTGATCATGATGACCACCTCCGACCGGAATATTGCTAGCTGAGTACACGATGAACATTTTTCCTGGTGTGGGGTAACCCAAGATGAGAGCATTGCACATTTACCGCTTGAGTTCCTTTAAAGTTTTCTCCCACTCTCCAGGCCATCTGAACTGCCGGCCATTTTCCGTAAGTTGGTGCAGGCTCTTTGCAATACCAGCAAAATGTTATACGGACCTTGTCTAATACGTAGCAGGTCCCCAGAAACTTCTCTGTTGGTGTTTATCTTTGGGCACAGGCCAATCACCGCTCCGATTTTGTCACGATCCATCGTTAATCCTTCCGCTGGCATAATGTGGGCCAGATATTTTACTTCCGGGCGAAACTAGTCACATCTTTCTGGGTTCAGCTTCTGGATTGAGCTTCAAGTAAGCGCTTCGCACCCTCTCAAGCACGTCTTGCCTATGATGATAACGTCGCCCAGATACACTAAACAAGTTCTCCACGTGAGCACTTGCAATATACGTTATATTAATCGCTCGAAGATGGTCAGAGAGTTGCACAGTACAAACGGCATCACGGTAAACTGCCAAAGCCAGCTTCGGGTAGTGAAGCCGTTTTCTCATGATCTTTTCGGTTAATTTCTACCTGCCAGTAGCCACTCTTCAGGTCAAGTGCTGAAAACCATTTTGCGGCAGAGAGCGTATCCAAAGTGTCATCTATTCTCTGTAGTGGGTAGCTGTCCTTTTTGGTGACATCGTTGAGACTTCGTTTCTCTTCAATAAACTTCGTGCTACCGTCTTTTTTTCTTCAATTATGCATGCCTTTGGATTAGGAATCCTTACAGGAACCATATTGTCCTTTGCTTCCACTAAGGTCTTCCCCATCATGAAGTCTCTCCTATTTTTTGGTTCCATCAAGTAGAATTGGTGGCTATCAGGACCATCTTCCACCTTTGACAATTGCTTCTGACGAAGGGCCTAGAGCCGGATTTCGGCAGATGACGACTTTTAAGACGGAAGTGTTGGCATTTCCGCATACAACTAGTATCTATATGTTTCCGTATGTCAGAGTTTGTGCCCCGAAGTCCACTATTAGTTCATGTTCCTTCATGAAATTTTTACCAATGATGCACTGGTTACACATGTTAGCCACCAGAAAGACGTGAGATAATGCTATTCCGGCCAGGTGCATGATTATGCGAACTGCACCATATCCCGTAGCTGTTCGTAAGTTACATCTGGTGGTGGTATTCCTGATGATTCAGAGCCTGGCACCGTTGTTGCTATCCATTTTTCCTTACCGCTGACTACTTCTACCAGGAGATTTTCAATGCATCGGTTTGCCAGCTAGACTTGGATGATGGTCCTGAGGCTGTTGACTCCTGCCACTGCGAAGTAAGCATTTCCAGATGGCTTCGGGAAGATTGGCCGGCTTCTTGGCAGCTCTTTGTGCCGGTTTCCCCTCTATTTACCCATTTTCCAAAAAAAAAAAACTTAACACATACTGAAGCATTGTAAGTGTATTCATACCCATTTGAGTTTTAAGTTCCTTTAAGAAAGAGTAAGAATCAACTTCTAGGGATGCCTATGCTGCCTGCCGCAGAAACTGTAGATCGGACGTCTGCTGCCAACTATGATGCAGAAATGAGAAGCGAGGAAGGGAATGTTCCTTCTGAGGGGCTCAGACTCAGACACTTTGTGTAAAGACACAATTAGCATGCTATCGAATGAGTTATGCGTACCATCCTTTAACAAGAAAGTAGCCGTAAATTCTGTAAATAGGGCACAAAAATCTTCAGGCTTTATTAGCTTTCAAGAGAAGGTTCAAACACTGAAAAACAACGGCAGAGAGGCCAAACGAATCCGATCCGAAGAATACACTCCCTGGACGTAAGGAACATAGAGAGTCCGAACAGGAAATGTTACAGTCGACAAGATTTCATATATTGTAGTAATATTAACCAACGTGTGCAAGATAGAACGTCGCATTGCCTTATAACTAATTCTAGAACCTTGTTCTATTGAGAGTAAGAGATTTGTCCTTAACAATAGTAAGCGAATATTAGAACCTGCGTGAGGAGATTTTAGACCGAGGGCTGACCATAAGGTTCAATATGGGATGAAATATTGGAGAGGTTCAAACTAGATACATATGTACATACATGAAGGAACTCACGAACTGGAGTGCTTTCCAAAAAAAACTCGCTATCAAGGCTGGCAGAGGATCAATTGGATTAATTAAATGAAGCCATTAACTCATAATTTAACGCAGTTGCAAATTGATGAGCAATGTGGTCAAATGGTGCGTACTATAGTGACCATAGTAGAACCCTCAACTTGAACAACTGCGTAAAATAGTGAGAAAATTTTTTTAAAAATCCATACACACTGGTAATTGGGACATATACAAGTCCGCTTTAACCAACTTCAATAAAGAATTAATAAAGTCCAAGAGAGCTTCCTGGAGAAAGAATTGCAAAAACTGATAGAAATCTTGGGTCTTCAAATATATCTCTCAAAGGACTCGTCAAATAGCTTAGGTCTGTTACAAAAAGAAAATAGTACTTTCACAGCTAGTCGAGATGAAACTCTAAAAATGCTACTTAAGGTTTATCTCCCAGACTCGACCCATTTTAATAACATACAGTATGACAATCCTGAAGCCCTGAGCTTTCCTTACAACAACAAAATAACAGCCTATCGGGAAATATGTTTAGCATAGACAATGTTGAATGGGCCATAAACTCATTTAAACCATATAAGACACTTGGATCAGACGGAATCTTTTCCCTTCTGATTCATGTCTTGCCCAGAATCTTCCCACTCTAACCGAATTTTTTTTGAGAACTTAACACCCAAGTGGGTATGAATACACTTACGAGTATAATGCCTCAGTATTTGCTAAGTTTTTTTTGGAAAATGATAACCTTATTTAGGTATAGCTTCAACTGAGGATACATATCACAAGCCTGGAGGTAGGGTTTTTCATCCCCAAACAAGATAAACCGAGCGAACTACCTAAATCTTATCGACCCATAAGTCTTACATAATTTTTTCTAAAAACCATTTAAAGACTTATCGATTTACATCGGAGACCTTCTCAACAGGAATTTACCTCTGCACCCTCACCAATATGCATACAGGAAAGAAAGGTCCAAGGAAGACGCTCTACTAAATTTGGTAACACAGATTAAAGAGGCTTACAGACAAAAGGAGATCCTAGATAATGAATCTTCTCTCCAAAATCCACTTGAAATGATCTGCGCGGTAAACGACAACCTACCAAAGACTCCGTGCTTTTGCAGGAAGTTCAATATAGTGACCCTAAACCGAGAAGCATTAAACTACAAAAACCCCACTCCTCAAATCTTAAAGGTATCAAGTGGTATACTGATGGATGGATAGACACCGGGATGGTGTCAAATTTTCGCAACAAATGGGAAAAAGTCTCAGTGTATTTTAAACGGGAATACATGCCATACAGGTGTATGAAGGGAATGAAAGGCGTCATTATCCATATTCATATACATTATTCATATACTAACAGCCATTAAAGCATTAGGTTCTAATTTCATTAACTCCAAATTAATTTTGCACCGCTTCAATACACTATAATGAGCCATAGAGCACCTGGTCATAAAGGTATTGTCGGAAACGAACTAGCCGACAAACTGACTAAAAACGGTTCGGCTGATATTTTCATCATTTCTGTAATATACCGAATTCAGCAATTAACTTAGCAATAAAGAGCTGGGAGAACAAAATGTATATATCCCATTTTGAAAACAACCCAGGGCTTTGGCAGGCTAAAATAACCATCAAACCCTTTCACAAAAAATAAAAAGAATTCCTACAACATAAAAGGGATGATATCAGAAGACTGGTTGGATTCTAACCGGACACTGTCACCTTCGATATCAACTACACAAAATAGGTCTTATTCAGGAAACTGAATGTCGCCTTTGCATGGAAAAATGTAACTGCGGAACACATTTTATATGAATGCATGGCTCTTATTGGAAGAAACAAAAAGAATGATGATTTGGGACCGATAAAAACGTTGAAGAACCGACAGAGAGGGTGAGTTCAATTGTAGTTGTACAGAAAACAAATGGCAATTTACGTCTGCGTTTTGACCCCAGAAATCTTAACAAAGCTATTTTAAGACAACATTATCAACTTCCCACAGTTAAGGAATGCAAAGCTTGACTAAGTCATTTATAAGTATTTCACTACATTAGATGCGAATTCGGGGTTTTGGGTGTGTCCGTTTGATTACGAGTCGTCTCTATTAACGACTTTTAATAGTCCCTTTGGAAGACATCGTTGTGTTAGGTTACATTTTGGTATTAAGTCAGCATCTGAGATATTTCATCAGGAAATGTTTAAACATTTTAGCAACATACCCAATGTGAATATCTATGATACATAGACGATTTGCTGATTTATAGCGTTTCAAAAAAGGAAAACCATAAGACTCTTGAACTTGTTGAACTTGTTTTGAAAAGAGCGAAATCAATTGGATTAAAATAATATCAACCAGGATATATACAACTTTGTTTCTAATTGCCAATCTTGCATTCGTCATAAAAACTCGAATAGTAAGCAACCAATGTTATCGCACGAAGTGGTTCTATTGCCATGATTCAAGGTTGGGATTAATCTATTTGAACACAAGAAGAGCACATATATGTTAGTTGTTCATTGCTTTTCAAAATTTATTGAGATATAAAAACTTAATGTGGGGTTTTCAAGATACCTAGTAGTAACACAGCTAAAATCTGTCTTTGTTCGTCATAGCATACCACAAGTGATGAAAACGGTCTCTGAAAACGGTCAACCCTTCAATTCGGAATTTTTCAGTAACTTTGCTAAAGAGTAGAATATTGGCCATTATACTTCGAGTCTATATTTAGCTCGCTCGAATGGTCTTCCGGTGCGATCCATTCAAACAATCAAACAATTATTAATTTATTAACACAATCACGAAAGGAAATCTCTATTCACCTATTGAACCCTTAATGTCTCGTGCGTTAACTCTTTCAGGGGCATTTTCATATAAATTACACTATATGTGTCTTTTTTGTTGTTTCTGGATATATTTAAGATAGAACAATAGTGCAATAGTGAAATGAATGATAAAACAATTTTTAGAGTGAGGCTTCTGCGGCAACCATCGCCGCTGTAGAACGAAAACACACTATTAAAATTCATACATTTTTTATTCATAACTAAAAGCAAAAAACATAACAAAACAATCGGAATCAAATATTTTGTTCACTTTTTATAAAAATCTTGGACTTACTTTTACGCGCAAACATAGTGGGACATTACAAGTCTTACATTTCCAAATAGTACGGACAAGTACGGAGTATTACTTGTACTCCATTGGGCGCATCTTCTTGAAGTGCATCTTTCTGGCTGATGTTGATTGCATTCCAAGCGGATTTTCTCGGGTACAGCTGGTTTATGCCGTTTTATTTGGACCAGCCTCGGAGAAGACATTCCTGAACCACTGAATGATGCTTGCGCCGATTGGCAAATGCTGGAGCCAAAAGGCCTTGATAGACAGAACCGCAAAAATTCTTCAATGTCAGAACTTCTATGTCTGGGTGTGAATTAGATTATAGTTCCTTTTACGCCAAAAAGGCATTGTCAATACAGCAATCAAGAAAATGGAACAAAATTCGATGCCACCATTCGTGTGATTTTCTGTCTATTTCGTAACAGCTTTTTAATTGATCAAACTTATCAAAAAAATTCATGTTTGCATTATAATCGTTCACTCTTCTGGGCAAGAACACTCTCTCCGTTACGTTCTTTGCGTGTAACTTATCCGACGTTCTTAGGATCGTGATAGTTTGACAGTATAAACGCAGATTTTTTGTCTCTCCACTTCAGGATACTTATATTTGTGTCGCTTATTCTATAGTCGTGCTGTCTTCTCTACAGGTCTTTATTTTCTTTTAGGTTAGGTAGATGCTTCCTTGTTGTTGTCGAAATAAACATTATGGTTTTTATCTTCGAGGCTCGCGAAAAACTACCTTACGACTCTGCCACCAAGATCTGTCTCAACTTCAGACCCCTTTTTACCAGTATAAATTTCAAAATTCAAGCAGTAGACCGATTCAGCACATGCCATCCATATTTTATAGCGTCGTTTGATGGACTTCTTGGGCATATATTGTTTCAAGGAACTCCGACCCTTGAAGTTTACCATACTCTCGTCTATGGCGATCTTCTCCGAAGGTCTGTAGCTGTGCTCAAAATTACGTCGCATAATGCCTAGCAATGGTCGAATTTTGTAAACTTTATCGTAATCTGGGCTATTTCTTGCAGGCATGAGGTTATTGTCATTCATGTGCAGGTAATGTAAGAGTCAACTTTATTTGTGATCAAAACTTAAATTTGTATAACAATAGTCAATAGACAATAAGAGTCAACTAAATCTTTTCAACGGCATGAACTTTGAAATGTAAAAATCGTTCAGGTCCGGAGCTGAACACCAATAATCCCTGTAGCTTGGCAGTGTTTTGATGCCCATAGTCAAATTCAAAGCAACAAACACATCAATCTCTTCAGTCGTACATGGTGTAAAAGCCTAGTTTCTATTACTGGTGCAAATAACCACCTCAATTTAATCAAACGTAAAGTGTACTGATATCTTAGATCATAAACCAGTTTCTAGAGTAAAAGAACTTAAAGAAAAAAATTCGGAAATACGTGGTTAACGTACCTAGCTAACCACTGACCCTAATAGAATTAAGAACGAAATTGCCAATTGTCCAAGAAAATGTTGAAAAATTGACCAAAGTTGGTCAATATGTGAAAACATGAAAAAGCTGTTGCAAGAAACCAAATGAAGTCCGACAAAATTTACAACAAAGACACCAAAGTGTTAAAACCACTTAAAAATGGTGATTACATTTATTATCAAAAGGAGCTAAAATCCATTTGGAACCCAGGAAAAATACTTTCCAAGTGCAATGAGCCACATTCGTATTTGGTAATGGATTCCAAAAAGATAAAAAAAAGTTGTACCACCTAAACCATTTAGATATACGAGTACTAATGGACTTTTTTTAAGTAATAATCACTGATATCGCAATTATTTAAATTACGAGTGTGGCAATTATTTAATCCAAACAAAATGATTTTTATTGTACTTGAATCTTCTATTATTATGTATTTCATTTAGTTTATGATCATGAATTACAAATAAGTTCTTTTCACCATCTGAAAAAGGGGGATATCATAATATTTAAAATGCTTCGACACATTTTTTACTTTACCGTTTTTAAAATTATATCAATCTGTATATGCCTTACTTGAATAATCTATTACCACAGATAATAAATCTATACAGATGTCTCATCCCTGTAGAAAAAAATGGTTCACTTGTGGCAACTTCACAACAGAAGTAAGTGTTAGCTTCCGACAACAGATGGCAACGTCAACATGAAAAGGAAATTTCCAACATCTGCCTTTTTCGATGGCGATGGTATTTTAAAAAGAGATAACAGCCACTCACTTCGGTTTAGTACGCAGCAGATAAAAGTTCTAATTTCTATTACGCAGTTTGCATAGAAGAATAAATTGTAGTGAATAAAATTAATATTAGTAAAAATAGCTTTGTGTTTTATCTTTAAACTGGCAACCAATCGCCAAAGTGGTGACCCCGACGTGATTTCACAAGTTTCAAAATAAATTTTGAATTTTATTCACGTCTGAAATGGCAAACCCCAGATCTTCAACTGCTGGAAATGTAACTCCATCTTCAGTTAACACCGCATCTGTTGGAGATTCTGACGAACTGATGGAAATCGCAGCATTAAAAAATTTAAAAATCCCACCGTTTTGGAAGATAAACCCAGCCCTATGGTTTGTACAAATTGAGGCGCAGTTCCACAACAACCGGATAACTTCAGACAACAGCCGTTTCAACGCAATCATCGCTTCCTTGGATCCAGAGGTTTTGAACGAGGTGTCGGATCTTGTCCAGAAGCCACCAAACGAAGATAAATACTTGACTTTTAAAAAACATTTAATAGCTAGGTTCACTGAGTCCAAAGAACGCCAGCTCAATAGGCTGATGACATCACTTGAGCTAGGTGATAAACGCCCTTCAAGCCTGTTACGGGAGATGAGACGACTAGCAGGACAGAATGTACCTGATGACATGTTGTCCACAATTTGGATGGCAAGAATGCCAAGTCATATACGTGCAATACTGTCAGCTAGTCATAACGTTGATCTCACTGCGCTGTCAGAGATTGCTGATAAAATTATGGACAACACGACTACTAACGCTGTTTTTGCTACCGAAGTCAGCGACGAAAATCCAAACAGCATCAACTTTGATAGGCGACTTACAGTCATCGAGTCTACCCTCACCAATCTGACAGCTCTCGTCAACAAATTGGCAGTGAATCAATCTCACAGTAGATCCCGTACCATGTCACGAACTAGGTTTAGTTCAAAGAGGCCTAACTCTCGCGAACCGCATTCGTCATTGTGTTACTTCCACAAGAAGTTCGGCGAAAAGGCTGTTAACTGCAAGAAGCCCTGTACCTTCGTACAAAAAAAAAACTAGAAAGCCTGTTGTTACCTAAGGCGGTTGACAACAGCTCAAGATTCAACCCCGAATGCCGCCTTTACGTCTATGACAAAAATACGCATCAAAAATTCCTGCTTGACTCTGGTTCAACCATATGCGTTGTACCGCGTCCTCGAAACTGCCCAAACAAAAGAGGAGAAACAACATTGCTTGCGGCTAACAACTCTCCAATCCACACATATGGGCAGATAACTCTCACCCTCAACCTCGGTCTCCGAAGAGAAATTACATGGCCATTCTTCATTGCTGACGTCAAGACAGCAATTATTGGCGCGGACCTACTTGCACACTACGGACTTTTGATCGATTTGAATTCCAAACGCATTGTCGATAAAACAACCTCACTAAGTGTGCCAGGGAAAGTTCATTCCACTGGGATCACCAGACTATTGTCCTTATTCGGACCTGAACCATATATTAGTCTGGTAAATAAATACTTCCTGGCCAGCAAGGACAAATGTTCTTTCAAATCGAAATCCAACATTGTGCAACACTACATCGTCACAACAGGTCAACCAACTGCTGAACGCCCACGACGACTAACCGGCGAAAAGTTGAGGCAAGCCAAAATCGATTTTGAGGATCTTCTCCGAAAGGGTTACTGTCGTGTGTCCAACAGTCCATGGGCCAGCCCAATCCACCTTGTTCGAAAAAAGACTGGCGGCTGGAGATGTTGCGGTGACTATCGTCGCCTAAACGCACAAACACAACCAGACAGCTATCCAATACCGCACATCATGGATTTCACAGAGAACTTGCACGACAAAAGCTACTTCTCGATATTGGACCTCGATAAGGCGTATTACCAGATTCCTATGTCACCAGAAGATATTAAAAAAACAGCTGTCACCACCCCTTTTGGTCTGTTTGAGTTTGAAGTCATGCCATTCGGACTTAAGAACGCAACCCAAACGTTCCAAAGGTTCATGGACATGGTTCTACGTGGTTTGGACTTTGTGTTTTGCTACGTGGACGACATCCTTATCGCCTCTAATTCAGAAAAAGAACATCTCCAGCATGTGAATCAAGTTCTACAACGTCTTCAAGAACACGACCTTGTACCTAACTTAAAAAAGTGCATATTTGGGAAGTCTGAGGTCACGTACCTCGGACACACTATCAACAAATTAGGCTGTAGACCACCCGAAGACAGAGTACAGGCTATTTCACACTACCCAAAACCAATCACTATCTTGGAATTGCGTCGATTCCTTGGAATCGTAAATTATTACAGAAGATACATTCCTCACAGTGCTCACATCCAAGCTCCGTTGAACGATCTCATTAAAGATTCCAGAAAGAACGACAGGCGACCTGTTCCCTGGACACACTTGGCTGAGACAGCTTTCGAAAACTGCAAGAACAGCATTAAGCAAACAACATTGCTGTTTCACATCAATCCGAAAGCATCATTAATTCTAACAACCGATGCTTCGGATGTTGCAGTTGGAGCCAAGTTGGAGCAGGTAGAATCAGATCAAAAGAAACCAATTGGCTTATTTTCCTGCAAGCTTTCAAAAACTCAGAGTCGGTACAGCACATACGATCGTGAGCTACTGGCAGTCTATCTTGCAATCCAATTTTTCAAACACATTCTGGATGGTCGACGGTTCATAGTGCAAACAGATCACAAACCATTGATGTACGCATTTCAGCAGCGTTCCGATAAGGCTTCTCAGCGTCGGTTGAGACAACTGGATTTCATATCACAATACACAACAGACATAACCTACCTACCTGGCGAAGAGAACCTAGTAGCTGACGCATTGTCAAGAATAAACTCCATATCGATGCCATTGCAGTTTGATCAACGTGAACTACATCTGTCACAACTCCTTGATGAAGAACTACAGGATATTCTGAAGCAAGGGAATTCGTCGCTGAATTTGACCAAAGTTACCTTAGAACCCGGCATCAAAATTTATTGCGAAGTTTCGGACAACTCGATTCGGCCATACATTCCTACATCTTTGCGCCGCAAAGCTTTCGAGTCAGTCCACGACCTTTCTCATCCGAGCGGAAGGACAACAAGTCGCCAACTTAGACAAAAGTTCGTTTGGCCAAATATTCGAAAGGACGCATTAAATTGGTCACGCACTTGCATTCAGTGCCAACGTTCAAAGGTAAATAAACATACACAATCACTAATTCAACCAATTCCCGTTCCAGAAGAGAGATTTCATCATGTGCACATTGACATCATCGTTTTGCCACTCTGCCAAGGCTACAGATATTGTCTCACAGTAATCGACCGGTTCAGTAGATGGCCAGAAGCTATACCTCTTCGTGACATGACAGCAGAAACTGTAGCAAATTCGTTCTATTCGCACTGGGTTTCACGATTTGGCTCACCTATCCAAATAACAACAGACCAAGGAACGCAGTTTGAGTCTGCCTTATTCACTGCACTCACCAACTTATTGGGCACAATACGCATTCGAACATCGTCATACCACCCAGCATCAAATGGACTAGTTGAACGCTGGCATCGTTCACTTAAAGCCGCTCTTATGTGCCACGAAAAAACCAACTGGGTCGATTCTCTCCCAACTGTCTTATTGGGATTGAGAACAGCGTATAAAGAGGACATCAAATCTTCCGCTGCAGAGATGGTTTATGGGAAGAATCTCCGAGTTCCTGGTGAGTTTTTCACAAATGAAAATGCAGTATGCAACCCACAGATTTTCGTCGAGAGACATCGTGAGATAATGCGAAAACTTGGACCAAGAGGGACGTCGAACCACGCGAAACCAAAACTATTTGTTTCACCCGACCTCTTAAAGTGCACACACGTCTTCCTACGATGCGACGCAGTCAAAAAACCACTCCAACAGCCATATACCGGACCGCATCCTGTAATTAAAAGAATCACTAACCAGCTTTTCACAATCAACATAAACGGAAAATTAACTAACATATCAATAGACCGACTCAAACCTGCATATATTCATTCGGAAACCATCGAAGCAATAGACAATCCTGAGAATTTCTCAACTTCCATAAATTTTCATCTCGCAACAAATAAAAACAAAACTGAAACAGACATCCATTTTCCACAGCGAAGAGTCAGATTTGACATTCCAAGCTAATCGTAACTTCGTTACTAGAGGGGGAGTACTGTGGCAACTTCACAACAGAAGTAAGTGTTAGCTTCCGACAACAGATGGCAACGTCAACATGAAAAGGAAATTTCCAACATCTGCCTTTTTCGATGGCGATGGTATTTTAAAAAGAGATAACAGCCACTCACTTCGGTTTAGTACGCAGCAGATAAAAGTTCTAATTTCTATTACGCAGTTTGCATAGAAGAATAAATTGTAGTGAATAAAATTAATATTAGTAAAAATAGCTTTGTGTTTTATCTTTAAACTGGCAACCAATCGCCAAACACTTTTGGTCGGCTAGCCGACACTCATCCAGCCGACATGAGCTTTCGGAGTAGTATAAAGCTTTTTTATTTTCGCTCTTTCTTGCTTTGTCATTGAGATATTTTTTTTTTCTCTCACCACAAGTTGTGGGCAGCGGCACAAGGAATATGAAAAACAATTGCAATGGGCTTGCGGGAAGGGGTATGAAGACTTGGCTGTTTGTTTTCATTCGACTGCAATAGGAAATTATATAATTTTTCATGAATTGGTATTTTGTTTGAGCGTATGGGTATGTATGTAACAAAGAACAATTCAAAGGCGGGAAAAGTTTAATATTTCTTTACATTTTGTAATTGAAGTTTGACAAGCAAAATATTATTCGTGTTAATGATCTGCAGTGCATATACAACACCTGTGTGCAAAATAATAGCAGTGTAAGATAGTTAACATTTTATTTTACAATAAAACCAATTTTATAGCACCTACATTTTAATTATTTTTTTTTCTCTACCTGGAATAATGTTCTAAAGACTTAGTATTGCTTCAGACAAAAACAAGTGTGTAAAAAAAATATATAAAAAATTATTATATATAAAATTGAATATGTTGCACTTGCTTAGTATTTCGTTGAATGGCCTTTGTTTGCCAGAACTGCAGTACAAAGACTTGGCATAGAGTCGACTAAGCGCATGCACCTCTCTCTCGAAATACCCGCCCATGCAGATTGCACTATAGTCCACAATCTTGTTGATACACCCACTTAAGCGGCATTTTCCATTCAGCATATGGAAGCATAACAGTCTGCAAGATAGATTTATTATCTGTGCTATAATGGTCAAGAGAGTAAGTCGGGGTGCAAGAGGAAGTTTCCTGTGGAACGAACCGAAGATTTAATGACTGCTGCTGCTACGAATAACTTGTATTTTTAAAACGAAGCGAGAGTGTTCCGAACTCTGAAGACGGTTCTGTTTGCTTTGATCCAGTCAAAGCTAAGATTACTTATGAAAATTATAAAGATTTAAAACTGAGTTCGAGTGAACCTACAATAGGGGAACTAAACTTGGCTTCTAAAAATTTACTAAGGACAAAATTCGATGATCACATTGAATTTGCTTGCCCCAATTGTGAGGCTCATGCCAATCTTTTTACATTAGGAGAATTGAAAAGCTCAAGAAATTGAACAATGTCTTGAGAATAACTATTAAAGAAAATCGAAACAAAATATATTAAAGAAAATTCGTCGCTTAAAAGAGGACAAGAAAATGCTACAAGCGCGTGAAAATCAAAACATTCAAGAGAAAATCGATTCATTGCTTGGTATTCATCAAAATGCTATGACATTTTCGAAGCTCATCTTATCACAGGGTAAAAATGAATACACCGAAGAGCAAAAATGGATTTCGCAGTGCATCTTTTTTCGTTCAGCTGCCGGATACAACTTTTTGCGGGATCAACTTGAGATACACTTGCCGCATCCATCTTCATTGCACAGGTGGATTATGTTAAAATTAAAAGTCTGTCACCTTGCTTAAATAGAAATGTTATGCAGGAAATTAAGGAAATAACCTCGAAATTACCACCAAAAGAAAAAGAAGTTGTTGACGAAATGAGCCTTCAGACGGATCTAACCTACAATAAATTTAAAGATGAAATTGAAGGTTTTGTTGATTACGGAAGAAATCAAAGATATAATTCATACGCTAAGTCTGCATGCGTCTTTATGATTCGGAGCATATGTGGAAATTTTAAGTAAGTTTTATATCACGTCGTCTGTCTGAGCAATATAACCACCAAAGAACTTGAAGTTGAGGTATATAACTGCCTTGATATAAGTACAGAGCTGAAATTAAATTTAAGAGCTATTTGCTGTGATCAAGGACCCACTAATCGTAGTTTACATAGTAAGCTTAGTATAAATGAGAAAACCTTAAGCTTTATTTACAAAACCAAATCCATATATGGAATGTATGATATCCCACATCTTTTGAAAAGTATTCGAAACAACTTAATAAAATATAATTTGACCACTATTGATGGAATTGTTAGTTGGAAGGTAATTGAATACCTTTATAATACAGAAAAAAATAATACTACCAAAATATGCCCAAGGAGTGACAGCGGCACATATTGACCCTGCTGAATTTTAAAAGATGAACGTGAAGCTGGCTGCACAGGTTCTAAGCAGATCTGTATCCTGTGGTATTGAAGCTTTAATAAAACTCAATTTGCCATATAGCTCAATTTACGAAACCGACAGCTGAATTTATTAAAAAAATAGATCGCCTTTTCGATCTTTTAAATAGAAAACCAGCTCTTGTACGGAATGATAAAAATATCCATTTCATAATAAATATTAAACCCATTAACGCAACAAATAGATCATTCTGTTTCAAAGGTTTGGCTCTAAATATAGGGAACGTTTTAAGAATAAGGGAAACGTTATTCATGAATCATGATGATTTATATTACGTTTATGTAAATAAATTTAATCAAGATCCATTATAAAACTTATTTGGGAAAATAAGAGCGCGGAACATAAATAAAAGTTCCTACTCCAAGGAACAAAATCATACTCTATATAGGTAGTATTGATTTTGCTAGTTAAAATATGGCTCATTCATGGCTGTCTGAAAAATATTTACAATATTTTCCTTACTTACTTAGGTGGCGCTACAGTTCGTGGTGGACCAGCACCACAACCAACAAGCCTTCCCACCTGGCGCGATCTTTCGCCAGCTGTTTCCAGCGGTGCTGCACTCCAAGTTGGTTAAGATCCCATTCCACTTGTTCGAACTACCATATATTAGACCGTACATTATCTCGTTGTCCCCGAGTCACGGAATTGAAGATTTTCGATCTTTACATACAAATATTTTGCGTAGTTTTAAAACACTCCCTTTTACATAACTTGAAAGAAAAGGGAGCAAATGTGTACTCGTATATATACATTTTCCGAATAAGTTCGATGTTGCTCAATGCTTGGAAATTTATCAAATTTTGTAGGTACTTAATGTCCTGAGCACAAAATTTGACAAAAATTGACTTGGGGGTTAATGAACATATGTATATCTTAAACCCAATAACATGTATTAGCCCTTAATACCTCGTGCTTCAAATATCAACCACTTTTATAGTGTGGTGCAACGTCATACACACCCCCTCAAGCACGTCCACATCATGGACCATCGATCTCATGATCTACAAAAATTAGGTTCCTACCCCCCTTTATTGTACATTGCATAACAAGTTACAATCAAAATAACAAGCACACGTACATAAACCCAAGAAAACCGGTTATGCTGGGCAACGTCAACGTATGTTTTTTTTTATTTATTTCTTTCGTTCACGTATTGTTTTTGCATAGGAGTGCGATAGGAGATAAACGACTTTGTATGTTGAGTGACAAGTGGCAAGAGCAAAAAGCGAAAAGAAATAAAATGATTTTTCTGCTCTTTGTAAGAACTTGCAGCTTTTTAAAAAAGCTTTTTTTTAGTTCGATTTCATTTTCATAGGACAAAACTTCCCATATGAATGAGAAATCTGTATCGATTTATTATCTGTGCTATTACTATACATATTGTTTAATATCAAAACTTCAATTACATATAGTTATACGCGATTTAAAAACCCTGTGACATTA
Organism: Volucella bombylans; assembly: GCA_949129095.1. Taxonomy (NCBI): domain Eukaryota; kingdom Metazoa; phylum Arthropoda; class Insecta; order Diptera; family Syrphidae; genus Volucella; species Volucella bombylans. Next base: position 128,308,749 of record OX422140.1, on the reverse strand, counting down.
AGTATTTCTAGTTTTTAAGTCAGTCTTGAGACGACAATTATAAAGTAAAAACCTAAACGAAATAAAGGGTCGTCAACAGTGAATCGATTTTCATCCAAGGCCATTAGTTGGTTCGTCACATCTTTTTAATCTTTTCCATATAAGGATGAGAGCCCTATGACGGCGTATCTCAGTATTATGTTAATGGCCGAGGGTGCCCTTACCATTTTTGCCTGCAAGGGCTTACTATTGCAGTGACCGGAGACCAACACTGGGAAGTAAGGCTAGCACTTTGCTACGAACTTAATTATTTCGCTGGTGGTCCAATCCAAGTTATAGGACTGTCAGTAGTTTCCCGATCAATTGCCACGCATTTTACTTTACTTTATCTTTTACTTAAAATACTTTATACCATCTTTCGAGAACTTTCTGTACTAGTCAGCTATCCATACTTCTTCCCTAATTCCAGAACTTTCGATATCAGATGTCAAAGAACTTCCCTTAATCTTCCATTGGATAGTCTTCTGTTCTTCATTTATAGATGGCGCTGTTCACAATGAGAGGTCATAACAACATAGTCTTACAATATCACTTGCCGAGTGTCCGTGCCTATGCGTCATAGAGCAGGGGTGTTAGAGAGTTTAATCAGATCTCCTCTGTGTTTCTTGAGAAGGCCTTGTTTCTTAATTGTCGTTTAAGATCCAAGAAACAGTAACAAGCCTGATTCCTGATGAGGTATCATTATAAGAGTTAAAAGAGTATCCGTAATAGAAACAGATCCTAACTACTTTTTTTTTTAAAGAATTATCATGCCGAAGCATGTGTTAAGTTTTTCGGAAAATGGGAGAGAAAGAGAAAGAAAAATGTTTGGGCTCAGTGGCTTTTTCGCTCCACGGGTGGCATCCAACATTTAATGGGGAGACTAAATTATTAGTGTAAATTGACTTGATGTTGTAGGCAACCATTCATCTCACGAGATGTTAGTTGCCTGAAAAAAAGCTTTCGTTCACGGCTAGTATTGAACCCCGAACCGTCCGATTGGGAAGCCAATACACTACCAATTGAGCCATAGCCACCCATAATATGTTATATACAGTGTTGTGCAAAACATACCAGATTTTTCTTGAACATTTTTCATTGAAGAATTGTAGAAGACAGGAATACAGTAGATACACTTATTTGGAAATTTAAGAAAATCTATTGAGTAAGTTTACAAATAGAAAAAAAAAATAAGGCATTGCTATCATTATTTTTCGAATTTTATAAAAAATTGTAGCTCAACTTAATCCATGCCTGTGCAAAACATATAGAATTTTTAAAAGTACATATTTTCTTAGTTTTTAACTGACTGATAATGGTTTTGGCTGTCATTTGAATTGAGTTATAGACCGTACGCAACACCGGCAAGCACCGTACGCAGGCGTTTAAGAGAAGCTGTGTTTTGTTATTTTCGATCAGCGAAAAAGCCTCTAGTTACTGCCAAGCATAGACAAAAAAAAACGACCATTTTATTCTTCTAGTAATTCTTTGATTACTTTGCCAACGCTGGAAAACTTTACTCTATAGCGACGAGAGTAAGTTCAACTTGATTGCTTCCAATGGAAGTATTCATGTGAGACGAAAGAAGGTGATAAGTCCTCAGCTACGATATTATCGTCTATCCGTGAAACATTGAGGAGGCTCAATTATGGTGTGGGAATGTTTTTCTGGTACGTGATGTGGACCAATACATGATATTATAGATCGTTTTCAGTATAGAGATATATTGTAATCCGTAATGCTACCATGCGCTGAGGAGGAGATGCCACTACGTTAGGTTTATCAACATTTTGTTTGGGTCATTATCACCCAAAACATTCATCAAAGTTGGTTAAGGAGTGGTTTGCCCAGAAAAATGTTATTGTGTTGGAATGGCCGTCTCAATCGCCCGATCTAAACCCTATTGAGAACTTGTGGGCCATTTTAAAAAGACGAATAAGGTCAAAGACGCACACATCCAAAAACGCAGTTATGTCGCAATTAGTGTCGTCCATGCCTAAAATGCCTAAAAGATAACGGTTATTGGACGAAATAGGAAGTATAACAAAAATCCGGTATGTTTTGCACAGGCCGTTACCGAGTTAAGTTAAGTTTTTTTTTTTGTATAATAAAACATATTATCGCAAAACCTTTTTTTTCTTTTATTTGTATACTTATACAATAAGTTTTCTTAAATTGACAACAGACTTTACTTAGGTTCTTTCTGTTTGCTAAAATTCACCAAAGAAAAGATGATCGATAAAAATTCGGTATTTTTTTTCACAACACTGTACATATGTATATAAAGGGTCCGCCATCTAACGTTTTTTTTTCAACTAGTGCTTATTTCGTGAATGGTACCACTTAGCTCATGTCTGATTTGACAGATAATTAGTTTTATCCTTCCGCTGAACGAATATGGTTATGTATACGCTTGAACAACGCTTCGCTAAGTGGGCCTGCGATCGACTTAGAGAAGATGCCGACTTTGCCAAAAAAATCATCTTTTCAGATGAAGCTCATTTTGATCTTGGCGGGTATGTAAACAAGCAAAATTGTCGCATTTGGGGCACAGAAAACCCGCACGCATACATTGAAAAGCCGATACACCCAAAACGAGTCACTGTTTGGTGCAGATTTTGGTCCAGAGGCATAATTGGGCCATTTTTCTTCGAAATTGAGCAAGGAGTGGCCGTTACAGTCAATGGCGATCGTTATCGGGCCATGTTGAACGAATTTTTGTTCACAAAAATTGAAGAGGAGGATATTGGCAACATTTGCTTTCAACAGGACGGCGCTACGTGCCACACAGCCGAAGATCGCATTATCAGCCGCAGAGCTGATGTCGTTTGGCCACCTCGGATCTGCGATTTGACATCGTTTGACTATTATTTGTGGGGTGCCGTAAAAGATAAGTGTTACGCCGACAAACCAGAGACAATTGACGCTTTAAAGGACAATATTCGTGAAGCCATTGGTGAAATACAGCTGCACACAATCGATAATGTGCTTAAAAATTGGACCGATCGTGTAGGCTACTGCATGGCCAGCTGAGGCAGCCATTTGAATGAAATTATTTTCCATTATTAACCGGAAGGATAAAACTAATTATCTGTCAAATCAGACATGAGCTAAGTGTTACCATTCACGAAATACTCGTAAGTACTAGTTGAAAAAAAAAAACGTTAGATGGCGGACCCTTTATAAACATCAATGTTATGGCAATCTTTGTGAGGATCTGTCCGATTTGTCGATCTTGTGCATCCGTTCTTGTATACAGCTATACTTGATTTTACACTCATTCACACCCTAACCCGTTGCAAACACTTTTTGTGTCGCTATTTTATGAATTGAATGGATCTTTCTGTCGGACATCGGAATCCCGATCGGCCGAGCGATTTTGCTTGTGTGAGAAGAAGCCAAGATTCCACGAGAATGGAAAACTCATAATCACATATGTATCGTAAAAAAGGCAGCACTCTTTCTCATATATAAAATTCATACACGAATAGACGCCACACTTAACAACGTTGTCGTAGTTAATACTCCAGAATTGTACTCTCAATTTTTAAATTCACCACAAACAAATAAACAGCACAGGTAGTGCATACAACTGAAAGCGGCTATAAGCTTTGGAACGAGGTGTTATCTGATATCATGGTGAACATTGGGCTTTAGCATCGTCAAAGGAAAGAAAACTATGTGATATCTTAACAGTTTTTCATTTTATTTTCCACATGTCTTTTTTTTATTATTGCAAAGTCATATCTAAGCGACTGAAATTACTTACATACATCTTAATATAAAGGATTTTGTTTTACCTCAAAAGAATAACTGAAAAAAAAATATAAAAAAATTTAATAATGTGATCCTACAGTTATATGGAAAAAAGTTCCGAAAGGTTATGTGTTTTGTATTAGTATGTGATGTTTGTGTTGTTTTTTAGAAAAGATATTTTTATGTGTTTCTCCCTTAACGTATAATATAAAAAAATTTCTTGTATATAGATATATATGTAATTTTATGTATATATGAATTTAAAAATTGCATTTATAATCTCTGTTGTACAGGCCAAAACTACAAAACCTAATTTCGTCATCACTTAAACGCTTTAAATATATATGTATGTATTTATATATATATACATATACATGTGTATGTATACATATACGAATATATACGTATATACATATACTAAAATCTTATTTTTAATATAAATTTTCTAAGTCAATTTTTATTAAGTAGAGTTTTTTTTTCAACTTTTATCGAAAATAAAGAAATTATAAACGAGATTAGTTAGCTTCAAAAACTGTTGATTAAAACAAAATATTTAATTTAAAGGCGAACGTAACAGCGCAATGTGTAAAAAGATAAAAATAATAGTGCTGTAAAGATTTAATAAAAAGTTCCTACCTCTCGTCCCTTTTTTGTTTTTCTTTTATTCTTTAAGTATCAAAAGTTGACTTCACTTATACTTACAATTCCGTGTAGCAAAATATAAATTTTATTCGATTATATTTTTGTATTTCCTAGTGTTATACAAAAATAATACAATTTTCTAATTATACAATTTATAGTTGTTGCTACTAGCAGAATTGATGATTATAAAAATATATATGTATGTATTTATATGGATTTATGTAAAAAAAATTAAGTCCTTTTGTTGTGGAATGTAACTTTGTTTTTATGTACATCAACGACTGAGTAAATTGTGCCTAGCAGGGCGTATTTAGGATGTGTTAATCCAATTACTGCACTATGTAATCTTTATGGCTGCGAAGAGATTTTAGTTGTTTCTTCAGTTTCGTGATAAGATCAGATGGCTGTACGAGAATCGAGATATCCCGACCAACACAATTTAGACGATCACGGATTTCATTCTCCTTAAAGAATAGGTTAAGAGGTCTTCCATTAATTTCTGTTAGTATCCAAAATGTCAGCGTTGTTCCATCACAGGATTGCGCCTAAATAAAAATTTAAATTAACCATCTCCCTTATGCAAAAATGTTATAGTGAGTCACTTTTGGAGGAAGACCATGACGGGCTGTAAGACTGTTTGGTACAACATCAACTATTGTAGAAGTATTACCATCGCGTATTAAGCCAAGACATTGACCTTCGCGTTCTCTACGAATTGCGTAGCCTCGGCCAAATGGCACTCTTCTTATTAAAACCTCAAGCTATATAACGAAAAAGAATTTTAAATAAGAAAATATTATTTGTATGTACATATATGAGCGATGTTCTTACAAAAAGAGTATTTGTGTTACGGATCACTTTATTTGCTTCAGCTGCTGAAGTGGTTGTAATTCCTGCAATGGAAATAAGTTGATCACCAATATGAAGAGCATTGTATAGCACCGGGTGCTCCTTTTGTTTCCAACCCGCAACCCTGAAATAATTCATTAAATTATGCTGTTAAATACAAGCTAATATCAAAATCGAATACGTTCTTATTTTTGGTATTTGAGATACATATGTATCATGTTTAGATTTCAAATTTTGTAAACAATAATATCTTGAAATTAGATATATGTATGTACGTATTAACAAAACAAAAGAAAGTGGCGCTACAGGTCGGGTGAACCTAGTCCCCAACTAACAAGCTAGGCCCAGTATTTAGCTAACTAACTTCAGTTGCACACTCCAAGTCAGTTAAAGTCCCCTTCGACTTGTGCGCGCCACGTAAGGTGAGGTCTCCTTGTGTTGTCCCTCAGGGTTTGATTCGAACACAATACGGGCCGGAGATTTGGTGTCCATTCGTTCTACATGTCCTAGCCATCTTAATCTTAGTCTTGAACCCGTCAATCTCTTACCCTATGCAACAGAAGCTGCGACACTTCTAGGCGGTTTCTTTTTAGGAGATATAGAAAAGGCTGTATTCATTAAACAACTATCGGCCTCGGGCTTTTCAACGCATATATTAATGATATATTTAACCTATGTTGATGTAGAGCAGAATAAATATACTTTAGGGATTTTGAAAAAACATTACTGAAAGCTTACGTACCGACATTGCTTACGTCAATTGGGGATAGATTTATTTCTTGCCATTGATTGATCAACAAGTAGCATTTCTACAAAATAAGATAAAAACTCTTTTTGACTAACACGTACGTTCCTATAAAATCGAAAGTCATAAAAAATAACTCTCTACCTTGGTTTAGCAATCATATCCTCGATTTAATGCAGAAACGTTACAAGTGCTTTATGAAACCTAACCCTCACCCCGCAATTTAGTTGCCTCGCGCATACACAATACTAAAAAAAACTTATTATGATAATTTTCTCTGTCCTACTAATCAGTCCGGAAAAGATATTTGGGAAAAGTTATGAAAATCAGGAAATGGGAGACATCAGATGGAAATACCAGCTGAAGTGTACTGCAATACTCTTAACAAGCGGTTTGTTTCCATTGCACCGTCATCATCAAATGCAGTGTTAGAATTTGCCCTTGAAACAAATGAGCGAATGTGATGACAATCCTCAAAACTTTGAATTCATTAACCTAACACGTAGTCGAAGCAAAAATACTGCCAATACCAAAATGTCTTCCAAGTAGAATATATATCTACAGTGTCTCACAAAATTGATCAAATGATTTGAGAAGCAAACATCATTCGATTTATAACGGTAAAGTTGTTAACCCGTGACCGAAAATTTGCTGTTGTTTGTGAATACATGTTTTCTCATTTAATGAAATGCGATTTAGTGATAAACATTTAAAACTTCATTGTTATTTATGAAGTGCTGTTGAGTGGTTGATTTGATCAATTTTGTGAGTTTAGGGATTGCACGTTTATTGTGACACTAAAAGTTAATTTTACAAGAAATAAAATGTAAGTAAACGTTTTCCTGTAAAAAAGACAGTTGTCAAAATTAAAAATACAACAAGTAAGTGAAGATAATCTTACTATTTTCCGCTGAATATGACAGATTGAAGATGAAGCCAATTCCATCAAACTTAATCAAAGAAATCAAGAAATTGATGGAAGAAAGGAAATCCCACCGTCAAATTTTTGACCAACTGGGCATTTCTGTTGGTGGCGTTAGTAAATACAGGCGAAAGATAAACTCAACATCAGTACCACGGTTGAAGGCGGGACGAAAACCTTTGCTTTCAAGGACCATCCAACGCGAGATTTGCAGAGCCATAACAACAGGAGAGGAAAAAAATGCTGTTTCAGTGCAGAAGTCTCTAATTAGAAACGATAATCTCCACGTTAGTGCAGAGACAGTGAGAAGAATTCTGAGAAAAGCTGGTCGCGGTAAAGTTAAAAAGCCATTTCTTACAACACGTCATAAGAAACTTCGCCGGGATTTTGCCAAAAAATACAGAAATTTCACTGAAGCTGACTGGGAAAGGGTAATTTTTTTCAGACGAAACCAAAATTAACCGCATGTGGGTCGGATGGAAGAGAATGGACTTGGAAAAAAACAGGGGAGCCTTTAAGAAGACGTATGGTAAAAGAGACAGTTAAGTTCGGTGGTGGAAATTTAATGATATGGGGTTGTATGGCTACAAAAGGCATCGGGTTGTGTCAGAGAGTGGTCGGAAGAATGACAGCAGTAGACTACATTTCAATTTTAGATAGAAGTTTAGTCGGAAGTTTGGAAAAATGGAACAAAAATGCTTCCAACGTTATCTTTCAGCGTGATAACGATTCGAAGCATACTGCTAAAGTAACAAAAGCTTGGATCCGTCCTTGGCCCACAGTTGCTTTCTATATATGTGAACGAACTTCCTCGAATGGTCAAACATTACTCTAGACGCATATTTATTGACTATATCCAGCTATACCGGAATTGCCATCAACCCAATATTGATAATACAATAAACAAAATTAATGAGGACTTAAAAATCATCCAACAATGGGCGCTTAATCACAGTCTGTCATTAATCACGGAAGTCTAAGACACTTTCCACCTACAAACACATACTGGACACTGCCAGATATCCTCCGCTTAAACGAGGGCAATCAGCCATATACTTAGGTAACCGCTAAAAATGTGGGTCTTATTTTCATTTCATTTCTTATTTCAACCAAAGTTGGAAAAGTTTATAATGGTATCCGATTGCTCTGGTCTACTAAAAGACTTATTCTTATTGCCACAAAAATGATACTGGTAAGGTCCTTGCTTCTGCCCATTCTTATATGCGAAGTGCTTTGTAATGTTGACAACAATACAAAAATAAAATTAAACGTCATCTATAACAATTTATATGTGTTCAATAAAAAGTATTTCGACCACATATCAGATTCTATACAAAAACTGTTGCTTAGTGCAGTAAGGAAATTAACTCACTCCATATGCTAACACGAAAAGCTACGTCCGGCTTCTACGTTCCAGAAACTTTGGGCCGACATCAAAACGTTAACGTACCAAACACAATCTCAACAATAAAAAGAAACATAAAAACAAAAAAAATCGGACATTTTGCTCAGATCTGGGAACAATTTGCGTATGACTCGCAAATTTCAACTCTACTTTTATCAACGAAAAATTAAAAATTTTAAACGACTCAAATCTATCTTTTGACCCCAGTAATTCAGCTCTTTGTATTGAATCCAATATACGCATGTCAGAGCTCGTCTCCTGTTTGCATACGGTAAAAGGTAAAACACAGGGTTACGACCGGATCTCCTATGAAATGCTAAAAAGCTCTCCTACTTCTTTAAAAACTCTCCTTTTGTCATTGTACAACAGCATCTGTAACACTGACACAAATCCACATTCCTGGAAAGTTGCGAAAATAATCCCATTAACCAGACCAAACAATGATCTTACTTCCACCAATGTTTACCGATAAATTTCACTTCTTCAACTATCAATTATACCATCCGCCTGTTTTGGTTTCTTGAAAAAAAAAAAAAAAAAAAAAAAAAACAACTTAGTATACAATCGGCAAATCGCGTTTAAATGCTAAACACACTCCTTCACCTCGACCATTTCATCGCTTCAACATTGTCTGAAAGAAACTATGCTTCGATTCTCAATTTAGACTTTGAATCGTAGCACTTGTTGTCCTGAAACAATTTTTAAAATGGAACATTGGCCCAAAAATAGTCGATTTAATAAAGTCTTCCCTTTCCAACAGTAACTTTCGTATTAAGTTTTCTTTTTTTTTAAGAACTTAACACTCAAATGGGACAGTGAGAGAAAGAAAGATTTCTGGGCTCAATGATTATTTCGCTCCATGGGTGGCATCCAACTATTAGTGTAATTGGACTTCTTGTTGTATTCTAGGCAGAGACTCATCTTACGTGATTTTAGTTGCCTGAAAAAAGACTGTCTTTTGAAACCAATACACTACCACTTGAGCAACAGCCATCCACAATACCATAGCATCTACTCAAAAACTTCATAGATTAAAAAATGGTATCGCCCAACGATCACCATTGTCAGTAGTTTTATTTACCATAACTTTTAAGAGCATTAGCAAAATAATAGATAAATTCAAAAAAATAAGCCATACATATGCCGACGATCTTATTATTTTTATTATCTTATTATTATTATATTCTTAATCTTATTATTATATTCCAGTATTGGATGATACTCGTACTTATTTCCGTACTTATTCCCCTATTATTAAAGATCTGCTAAATTGGTGTCAATACTCAGGTTCTATTATTTTATGGTTTAAGTCCAAAATATTTCATATTTATAAGAAACATAAAACTATTGTAATAAACCTTAACAATAATCATATTAAAAATGTTAACTATATTAAAATTCTTGGACTTATTTTTGATCTTAAGTTTACTTTCAAAAATCACTGTGCTAATATTATACAAAGCCTCAATGCCAGTGTTAATAAATATAATATCATCAAAAAACAGTTGTTCAAATGTCAATACTCCTATTAATACGGGAAATGCTCTAAATCTTCGTTACAACTCACCACAACACCTTATCACGCTGCCGTGAGAACAAGTATAAAAGCTCTGCAACACACTAACGTCCGCAAAAGATTAAAATATTTCCATCGTTATTCAAAATCACAAAAATAACAGTCAACCACGCTGTAACCTTCCATGCTCTGTCATAGATACTCAACTTTGTAACTATGCCAAGTCTACAACCAATCATATCATCTAAAGTGCTTCATTCCCTAGCATCACAAATAAATACAAGTCCCTTGGTTGGAGTCTTCTTATTACTGACGACTCTAAAACTGACAACCACACGTCATTGGCTGTTGTTGACGAAAATGGTTTAGTTTCTAAATTGCTCCAAAGACCTACTACCAAGCTTCTCATAAATATTCACTGCAGAAGCATTTGCTATATTTAAAGCACTAAAGACTGTTATATTTTCTGACAGTCTGTCTACAATAACTGCTGCGAAAAACATATCTAACTCTATCGGGATTGTTAAACAATACGCGGTCGCCTTATATCCAACAGTAAAATATTAAAAATCGTTTGGATTCCTGGACATATTGCAATCAGAGGGAGTGAAGCAGCTGATAAGGTAGCTCGGTCAGCGAAAAAAGAACCTTCACAATTGTTTTACAATTTTTAACCTTCTAGAAAATTCGAAATACAAGAGGAAAAATGATTGGACAAAACAACCACATAAATGTCTCTCAAAAGAAACGTAAGATCTACATCAGACTCATACATCACACACGAACATCTTTTCACCAAGGAAGCACGTACATTATGTCACCTTTGCCAAGAACAACCCATTCTTTCCATCTTTTCTCCTGCAATAGTTTCTTCAACCTATAAAAATATATCAGATCATGATCTTTCTTATCTCCTTTCAAATTTTAATATCAATCATATTATTATGTTTATAACATTATATCCTAATATATCTAAATCCCGAAAACTGTACATAATTTATCAACCTATTCTTATTTTGTTTATTTTAAATCCATCCAGTTGAAAGCCCTGACAGTTATTGTAGTTCTAGTTAATTACTTGATTGATTTTGTAATTTATTTACACTTTAATAAATTTATAATAATAAGCAAAATAAAGCCTTTTTTCACAGCAAGAACAACAAAACTACAAATTAACCCTTAGATGCATAATGTGCCACATGTGGCACAAACTGATCACTGGTCGATATTTTCGCTTGGAGACATTATACCGGTACAAGTGGATAGCGTGCCAAATCAGACACATTCCGTGGACGCTTTATATGCAAAATTACTTCTTTCCCCTTATATAACATATATTCACAATACAGACACGGTGGTACAGATATACATATGTTTATTAGCGCAAATTAGTAAAGTGAAAACTATCTAACCTGGTCATTTTGTATAGCTAGCAATAAAAAAAATAATTTTAGTAAGTGTATATATATATACTGAATCAGTGAATAAACATATAGTAAGTAAAGGTACGTTTTTTACCAGTTTTTTAGGAGATTGTTTGTTTGTACCACATATGGCACATTATGCATTCATGCTTGTATTTTACTTCTAGATGTCCCGTACTACAAAGGCTCACTGCAGCAGAAAAATGTCTGATAAAGAAATCTCTAGCTACTTGTACTATCTAATATTCCTAGCGACAGTGCAGATTAGCTGGAAAGCGATGAAGATGATTTGGGTGATGGAATGAAGGGTGCTAATATAATTGATGACTTGTTGGAGGATCTATAGGGTTTTCCAATAAGGACTTGACAACTTTTTTTTTAAATAAAACGCAAACCATTTGAGATATTTCAAAAACTTTATTATCGACTTGAAGTACAATCAAAACATTTATGAATGGAATTCGACTTCGTTCATATGGCCACCGCGAGCACGTTTGAAGCGGTCGATTCGTTGGACCCAATTTTCAACGACTCGGCCACACATTTCGGCCGAAACGGCCGCTATTTCCCGTTCAATGTTGGCTCTGAGCTCTTCCAACGTCGTCGGCGTGTTGGCATAAACCAATGACTTAACGTAGCCCCACAGAAAATAGTCAAGCGGCGTTAAATCGCACGAACGAGGCGGCCAATCGACTGGACCATTTCTTGAGATAACACGCTCACAATACTTACTCTTCAATAAACCGATTCTAGCGTGTGCTGTGTGGCATCATCCTGTTGAAACCACATGTCGTCCAAGTCCATATCTTCCAATTCGGGCCAAAAATAATCGGTGATCATGGCGCGATAACGCTGACCATTCACAGTAACGTGACGATCGTTATCGTCGACGAAAAAATATGACCCAATAATGCCGCCGGCATGCAAACCGCACCAAACAGTTGTTTTTTGTGGATGAAGTGGTAATTCATGAAGCACAAGTGGATTTTCACCCGACCAGTAACGCATATTTTGCTTATTGACGAACCCATTGAGCCAAAAATGAGCTTCGTCACTGAAGATGATTTTGCGATGAAATTCATCATCTTGGCGCATCTTCTCCAGAACCCAATCGGAGAACGTACTTCGCTTCAAATGGTTCATCGGCTTCAATTCTTGAGTCAGCTTGATCTTGTATGTGTGTAAACCAAGATCCTTACGCAAAATACGCCGTAATGTGGTCTGAGTGATGCCCAATTCTTGAGAACGCCGTGGAATTGACTGATTTGGATCGTTTGCTACGGACGCCTGAACGGCAGCGATATTTTCGACACTTCGACCAACCCGTTGTCTCACTGACACGGCAACATCACACAACGAATATGTAGACTCAAATTTTTGCACTAAACTTGTTATTGCCTGTTTACTAGGGCGAGAATTACGACCGAAAATTGGAGTAAACGCTCTTAAAGTGGCAGTCACCGACTCCGCATTTCGGTAGAAAATTTTTATAATTTGCAGACGTTGCTCGTTCTTTACCATGATGAAAATGTTGAGTTTACTGAATAAATTGACAGTGACGGTTTGATGATTAGTGAAAGAGTGCGTTCACAAATTAAATTCAAAGTTGTCAAGTCCCTATTGGAAAACCCTTTATTATACTTGGAGATGAAAATGTTTTGGAAATTGAATGCTCCGTGATGGAACAGCTTTCTGATACTGCAATTGACTTGGACTTCAATCAATGTGAAGATTACGAGGCTATGAAAAACTCTCTTCGTTGGAAAAATAAACCGATTAATGTTTCTGCAGATCTAACACAATTTAGTATTTACAGATTTTCCAGCAAGTGTATATTAGAACAGCTCAAATCACCACACGATTTTTCCAGTACTTTTTGATGATGAAATTGTAACAAATATTGTAGAACAGACGAATTTTAACGCACGAACTAAATCTATTGAGAACACTCTTTCTGGAATTTGTTCTTGACTTTGAAGCAGTAACTATTTCCAATTTGGTATGAAAGGATATTAAATGCATCAACATGCTATCAACATTTGTAGGAACTAAGCCTGAAAGAGTTATAAAGAGTCCGAAAAGTGATATAAGCGCATTTTCTTTCTATCACTTCGTCGATTTGGCTGTTATAAATTCATGGCTCCCCTATAAGCGAACTTCGGTTTGCAATGATAAAGATTTGGTTTGCTTGCGAATTGAATTACCAAAAAATATTGATTGATATGAGCTCATCGTCTTCGGTAAAACGTGGAAGACCCTCAGAAAGACCAGCAGTTTCTTCACTTCAAAATAAAAGAAGGGGGCCAGCAACACCTATTCGGTCAACAGATGTGAGACAGATGTGTTGGATTTCTTCGAAACCACAATCTCGCGCAGCAGCCTTGGAAACTCGCGCCGTGTGAACAGGAGCGTTGTCATGAAGAAGTAACACACCCGCTGCGAGTTTACCCCGTATTTTCTTTTTAATTTCCTCCCGCAAATTATGCAAAGTGGAAGCGTAGGATGTGGCGTTGATGGTTTCACCATTTTTTTGTACTCAATGAGCAAGATTCCCTTTGAGTCCCAAAAAACTGTGGCCATGAGCTTCCTGGCAGACGGAGTGACTTTGAACTTCTTCGGGGGGTCTGTTCCTTTTTTATGCCACTGCATGGACTCTTGTTTGCTTTCAGGGTCATAGTGGTAAACCCATGTTTCGTCCCCAGTAACAATTCGATCCATAACACCGTCCGCGTTCTCACTACACATCTCCAAAAGCTCTCTACAGCATGGGATTCTCACTTTTTTCTGAGGCGCTGTGAGCATTCGTGGCACCCACCTTGCACTGACCTTTGAAAGGTTAAGATGGTCATGAAGAATGGTGTGAATGGTACCAATTGAAAGCTTGGTGATCTCTGCCATCATCTTCACCTTTATTCGGGCATCCTCAAGAACAAGTTTTTCGACTTCTTTGATGCTTTCTCCAGTACAAGCAGTAGCCGGGGCGCCGGAGCGGAAGTCGTCTTCGATGCTCTCTCTGCCTCTCTTGAACTCACTTGACCACTTTTGCACAGTTGATAATGAAGGTGTGGAACCCTGGTAAACAGCCACCATCTCTTCATGAATAGTTTTTTGACTTTTTCCTCGCTTAGTGAGAAATTTAATTACAGCGCGATGCTCAATTTTCACCATCATCGTCTCAGTTGCCATTATGATTCTGTTTAACTAGAGATAAAACGCGAATTGATAATCACATTTATATGAAATTTTACATGAATGCACTAAAATAATAGTATTATTTGATAAATAAGTCAATTTATATATACAACCACAGCTTCACCCCGATACCGAGAATATGTTGACCACCCCTCGTAAGTGCAAGTGCAAGTTTCCGTCATATAAATTGAGATATTTTATAACTTGCCGAAAATGTGGAGTTGCACTATGTTTGAACAGGGATACAAATTGTTTTCAAAAATTCCATGTAAATAAAAAAAAAATTTTAATTAATTAAAATGAACTTAAGATCTGCCTAAATCAACTGCGTAATACTTTACATTTTATAAGGTTTAATGCATGATGGCACAAACTATATTTTAGCTAATTATTATTACACAATTTGACAAATTTAAGAATTATTGATGAGAAGGTGTTTGATGGGTCTATACTTAGTCAGGATAAAAGTTTTAAAAAATCATTCATTAAGTGTTAAACATGTTTGTTGTTCAGTTAGAGGCAGGGGAGTCCAAGGATTTGACAAGTATCACAAATTTGCTATATCAAAGGATTTTTTGGGAGAGAAAGCACAAATCGTCTATAATTCTGTGCTACAGGTGGCAAAGGTTTGGCCACACGGATGAATGTGATTCTTACAGTAGCCGCTGTGTCTTATATGGAGATAATCACGATTCTAAGATTTGCATTGAATGGTTCAGGAATCTTTAAGAAAAAAATGCAGAATTTCCTACACCCAAATGCATAAATTGCAACAAAGTAGGTCACGCAGTAGGTCTTCCAATCAGAGGTCCTGGCTGTCCTCAGATCGGCTGAGCTGGTGCAGATGAGATCGGTATCCGAAAGAGATATCGCTATCTACGTTGATAGCCAGGCCGCACTCAAGGCAATGGAATCAACCAACGTCAACTCTAATACAGTCAAGGGCTGTCGCACAGTGCTCAAGGCACTATGCAGTCAGAACCAGGTAAAACTGTGCTGGGTGCCAGGACACTGCGGTATTAAAGGAAATGAACAAGCGCACGAGCTTGCAATAAAAGGAGGGCTACTTAACAGTAGTGAGGTTGACAATATCAAACCACCTCTTTGCACAATGAGGGGCACTATCGAGGAAAAAATCAAAAATTGTTGACGGCAAAATATCTACGAAGTTAATAAAACTAAACAGGGATAAGCTTAGGACAGTAATAGGAATCCTGACAGGACACTGTCTCCTGCGGCAGCACGCAAAGAGACTCAAATTGTCAGATACGGATACCTGCAGATTCTGTGGTGATCTGCAAGCTTTTGAGGACATAACACACACGAACTTCAAAGTCCTTCTTGGCTTTTACTCGTACATGGGTGTTTCACCAGGGCGATAGTTTAGGTTTTTGCCATTTGAAGAAAAATTCAATTGGTTCCACAGGGACCGCGATGGCCCCATTTTGGTGCCTAGTGTATGTGTGATGACATATCCATTTAACCTAACATAACCTAATTTAAAAAAATAAAACAATTCTAGCCAAAATACAGCCAAATTCAATCCACAGAAAACAAAATGTTTACATACCTAGAGCTTGTAGCTTCCATTGTTGTATAATGTTTTTTTCAAATATGAACATTATAAATGTCAATGAATTTTAATTCAATTATTTCGCATGCAAGGAGATATTAAGATACCATTAAGTATCATTAAAAAAAACCCCTAATTGAATTCTCTCAGCAAAAGGTGTGTTGAATCCCAAGGGTGAGATTTGAAATAAGACAGAGAGATGGTCTATAATTATACCTAGGAGCAATTAAAAATGAAAATTCATCGGCACATAATCCTTCAAAAATCATATCACAATCGACGATTAGGGGGAAAAAAAAAGATAATAAATACGTAATATAAATATGTATATACAAACCTACATACCCAGAATATCAGTTTGTTTGTGATTGTTTATTTATTTTTTGTTCTTGTGTAGTAAAGGTTGCATGCACATACTACTGACGCACCACATTACAGCATGAATTTAAGTTCGATTGGTGTAGTTCGAACAAAAGGTTGGAACATAGTAGTAAATCCCAATTGACTGAAAATGTGTCTTTTTTTTCCTTCGGCGTGCGATATCTATGTAAACTATATTATCTGTGCTAATATGCTTTCTTTCCGAAGCGAGATTACGAAAAAGCCACAATCCTAAATTTGAAGGCTACAATACCATTAGAAATGAGACAGGGAGGGGAACCGCAATAGTATTAGACGATAAATAAAATACATGGAAGTGACATCCATCTGTAGTCGTTTCTCAGTTAGTCTAGCTAAAATCTCTTCTCACAATGCTAATGGGTCAACTTTTCGCTTATTGCTTGGTAGCATCTATATTCCCTATAATTTTATGAGAAATCTACCGAAAGAACTAGATAGACTTTTTTTCCTTTTCAACTCATTCGATAGAACTATTGTCGGAGGAGATTTTAATGCGAGGCTTCCTTATTAGGGAGACAGTATTCAAAACAACAACGGAAATTCAGTTTAAACTGGTTTCATAACAACGCTTTCTTAAGCTATGACTTAATTACCCTTAATAGTCCTACCTTCCCGAGATTCTCCTCAGTGATTTTAAATTAAGACTTCACAATTTCTCACCAATTTTATTACTTCCAAACACTTTAAGGAAGTTCAAAAATACCAACTGGGACTCTTTTAGAATGAGTTTACACAACAAATTCTCCCCAATCAATTTACCTGATTGTATGATAGAAACATCTCAAACAATGAAATAGATCTACTTATAAATGAATTGCATTCAAAAATCAGAATCTAAGCTGTAACTCCACCGTCCACAGTCCAAATACAATTACGAGTACATATCAGAATTTACAATAAAACTAATCAAGATTCGTAGCCAATGGTTAAGAAAATTCAGACAAATTTTTCACAGACACATCAATAGAATTGATCAAGAATATATAGAACTATCCTCAATAATTAAATGTTCAATTTCTACGCACAGGCCTCAAAAATAAATATTTCTCCGATATAGACAAACTTTTCGAATTGAAAAGTTCATCCTGAGGATGAGTTGTTGGCCTCTCGATAATATACTGTCCTACATCTTCAACCACTGTATTAACAATGTTTATTTTCCTGCTATCTGGAACAAGCCAAAAATTATTCCAGTGTCAAAAAAGAGCAGCCAATGAAGTAAATAAATTCACCCCATCTCACTGTTATCGAATATTGGAAAACTTTTTGAAAAAGTTTTGGTAGAAAATATTGACATATTCTGTGCAGAAACGTTTTCGAAAAAAAAACACTCCACAGAACATGCGATGTTTCCTCTATTCGATAAAATAATTCAAAATTTAAGAGCTAAACAATTCACGCTCCGTCTGGATATAGACCTAGAAAAAGCATTTGATTCTTTCTGGCACAATGTTCTTATAGTCAAATTAATTAAATTCAAGTTTCCAGTCTGGCTAACAAGGTTAATTCAAGACTTTCTAAGGATCGTTTTTCGCCTACGTATATTAGAGTAGAGGAATCAAATATGTTTCCTATCAAATCAGGAATTCCCCAAGGATCAATAATTGGTCTAAAGTTGTTCAATATTTTTCTCTCTGATTTCCCATTTCAAGATTCCATGAACTCTGAACCAGGCAAATTCTATATGCAGAGGATACCATTATCCTTGCGAGTGATACAAAACCACAAAATTCCCTTAATAAAATAAAAGAAAAAATTCCTCTGATCGAAGGACATTTCAAAAAATTGGGTCTTACTATTAACGCAAGTAAATGTGGCATCATAAGCTTTAGAAACGCAAGTAGTAAAGGGCATCGATTAGCAGTGAAGGAGAGTAAGCAACTAACATTACTTACTTACTTACTTAGGCGGCTCTACAGTCCGGGGTGGACCTGGGCCTCAAACAATCAGCCTCTCCAATTAGCGCGGTTTTTGACTAACTGCCTCCAGTTGCGCACTAAAAGTTGGTTAAGGTCCCCTTCCACTTGCGAGCGCCACCTAAGGCGAAGCCTGCCTCTACTGCGTTATCCCTCCGGATTAGAGTTGAAGATTCTGCAGGCTGGAGAGTTGGTGTTCAGTCGCTCAACATGTCTCAGGCATCTCAAACGCCCAATGCGCAATTTTAGACCAGGTCGATGTCGCTGTACAGCCCGTAAAGTTCATCGTTGATTCGTCTCCTCCAGAAACCGTCAACGCATACGGGACCAAATACCTTAAGAAGAATTTTTCTGTCAAAACAACCAAGGATATCTTCATCCGCTTGAGAAAGGATCCATGCTTCGGAACCGTAGAGCAGGACTGGGATTATAAGGCTCTTATATGGAGTTCCCTTGATTGTTCGGGAGAGGGCCTTACTACTCAGCCCAAAGAAACAGTGATTGGCAAGCGATATTCTTCGTTTGATTTCTGAAAAGATGTCTGCTATCACAGAGCCGAGGTAGGCAAAGTCCTTTATTACCTCAAAGTTATAGCTGTCGATTGTGGCCGATTCGTCGATGTTGGGTGTCCCCTCTTTTTGACAGCATATACTTTATTTTGCCCTCGTTTACCAGTAGATCCATTTTTGCCGCTTCTGTTTCTATACTCGCAAACGCACCAGTGACAGCTCGCTGTGTTCTACAATACCAACAATATCAATATCGTCGGCATATGCAAGCAATTGATCAGACTCTTAAACGATCGTACCTCTTGTTTTGGCTCGTGAATTTTGCACAACTCTTTCAAATATGATGTTAAAGAGGTCACATGACAACGCGTCGCCTTTTTTGACATCAAAGGTCTCGGTTAGTTCTTACCGAGCCTGATGCAGCAGCAGGTTGGTGAAGCAACCATCATCCTGCACAAGCGAACTAATATTACTATCAATTGCTAATAATGTTATACCTCCTCGTGAGGAATTGAAATATGTACTTAGGTATACAATTTTTAACCAGATTTTTATTCAATAAACATGCCAGAAAGATATTATTCAAAGCAAAAGCGATAACAGCAACTTAGAAACCTCTACTGCAATGGAAAGCTTTTTCAAAAAACACGGAAATTCTTCTCTACAAGATGCTCATTAGCCCCGTTCTCGCATACGGATTTTGCATTTGTTTTACTATTTCTCCTACAGTGCCCAAGGGACTTGAGACTTTCGAAAGGGAAATATTGAGATTTTGTTTCGGAAAGAAAGGCCAATGAAAAATGGTTTTCCAACAACGTGCTATACGAGGAATGCAAAATAACACCTTTAATGACTTACCTTATGAGCCGTACTCTCAAAAACTCCAGCGAATGAAAATTCATCCGAACAGCCTTATAAAATCCTTAATTGACTTAACGCAATTAAAGACAATAACTATCTCTCTCCTTTTAATTTAATCAACAATACATCTAATCCCTTGACTCTACCTATCGAACGAGAAAACCCTTTTTATTAATTATTATGAAAAAGCTCCTTCTATCAATCTAAGGGGTTAGCAATACCAATATCTGGTATGCAGAAAAAGTATTTACATCATTTAGGTATGTAGATTCATAAAAATAATATATGAAAAGAATCGTGCATAATTCTAAAAGGCGATTGTACGGTATTACTTAATATAACATTATATATATCTATGTATATAAATAATTAGGGAATAGAATCTTAAGAATATTATATCATTTGTATTTGTTTATTTTCCTGTTCTTATTATATTCTAGTCAATAGCATAGGTCTCAATATTTAGATCGCTGAGAGCAAGCGTAGCGCCACTAGTTGCTATTAACATTTTAGTGTTGAACACTTATGAATGTAAATAGTTTTGCAAATAAACTTAGCCA
Organism: Volucella bombylans; assembly: GCA_949129095.1. Taxonomy (NCBI): domain Eukaryota; kingdom Metazoa; phylum Arthropoda; class Insecta; order Diptera; family Syrphidae; genus Volucella; species Volucella bombylans. The sequence goes on along the minus strand of OX422140.1, from coordinate 128,288,459 downwards.
AGCATAATTTTAATAGTCGGCTACTTATCTCAACTATGTAAAAATTATCTCATAATTAAATTTGATTAAAAGAAAGTCTCAAGAAAACATATCTAACATATCTATCGATATTTATCGATTTCAAGGCTGCATATTATTCTATAGAGACGAGCAATAAGGCTGAAAGCAATCTCACCGAGGGTTTTGATGTCAAAAAAAAAGTTTAAGCTAGGTGAAATATCATGTGACTTCTTTAACATCATACTTGATAAAATGTGCGAAACTAAAAGCTCTAAGAGCTACGGCGAGAACTTGCTGATATGCTGATGACTAGAGTCCGACCGAAGGTGAATTTTTTAACCGAAGCCGAAGCCGAACTTCGGATTCTTCATCACCTTCAGCCGAAGCCGAAGCCGAATTTAATGGAGATTGTATTTCAAAATATAATGATCAGTTTGATAAAATTGATCGGTTGATATTTTCTTTTTTATTACTTTATTCTACAGACACAAACAGCAAAATGGCCAGTAAAATATTGCAGTAGACTCTTTTAAATAACACATAAACGGAACAATCAAAATGAAGGCTTAGCAAAAACATAAAAACAAAAAATAACCAGTAAAAAAAATCCAAAAGCCTAGGTACATTCGATAAAACGTAAATAAACAAACAAAGTTAATATGAGAAAACAAACGATGAAGTAGAATTAATAATCAAAAATAAATAACTTAACATTATATGCAAGAAACAAAAGTTTTTGTACATTTTCTCCCCGCAAATTAGCTCTCCGATCAGTATAAATTTATCCAGCAGCACTGAATAATTGCTCACTCGCTGCACTAGTAGGAGGACCTGATTAATATTTGTTAGCTACTTCTTTCAAGTAGGTATAAAGACTTAAGGCCCAATAATTAAAAATATAAGCATTTCTTGTAGCTACCTGCTACAGAAACGTAACAAACATGAAATGACTTGCTCGAAATCTCCTCCAAAACACGGTGCGTATGATAGTTTAATTCTTGCGGAAAGATGGTTCGGCTTCGGCAAAATCTTCGGCCTTTTCTTGCCGAAGCCGAAGGTGGAAATTTAAGCCGAATGTGGCCGAAGCCGAAGCAGAATGTTCGGCCGGACTCTACTGATGACATTGTTATTACTGGCTGAGCGTAGCGACCTGTCGCTGTTCGGTTGCAGGTAATGAAACAGAAAAATTGAGTTTAGCTGTGAATGATTAATTATTACCAAATTTAAAGCCTTTTTCGAGAAACACTAAGTAGACTATATATATGGTCTATGGACTATGGTCGTTTTGAACGCAAGATTTCTTGAATGATTGATTTTGAATGATTTTTTTAATAGCTTTACAGTGAAATCGGCCTAGACATAAAGGTGCACATGAGTCGTTTAAATGGCTAGGACATGTGCGAATGGATATTGGCACATCAGCACAAAGTTTCTTCAACTCCTGCAGCAGAGGAAAACCTCGCCTTGTTTGGCGCGCACAAGTAAAGGGGGAATTCAACCATTTTGAATGGTGCAATCGGAGGCATAAGTCCAAAGACCTTACTGACTGGAGAAGTGGGGTGGCCGTGGTGTAGTGGTACTAGCAATCGCTTCTCACTCGGAGGGTCAAGGTTTGAATCCTGCCCATGACAAGTCTTTCAAGTTTTTCATTTGTGTAATTGGAACTCAGACAGAAAAATTCTGCGTGTGAAGGCATAACACTGACACGTAGATTTGGCTGTTGTAGAGTTTCAAGCACAAAAAATAGTGCGAATTATAAACTTTGAATCACTCTCAGTGAAGAACAAACTCTCCGTCCTATTCTGAAAGTCTTAGTAGCTTGTGCTCGCCTTTTTATATTAGCTTTATAATTTCAATTATAAGTTAATAAGTTATAATAATAATAATAAACGCAAGAAACTTCACTAGGGCCAATCGATAGAGAAAAAATACATTGGATGTATTGATTCGATCGAATGCGACATTGAACAAGATATACCAAAATCTCCATTTACTTTGCTACACAAGATATGAAGAAGTAATGCTATAAACGTTTGGACTAAGCTATAATCAAATTTTGATCCCGATGCAGCTCCTAGAGAATGTCGCCAACCATAAAAAAAAAAACAAGCTCTAGACGGTTGATAAACATCGTCTTTAAATAATATATGGATTATAAAATGGTTTAATACCAGAAATCCTAAACAAAATTTTATAAATTATAAAACAACGTTTTCTTACCAAATCGCTCCGAATGCGTCTACCCACGCAATAGATCCAATGCAATCTTTCCGCCGTAATTGTAATCTAACCCCTCCAGGATGCATAATTTCTCTTCGCAATTGCAACACCTGCTGCTCGCGTAACGTCATTCGCTTTGAAGATTGAGCATTTAAAGCATTCTCGTGTGCTAGTCGAAATGGTTGCGGTGGCTGTTGAATACGAGTAGAAATTCGTGTCTCATTGTTATTGATGCGTGGCCGAGATGTTGGAGCATCTGAAGTCGAGGAACTACGCCTACGATGTTCCAACGAATCAGAACGAGTACGCTCAACAGCGCTATGTGATTCACCGTTGTTATTATAACCATGATTGTTCTTAGGATATGATGGTTTGCTCATATCCTTACGACTAGGTCGTGTATTTATCACTGCTTCTGTAAGTCCACGCGTTAAAAACGGTCGATGAACTAACGAAGATGGTGGACAATTTTCTCGCCCTTCATGTATCATTCTCTTTCTGTGCATCGCTGGGCTTGGTTTAATATTACGACTGACATGAGCTGGAGACGAAGTCGAAGTTGAGGGTAATGGAACACTACTTCCAGTTGTCGTAGACAAAGATGTTTGGGTAGCGATACTCATTCGACTATTATCAACAGTGGTCGGCTTCTTTTTCAGTCCTGTCGAATTTGTGAGTGATAATGTTGATGAGACCATTAACGATGAAGACTGAGTATTAACTGATTGACTAGCTGCATTCTTTACTCGTCCTAATTTCGGGGAGGTAGGAGCTGTCGTTTCACTTGCAATTTGTTCGTTTAAAACTTGCGTTTCCCGCGTTGCGATAGGAATACTTGAGGTGAGAAATACCTTCTCATAGTGAGCTGCTTTCTGTTGAATATCGTTGTTTACAGCGATATTAGTCACACCGGAAGTGTTAGTTGTTAGAATAATTTTCTTCGATAGCTTTGGTGTGAGCGATGAAGAACTTGGATAAACCGAACCATATGCGTTTGTAGCAGTCGCGCCACCTGTTACATGTACGGTTGTGATTTTATTATTTTCAAAATGTGAATCCGCTGCTGAAGATTTCTTTGCTTTTGCCGGTGAAGAATATTGGTTGGCCACTGCAGCTGGATGAACTGGAATTGTACTAAGATTGGACGGAATTATTTGCACATTACTTTTGTATTCCTCAGCATGGTTATTTAATGGATCGGGAAATTTAAATATTTCAGGTCCTTTATTGGAAGATGGCAACGGATTTGATACTTGAATAATTGTTATGTTCGTCGAAGATAATTCAGAAGTGGATACTTCGGGAGAATGATTTTCTATATCTTTTTCAACGTCGAACCCTGTGATATTGTTGTTCATTGAAGTTATCTCAGCTGTTGTTTCTGTGTTTGATAAGGCACGTGATGTTTGTGGCCTATATGTTAAAAGAAAATTAAAAAAAGGAATTAAACAGACTACATGTCTATTTATGTATGTACTCGTATGTATGTATTTATTTTTATTATTCATATTTATTTTATAGTTAAATATTTGTGGAAGAATAATTAGATAAAAACAGAGAATAAATCGTTAGAACTCCTAAAAGATGAAAAATAATTCAGATTAAAAAAGGGAGTTTTTGGATTCTATTGTTTTTGACATTGAAGAAGCCAATGGCTTATTCGATTAAAGATTAGACAACCTCTACTTATTGGGTGGACGGAATTCGTATCCACAGTTGTCGTTTTAGTAGTCTGTAATCTCACAAATTACGATTCTACAACTATCAGTATGGTTGACAGTAACCGCGTACTGGCTACGACTGAAGTATGTCCCCACGTTTCCTCTGTCAAAATTTTTGTTGGAAAAAATATGTAATTAACCAAAGCCTTTTGCAATTTTGAAACATGTACCAAGTAGTTACAAACAAAAAAAATCAGGTCATTTCATCTCAAGTCAGTAGTTTTTAAGATACAATCCAACTTGCTCAAACTATCAAACTAAAAAATGGAATATACTTAGGCACTATATTTTACAATATCTCCCAATCAAAATAGCTTCATAACATATAAAAAAGTCAATGCCAAATTTCATAGAAGTTAAAAACAGTAAACTCCATTCCTATCAACACCTTACTTGAATCCTTTCTCCCCGCTTCTCACCAAAATATTGTGATAACCAGTCAAATGTGAGCAGCGACATCTAGCAGAAAATGTCGAAATTCGAAGACTAGAAGGTTTCGATACTGGATTAGCAACTGGAGAGTAGAATCGAATTTTCTAGCAAATTGGAAATTGTATGGGACGCTGGATGGCGAGGATTGTTCTCGAAGTATGTCATTCGAGTATAAATACCAGCATCCCAAAGGTATGCAAATCAGTTCCAAAGTTGAATTTGAAGTGTTAATTAGAAGAAGTGATTAAGTGGTTTAAGTAAAAGATAAGAAAAGTATATGTGGTTGAGAAATTGAATTGTACTGAGAGAAAGAATTAAATAGTGAATTGTAACTGTACTGAATAAAGGGATTTGTATTGAAAAGAATAAGTTCTATCATTTGTACCCACACAAACATTTTACATTGGTGTCAGATAGTGGGATAGGACTTATTGTGTGTAAAAAAAAAAGAAAAAAGCTAGAATGGGTCGAAAACTATTGCAGTTGACCCTCGTCCAACTCAAATCCGAGTTGAACAAGAGAAGCCTCAGCGCCAGTGGAGGAAAAAGTGACCTGGTGCTCCGACTTCAGGAGGCTTTGAACAACGAGGGACAAGATCCTGATGCATATTCCTTTGATGTTGACGAGGATGAACAGACAAGTACCGGCAATGACATGGCTGCGATGATGCAACTCCTCTTATTAAAAATGGACGAACAGAAGAACAGTCTGGAACAAAAAATAGACGAGCAGAAGAGCAGCATTGAACAAAAATTCAACGAACAAACCAACAATCTGCACGGTCTGCAACAGAAAATGGATGAACAAAAGAATAATCTGGAGGAACAAAAGAACATTCTCCAGCAAAAATTCGAAGAAATCGATGACAAATTTGAAAGAATAGAGAAGAACGTTGATGACAAATTTGATAGAATAGAGAAGAACGTTGATGACAAATTTTATACAATAGAGAAGAATGTTGGCGAAAAATTCGAGGAAATGGACATCAAAGTTCAGCAACAGGCAAAAGAGCTCGACACAGTGCGAAAACAGAAACTGCGAGAATGTTCTTTAAGCGGTCCAAGGAGAAAAGATTTGAAGCCTCCCTCATTCGATGGCCAGACCTCATGGTCTACTTATAAGAAGCAGTTTGAAAAGGCTGCCTGTGCAAACGACTGGGACAATGAGGAAAAGTGCTTTGCCCTAACAATGGCCTTGCACGGTCCTGCAGCAGAATTGTTGCAAACAGTAGACATCGAAAAGCATAAAGATTATGTGACTTTAGTACAGGCTATCGAGAAACGGTTTGGGGATAGCCATATGCAGGAGGTCTACAAGGTCCAATTGCAAAGCCGAACGCAGTAACGAGGAGAAACACTTCAGCAGCTCCAAGCAGACGTGAGTAGACTGGCACATCTGTCATACCCCACCGCAGGCCAGGAAATTATCGACGAAATGGCAAAAGATGCATTTATCAGGGGAATTGCAGATTCGAAGCTACAGTCAGCAGTAAGGATGGCCGGGAAAAGAACCCTTGCTGAAGCACTTGCCTTGGCTTTGGCGATGGAAGCAGCCAATCAGGCTTCCAGGGGAACACATTTCTCGACGGGATAGACGAATAATGCGCTGCTGGAATTGCAATAAAATGGGACACCTTCAAAGGCAGTGTAAAGAACCGGTGCGACGAAAAGCCTGCCCTCACTGTGGTGACAAGCAAATAGAGGAAGAAAACCGCAGAAACAGCTATCAAGAAGCCGGTCAACCTTCCCGAAGCCATCAGTCGGGAAATGCTTAAGCACCAACTTCGCGGGGCAGAAGTTGGTAGCAGGAGTCGACGGCCCCAGGACCATCATCTAAGTCTCGCTGGCAAAACGACGCAGCGAAAGCCTTCTAGTAGAAGTAGTCAGTGGAAAAGAAAAATGGATGGCAACAATAGACACCGGTGCCACGGCCTCAATCATCAGGAGGAATCTTGTGCAGAAGTCTTGGCTGCATAACACTAGCAGTTGCAGCTTGCGAACAGCTACAGGAGCAACGATTAAGGTATATGGTGAAGTCCGCATAAAAATCCAACTGGCCGGAATAACATTCACTCACGCGTTTCTGGTAGCTGACATATGTGACGAGTGCATCATTGGTAGAGACTTCATGAGAGAACATGGACTTGTAGTCGACTTGGGGGCACAAACCCTGAAATACGGAAACATGTAGATACCAATGATATACGGAAACGCCAATACCACAGTCTCAAATGTCGTCATCTGCAGCAATCAGAGTCTAGAGCCTTCGTCAGAAGCAATTTTGTGGGCAAAAGTGGAAGGTGGTCCTGGTAGCCACCGATTCTATTTGATGGAGCCAGAAAAGAAAAGAGACTTCATGGTGGGAAAGACCTTAGTGGAGCCAAAGAACAACATGGTCCCTGTAAGGGTTCTAAATCCAAAGACATTCAGTGTAAAGGTGAAAAAGGGGGAGATTGTGGGAAAATGCGTACCTGTTGAGGCTATATCGACCACAACGGAAAAAAAGTGTGCAAAACCGGTCACAACAGTTCAGAGCATAAAAATCAAGAACAAAATTCTCAGCCTCTGTAATCTGGACGAAGATCAGCGAATCCTGGCAGAAAAACTAATCGGTGAGTACGCTGATATATTTGCTACACAAGACGGAGAATATGGACGTACGCATATTGTTCAACACCACATTGACACCGGAGACGCTCGACCAATCCGTCAACCTGCAAGGCGTCTTCCATTGGCAAAGCAAACAGAAGTTGCCGAAATGATGTCGAAGATGAAAGCTGAGGGAGTGATTGAAGAATCGCAAAGTCCGTGGGCATCTCCAGTGGTCCTCGTGAAGAAGAAAGATGGCAGCACGAGATTTTGTGTAGACTACCGACGTCTCAATGATGTCACTAAAAAGGACAGTTACCCACTTCCGAGAATCGATGACACTTTGGATATGCTTTCTGGAGCGAAATGGTTTTCAACACTTGACTTGAAGAGCGGTTACTGGCAGGTAGAGATAAATCGTACGGACCGTGAGAAAACTGCCTTCACTACAGGAAGCGGTCTTTGGCAGTTTGCAGTGATGCCGTTTGGACTGTGCAACGCTCCGGCCACCTTCGAGCGACTAATGGAACGAACATTGCAAGGACTCACCTGGAAAACATGCCTAGTATATTTGGACGACGTTATCGTCATAGGTAAGACGTACGAGGAGCACCGCGAAAATCTAAAAGAAGTGTTTGAGAGGCTACGAAGTGCTCATTTAAAGCTCAACCCGGAAAAGTGCGCCTTGTTTCGTCCGGAAGTAAAATATCTGGGTCACATTATATCAGCGGAAGGAGTAAGAACGGATCCTGACAAAATCGAAGCCGTGAAAAGTTGGCCTTCTCCAAAAGATAAACACCAACTGAGAAGCTTCTTGGGACTCGCCACGTATTACAGAAGGTTCGTAAAGGATTTTGCTGGCATTGCAAAGAGCCTGCATCAACTTACAGAAAAAGGCCGACAGTTCAGGTGGTCTGGAGAATGCGAAAAAGCATTTCAAGAACTGAAGCGACAGCTGTGCAATGCCCCCATCTTGGGTTACCCGACGCCCGGAAAAATGTTCGTCGTGGACGCAGACGCTAGCAATGTTGGGGTCGGAGCTGTGATTTCCCAGGTTCATGATGGTCAAGAGAAAGTGGTCGCATATTACAGTAAAGTACTCTCCAGACCTGAAAGGAACTACTGTGTAACCCGGCGCGAGCTTCTGGCTTTAATTCTGGCTACGAAGCATTTCCATAAGTACCTCTACGGACAAAAGTTCATTCTCCGGACAGACCACGCAGCTCTGAAATGGCTACTCCAATTTAAGAACCCTGAAGGCCAAGTTGCAAGATGGATCGAGCAGTTGCAGGGTTACGACTTTGAAGTGCAACACCGCAAGGGAACACTCCACTCAAATGCTGATGCTCTCTCTCGTCGACCATGCGGAGTAAAATGCGAACACTGCAATCGTAAAGAAGCAAAAGAACAGGCAGCTATCCAAATGATCAGGACTGAGCCAATAGAGGGTTGGAGTATAGACGAAATCCGTTCCTCCCAACAGGCAGACAATGACATCGAACCAATATTGGCCTGGAAAGAACACGAGGAAAGACCAAGCTGGCAGCAGATATCAGATCGAAGCCAAACTCTGAAGGCATACTGGGCACAGTGGGACTCGCTTTTTGTGCAAGATGGATTGCTGAAGAGAAAATGGGAAAGTGCAGATGGGACAACATCTCGTATGCAGCTAATTATGCCACGGTCCAGAGTCAACCAAGTACTCCATGAAATACATGACGGAATCTCAGGAGGCCATTTGGGAATAAACAAGACGTTGGAAAAGGTAAGGGAACGTTTCTATTGGCTAAGCGCTAAACAAGATGTCGAGAATTGGTGCAAAAAGTGCATAAGATGTGCGGCTACCAAGGGCCCAAAAGTAAAGCCACATGGACAAATGCAACAATACAATGTCGGAGCACCTTTCGAACGAATAGCCATCGACATCGCTGGGCCGTTTCCCGAAACCTTTAATGGAAACCGATATACTCTCGTAGTCATGGATTACTTCAGTAAGTGGCCGGAAGTGTTTGCCATCCCAAATCAAGAGGCTAAGACCGTAGCCGAACAGATAGTCAACAACTGGGTGAGCAGATTTGGGGTACCAATGGAGCTGCACTCTGATCAAGGGCGAAACTTTGAATCAAAAGTCTTCCAGGAAATATGCCAATATTTGGGAATAAGAAAGACAAGGACAACGCCACTACACCCTCAATCTGATGGAATGGTCGAGCGATTCAATCGGACCTTGAATGAGCATCTATCTAAGGTTGTCAGCAACTGCCAGCGGGATTGGGATCGACACATACCCCTCTTCTTAATGGCCTACCGAAACGCGGTCCATAGCTCAACAGGGCACACACCATCCGAGATCTTATTTGGTCAAACAATTCGGTTGCCAAGTGAAGCAAAATTCGGATCCCCACCGACGGAGCCCAAAGAGGTGAACGAGTACGTGAATGACTTACGCAGCAGGATTCGTAAATTGCATGAAGACACCAGAGAAAAGATGAAGCTAGCAAGCAGCCGCATGAAAACTAGGTACGATATCAAGGCGAAATCTTCCGGTTTCAACGAAGGAGATCTGGTTTGGCTGTATAATCCTCAGCGTAAGAAAGGCAAATCACCAAAATTGCAACAGGACTGGGAAGGTCCATACAAGGTGATAACCCGCATTAATGACGTTGTCTACCGGATCCAGCGTGGGGATCGAGGAAAATTTAAAGTGGTCCATTTGGATAGAATGTGTCATTTCAACGGGATGCTGAATGACGAAGTTGTTCGGGACGAACAACTGTAGGGAGGGAGCAATGTGATAACCAGTCAAATGTGAGCAGCGACATCTAGCAGAAAATGTCGAAATTCGAAGACTAGAAGGTTTCGATACTGGATTAGCAACTGGAGAGTAGAATCGAATTTTCTAGCAAATTGGAAATTGTATGGGACGCTGGATGGCGAGGATTGTTCTCGAAGTATGTCATTCGAGTATAAATACCAGCATCCCAAAGGTATGCAAATCAGTTCCAAAGTTGAATTTGAAGTGTTAATTAGAAGAAGTGATTAAGTGGTTTAAGTAAAAGATAAGAAAAGTATATGTGGTTGAGAAATTGAATTGTACTGAGAGAAAGAATTAAATAGTGAATTGTAACTGTACTGAATAAAGGGATTTGTATTGAAAAGAATAAGTTCTATCATTTGTACCCACACAAACATTTTACAATATATTAAGTTCGTAGCGTAGTGTTTGCCTTACCTCCCAATGGTGGTCCCCAATATGTGACGAACCATCTAACGGCCTTGAATAAAAATAGACGGAGAACGACCTTCGGATCTGCGCGTAGAATGTGCGGACCCTTAACAGCGCACCTACAGCCGTACAATTCGGTCCTTGACTGCTTTTACGCAAATACCACCCACAACCAGAAAGTGCGGTAGGATGGACCGAAAAAAACGAGAATGAAATACTATGGTGATGATCAGCGCTTATTCTGATGAGAATTTTACATACGCGGCCTACTAAGGCAAGAAGTCTTGAGCTTCCGATACGAGCTTATGACAATCCACATCAAGGCTAAATTCGCTAACATAAGCCTATTACAGTAGAACCTCGAGAACGGCGGGCAGCGGACAGCGGCTGCGCCGGATAAGTAAAACGCCGGTTAATCGAGTTAGAACAAATTCTTGCATTTTTTAATTTATTTTATGTTCAAAAGTCAGTTGAGGCAAGTTTTGAACATACATTTGAGAAGAAGTTGCATACTAATAATGCGTTTTTCTTCAAAACATATCTACAATAATTTATTTGAATATGTATGTACTTCTCTATGCATCTTCAGTTTTGCATGTAGCAGAATTGATTCCCGCAAAGTGCGCCGGCTAATTGAGGTGCCGGTTAATCGAGTGTCGGATAATCGAGGTTCTACTGTATGCGCCCATGCGATTTTAACGCCAGGACAGGAAAAGAGGACATCTTAGGTAGGATACTTGGTAAACATAGCGTACACCATACCACTTATTATAACGGACTTAGGCGATGCGATGAAATATCACTATAGCAAGCACACCGGTTCCCCATATCAATATACACAAGGGGACATGGCGGTCTCCGGATCATGAAACGCTAAATCAAATTGATCACATTGCGATAGGCGTAAGGCGTCCCTCCTGTATTCTGGATGTCCGAACGTTCCGGGCGGCCAACATTGACTCGGATCACCACCTTACTGCAGCCAAAGGTGCGAATGCAGATTTCCCAAGCGCCACAACAAAAAAGAACTACTGCCAAAAGATATAACGTAGAAAAGCTGTAATCGCAAGAGACCACCGGAATCTTCGCCGAACGCGTATCCTGAAATCTTTCACGAACTCCTATGACGCCAGACCTGGAGTGCCCGGCTGGAAGCAGTTAGTTAAAGACCGGACTAACTGGAGAGTCTTGTTAGTTGAGGCTCAGTCCCCGAACTGTAGTGCCACTTAATTAAGTAAGTAAAAATACGCTACCTTACAGGTGACTTTGCCCCTAACTCTAATACTTCTTTGGAAACTCCCCAAGGTACAGTTATTTCTTCAGCAGACGTATAATCATTTTTACCTGGTCTAGTCAGTCAAAGGATGAGAATCTTTCAATACATTTTAACAGAAAAAAAACAGCGTCCTATTTATGTACATTAGCTTGTAATGGTACGGCTTAATATCATATACAGTCATTCAAAAACTAATCATTGCATTTACGCTGATGACTTATATATTATGTGCAAACACAATAATCTATTAGAATCAAAAAACTTTCTTTTTAACGTTGTCGAAGATATTCCTAACAGGTCCTATTTCTCGGGTATAAAATTAGCAATCGAGAAATGTAAAATGCTACATATTTGGAGAAAGAAACATTGTGGTGGGTCTAGTCTGAAAAATTAATAACAAAACTATAGAAAGATATCTTTGGAAAAAACATTGCAAATATATAAGAAAAAGCCTAGCTGCAAGAATCAATTTTGTTTAATATTCAGCTCAAAAAAAAGGGGGCACATGTTATGACTCTCTGTCAGATAATTAAATCATTAGTCTTAAGTAAAATAGATTATGCCTTATTTATCTTCGGTAGCGCATCAGAGAGTACACTCAACGTTATCAAAACCCCATATCATCAAGCAGTTCGATGCAGTCTCAACGAATTTGAAACTAACCCAATCAAAAACATTCTAGCAGAAACAGGTAAGAAGACGCTTTGCACATTCAATAGCCAAACTGTTTTCGAAACTTGACTGCTCATTAGACTCTATTATTGATAGTGAAGTTTATTCTGTAATTAAAAACAATACATCAAAACGGACCGAATCAGCCTAAACCAAGGCTACACCAGTACACAGTGAAGTTTCCACCGTGGTGTACAATTGCCAAAGCGAAAACTCCAGACACCACATTCCAGAAATTGTTAATTGAGATTTCAACAGAATCAAAGAATAGGGGCTGGACTTTAGTCTTAACAAATGGCTCCAATACTAAATCTGGTACTTCTCTTGCCGGCTCATATAAGAATCGTAATCTAACTCCTTCTGTTTCTATATTCACCACCGAAACTGCTTGCATGCTGGCCTAGTTTTCGAACAAAGAAGGGAAATTTGTACTACGTTCCTATAGTCTTTCGATCCTAAATGCAATAAGTAACACCAACTATACACAGGATCTAAGTGATTGACAAAATTAAAGTCTATCTAAAATCCCATGTTGGGATTTTGGGAAATGAATACGCCGATGCAGCCGCCCAATATACTCACAATAACCCAGTCTTCCTTTTAAACCATCTCAGAAAGAAGGACTTATTAGAGATAAAGGCAGAGCTGCTTGCGGATTGGTACCAATATAGACACCACTTCGATTCAATTAATTCGAATAGGTCATTTCCTAACCACCCTGCTATCACAAGATCATCAACTACGACATTTATCCGACTGCGTCTAGAGCATACCTCAACAACTGATCAGCACCTCTTAGACTAATAAACTATCCATCCAGCAGATTTTTAAAAACCAGCGCTACATCACAAGAATCTTTACAAAATCTTTCATCTCAAAATATTAGCCGTATCTGTAATATATAGTAGCTAAAATGTGTAATTTGAATATTTAACCCGCAAACAATTAGAGTAAAGCCGATAGCCTTTGCGGCAACTGCTTATTAGTTTTAATTGGCATTTAGTTTGGCTAAATGTTAATAAATAAGTAATAATAATAATAGTAATATTTTAGTTGCGGCTTTTGGTTGCCTCGTGAATTGATTGAAACAACTTACTGTAAGATATGAAGAAAGCTAGCAACCCATAAAACTGACTATGAAAAACGTATATTTTCTGTCAAACAAGTTGTCAACTACTTTATTAAATAATAAAATAAAATATATTTTTGACCAACGCAAGGCTTTAACAAAACATGACACAGACCGAGAGCACTGACAGTAATTATAATTTTAATCCAGAAGATCTTGACAGTCTTTACAATCATCAATTGCAAGACCTACGGGAATTCACTTTAAAGCTAGACGATGCCCAAGACATAAACCTTTGTCGTCAATGGTTGCAAATTTTCAATAACATATCCGAATCCGAAAAAATCCTCAGGAATTGCCTATGTACTCTTATGTGCCATCAGGTTAAAAATAAAGGCTACCTATCGAGGCCGTTTACAGACACATCAAATTTCAATCGACATCTAGCTCAGGTTTTAGCAAGTATAGATCAGAGCTTTTCAAATGATAGTTATTCATTTAAATTTTCGAGCGAATTTACTCCGGATAAAAGTCGTGAAAACTTTCACGAACAAAAACATGAGGCAATTCAACTTAAGCGTCAATTACAAGCTCTGGAACAGCAAAGAGATGAAAAGAATGAGCAAATCCGTGAACTCACTGGAATTATTGAAAAGTGCAACCAGTGCAAAATGGAGCATGACGTTGTTCGGAAAATCTCAATTCTCTTTGAGGGATTAAGAAACGAAAACAGTATTGAGAACGTATGGATTTTTAGTAAACTTTTTGTAGAGGAAAATAATGTGGAACTGCATCAGACACTCATAGACTTTGACAAAGCTTTTCAAACTATTTTGCAGGAAAAAATAAAAACTCAAACTTTGATCATAAGAAACCAACTTAGTAAAGGTATTAAGAAACGAGAGAAACTTCTAAAAAGATATGCACAAGAATTACACATGCAAAAGTGGCAACAAAAAATGCACCTTAAAGTAGTAAAACTTCAATTTTGCTCAATTATGAGTCGAATTTTAGTAAAGAGTCGCGAAAAAGTACAAAGTCAAATGTTGGGCTTATTTAATCAGTTAGAGGCAAAGTACCGGAATATTCTTTTGAAACTTACTAGCTAGATACGTTACCTTATGAATGAGCGTCCATTTAACTGTGGAATTGGCGACAGGGATTGGCAATCTGTAAATAGAATTAAATTTCAATGAAGTATATACATATACATATAATTGTCTACAACTGACTTACCTTGTTCTTTTTCTATTGAGGAACTTATATCCAGTCGGACACTGAGTGCATCAGAATTTCCAGAACTTATACTATTTGCCGGTTCATGTAGAACATTCTTTGTCTCAACTGGAGCATGTGCTGCTCCAGCTTTACTGTGTGAAATTAGTTTTGGCCGTGCTAAACACATCACAAATTCTTCACTTATGTCTGAAAAGTCATCTTCATCTTCATCAACGCTGACACCTCCACTGTGATTACCAGTATTCAGTTGTTCGCTGTAGTTAATTATGGGATCCGAAAGCATATTTAACAAGTTTTGTGTTAGTGTATTCGACATTGATGTCAAGCAGGCTGAAGTAGATGGTACAGATACGATTGGGGGTATGGATATGGGTACAGGTGTGCTCGAATTGTTGCTTGCAATACTCGATGTAGAAGGTATAGCTGTTACATTTGAAATTCGTGCAATATCCTGCAAACTGGTAGTTGTCGTAGCATTCACAACCGATGTACTGTTACTAATTAATACAGCAGACGTAGATGAGGAAGAAGCATAGGAAATTGAGGATGTTACTAATGGCACAACACGTTCAACACCTGGAACAATAGCTGCTGGAACTGGTGGTGTAGCTGGTAATGGTGATGTAGGATCTCTAGTTGGTAATAATGGTGCACGAACTTCAGGCAGTTTCGTGTAAAGGTTTTCTCTTGGCGAAATTATCTTCATTTCACGCAATTTTGAACGTAACGTTTCGACCCATTCTTGCATCACTTCCCTACACAATTTCAAGGAAATAATCTAGTTATCAAAGCAGTAAACCTAGGTCGCGAAATTAGATTAAATATGTTTCTCAAAAAAAATACAAAGAAAAAACATGGTAAAACATAAAAAAAAAATTGCATAACTTCTTAACTTGGTAAGTTTAAAATTGCTCACACTTTAATACGGTCGCTGACCAAGACTGTTTACGTATTACAATATATATTTTTGTCGATGTTATGAAACCGGAAGATCGCAGTCTATTTTTAAACAGTCAAAATGCAACAACAAAACCAACTCAACAGGTAATTACTTTGTTCTACTAATCTACCAATGAGGGATTCCTGTCATTTTTCAACCATCAAACATATACACATTCATAAATGTATGTTTTAATTTCAATATCTTCTTCCTGACGTCAAGAGCTATTCGTGTAAAACCTTGCATATTTAATTTGCATTTAATGTATTCTACGTAAATTGTGATGGAAAAGCTACAATAGATAAACGTACGTTTGTCGGTATGTCAACCATAGCCTTGACCGAACAATTTTATCAGCAAAAAATGAATGATCCCACATCAACCGTAATATGAAGCTTAATAAGTTTTGTTTCTAAAATATTTCAATAGCACCTCTCATGATTTATTCATTTATTGGTTACAAAGGAAACTTTATTTGAAGTCCACCTCTACATACACCCGTTACGTTTACATATGTACCTACATAAGGCTTAATTATTTTCAAACAATTTTACCTTTGTCTTATCTATCAAATATATCTGTTATGGTTAAGCCATTGCCAACTTACCATGACATTGCGTGAAAACGCACAACTTCGTTACTAAGTGTGACAACAAATTCGAATTCATGCGAGTTTGGTATAAGCGCGTGTGATATGTGTTGTGTGTCTTGCATTGAAACCACCCACTCCGGACTGTGTGATGGTGCAAGTCTTGGTTCTGCATAACCCTCCAATAAAGCCTCGGTGTCGTCATGTACGCAAAATACAACCCAGCTTCGGTCTGATTTCTGTAAAAATAAAGAAGTCAGGGTTTGCTCAAGTTTTACTACTAAAACAAACTGCTAAAAGTAAATGTTTTCTTTTCTTCTGATTTTGATTTATTTCATGGGCCCGCTTTCGTTTGTTAGCGGGGGTGGTGTGATTGTTTTACCTTGGGTCCGATTGTTATTTTTTTGCCATCGGTTGTTAAACGCTTTAGCCAACTATTTTTGTGGATCTCCCGAAATAATGCACTACGGGAAGAGCTCATTTTCAAGTTGGGTGGCTAAGGAATTTTTTTCTTCTTTACCATTTGGATATGAATGCAAAGCTCTTTTGCAATTAACGCGGTAACAAAGCAAAATACATTCTTTTTTCGTCTTCCACAGTGTGGGTAGTGGTGTAGAGGAAAAGGTAACTTTATCACTCCTACTGGGAAATGTCACTTTTGACAGGTACAGAAGCGGAAGAACAATTGCATACGTTTTTTTTGGAAGCACATTAGGTAAATTTTGATTTTATTTCGAGGATATTAGCAATTGATAAAGAATGCTATTGGATTGGAAAATGTAAAACTTAACTTGTAGATTTGTTTTAATAAGATTTATCTATTTTATTGCACAAATTTTTAAGAGAAATAAACGATATCACTAAGCACTGAGAAACAACAAATTAATTGCACAGCGCCATATTTGCATTTCCAATAGTTTTCCATCATACATTCCAGGTTCCAATTTATGTGTTTGTTTGTTTTTAATTTCCTTCCACAAGTGAAGGTGCAAGTTACATTATAATTTTTTACGACAATCATGTGATAATAGCCCGTCTCTACAGTACATGAACGATATCCGGATTAAAAACATACGATGAGCATAACAACGGGGTATGGATTTTCACTTTTCTGTCGCGACATGAGAGTGGATGAAGATCCGGGCATGGATTTGACATTTCGTGTGTATGGAGCATATTTTTTTTTAATGTAATGGTAAACTTTTTCTTTTTGTTTTTCCCAGAATGCTGGGTAAAAAGGAACTAATTTGGCTGCTGTTTTGACATAGTTTTCCTAGTATGTAATGATAAAAAAAATATTGCAGACTAGATGTTAGATATTTCGTATGCAATATGTAATTTTGTCTCGTGGAATGAACTTAGCCTCGGCTAAAAGGAACCGTTGATTTTTGTCATTTTCACTTCATTTTTATTAGATCTGATTCCGTAATATGTACTTAGACAGTATAATATGTTACGTAGCTAACTTATACGTAACATATTTCTACGTAACATAATCTTAAATTGATATATCGAAGTCACATGGCAAGAGGCTATTACTGATCTCAATTTTTGGACTTGATTTGTATTGTATGTAATTGTGCCGTGCAATTAAAGGTAGGTATATATGGCGCCAACCTGGCTATGCACGAACACAATTTCTACTTGTTGCTATGACATCGACCGTATATTGGGGGTTTTGACAATTCACCTGTATTCACATACACGATTTGAGGCTATTAATGGAAAGTCAATTTCGGAGGAGCCCTAATTTGGAAAGTTTGCTATATATAATAGTTAATTTATCGCTCTAACCGTGACTCCACATAAACTGTGCTTATTTTACATCCTCATTATCCTCCAACTAGGCTATCATCCCAAGCTGTTAAGCAGCTGACACTATTATGTCCTGTCAGAAAAGATTGAACCTCAGTAAGATATTTTCGGTGAATGAACTCGCTTGACTGCATCAACGATGGCGTAAATAGTCCGAAAGCAGATTTCTTATAGTATCATTTGTCTGATCCACAAAAAAGGAGTCTGTTTAAACTGAGTCAACTGTAGAGGGATCGCGTAAAATATTTTGTGTGCTTTATTACCAAGCAAGAAGTCCAAATCAATACTCTCCATTTCTTAATAAGTTCCAAGGTCCTATGCGAAGGCAGCTATAAAGAAGAGTTATACAGAGCCATGTCTAGTTTTGACATATCTACCAAACTCAATAGATTATGCAACTGTTCTGGGTATGTACGAGTAGTACACGGCGCGGTGATGTACAGTTTTGTATTTGTTAGTTAATAATTGTTTAGCTCTCCAACTGTTATGAGTGAAAATAAACTACATTTGAGACATTGTATTATCCATGAGGTTCAAAAAAGAATATTTTTTTTTTTATAATGAGCGCGCGCTCAAGGGGTTTGAGTACCCTTAAGGTGATTGTACACAGCGCGTGTAAAGGAAATTTAGGGAGGAAGAAAAGAGAGGTACCGATGTACATTGTTTTTAAATGTTTGCAAGTTATAACGACCAGGAAATACAGAGGTCGGCAGGGCATTCCATAAGCGAGTTGTACGGCTTAGGAACGGATCACGATATTTTAGAGTACGTCCGAAAATGGGCTTGAGGGTATACTGATGAGCATTCATAGCGAGACGGGTGTTACGGTTGAAAGTTTGAATGGGCGGAATGCTACTGGCGATTTCAGTGGAGCACTGGAAATAGCGATAAAACAAAGTGAGACACGAGACATTTCGTCGGTATTCGAGGTTGTCCATTGATTGACTGATATTAGTATCGTCAATAAGTTTTATCGCATGGTTTTGAATCCTATCTAGCAGGTGCAGAGATGTTTTAGGAGCACCTGACCAGATGTGGGAGTTGTACTCCAATTTTGGGGGTAAAATATTTCTTACTTCGCTTGAGGAAACCTAGACATTTCGCAGCATTTTTGGCGACATCAAATATGTGGTCATTCCAACGTAAGTTGTCATTGACACACATACCGAGAATGGATAATTTTTCGGTTTCGACGATGCAAGTGCCATTCTTAGATAATGGCTGGGTGTTTAAATTTCGCTTTAAAGACAGCAGACAGCATTGTGTTTTGGAAGCATTAAATTCCACTCTGTTGGTTATGCTGTTGATATCGGAATTTAATGAGCTTAGCATACGCTGCCGTTCTCGTTCTACAGCCGAAGAGCAGGGCCGTGAGTCCGGGAACGAATATGAAAAGCAGAGAGTACTGTCATCAGCAAAGGAATATATTGGATTAGAAGTAGCAGACAAGAGATCGTTAATGAACATTAAAAAGAGTGTCGGTGACAGAACAGAGCCCTGGGGCACACCAGCATTTATTTTGTGAATATCAGACTTGAAACCGTCCAAGACAACTTGAATTGAACGTTCCGAAAGGTAATTTCTAATCCATTGAAGAAGAGAGTCGTCGATCTCAAATGCACGCATTTTCGACAAAAGAGCCTGATGCCAAATTCTGTCAAATGCCTTAGAAATATCAAGTGCAACTATCTTGCTTTCGCCAGATTGATGAACGCTTTGGTTCCGCTTTTCGGTGAGACATGCCATCAAATCACCAGTGGACCTGTTGCTACGAAAACCATATTGCCGGTCATTGAGAAGTTTTCGTGTTTCGAGATATTTCATGAGCTGACGATTTATCAGTGTTTCCATGACCTTGGAAAGAAGGGACGTAAGTGCAATGGGTCTGTAGGAGGAGAGAGAAGATGATTCGCCTCTTTTAGGGACGGGCTGGACAAATGCTGTTATCCATCTGCTCGGGAAGAGTCCTAAAGTGTAGGATTGATGAAAAAGCTTACGCAGTGGTTTTGCCAGCGAGTAAGAACACCTCTGCAGAAGAAGGGGAGATATACCATCTGGACCAGCGGATTTATATATGTTGAGATCTTTAAGTACTCTTGCTACTACACGAGTGCGAAAGTAGATTCGTCCTATTAAAGGTTCGACGCACTCAAGTGTAGGCGGAGACGAAGCACAATCTGGGAGTGTTGAGCTGGCCGCAAAGTGTGCAGCAAGCAGATTGGCCTTATCCAAAGAGCTAACAGCTGGAATGTCATTGTAAATGAGCATTGGGATGGAGGATGAGGCGGAATTTCTAATGTTTTTGACGAACGACCAAAAATTGTTACTGCCTTTGGGACATTGCAGTATTTTTTGCGTCAGTTTTTGGTCGTATAGGAATTTCACTTGCTTAAGAAAGGCGTTGCATTCATTTCTGGCTCGTTTGAACTTTCTTCGGTTTCATCTGTCGGGTTGGTCTTGTAGGATCGAAAAAACATTTCTCTAACCCTGACGGCCTCTTTACAGCTCGAGTCGTACCATGCCTTTTCTTTTGGTTTGATACTCTTCATCCGATGAGGAATAAAGGATCTCATTCTAAAGAGAATGGTGTCTGTAATCATATCAGCAGCGGCATCCACGTCGTTATCAAGGAAGCATAACGACCAGTTAAAATTCCTAAAGAAGGTGTTAAGACCGCTCCAGTTGGCTTTCTCGTATTGTCATACGGTTCTTTTAGGAATTTTTTCTCTAACTGTGTGGTCGGTGTACGAGAAATTAGCTGATATGACACAATGGTCCGACGAGGCTAGAGGGGAGAGCACATCAATGGTGTACTTATCAGGGTGAGAAGTTAAAAACAAGTCCAGGGTGTTGGCGGTATGACTATCAACGTCTGGTATTCGCGTGGGCTCATTTACAAGCTGCGTTAGGTTGTTTTCCGCAGCGAAGATCTCAATACACCGTCCTTCGGGTGTTGTCTGTCCAGAATGTCGAAGCCACCCAGAATTGTGTATATTGAAGTCGCCCGTAATAACGATTTCAGTATGAGGATACAGGGATACAATTCTTTGAATGGAGTCAGACAGCGCATCAAACTAGTTAAAAGTTGAATTGCTGTCCAGTTTGGGGTTTCTATAAATAAAGCAGTAGTGTATAATTTGCTTACGGAGATGGAATTTTAACCACATGAAGTTGAATTCCGGATTGGAACATGGATCACATTGTGGTGGAGTTTGGTAAGCTACGTCACTACGCACATAAATGGCGAGACCGCGGTGAGAGAAGAATAATGGCACTAGTTCGTAGCCCGGTAGCTTCAGATCAGAATGATCTGAGAGGTGTGGGCGGGGATCTACCTGTGTTTCACTAAGTGCCAAAACAGCTGGTCTGTAATTACAGGGGTGGACGTACGCAGAAAAGTGATTACTTTTTAGCCCGCGTATATTGGCTACGTCTACCCTGAATTCCCTAGTCATAATCACAGACAAACACAGAAAACACAAACACCGATGATACTAAGCAAGGCTGCGGAGTGAAAATTCTGACATTGATTTACCGGATCAAATTGTTGTAGGTGTTATGCCCTTACAACAATATGAAACAGTGCACCAACAAAATTTTCACTCACAACCCGCCATCCATCAGTTGTTACATACGAGTACACTCAGCCACTGCCCGTACCATATGGTAAATACAGTAACGGCAGTGATTGAGTGCCAACAACAGTACTTCAACTAGGAGAGGGTGAGGTGGGATAGCCGCACAGTCACTGCACTGCACTTTTTGTTTTTTTTTTTTGCACACGCGCGCGGTTTGTGTTTTTTTTTTTTTTGCACAGCACACAACAATATTACGAGTGCACTGGTACTCAATAACTAGGTACATGCCGGAAAAAGCTAGTGCGATGTTTTTGAAGATGTCCAAGGTGGTTTTTAAAATTCCATTCGTATGACTTTCTTTGGAAAATGAACGCCGATCACGAAAAACCATCAAATATCAATGATGATATAATTACGAACTACATGAACTTCTGAAGATGTGGTCCTCAAGCCTGGAGTTCATTAGACAACTGTGTTAGATCGCGTCAAAACTCTAAAAAAAAAATAATAAACAATAATAATAATGGACCGAAATTTCATATGTGCCTTACTTCTTAGAAAAGTCAGCTAGTTTCGTGCAGCTTGGTTACTGGAAATAAAGATTAGATAAGAAAAAATGGTCTGTAAAAATTCGTGAGTAAAACGGCGTATGTTTACGTAGGGGATATTCCGACGCAACATCAAAAAACTGGTGTGTATCAGTAGAAGGTAATGCTGTGTTGATTGTGAGATCGCACTGTGTACTATAAGGTGCTTAAACTAAATTTAATTCTAAGTTCTGATCGTGATTGTACTCAATTCGATATTTTGAACGCGAATGTGGCAAAGAAAATTGTTGTATAACTGACTTGGGTTGGAAAATTTTACCAAGGCCAAAATATTATCCTGATATTGCACAATCGGGTTACCACCTATTTCGAACTCTAAAAAACTCTTTTAATGGAATTGATTATTTAAATTGGAACAGTGGAACAGTTTTCCCCACCAAAAGCGAGGACTTATTTTTCAAGGGATTGGATAAGCTGCCAAACCGCTGACAAACCAATGAAGGAAATTGTATTTTGGACTAAATTTTAAACAAGAATTGAAAAACATAACTTTTACTTATATAGCTAGTACTTGCACAAACTGATGATATTTACATCAGTGGGAGATTGGTGAGTGTGCATGTATTGCGGTAAAGCCACAACATCGACGAATAGAGTGGGGCAAACATAACAGTAAACAGATATAACTTTGGGGGAGTTAAAGGTTTTTGGATGACGCTTGGTCAAAAATCAAGCGAAGAGTTAATATATAAACGATTAGAGGGCGTGCATAAATGGGAGGGGACTTTAACTATCTTATAGTGTGCAAGTGGAGGCAATTTTGCGTACTGAAGAAGTTTGCCTTTTAAGGCCCACGTTGCACTACAGCCTCATCTAAGTAAGTAAGTAAATTGTAGATAAAAATGGTGAAAGTGGGATGCCAAACAAGGATGGTTAAGAATTTTCTGTCCATTTCCTACATTCGTTTTTGTGGTTCTTTCGCTATCTTCTGCGTTTTAAATATTCTTGTGTCGTTGTTGAAATTAGTGTTTGTATGTTCATTTATACTTCTGTACGGTTATCCTGTTGTTTTTCTTAGGTCTGTTTGCATCACTCATATTTGTGTTTTAGCTTCAAATCGCTTTTCACAAGGAATGAAAGCAAGTTGAATTTAGACTAGTGCATTCTTAAATAATTACAAAACGAGGCTAAGTCCTTATTTCGCAATTCTCTCATCAAAAATGAAAATGAGGCTTTTCTATCACGTACTTTGCTCCGTGGCTTTATCTATACTTTTTTCTTATTTTTTGTTTCTCATACAAAATTGATCACTACATTTCATTGGTCATCATTTTTGGATCCATGCCAGCAATTATTTTATTAGTTAAATCTAATACATTTTCAACTGCTCACTCATATTATCACAAACAAAGGAAAAACACCGATAATGACAGGAGCTAAGTTGAAGAATGTATAAGAGTTTCCTTAATATTTAAACATTGTTATACTAAAGATAGCATCTTTCTCTTTCGCACTGCCTTCTCCTGAACTTATATATATACCTCTTATATATACCTTTCGTGTATAGCTCTTAGTCCTAATAAAATACTCAAACTGAACGCTTGGTTTTATTTTAGCTACCTCCTAGGATCAATGGCGAAAGAACTTTACCATCAAAGAACAGGAGTGAAAACTGAATAGTGTAAGTGCCCCATTTAGGCGAAAAAGAATTCAGAAAAAACGCCCAGTAAAAATTTGTGGTATATATCAGGACTAATGGTGTCTTCGATTTGCCGATAGAAGGCAAATCCAGAGAAAAAATAACAAGACTGTTCCATTTTTACTGTTCTCCATTGCTACAGAAACGAAATTTTGCTTCCGGTTTTCATTTCAAAAACAAAATTTCTCTCCTGGATTTTGTGTCAGAATGTACTAACCCATACATATAAATATAAACGTCAAAGAGTATTGTGTGTCAAACCAGATTTTTGTTTTCGAGCAATCGAAAGAAGTGTTTAGTGTTCGATTGGGGTCTAAGTTACCTAACTTCCGGAGAGAAACCAATCGAAAACGTCACAAGCAAATTACCCGATTTGCCTTAACTTAGGGCGCCATTAAGTTGACGAAGCTTTTTTCCCATTCTTTGATTTTGTATGTTATTTGACAGCTCTCTTTCATTTCATCTTTGGCGCTAAGTGTTTCATAATTGAAAATGAGCTAGCTTGTTAATTCTTTGGTCCATTTAAGTTCATCCGCCATACTGAAATGTTGCCAAACAAATAATGAAACAAATGCGAAAAAGAAAGAAGAAGGAGAAAAGATGCAATGAAAATTTTAGTGCCTGGCCACATATTGGGATTGAAAGGCATGTCGGGCGAAACAGGTAGATTTTTAGTAAGTTGGAAAGAGGAAGGTTGATTGCACCAAAAATCCACCGAAAATCATCTCCAAATATGACTTTCTACCTGGCATGAATGTTTCGCTTCCAAATCTTATCGGCTTTGACGTAAATTTTCATTTTGCAGGTGTTGCGATACGGGAAAGGACGTACATTTTCCTCGTTATCGCTCATTTTGTATTTCACAAATAATTACTGAAAACCAGAAATTTCCGAATTGACATACTCTTCACAAAACAAATGTTCAAATGGTTCGTTTCAGATTCCACTGTTCCTCTATCTGTCAAAAATTCTTTTATTCCAATGACGCCTTTTTTTGTGTAGCCACTTCGTTCAATGGTATGCCTTTCAATCACAAGCATGTGATTTGCAGTGGGAATTTGGTTAATTGGGTATTTTTTGTTTCATTATCACTCTCTTTTGCACTCATTTGAATCTTACAAAACATGCGTCGTGTAAAAGCGGTCTATTAGTGCTTGTAACGGATTCCCATCATATCCTCTGCTACAAACTACGTTGTTACCAATAGGTTTGTCCTAGGACTTCAAAATTGTACATACTACAATATTGAAAAATAGAACGCTTTTGAGAGAATTAGGCTGCGTTTATGCCAAAGCGAATTCGCGATTTTTATTTCATAATGATATTAGTTAAGTGTGACAATCAACAATACATTTTATTAGATATATATTTATGTATATTTAAACCTCCCGACTTCTTACATAATAGTGGTTATTTTTTAATTTAAGTAATTAACAGATTTTTGAACACAAAATATTGTTTAAAATTGTTACTTATAGCCGCAGCTTCATAAGAACTTCTATTAATTTGCCGGTGTAGATTGATTGATTCTGCTGAGAAGAGTTCGCTCGACTTGTGATAACGTCTGCAAACTTGCTCCTTCTTTGTCAATTATAATATTATGCAGTAAGCAAAAGGTGTTAATAAATCATTCTACAGCTTGAATGTCTGTTTCAATCGATTTTGCTAGTAAACGTCATTTGCTCGTAATTATGCCAAATCCGGCTCAAAGGACTAAATGTTGGGGTGTGTAGGGTTTTTCTTTGTGTACTATGTGTGGGGTGAATAGGGTAGACAAATGCGGTTAAATAAAGCACGTCTTTGCGGTTTCAATAATTACAGCAAAGAGAAATATTTATTGTTTCGGAAATCACATCCATATTTAACTTTCAACTGTCATACATTTGTACTACAAATTTACAATTCATAATCTTGCGTTACGCCTTCCTATTGAATTGTTGCTGGAATTCGCACAACGTAAACATTCATCTGCTGTAAGTTTTTTTTTTTGTATTATTATTTCATTCTTTTTAAGATAAATGTAATTTAAAATATTTGTATCACCATTTATTGTTATATTTAAACGTTGTATTTAGAAATGTTTTAAAAAAAGGGATACCTGTTAAAGTGTTGTGTTGTGTTTTGAGTGGACAACGTTGTTAGTGTTACTGAGTCTTCAAAAGCCGTCGGGGGTTTGATTCTCCAATTCCCGTCGGCATTTTGGAACTCCGCAACGAATGATTTCTGGTATGAATGATTTTTTTTATAAAGGGTCCGCCATCTAACGTTTTTTTTCCAACTAGTGCTTATTTCGTGAATGGTAACACTTAGCTCATGTCTGATTTGACAGATAATTAGTTTTATCCTTCCGCTAAACGAATATGGTTGTGTATACGCTTGAACAACGCTGGGAAATATTGCGACATTACTTTGAAAATCATGGTAATGTTGCAGAATGTGTGCGAAAATTGCGTACGGATTTTGGAAGAAGAGAAGCACCGTCAGCTCCGTATGTTCGTTATCTTGTGAAAAAAGTGAAAGAAACTGGCATCGATAAACCAAAACGTGAAAAGCCAAAAACAGTGCGTACACCCGAGAATATTGCTGCTGTGGCAGAAAGTGTGCGTGAAGCGCCATCAACATCAATTCACCGTCGTTCCCAACAATTGAACATTTCGGAGACATCATTGAGACGAATTTTGCATAAAGACCTTGGTATGACGCCACACAAAGTCCAATTGGTTCAGGAGTTGAAGCCAACTACCATCCAATGCGTTTTCGCTTCGCTAAGTGGGCCTGCGATCGACTTAGAGAAGATGCCGAATTTGCCAAAAAAATCATCTTTTCAGATGAAGCTCATTTTGATATTGGCGGGTATGTAAAATTGTCGCATTTGGAGCACAGAAAACCCGCACGCATACATTGAAAAGCCGATACACCCAGAACGAGTCACTGTTTGGTGCGGATTTTGATCCAGAGGCATAATTGGGCCATTTTTCTTCGAAAATGAGCAAGGAGTGGCCGTTACAGTCAATGGCGATCGTTATCGGGCCATGTTGAACGAATTTTTGTTCACAAAAATTGAAGAGGAGGATATTGGCAACATTTGGTTTCAACAGGACGGCGCTACGTGCCACACAGCCCTGTTTTTGAAGATCGCATTATCAGCCGCAGAGCTGATGTCGTTTGGCCACCTCGGAGCTTCGATTTGACACCGTTGGACTATTATTTGTAGGGTGCCGTAAAAGATAAGTGTTACGCCGACAAGCCAGAGACAATTGACGCTTTAAAGGACAATATTCGTGAAGCCATTGGTGAAATACAGCTGCACACAATCGATAATGTGCTTAAAAATTGGACCGATCGTGTAGGCTACTGCATGGCCAGCCGAGGCAGCCATTTGAATGAAATTATTTTCCATTATTAACCGGAAGGATAAAACTAATTATTTGTCAAATCAGACATGAGCTAAGTGTTACCATTCACGAAATACTCGTAAGTACTAGTTGAAAAAAAAAAACGTTAGATGGCGGACCCTTTATAAACATCAATGTTATGGCAATCTTTGTGAGGATCTGTCCGATTTGTCGATCTTGTGCATCCGTTCTTGTATACAGCTATACTTGATTTTACACTCATTCACACCCTAACCCGTTGCAAACACTTTTTGTGTCGCTATTTTATGAATTGAATGGATCTTTCTGTCGGACATCGGAATCCCGATCGGCCGAGCGATTTTGCTTGTGTGAGATTATTAACCGGAAGGATAAAACTAATTATCTGTCAAATCAGACATGAGCTAAGTGTTACCATTCACGAAATAAGCACTAGTTGAAAAAAAAAACGTTAAGTGGCGGACCCTTTATTTGATATTGAGTGGATTGTACGTATGTGTGTTGCGCTGTGTAGGAAAATCTGGGATAAGTAATTATTATTAATTTGTAATTATTTGTATCTCTTTAATATAATAAATTGCTGTTAAAAGAAAATAAATGTCTTT
The DNA here is from genome assembly GCA_949129095.1 of Volucella bombylans. Classification (NCBI taxonomy): domain Eukaryota; kingdom Metazoa; phylum Arthropoda; class Insecta; order Diptera; family Syrphidae; genus Volucella; species Volucella bombylans. Next base: position 128,260,868 of record OX422140.1, on the reverse strand, counting down.
AATTTTCATATGAATTTATTTGATTCAGTTCCTCGGTTTCGGTTCGTTTCATAACCACTCGAACAACTCCGTCTTTTCCGGCATGTGCGCCAATGATTCGTCCGAATCGCCATTGCAATGGCGGTAGTCTTTCGTCTTTGAAAATTCACAAGTCTCCGCGTTTTGATCCCGGTTTCCGTCGGGGGATTCGGGGGCTGTTTCATCTTGGACAGATATACTTCGCTCCACTTGCACACGAAGTAGTTGGTCACCGATTGAACTCGCTTCCATCCCTCAAGGTAACTTACCTTCTCCACGGCAGTGTCTCCTTGAGGAATTGCGAGTATTTTTTCGCCGATTACATCTATCTTTAATGGACCTCTGTCTCTTTTCATAGCCTGTGTTCGGCAGTTTCGTACAAACCGTTTGTAGTACGCATGACTGCGACAGAGCTTCGTAGTTCTGGTTGACTTATTGAATACCGCAGGGTGAGGAGTAAAGAAATGGTGTGGTGTATCCAGAATGGTATTCTTTTTGTTAACCTCTGTCATCTGAGGAAGCTTCTTGCATTCCTTTAAACACTTGGAATGCTCCTTGTGCTGTGTGGGGTTTTTCTGGAATCTTCCTTCCAGTTGAAGAAACCTACATAAGGCACCTAACTTCGAGGCACCAAACCCAGGCTTATATCTGTTTTTATATGGTAACGATACCTCATATCGACCATCAGTCAATCACGTTATTGTGTTGATATTATTCTTTTCAGAAGTTTTCTCTTCCGCTGTTTCTGTAGCGTTGAAAGGCAACTCCTCCAGTTCCCAGGACCTTCTCAGCTGAGTGTCGTTATCGAGAACCTGTAAGAAGCTATGGACAGGTTCTTTATTTTGTGAAATAACCTTCCCAAGGATAAGCCAACCAAACTCTGATTCCTTTGGGGATCTTCCGATTGGGGATCTTTCATCATCATCGCGTATAATGGGTCCTAGAATAAATTCAGAGAATAAACGTCGGCTCCCATTAGAATATCAACAGTCGCAGGCTTATCAAATTGTAGATCAGCTAACTTCAACCCCTGGATTTGTTCCCAATTTTGCAGAGCTAAAGGTTTGGACGGCAGAAGACCAGTCAGAGACTTGAACACATAGGCTGGGGTATTTGTCTCGAAATGTGTTACCAGAGACCCAAAGGTAAGACATGAACCACTGCTAATTTTTCCCAATCCAGATACCTTAATGAGTGTTCGCCGTTGATGAAGCCCTAGCAATTGAACCGTTGATTCAGAAAAAAAGTTCGCTTCAGATCCAGGATCGACTAATGCCCTCAGATGCAAATAACTACCATTTGACAACCTGACTTGAACAACTGCTGCTGCCAGAAGAACACTTGGCTGATGTACTTCGGGAGAGACAACTTTAGGTGGGTTAAATTTTGATGTAGCTCGTAGGTTTGGAGCTGATATTATTATTATAATGCAGAAGAGAATGGTGTGCCTGCTTGCAGTAATAGCAGCGCACACTGCATTGACAATGGTTAGTCTTGTGACTGTACGCCAAACAGTTCCGACAAACCCCGATTCTGTCCCCTGCCTTAGATCGCTCACAGACCTCCATGGCAATAAACTTCTGACAAGTCCGAAGAGAGGGCTGACCTCTATCACATACCTGGCATGCAAACTGCTTCTTCCCGACCGTTTTCTTCTCGGCCGCAACAGCCTTGTGCGCAGAAGAACCGCTGACCTTTATGCCACTCGTTCCAGCTACTGCTTCCAAGGTTCGAAAACGTGTTTCCAGAAACTCTGTAAATTGTGTCAGTGTTGGCAACTCCTTTGACTTACCTAACTTCTCCTCCCACAAATGCTGAGTAAAAGCAGGTAATTTTTGTACTAGTGTATAAATTAATATGTCATCCCACGAACTAACCGGTAATCCTAAATTTTCGAGGGTATGGAAACATTCCAGGGACGTGTCCAGTAGAGACTTTATATTACTTGCAGTCTCCTTTGTCAACTGCTGCTGTTCGAAAAAAAGTTGGAAATGAGCGTTTACAAAGACTCGCTTGTGATCGTATCTGGCGACAAGCAGTTCCCAAGCTTTGTTATAATTGCCAGAATACAACCCTAGATGCTGCAACAAACGAGCAGCTTCACCGACAAGAGAAGATTTTACGTAGTGCAGCTTTTGAATTTCACCCAGCTTCTTATTTGTGTGGACCAAAGATAAAAACACATCATGGAAAGCCCGCCATTTTGTGTACGAGCCCTCGAAATGCGGGATTTGAATTTGAGGTAACGAAAGCTCATTGCAAGAAGCACCTGTGAGTTCACTTTCCACATTCTTCTCCTTAGATGCTGACTTGGCATTGTCGATAGCATCGACCAATTCCCCTCGGTAATTGAAAAACGTTTCCTGTATCAGATCAAAAATTTCATCAAAATCTTCCTCTTTCAGACTTTCTTCAACTTCTCCTCGTCGAATCTTCGTTTGAAGACCAAGCGCGTTCTTGAAATTCCCTTCTAAAATAAGAAGACGACCTGACAGATAGCTGTTTGTACGACGTGATGCTCCAGTCTTTTTGAAGTTGGAGTGGTTACAAAGAATCTGCTCCAGAACACCTTTTTGATCTGCAACCGTGGACAATTTCGACATTTTTAAAGGTTTTTATTTGAAAATTAATTAATTATGAACCAATATGTGTGTAGTATCAAGTATTTATTAAATTATTATAAACTTATTATATAAATAAATTTATTATATAATTATAAACCAATATGTGTGTAGTATCAAGTATTTATTAAATTTTATTAGATACAGTTGTTATTAAATGATATTAATTAAATATTTTGTTTCAGAAACTTACGACCTTTGGTCAGCTTTGCCCAGCTGGTTACAGTTGAGGTTAAAGTTGATAGTTTAATTTAATTTTTACACGGCGCGGGAATTCCGATTTATGCACAACCACCGAAAGAGTCTTTAAAGGGAACAAGACAAGGGGCAAGACACCGACCGCGAGGGAATATATATATGTACTGTACACTTAGTCAGTAGATTTTTATATATGTATATTTTGTTTTGTTTTGTGCACTTGCACTTTGTTCTTGCACCTTGCACTAGCACTTTTTATTTTAGAAATGTTTAATGTATTTGGGAGAATGTTATCTTTTTATATATATATAAAATATATAAATATATATATGTATGTTTGTGCGTTTGCACTTTACAGATTTCCACTTTCGGATTTTTATTTCTTTTTTGTTTGAGCAAAAGGGTTTTAATTCTATTTTTATCCGTCTCGTAAGGACCAAATTTTTCGGTGTGTAGCGTTTTTCTGTGTGTACTATGTGTGGGGTGAATAGGGTAGAAAAATGCGGTTAAATAAAACACATCTTTTCGGTTTCAATAGTTACAGTAAAGAGAAATATTTATTGGTCCGGAAATCACATCCATATTTAACTTTCAACTGTCATACATTTGTACAACAAATTTACAATTCGTAATCTTACGTTACGTTTCCTTGTTTACCTAAGAATTTAGTTGTTACATTTAAATTAAGTTTTAAATAGATATGAGAATTTCAACAAAGAAAATAATTATATGAAATTAAATGTAATTGTTTCCGAACACTATTGTTTTTCTTGATTTTAAAAGCATTGTAATATTGCTTATAAATATTTCCTAAGTGGTTACGTCTCGTCTCCTAGCACTACAAACGGTACCGGCATTGATCTTCTGGTATTTCGTATTCTCCTGGTTCGATTTGTTTCCACAAATTTCACAACACGAAAATACCACCATCACTCTATTTAGCAGAGGCTCCAACCTCAATGGCAATAAACTTATATTGTAGTCATCAATTGAATAAAAGTGTTTGCGGTTAAAAAATATGCTGTCTAAATGGTGGACATTTGCAACGAACATGTTTGTCGTCGATTCTTCCAATAGAAGTCATCTGAAATATGTAACAAATCATCTTTTGTTTTCCGACCTACAGAAATGTTTGGGCATAAGGCAATTCCATATAGCGACGCATACTTCTTTTATAATATTGGCTACCGTAGCAATCCCTATATGATAGGAAAAAGCAAGAAACCGAAATAAATTTCCGATTGCTAGGAATCTATAGAAAGATCATCATCACTTTATTATTAAGTAAAATAAATTACAATCAATAATAACTAAATATTTAAAATTAACGTAAATTTTCGTTTCGGTTTTTGCTAGTAGGTATTCGTGAGTCATGCGTGTATGACCCATTCTGAGCCGCAGAAAACATTTTAACATGTGTTTTGGGCAGCTTGTTGGGTATATTGCCATTTCTGCCCTCTGGTTGATAGTCGAGTAATGATGGCTGTACTGACTCCATTCGATTTGTCTGCTATTTTTCCAAATGGTTCTTTTTTGTTGTTTACGTTATACATGACGAGCGGTCCAATTGTTGCTAATCATGCAGCTTTGTCAGCTTCTTCATTGCCTTTGATGCCCACGTGGCCAGGTACTCATGCGATTTTAAGTCTGTTTGTGTATTTGATGAGCTTATCTCTTGATGCTTGTTCTATGTACCAAAGTGGTCTTCTAGCTATGATTTTTTCCATTATTTTACCATGGCAGCATGGCATGGCAGCAGGGATATTGGGCGGTACCCACTAATTTCACAAGGTGATTTATTAGGTTTGGAATTGCAACTAGTCATGCGACTTTCCACATTTGTGGAATAACACCTGTATCAAAGATATTGTTAGTGAAACTATGCGTGTTTTTGATTGGTAATTCTATTAAGCCAGCTGAGGATGAGGGGAGAGTACGATAACTTTGGCGCCAAGAATTGATAACGGTATTTTGTAGAGGGATTAAAAACTAGCATTTTTTACTATGGGAGGGGGGGGTCTATCTCGCCCCGTTCCGGAGTTAAATACATTGCTCTTAGGAAAAGACCCCCAACCACAATAATGACTCTGTTGGCTATGGATTTACTAATCCTCTAATGGAATAACTAAGAACAAAGAACATTATGTACAAATTAGTTCGACTCTCCTAAATAGTATTCCCATAGGTAACAGGGAGTGTCGACCAACGAAAGAAGCATTGAATTTTTAGAAGAATCTGGTTTAATTCCCACTAAAACGTCCATTCCCCCACTGTGTTGCAACTTACCTATGAAGGTAGAAAAGTGTAGAAATGTAAAGTTCGGTTGGATGTGGCGATGATCAAAGAAAAGCTCTAAAAAAAAGGTGACAAAAATTGTAGAAATACAATCAACCCATCTATCGCTACATATCGGACCTCAATGTCGGCTAGAAATTCGCGAGGTGCTTGCAATAATTATCGCTTTTGTTATCAAAATGCCTGTGAACACGGTTTTTCAGGAAAATTAATTAAACCTTAAGCTACAACCTAAGGATTTTTTAAAAATATTATTACATGTATGTTATTATTTTAAAATTAGCATATAATCGCTTGGCGCCATCACGACAATAAAAGTGAGCTTAGTAAATCTACTATAATAGATTACTATAACTATTGTCGTGAAATAGCCGAAATAATAGCATCTCACGTCCATGTTAACATTGGCGGCGAAGGAAAAACTGTACAAATCGACGAGACCTTTCTTACAAAAAGGAAATACCACAGAGGCCGTGTAACCGAACAAATGAAAATGGTAGTGTTGGGGTTATTTTGTAAAGAAGATAAGTTCGGACGCTTCTTTAAAGTGAACTCCAAAAGTAAAGAAGTCTTATATACACAAATACGTTAACCTCAACAGCAGTCGTATTTGTACCGACAGCGCACACCAATACATAGGTATTGAGAAAATGTTCCCTACTTCTACGACTCATGAAATTACAAACCACAGCAAAGGCGAATATGTTGACGAGACCGATGCAACCAACACTATAAATGATCTTGAGAATCAGAACAAGTTTCTGAAAAAATCAATTTTATGCCGCAATACAACGCAGATCCTTCACCAATATATGGCACTTTTCTTTTACCGGAAATACTGCCTTGAAAAAAATTATAAGGACGACATGGGCTCCCAAATCACGGAATTTTTAACTGGCGTAGAAAAAGTGTACCCAGATTTTGTCAAAGGTAAAGAAAGTGTGGGTTTGCAACTGAAGGACTTCGACCCTCCGACCGTGCAAGGTGTTTTACCACCAAAACAACCTCGACTCTTCACCATCATCGACGAACTCGACATTGACACCAGTTCGGACGATGACTTCATTGACGAAACTTACATACCTTTTTAATATGTACTCGTACATTGAACATTTAATTGACTACTCTTAACTAACACCTAACTCACTCACAAACTGACTGGGACGCGGAATGCAATGCAAATCTACCTCCTCGTGGTGCATTCTGGGTCACGCTAAATAATTTGCTGCACTTTACTTACAAAGATGACCCTATCATCAATATTAATCCTCAAAGTGAGATCACCATAAATACCAAAAAAAAAACGTCTTATAAAAAATAGTTTGAGTAATTTTAAATTTTCTCAAAAACTAGAAGATTTTGTGTTCGATTCAGAATTGATATGAGCATTAATACAAAAAACCAATTGGGCGCATCATCTCACAATTTTAAATAATATTGATTTAAAAAAAAATTTCATTTTTTACCAAAAATTTAAGTTTGAATGCAAATTATTCAAAAACTATTCACACGAATAATTTTATGTAAATTTTATATTAAAGAGCAAATTTTAGGCTTTCAAATCCTGTATAATTTCTTTCCCATTTTAAGTCATTTTTTTCTAAAATTGCCCCTAACTCCGAAACGGGGCGAGATAGACCCCCCCTCCCATAGTAAAAAATGCTAGTTTTTAACCCCTCTACAAAATACCGTTATTAATTCTTGGCGCCAAAGTTATCGTACTCTCCCCCCTTCCAGGTAACGCTGAATCACATTCATCTAAGTGGCTTCATTTTAATGACTAGAGTTTTCTCAAAGATATTATGGAACCGCGAATCATGTCTGGTAACCTAACTCTAAACAGCTCTTATGGAGAAGTAGTAAATAACGATGGAAATGAAGTGAAAACTCCTGACTCGTTTAAAGCGGTACCTGCTCCTCAATGAGGCAATAAGAGGAAAGTAATTACTGACTCTAATTTTTTAGAGTTGGAAGAAAGAAAACTCGAAATTTTAGAAAGGGACGCTAACGATGAGGATGATGATTATCATTATGTAATGAGCCTCAGAAAATACATGAAGCAAATGAATGAAGAGAAGAAGTTAAAATTCCGGATAAAAATGCAAGAGGTTCTATACAATATCATATATGGGATCAGTCAAGAAACGAATTCAAACACGGTTTTACTATAATACACTAGACAGTTCCAGGACCAACCGCCCTTCAAGTTTGTCGGCAGAAAATACAAGTAGTTTTAAATCTTCACATGGTGAACAATAAAAAAAATCGTATGTATATATAAGTAGCTATATTTTAATTTATTCTTTTGTAAGAAGTATAATAAATAACATAATTTGAATTGTATTACCTTATGATCAACCAAAGCCTTTCTGTTTCATTTATTGGTGTTTCTTGGTGCTTAGTGTCCTTTTGTATCTGAGTACATATCGCTTCCAAAATATATTCAAAAGTTTCACTTTTCATACGATAGTATTCTTTAAATTTTTCTGGAAATTATTGGAGACGGGGGTGCAAATTATGAAATTTTCCATTACGTCTGCATTCTAAAGGGTTTTCCAATAGGGACTTGACAATTTTGAATTTAATTTGTGAACGCACTCTTTCACTAATCATCAAACTGTCACTATCAATTTATTCAGTAAACTCAACATTTTCATCATGGTAAAGTACACGAATGAGCAACGTCTGCAAATTATAAAAATTTTCTACCGAAATTCGGAGTCGGTGAATGCAACTTTAAGAGCGTTGACTCCAATTTTCGGTGGTAATTCTCGCCCTAGTAAACAGGCAATAACAAGTTTAGTGCAAAAATTTGAGTCTATATATTCGTTGTGTGATGTTGCCGTGTAAGTGAGACAACGGGTTGGTCGAAGTATCGAAAATATCGCTGCCGTTCAGGCGTCCGTAGCAAACGATCCAAATCAGTCAATTCCACGGCGTTCTCAAGAATTGGGCATCGCTCAGACCACATTATGGCGTATTTTGCGTAAGGATCTTGGTTTACACCCATACAAGATCAAGCTGACTCAAGAATTGAAGCCGATGGACCATTTGAAGCGACGTACGTTCTCCGATTGGGTTCTGGAGAAGATGCGCCAAGATGATGAATTTCATCGCAAAATCATGTTCAGTGACGAAGTTCATTTTTGGCTCAATGGGTTCGACTATAAAGAAAATATGCGTTATTAGTCGGGTGAAAATCCACATGTGCTTCATGAATCACCACTTCATCCACAAAAAAATAACTGTTTGGTGCGGTTTACATGCCGACGGCGTTATTGGGCCATATTTTTTCGTCGACGATAACGATTGGCACGTTAATATGAATGGTCAGCGCTATCGCGCGATGATCACCGATTATTTTTGGCCCGAATTGGAAGATATGGACTTGGACGACATGTGGTTTCAACAAGATGGTGCCACAAGCCACACAGCACACGCTACAATCGATTTATCGAAGAGCCAGTTGATTGGCTGCCTCTTTCGTGCGATTTAACGCCGCTTGACTATTTTCTGTGGGGCTACGTTAAGTAATTGGTTATGCCAACACGCCGACGACGTTGGAAGAACTCAGAGCTAACATTGAACGCGAAATAGCGGCCGTTTCGGCCGAAATGTGTGGTCGAGTCGTTGAAAATTGGGTCCAACGAATCAACCGCTGCAAAGGTGCCCGCGGTGGCCATATGAACGAAGTCGAGTTCCATTCATAAATGTTTTGATTGTACTTCAAGCCGATAATAAAGTTTTTGAAATATCTAAATGGTTTGCGTTTTATTTAAAAAAAAAAAATTATCAAGTCCTTATTTGAAAACCCTATACATTGATTGGATGCACTTGGAATCTCTTTTTATTTTTAAGGTTTTTGAATATTTTTACGTAGTAGGTACATACATAACTGCTTTCCAATAACAATAAGATCCTTATCTTAGCGAGCATGTTGTACTCTTTATTACTGACAAAACATCGAAAACAAAGAAGTCAGGCGAAATCGCTCTGCCATAAACACTCAATCGCTTCCGACTTACACAGCAGATACTTGTTTTCCAATAACAATAAGAACCTCATTAACCAATTTATCAGTGTCCAAACAAAAATGAAAATAAGCGAAATCGCCAGGTTATACACAATCAATCGCTTGCCATAGCGCGAAAAGCCGAATTCGACGCGAATTCGCTTGGGCATAAATTTCTAATTTCCATTCCTCGATTCCCACGCTGGGAATCCCTCGTAGACAACGTCATTAATGCGGGTTATCAGGTTCTACGGACCTTCCCAATCCTGTTACAATTTTAGTGATATGCCTTTACGCAAAAGATTATACATCCAAATCGGCTTCCTTCGTTGAAGCCGGAAGATTTCGCTTTGAATCAATTCGCAGCAGTTTACGAATCCTGCTGCTCAAGTCATCCACGTAGTCGTTTCCCTCCTTGGCCTGTGTAGGTGGGGATCCGAATTTCGTTTCACTTGGCAACCGAACTGTTTGACAAAATAAGATCTCGGATGGTGTATGTCCTGTTGAACTATAACAGTAAGAAAGAATAAGTTTGTTAAGTTAATCACTAGGTTTTAAAGCGTTTTTCTTTTGTATAGCATATAAGTTATAATGAATTTAATAAATAAAAACGCATTGAAAAAGAAAGAATTAAATGAAGAATAAGAACTGAAGAAGAATTTTTTTTTTTTTTTTTTTTTTTTTATTTATTCAAAATTAAGAATGAATCTTATAACTTTGCAATAGCTAATTGCAGTATATACTTTAATTTAAATTTGTTGTTTAATTTATTTCGGTTAGACATAATTAATTTAATTTATTGATTTGATTATTAGGTCAAAAAAGACTAGAAATTACTTTAATGCAAGGATAAAATTCCAAGCAATTCAAAAAGTAGGATACTACACGATAGCTATGAAAAAACAGAACAGGAAAAGAAAGAAAAAGAACAGGAAAAGAATGAAAAGAGAAAAAAAGAAAAAAAAATCAATTGTTTTGATTGGACAAGAAATGCTGCAATTCTATTTTAAACCTATGTATGTCGTGCTCTCAAATAGTTTGGTAGTGAATTCCAGAGACAGATGACAACAATGAAGAATTGCCTCTCAGATATATGATAATGAAATCTCGGTTTGATAAGGGAGATAGATCTATTTGATGCTGGAAATTGAAGGTTGTGGTAGAGATATGGAATCTTCCGTGTTTTGAGGATGTTGAAAAGAAAAACCAAAGTTCGAAATTTAAGATAGTTTTTAAATGTTTATGGAAAGGTGTGAGACGTGGTCATATCTTCTTAGCCCATGAATATATCAAATAGCGCTATTAAAAGCAACTTGTAGTTTACGTGTACATACTGCATCACAATTACCAAATATTTCACACCCATGAACAAGGATAGGAATTACTAATGATTTTACTAACATACTTCCTGTATTCAGTTGTGCAAATGGTTGGGCCGTCCATAGGGCTAGTATCTAAAAACAAAGTCCTACACGATGTTTCTACCATTAGTACTAACAGAGCAATTTCCGTTAACATGGGTCAGGATACACCAAAGTAAGCCGTTTCTTAAATCCTCAATAAATAGTGTCAATATTGGAGACCAACCCTTACTGTAGAGCGATTTTTTTCATAGAATATACACAGGAATCGTTTCAGAAATTATCGTTGACGAATTAGGGAACATCCTGTATAAAAAAATTAACAAGAAAAAAATTAACAAAAATACAGCTTACCAACGATTTTGATTATTTTGATCCGCTCTGTGTTTTATATTATTAATTGTAGAGATTAATATTAAAACTATTGTATTTTTAGGTTCAATAAAGTAAAATAAAACACAGTTATATTGTTTGTTTTTAAACCTATTAATACTTTTTTTGTATTTTTTAAATATATTTTTATCACACATATTTTTTTGTTGCTGTTCACAGGAATAGAAATTAACAAAATTGTTAAGTTTTTTTTCGTTTTTAAATTTGAGTACTGATTCAGATTATCAAGATAAAATAAAGATCAATTTAATTTAATCACAATTGTTGTTTGCAATCAATCTTCAATCTGTTTAATAAATGTTTTAAACCTATTTCATATCATATGTTTTTTAAAATACGCTACTTTTTGGAAATCCTGTATTCCTTCTTTCAACATTTTAAAGTATAAATTACAGTTTAAAAAATATCACATGCAAGTTTACAAATAAACTAAAAAAAATCTACACAAACTTATATTGAAAGAAAAAACGAAAAAAATAATAATAAAAGAAATGGATCGCGGCTCTGACTATGCTTAAATGCTTCAGCCAATTTTTTTTATGTCAAAATATTACTTTCAATAGACTAATCTTTATCATGTTAAACAGCATTTTTGTCGTTTTTCGTAAGTTCAGTTTTTTTTTTGTTCGTTTTGATTTTGTTTAAAATTTTTTATTTTACCTTTTTCTTTTATTAGGAAAAAGTTGGTTTTTTTATTTTGTTTTTTAATTTTTTGCTTTTAATTCAGAAAGAAAAGAAAAATTGTTATGCAAATAAAGTTAGTTAACTTCTACAAGCTTGTCTTTAGGAATTTCGATTTAGTAAAACAAATAGTTGTTGATGAGTGATATTTTAACACATACATAGAAACCGAGTATTGTTAAATGTATGTAAACTATATATTGATCGAGTGGGTTAGATATATCAAAACCAAAGGAATTGTACATTAATGGCGCGCGTTTATTTTGTTTTTTATCACATATTATAGATAAACGTAACGGAAGTTAATAAGAGTTACACATATGTTTCTTCTCTCGTGACTTTGAAAAACAACGCATTTTTGTTTCTTTTATATTAAAGTACAGTAATCAGGTGTACTATAAAAATATTGCATCCACATTTATACCTCGTATTTTCTCTCTTTCTAGTCGTCACTCTGATTGTAGTGAGAAGTTTGCTTTATATAGATTGAACATTTTTGAACTTTTTTTTCTCTTGTATACATAATTCTTATTTTTTTTTTTTTTTTTTTTAGCTTTTATTCTATTCGGGAATCAACTAAATGTTGTGTAGGGCAGGCTGCTTTAGAGACCAATGTTTGGATTATATCACGGCTTTATGATATAACCAAATCTATGATATAATTTTGGCTTGGAATAAATTCATCGGCCAAAGGGTTAAGTGATGAGTTTTCTACATTGCGGTCGGAGACGGCAAGAGAAGACAGTGCTGCTTCTAATTGCTCAGCTCTATAAGAAAAAATAAATAAATTCATTGCAATATGTTTAAACAAAATGAAAGAGGTTTTAGAATACTCACTTTTCTTTCTGCCATTCATTTATTTCTGCCTCGAGTTCATCGACGAACATTGCTTCTAAGCATTCTTGCATGATTTCTTCTTCCTCAAGCCGTTGTAATTCCTAAAGAAATAAGATTTTTTTTTTAATTCTACAACAATACAAAGTAACATTTGTTTTACGATCTTACATCTTTGTCGAATTCTTCTTCGTTTTCCATCCACATGTATTCAGAGAAATCGGTTTCCTCTTCTAAATCTGATAAAGAGTCGTAGTCCTCTCCAACGGCATCAAATTGCTCCGACCAGTCGTTACTAGGACTTTTCATCATCATCTTTAAAGATTCTGAAAAAAGACAATTGAAATATATGGCAATTAGTGCGCAACTAGACAGTTTGCTAAAGACTGAACTAATTGAAGAGGCCTAGGTTCACCCCAAACTGTAGCGACACCTAAGTAAATGAGTAAGCAGTCGTTTGTTTTTAATTTACTTTACAATGGTCTTAAGGTTGGTGAAAAAGGCTCATGTCATCGCATTAAAAAGCGAATTTGTCAAATCTTAATGTTGCACACTCAATAGGGGCTAATGTATTGAAAATATGCAATACATGGTAGATACTTTATCATAAAATAATAAAGTAGCCTTATGTGCACTATTCGTTCGCGAGTTATCGTGGGGCAAAAAAAAATGACACATACGGACATACATATATACACACAAACACGCAACATAATCATTTTGTTAAATACTCTCTAAAAACACTATAGCCACCTTAAATTATAGAACGAAATATCACAAAATTTCTATTTTAGAGGTGATTGCAAGAAATTTCCTATAAGGAATTTAAAAACGTTATTTTTATTTTTCCCATCATACCTTGTAGAGTGGGTCCATTCCGCCCTATCCCGACCAGGCGATCTAATCACTCTCTAACTGCGGGGCCATAGTGTGCGGGGTGCCATTCTCCTCATACACAATGGCTGCTCTGTGTTGCAGTGGTATACCACCTAGTAATTTTGGTAATATATTTCGCAAAAATTCTAGGTAGAGATTCGATTTAAGCCAGCCGTAGGGTCTGATCTGATTGCTACTAAATATGCCTGCCTGCAAATAGACGTTTAACTTATGATGGAAAGCTCTGTGTTATATAGAGTGGAGGTTGGGTTCTGTCCAGGTACTAGTACATGTATCATAAATTGTGAAAATTAGTGATTCTATCCCTAGTGAAATGGAACTCACCCCAACAAAGTTGTCTTCCGCAAAGTTTCTTTCCAGAATATATTGTTCTGATATATGATGGATTGCATATATGCCTTCTGAATGTAGAATTCTCCTGATATAAGTCCAGGTTAGATTAAAATGTCTTCTTAGTTGCCTAAGACTGATATTTGGATGGTTTCTGACGTAATGTAAAATGTTTTCGTAGCTGGGAACGCCTTCTGCTAAAGCAGGATGTGAGTCTGTACACGATTTCCGCGTTATTCCTGTCTCCATCAACCAGGAAAAATTTCTAACAAATGTCCTGCCCTTTGGAGAAGTCCTATCAGAGTATCGTCTAAGATATTCCAATCTCGCTCGTTGACCGTTGCCGTCATTCAGTATATTATGAATTAAACGTCAATATCTTGGTTAAAAATTCTAAACTGCTTATGCAAATAATTTTGCATTCTTTTTATATTAGTTCATAAGAGACCTGCTTAATCTTTTTTTTCAGAAAAAGGACCAGTATTTTTCTTTTAACTTGAAAAAATGGGAGTTACCTACAGGTGGTCCCTTTTAAAAAAAAAAAATTGTATTTGTATTCATTTTATTTAATTTACATTGCGCAATAACGAATTTATTTTAGGAAAAAAAAAATTCCAGAGCAGCTGTTAACTATTGGGTTGTACCACATGAAATGTACGATTTTCGATCAGTCGGAAATAAGAAGTTCTCGAGTGAACATCTGTGCCAGAACGTTAAATTTTCTTTTTTTATAAAATAAAGTGGGACGTGTGCTTGACGTGTTAGAATTTTAGGGTCCGTTACAAGTACCGTTATATGTTTCTAGGACTTAATTACCATGATGTCGGCAGTTCAAATTCGAACCTTCTCCCTTTACAAATTTAAAATGGGACATAATAACATACGTCATTGGCAATGAAAAACATTAATGAAGCATTTGAGGATGTAGCGGTAAACGAACGCACTATACGACGTTGGTCTCGAAAGTTCCGATCGGGAGATTTCAGCTTCAAAAATGAACCCCGTGGGAAGCCGGAAACGTTAGTTAGCTCTTTTAAATGTGCCGATGCTTTCCCTCTTTTTAAAAAGGGAGTGACTGATGACTTTTTCATTGCTATCAAGTTTGGTTTTCAGAGAGGAAGATCAATAGAGGATGCTCTCTTACTTTTGTACGAAAATATAAAGCAATGTCTATGATAAGAAGTATACAGCTGGCTTATTTGTTAATATGTATAGCCAAAGCCTTTGATATGGTTACTGACTTTTTATTGCTTGACAAATTTGAAAAAGTAGAATTTCGTGGCTTTATTTTAGAAATCTTACCTGAAAAATAAATCCCAGAAAGTGGAAAATGGAGTGCCGGAGTACAAGGTTCAGTACTAGGACTAATACTCTTTCTGATATTCATCAACTCATTGTTCAGTTTGACCTTTAAAGGTGTAGTAACAGCTTATGGCTCAGAAAGTGCTTTGTATCTTGTTTCAGACATTAATTTATTAAGAATCTGGTTTGCGGAATATAATTTGGTTATACAAGTAAGCTCCAAAGTAAGAATAATGTTTTTTCATTTATCAGCTCTTAACAGGTTTTCTTTCACGCTTCTGAACGTAAACGATCTAAACTGCAGCGTCAATACATCTTGTTTACTTGATAGTTGCACTAGTTGTAATGATGAGTGTTTCCAAATCGAAATCGTTAAGTAGCTTAAATATTTAAGGTTAACCTTAGTATGCACTTAAAGCGAAACGAAAAATCAACTGATAAATGTAATTTTTTTTTAAGGCTGATTGAACTTTCCACAAATCTGCACACACATTGAATTTCGCAAACGTTTTGCTGGCTGTTTGGAGACCATGAACAAATTTCGTTTCGCTTCAGGTGTATACTAAGTTTTATTCATTGACTCTAAGATGAATTTCTTCAAACACACAGAAAACCTGGTAATCTGTTTTCGTAGAACTCTTAGAAACATCTACAACATTACCTTACTAGGGTCTGTTTTTAGATCTATTAGGGAATTTTTCAGTCGGGACTGCAATATGTCATTGCCTGTTGGGGAGGAACATATTTCAAAATTCAGACTCTTTTAATCATTCAGCCATTCTAAAAAGAATATTACGGATACCTCGCTTATACCCAAGCTATTCTAAAAACAAAAACTTCTTTAAATCCGTCACTTGTTTTTTTTTTTTAAAAGATCAGGAAATCTTAATTTCAGGCTTATCGATCTTTGGTTTACGTGCCAATTTTTGTAATATTATACAATATACGTATTTTACACCATTGTTTATTATTGTTTATTTAAAAAAATATCTAATATAATAATAACAATATTTGTTAAAGATGTTAAGAATTAACATGGCTTTTTACCTTCGACAATAAGAGTGTTGAAAATTTGCTTAAAAACTTACTTCCGAACTTATATTTACAATGTTTTATATGCTTACTGCAATTTAAATTATTGTAGAGTATGTTTTTTTTAAGGTCAAAGTGACCTTCGTTTGAACTTGAAAATGGGTCTCAAGGTCAAACTCGTGATCACCATCTTATGTCCCCTTAAGAACCTTGTGACTTTTGTCTGAAACATTTTTCGCGATATCGCGTATTTTTCGAGTAATTTGGATGTCTCAAGTTAGAAAACTCACCCAGTATCTATGCGCACAAGAATACATATATGTATGTACATGAATTCCTATACTTCTAATTAAATGTACGGGAGGGCAGAACCTAACCTACCACAATATTATATGTAAATATAAACTTCAAAACATTAAAAATACATTCTCTTATACATTAAATAAATTATTGTTAAACACTTTACCTTAACTACATAGATAAGCTATGTAATATAGGCGTAAAAGGAGACAAACAAAATTTCGAAAATAAAAACAGCCTTAAAATACACAAATTATATAAATATCCAAATGTAATTCCAAATAGTTAAATCTCACTAACATGTATCGTATTCTAGCTACAAAATAATCGATGTATCATATAAAAATTCAAATTGTAACTTTTACCATTTCAAAGAAAAATAAATTCCTGTAACATAACAATCTAGTACTAACATTTCACATAAGAGAGAAACCTTCGTTTCACATTCAAATAAAAGATACACACATGTACACAATATCACTCGCTCTTTCTGCACCACTATATATAGTTCGTTTTTAAGTATTTATTTTAGGTTAAGAAAGACAAAGATAACAACGTCGAAGCAACTAACACTGTTCCGCGAGGAAGAACGATATATACTATACAATTGTAAGCCATGTTGGCACTCGCAATAAGCGTCAAAACGTAACAGACCTAGTAGGCCATACGTTAAAGCCTCTTGTTATCTCATAAGCAAAACATTGTGTTAATTAAAAATGTAATAGTTTCTAAATAAGTCTCAAATACATACATAACCTAGATGTCAAACTTTACCAATACTTTTGAAAACCCTTAATTGCCACACAGACACACTGTAAGTGAATTCCAACAGTTTTACATCTCTATAACTTTGTCAAAATTTCCTAAAATGAGAGCAATTTACAAGTAAAATTGCTAGAATGAGAACGATTTGCACCAGTGTGTGTAATGTGGATGACGTTTTTTTTTTATTGAAATGGGCGTGGTTTGCATAAAATGGGAGGGAAATTGCCGTTGATGACAGTTCACACGTATTCACAGACAGGATTACACGGTTAGGGGCGATCAGTAGAAACCCGGTTTTGATTTTCCAATATCTGGAAAGTTTAACATCTAGGTTAGTTTATCTATGCATTTGACACTGACACTGATACATAGTTCTTATTTCTTTGTTTTCCCAAATTTTTCGTTTCCAATCCCATATTTTAAATACACAACTAATTACAAAGTAGCAAATTTTGACAAAGTTATAGAGATGTAAAAGCCTTGGAATTCACAAAGTGTTTGCAAAAGCATTAGTAAAGTTTGTCATCTAGGTTAGTTCATCTATGACTAATTACCTGCCCGATGATGAAAGAATGATGAGAGCGCGAGAGAGTAAAGTGTTTCAATGCGATTTGAAAGTGTTTATATGATATTTCAAAGTGGTTACAAATTTTCAATGCGTTTTGTAAACAGGAATGAAAGAATGCGTATTGAATATTTCAATGCGGTTTGAAGTGGTGTTTATATGAGCGTATTGAACCAATTACGTCGATGCACATTAAGCTGTCATATAAACTAGGTATATGATTTCAATAGATTACAGCGCGGCGTTAAAACGCGCTTTGCTTGACAAAGCCTAAATTGGCTGATTTTTTGCATGCATGTGGGCGATCGTCACAAATAACCGACCTAACTCCGCTTAAGAGTTCATCATAAAAACTTGGTAGGACAGATATGTATATTGTATATTGCACGTTTTATGGCAGTTCATTTTCGGTTGGTGAACAAAATTAAATTTGTTTTGAAAAATGTTTGTTTTTGCAAATGTCTGACATTTCTGGAAAGTTCATCGCAAACGAAGAAAGTAGAATTTGGAAACATTATTTTATATCCGCTAAATAGATAGCGTACATAAATTGACTTAGCTTACATCGCTGTTTATTATTGTTGTAATTCACATGCAAATTATGTGAAAAAAAACACGGCTACTATTAAGGCAACGAAAAACATACATACACATATGTATGTACATATATATTTGGGTACCTATACCTATACAGAAAAACTATTCGTGTGTTAGACTAGCCGGTTGCATAAGCCGATATTTACCAACATCGCAATTTATTAATTTTCTTTAGATTCAAGATAAACAAATACAAAACAATCCAATAAACAAACTTCGTTTTATGTTTGATTCGCAGAGTCAAACGAGTATCTAGTTTCATTTCTTAGCAATAATAATATTGTATTTCCATTGAACTTCCTCGTCATTGTGTAAAACCAAATGTAATGCCAACGTTGGAACAATGATAGGGTCAATAACTTTAGCATTTATTTGATTAGAGCCTTTGAGCCGACATCCGAGGATAATTATACATACTCGTATAATACATAGAATATAATGTACTAACTTAAAAACAGGTGGATTACAGTTAGTTTAAGACTTATACGTACAACTTCCTTTGTAGCGGGATAAACACTACCTACATTTCAAACAGAAGTAAATCATCTTGACCATGAACATCTATAGGTATTATAATAAGTACATATGCATGTATTTCAGACGTGCATTGACTCTTGACTTTTTTTCCTCTCTTTGTATTTAAACAAATACAAAACATAACCTTGGGACTTTATTTATCCAGATGTACATATGTAGAAGGTCAAAATTTGAAAACGATCCCCTGAAGGGTGAGCTTTACGTTGCTGTACATACATGTTTGTATAGTACGTAGATTTTATATATGTAGGAAAGTTTGTTAACTGTTCCATCGCTTCATCAGAGCTGTGTATTTAATTGAATTATCTATGTGTTTGGCATGTGCGCTAATATGTACATACATATGCAAGTGCGTACATATATGCCTGCTTTGAACTATCAAGGTTCCTAGATTTATTTTTAAAACAATGCAACAATAGCTCGAAATCAAATTTATAAATTCTTCATGTTTTCAAGATCTGATGCGTTTTTATGCTATTGATTGGAGAAATAAATCTTTAGAATCATATTCTACTTTCTACTGAAATTCGTCCTATTTTGGTTTATGTGCGGGGTTTTCCAAATTAACAGTTTCAACGGAAACGATCATTTAAGCGAATTTTCTTTCAGTCAGGAAGAATAATGTTCTAGGTCACTTGAAAATTTTCTGATTACTCATTAAGAACAACCATCACACGCAGGAAAACACCTCAGAATTGATGAAAACAAATATAATTAATTTGCACATCGCAAATAATTAAGGGGGGCCAACAGAAAGAAACAAAAAACAAAATGGTGTTAATTTGATTGAGCAATGTTCTTACCTTTATGAATTACTTCGACTGCTGAGGAAATAAAATTAATTAGCTACGTCTTTTGTTTCTCTTGATTTAATTGCTATTGTTCTATGCACAAAATACAACCTATAAGCGCGCGTTTTTTTTTTTTGCCGGAAGAAAATAATTAAAATGAAAAACCCGTCAACGAGAGAAACTTTTTTTTCATTAATTTTATTTCTTTCAAGTTTGTGGTCACACCAAATAAGAAAAACACAACGAACACCACATAAGACGAGAGTACGAAACGTATTTGAGTCTAGTATTCGAAAATGGAAAGTTATTTATTTATAAAACATTTTCCAATATGTTCAAATTGGACGGCAGTGTGAGTGGGATAGCGAATGACGTTAAATCATGTGGTCTTTATTTTTCTCGTAACGAAGAAGGAGAAGAGATACAAGTCAATTGCAATTGGAAGTTATTTTTCTTTGGAGGGCATTATGGCTCGATTACATTCCGTTAGTTACAAAATATATTTTAATAATCAATTTCCCAACGCCGTATTGTCAGGGCTGCCGAGAATACTACAAGTGCATCGTACTGTAGTTTCATCAATTGCACTTAATTATACTACTTACTGCTACTAATACTCAATTATACTACTATATTTAAATTACTCAAAGCAAACTATTGTAATATACAGGTTATTCGGAATAATGTGTGGAAAATCTTAAGGCAGAATTCTTGAAATATTTAGAGAAAAAAATTGTATAGGTGAAGGGATTCGGAAATCCATCTTCCGGAAATGCAGAGGTTATAGTCCCTGCGCCCCTGAGTTTTAATTTAAGAACCAGTTTAATATTTAATACAACTTTTAGATAACTCAACTTTACTAAAAATACAAACTACACACACATTTAAGACAACGCTAATTTATTAGTCTTTACTCAATGAAAGTTAACGCAAGAATGATCCTACCACTCTGTCTCTATATTCATACATGCATCTTTCTCTCTTTCCTTAAATACCCTCTTGTTCTGAATTGCCAATTGATTCATTTTCTGTTAAAAATTCGGCCATCCTGTCATCGTCGACGCCCTCGTCGAGTTCCTTGTCGAATTCTATCCAATGCTTCATTCTGTCATCGTCGACGCCCTCGTCGAGTTCCTTGTCGAATTCTATCCAATGCTTCATTCTGTCGGCTGCCCACACTGATGAATAGGGCTTTTAGTTCCTTTGGGCGAACGGCATGTCAGCTATTTGGTATCTATCATATTGGAGCTCAGCCACTACCCCGTAGGGTCCTTTATACTTCGTCTCTAATTTACGCGAAGAACCAGTCGAGTTTACAGCACCATTTTTCGTCATCAGTAAGTCACCTACGTTATACTGCTTTGCTTTTCCATATTTGCCGTCGTGTCGGGACTTCTGTTTAGATTGGATTCTAGTTATGTGTTCCAAGCCATCTGAACGAATACTATCCAGATTTTGAACGTGTAGATTTAGATCTACTTGTTGAGCAAAGACATCTGGCCATGGATCATGAGGAATATATCCCATCATCATTTGTTGTGCTGTTTTGCCGATTGATTCATTATAAGTTTGTTAATGGCCCACTGCACTGGTTTTATCTTTTGGTTCCACCGGTCTTCGTCTTCTACACTCGCAAGTAAAGCTTGAAGGACAGTGCGGGTACATCTTTCCACTTGGCCGTTAGCTCTGGGAGTTCTAGTGGCGTTTTGCACGTGGTTAATTCCAAAACTCTTAATAAAGTCTTCGAACATTTTCGATGTGAACGCAGTTCCTCGGTCCGATATAATGCGCCTGGGTGCTCCAAATAGGTAAAAGGTTTCTGTAAGCAAATTTAAAACGGGTTTTGTTTGCGTGCTTGGTAGCGGTTTCATGATCGTATATTTGGTGAACGCGTCGACTAATAATATCAAATATGAATTTCCCTTGCTAGACTTTGTGAACGGTCCCAAATGATCTATATGTACTGTGTCATAAGGAAGGATGTTTTCCGATGAGATGAAGTTCCCCGAGAGGTTGCACTTTATTATTGTTATAGGCACATTCAACGTAGGACTTAAGGTACTTCTTTACAACTTGTGTCATTCTTGGGAACCATCTACTTTTCAGTTGATTCATTGTTTTCTTTTCTGAAAAATGTCCCATCAGGTCGTGACTATTCCTCATTACTCGATTACGAACGCCCTTCGGTACGTACAATTTAAAGTCGTTTGCGTCTCGCCTGTATACCCGGCCGTCCTTAAGTTCGTAGTCTATGTGTATTTGTTTCTCCTCATTGCTGTTGGGTTGTTTTTTAAGACATTGTGCGATTTCAGCGATATTTTCGTCTTGGAGCTGTAATGAATACAACCAATCAGAATCGTCTATACTTACTTTCAGCACGTTCATGTCGACAACATCAGGCTGGGTTGCGTTTTCATAAGGACGTCTGGATAGAGCGTCAACATATGGCATGAGCTTTCCGGACCGGTGATTTATTTCGTAATCGAACTCAAGCATCTTAAGCCACCAACTGGCTATTCTAGGGATTAACTCATTCTTACTCATGGCTGTCTTAAGAGCTTCACAATCCGTCGTTATTTTGAAATGTTTGCCAAGGAGAAACTGCCGGAATCGGTTGGTGGATTCTACAACTGCTAGAGAATCAAGCTCATAGCTATGAAAGAAACTTTCATCGTCCGACGTTTTCCTGCTATAATATGCCACTGGACGAAGCGAATTATCTTCTTATTACCATATAGCAGATTATTTTAGTGGGTCTCATTTTCCGCACGATGGTTTTCATTAACTTTGAAGAAATGGAAGGAGCATTTACAAGTCCGAAAGGCATCGATGTAAATTCGCACAAACCTTCATGCGTAATTAAGGCAGTGTAATGTGTATGTTCCTTTTTTATCGGTATTTGGTAGTACCCAGATGCTATGTCAAGCACACTGTAGTATTTATAACCTACTAGATCGTTGAGTTGTTCTTCGACCAAGGGCACTGGAAAACGAACTTTCTTCGTGATGGAATTTAATTTACGGTAATCGACGCACATTCTGTCCTCTCCATTCGTTTTCCTGACAAGAACCACTGGCGAAGCGTAGTCAGATTGCGATTCGACGACAATTCCACATTCCATCAAGCCAGAAATCATTACAGTTAATGTTTGTCTCTTCGCATAGGGCACTTTGTATGGTTGATGCACTATTGGGTCTTGATTTATCAGCCCTATTTCCATCTCAATCAGTTTGGTTCGGCCCAATTCATGCTGATTCATGGCAATGCATTTTCGGAATTCATTTAGAAGTTTAAGGAGTACAGGTGTTTCTTTTTCTTAGTCTATTTGGATGTCCGAGGCAGATATTGGTTTAAAGAAAAAATTGTCAACATCCAATCTTTGCATTTTCAAACTTTCGCCTTGTTTCTGCATATTGCATATGGGGTTATTCAGAAAATCTTTTCCAATCAATACCGGCTTAGAAAGAAAGTTATCTTCTACCACAATTGCTTGAACTGGGAAGAAAGCTTCATCTATCTGGACTTGGCATGTAATGCTTCCAATCGCTCGACAATTTCCACCTCCAAATCCGCGCAAAATTGCTTCGCATTTATCCATGTTACAGTTTATATCTG
Source organism: Volucella bombylans (assembly GCA_949129095.1). Lineage (NCBI taxonomy): Eukaryota > Metazoa > Arthropoda > Insecta > Diptera > Syrphidae > Volucella > Volucella bombylans. The sequence continues at coordinate 128,237,724 of OX422140.1, read as the reverse complement.
TGGCAACCTGCTTTGTTATAATCGTCTTCTCGCTTCCTGAATCTAGAAGTGCAGCGTACTTTTTGCGTGCTATTAAAATATCTTTAAGATAACAATCTGACTGTGCTTCGTTGCAAATTACGTTAACACGATAATTCTTTTCTGGCATTTTTTCCGTCTTTGTTAATGAATGTTGGTTGATGTCTTTGCTATAATTCCAGTGTCTTTTTCTTGTTTAGGTGCAATTTTTCGCAAAATGTCCTGGCCGATTACAGTTGTAACAAGAAATATGATTTTTCGGAATCGGGAGACGATTAGGCTGCCATTTAGTGGATTCGCTGGTTGAAGGCATAGACTAACTATAACTAGATATCAAACTTTCCAGATATTGGAAAATCAAAACCGGTTTTCTTCTGAAAGTCCCTATCCGTGTGAACCTGTCCGTGAATACGTGAGAATTGTCAACAATGTCAAAATTCGAAAAGTTTTACGAGTGACGTCACCCATATAAAAATGACGCGGTGAATTTCGATTTTGACATTTCTCATATTTACAAATCTAATTTCGTGTAAGTTGCAAAAAAATTTTATGTTGAACAATAATTTTGTTTATTATATTTTCTAGGACAACAAAAGAAGAAAGATTTACACATTTGGAGCAAGTAGAAAACATTTTCCACAGAATACTGCGGCCACGAACAGATTGCCTTGGATTGGAGGTGGCAAAAGCAGTTGGAAAAGTTTGTTTACATTTTCTTGTGAGTAACTACAAACATTTTAATTTCAAAATAATTTATTTTACTTCTTTTTTACAGTAAGAACAATGAATCTGAATGCACCATTCAAGAGCTTTAAGAAATGTGGATGAGTGATCTAACTAATTACATGTAAGTAAAAAGAATACATTTTCGTATAGCAATACATATAATGCCTTTTTCCTTGCAGATACAACATTTGAAGTGCAATGGTTTCAAGAAAAGCGTTCCCAGTGTGGAACCATCGTGAGCTGATCAAATAAATGTGAGTAAAAAGAATACATTTTCGTATAGCTATACATATAGTGCCTTTTTCCTTGCAGATACAACATTTGAAGTGCAATGACATTTGTTCATTTCACCACGGTGTGGGTAAGTTTTTCGCTTCACCATGAATGTTTTCATCAGGAGAGCATGTTCCGAAAAAATGTAAATTACAATTCATGAATAAATTGGATTATTCGATTAAATGGAAAATATTGTATTAACTTTTCATACGAAGTAATAAATAATAATTAATGATTATTTGTTTTTATTTGTGAAAATAGAACAATAAATAGAAAATTAGTGCTTTATAGGTCCATTTAGTACGACAGCGAATTGACCAATTATTTTTTTGAAAAAATATGGATGTGACTGGACAATTTAGCTCATATTTAATGCTTTTGTATTACTAATTCCATTACTAACGCAACATTTCCATATACTTTGCTCAATTTTTGCATCAAAAAATTTCCGAGAAGAAGAAAATCGATGTAAACACAACGCTGTACGTTTCACAAATATCACGTTGTAATTCTAAAATTTGGCTGGATTTTCGTGAATGTCAACGACATCAAATCATTTCACATTGTTTGTCAAATTCTGGAAATTATTTTTAAAAAATAAACAATTAAAATACCACCGCTTTTGTACTTTATAATGTGTGAAAAAAAAGATTCTCGAAATATTTTGGAAAAGCTTTAAATTCAAATAGAAAAACAAATATTTTCCTTAAAAAACTAAAAAATGTTAATTGTACTTATCAGTATTATTTAATTAATTTATTTACTCAACACATTCAAACTAAAAGAACAGCAAGAAAATTGAGTTTAAAAGTTGCCATTAATTAATAATCCTTTTCATTGATGTCCAGAGTACAGAGTTTGTGCCTAAACATAAAAAATGCTTATACAATTGACTCTCAATACAAGCTTAAGCTTGATTTCAGAATTGTAATAGTTTCAATTCATTTATATCTTCAAATGAAACTTTCAAAATATAATCCTTAGGTCCTTTTTTAATTTTATTCTGAAACGATCCCCTTTTTGTTCAATTGAAACAAAAAAAAGGGTTTTTTTTTTAAATATATTCTATTATCTTCACTTTTTCACCACGTTGAATTAAATATTCACCAGCGAAAATATTTTTCCTTTTATTTTTGCCTTTATTATATATACTTAGCGAACATTACGTGAAATTTGTTGTCATTTTAGCCATTCTGACAGGTTATAGAGATTGAGAATGTGTTGGTGAATCACTTACAGTGTGTCTGTGCGAAAGTTAAACGTTTGCAAAAGTATTAGTAGAGTTTGATATTTAGTTATAGTTAGTCTATGGTTGAAGGCCGCGAAGATGTAATGACTCTGAGTCTAGTTGAGTCACTTGCTGGCCATGAATGCATACGAATGCCCTGGTGCCATTTGATTTTTTTCAATTAATTCTGCAATACTATTAAAGTTTCCAGCAGCAAGAGTGGTACTCATTTGAGCGTCATTGAAACCAGAGAGGATATACTGAATAATTGTTTTATCTGACAGATCAATTCTGATTTCCTATCAGATTCATCTCAAAACAAAAAAATTCAATTGTTTCTGAAGACTGTCGGGTTCTTTTAATTAATTGTTGATGTACTTCAACTTCACTGCACTGGTATGGGAAGTTCGATTTGAGTCCTAAGGCTAACTGACTCCACGATGTTAGTACTTCCTGGCACGAGTCCCTCCAGTGTCTTGCTGGTCCCTGCATTCGTGGTGAGGCCGCCAACAGCAACGCCATATCATCCGAACCATATAAGTTTTTCAGGTTCTCAACGCGGTTTACCCAACACTCAGCTGACATTGAATGAATCTCTTCTGGTGAGAAGACAGGCAATACATCGGCGATCTCTCTGATAGTACAATTTACCCTAGGTCGGTTTTGGATCGTATTTTGGGACAATCTGGTTGTATCTAAGTTCCTCAATTTCTCAGCAATTACTCGCTCCTTTGCAAAAATAGCTTTTTCTTTCTCAAGAAGGTCTCGTTCGCGCTTTATCAAAGACCATTCCATGGCCTTTAGTTCTTCCTCAGTTTATGTGCACGAGTCTGAGATCGTGGTTATATTTCGATTGTTGTCAGCAGTTTCACTTTGTCTTATATCTTGGTTAGAAAGAGATTCGCTTGAATTCGGTTGAATTGTCTGTCGTAATCATTTATTCTCTTAATAAGTGTTCTTTTGGAGCCGCTAATCGGAAGGTTCATTTTCCTTAACTCCTCTTGAAGCTGCTTGACATTCAAGCTATCCATGTCCCTATCAAAGTTATTCATTAAATTTACTGTACAGAAAAAGGTGACTGACCAATCTACGAAAATGTTCAGAGCATATCCAAAAACCGTTACAGCTTATATGTCAAGGTACAAACTCATACACGATACATTCAATATCGACAAAGATAAAAATATGTCTTTTCGTCGACCGAAAATGCACACTCATATATAAAAACATTCACCAAAAGGTTTATCCTAAACTTTTTTCGTAGACCAAAAATGCATATACATCAATCGGTTAAAGTATAACCATCACTTTCGCTTCAAACCATCATATCCCTCATGCGAACTATGCAATAACACAGCAGTAGACAACATGCACACTTCCCATTGTTCTGTTCTCTTGAGCGACAGAGATAGGATTACCTTTTCATGGACTGAAAATGTAAGCACAAACCATTTTACTCATTTAAACAGACAAATAACGGTTCATGTCGCGTCTTTACTTTAAGTTTCCGTTAGTCTTTTATCATGTCATGATTCAACTCATAAGAGCAAATAATAACCAACATCGAAAAAAACATAACATTTCTAATACCAGATTCAAATACCGAATTATTCAATTCAAATGACATATTCTTCACAACATGCTCCGAACACTCACGCAAAACAATCAGTCGTCATTGTCACACTTACGCTATACCAAAAGAACAAATTTCATTTATCTTTATTATAGGAGGAATTCTATCCCACTTCTGATCTTTAATATTTAATACAACTTTTAGATAACTCAACTTTGCTAAAAATACAAACTACACAAACACTTAAGACAACGCCAATTTATTAGTCTTTACCCAATGAAAGTTAACGCAAGAATGATCCTACAACTCTGTCTCTATTTACATACGAGTACATGCATCTTTCTCTCTTTTCTTAAATACCCTCTAGTTCTGAGTTGCCAATTGATTCATTTTATACCAGAAACAATTATTGAAACTTTTATTGGAAATTCTGGAAGTGTAATTGCAAAGAAAATGCTTGGTGTGTATTAGGATAACGTAGTCCTTTCCATTATCCTGGGACATATAATCCCAATAATATTTTAAGGTGGGACGTATATGTCCCAATAATGACTTCACAAAAAAAAATTAGACAAGATTTTTAGAAAATAGATTGAATAAAGATTTTATTTGTTCTATATTTATATTGTAAAATGTTTGTGTGGGTACAAATGATAGAACTTATTCTTTTCAATACAAATCCCTTTATTCAGTACAGTTGCAATTCACTATTTAATTGTTTCTCTCAGTACAATCCAATTTCTCAACCGCTTATACTTTTCTTATCTTTTACTTAAACCACTTAATCACTTCTCCTAATTAACACTTCAAATTACACTTTAGAACTGATTTGCATACCTTGGGGATGCTGGTATTTATACTCAAATGACATACTTCGAGAACAATCCTCGCCATCCAGCGTCCCATACAATTTCCAATTTGCTAGAAAATTCGATTCCACTCTCCAGTCGAGACTTTGTTATTCCAGTATCGAAATCTTCTGGTCCTCGAATATCGACATTTTCTGCTAGATGTCGTTGCTCACATTTAAGTGGTTATCACAATATCAAGTTACTTGTGAAAAGGAGCAAAGCATTTGTAGCATAAGGCATTGCTGCATCCAGAACATACGTACTTGGTCCGGGTTTCCTTTTTTGGAAAGCGCAATGCATGCACCGACGACGAGAAGACTGTTCAATTGGTATATGATCACCAATATTCAAACGCTATGTGCGGGATTTCTTTGCTGGCCTTCTACCAAATTGACGAGTTGTAAGTTTTTGTGTTTTATTCCTTCAGCTATTAATGTTTGGGCTAGGGGTACTATAAATTGAGTGAGAGGCGTCTTACGACGTTGACTTTGTGCAAATAAAATTGAAGAGTTTACTACAGCTAATATCAAAATTTTGAAGAACACTTTTCCACAACTTTTGTGATTTTCGATTTATATCGTATATGGCTGCCTTCAGATCTGCCAAATCGACGCCTCTCATGATACAATTATAATCTGCAAAGCCAAAGGCAATCAACTTCCAACTTTGAGCCATCTTTCTCAACTTGAAGCAAGAAGGACCTCTTTTGATCCATCCAACGTGCTGCCATTATTCCGTCGGTCTGTATTTGAAATTGACGTTGTGAACTTTTCAAAGTACCATTGAACGCCAGAGTTCATTTGCGAGTTCTTATGTACATATGTACCGATAGCCGGGTACGATAAAGTCTTTAGCAATGTAATTGATGTAAAAAATCTATCGAATGCCAGGACAACATTTTCTTCTCGAATAGATGATGTTAAATAACGAACAATTCTTTCTCCAAGAGTGCCGATTGAACTCGGAGATGTCTCTTTACCAGTATAAACACTCAAATCATATGTATACCCTGTTTCGGCATCACAACGCAACCATAATTTAGTATACCTTGTTTGATGGGTATCAGAGGCATATACTGCTTCAAACTTGAGCGACCTTTGAATTTTGCCATGCATTCATCTACTTTCTACTTTCACTTCGTCCTGCTGGGAATTTTTTTTTATACATGACACAACTTTCGATATATAGTAATCATTTTGAGCATCATTGGGTTTATCGCAATCATTGAAATACCTTTTCGACATCAATACGAGTAGAGTAAAACGATCACGAGAAATGCTTTTTTTAATCAACTCATTGTCCAACGATGATTGTTTACTCCAATAATCAGCAATCAGTGGTAAATGGTTGTAATGCATTATCAAAGATACTCCAAGGATCACAAGAATTTCGTACTCATTGGTAAGGGCACGTTTCATTCATTTATCTCGGTTCATTTTCTTTATTCTTTGATTAGTGCACTCTGCAATACGAATGAATAAACTTTTCGGGAAGATTTTTCGAAAAATATTAAACTTCGAAGCTCCACGAGGAAGATCAAGAAGTACCTCAGCCTCTGTCTTCAAAGGCATTTTGAATTTAGGTTCAAAATTGACATTTTCTGTATAATTGGTCCAAGCACAGTAATTGCTACCAGTTATCTGCCCCCATCGACCGCCAGATTTTCCAATACAGATCACTTGTCACCAACAGCCTGATCAACTATGTCATCAATTTCCGATTTAGCAGAGGATTGATGAATAATTCCAGAATTTATTATTGCATTGGCTTCTTCTATGGAATCCTCGTCATCATCCGATGGTTCATAGCTAGATTCTTAAGCATTAAAATCGTCGCCGTCGCTTTCATCATCCAGCGCATAGCCCAATATCTCTTGTTCTGCCACTCTTTTTCCTGACATCTAAATGTAAAATGTAAATAAATAGGACATATTTGCATATTGGGATTATTTATGCCAACTAAAATCATTATGGGGATTATAGGTCCTAGTGTAACAAAAAAATTAAAAACTCACCCTATAAGCTCTAATTTATCGAAGATTTACACAAAAATATCTTCCTTACTACTAAATATCTTGTAAAAAGCCACTATTCCCAAAAAAATCGAGCAAATTGTACTTAGTGTAGCTAAATGTTATGCGCAAATGCCGAAAATTAACGTCACGCATATGCAAAACATGGATACACGGTATATTTTTTCCGAAAAAATAACGGGACACTTAAGAAAACCTTTGAAAAGCATTTAAACTTTTATTGGGACTTTTTAGATTAGCATTTTCATTTAAAATAAAATTTACACACACTTTTTAATTGTGCTGGGCCGTATTGTCCCAGTAGGGGCGAGAGGGATAGGAAAAACATTACGCGCGTCCTTATTATCAATCACATATGTATCGCCGTCATATTTGCATACACAGCAGCCACATACGTACGTGCCACCGGCACATTCGTGCATACAGCCAACTTTGGCAATGTTCCGAACCAGTTGTCTGGGACTTTGACACCACTTAAGGCCCAAGATTTTCCTATATTTTCTGGGAATTCCGATGACTGGTCGATGTTTTACAACACGTTCGTGCAAATAAATGCAGCCTTTAACTATACGAATTTTGAAAATAACCAGAGGCTTCATAAATCTCTTCAAGGTGAAGCAAAATAAGTAATTTCGGAATTGAGCACCATTTCAAGTCACCTAAAGGAGCGTCCGATTTATTTATATTCGCACGCAGGTCCTCGACTTCGGACCGGCCTCGATCACTGTCACTTGGGCCTGACGTACAAAGCTTGGGTGGGCTGTATTTGGTCCAACGCCGACGACTACGCCCAAAAGCACACCTTCGTGTCTCCTGTTCTACACCAATTCCGCTGATGTTTGCATGATCTGGAAGACTACTGTTTCCGAGCAGATAGCTTTGGAGTACGAGCATCCGCACCATTTAGTCTAAAAAAGACGCTCGTGCTGAAAGTATTCTTGATTTAACGACCAGGACGATTAATTGAAGATTCGAGGTGAGTTTGTTGTGGAAAGCTATTGTAATATTTCCATGGCACTGAAGGGCTTGATGGTGTAGAACATAAGATCAAGAGGAACTAAGCCTTCGCTGTCGCCTATAAGTCAATAAGTATTTGGTAGTCAACCCCATTAAGCATCAGAAACTGCGCCTAGTTGTTGAAGCTATCGCCGGGGTGAATGGAGTGTCACCCAACACCTTTCCCCGAAGGGCCATCAGGACTACCAGTCCTTGATATCTGTACTCCTTAACTTCCGGGAAGAAGTCGTTGCCGTTTGTGGGGATATCAAGGAGATGTTCCACCAGATCCGCACTCGTCCAGAAGATATTGTTGATGCGCCCAACGGTTTTTGAGGAGTGATGGAGATGACAGCAAGCCACCTGACATAAATGAAATGCAAATTATGACGCTTGGAGCTGCCTGCTCTCCTTGTACTGCCGGGCACGTTAAACTTCCGGATGCCTTGGAGCACAGCAGCATCTTTGACTCCCGTGCCGTCAAATCCATCAGCGAATTGCATTATGTTGATGACTTCGTCGATTGCTTCGGATCCCTTGAATAAGCAATCTTAATATCGACTCAAGTAAAGAAGATTCATAAAACAGCTGATTTTGAATTGCGAAGTTTCAGCTCCAGCTTGAAAGTCGTCGTCATAGCCTTAGAGTGTTCCGCACCAGCCATCGAAGAGACTCTTCTGCAAGCCGAAAAGATTTCGATCATGTTCTGACAACAGGGAAGTAACAGATTCCAGTAAAAGCTACAGTTTCAGCGACTGAGCAAGTACGTCATAGATGGAAACAGACGTCCCACGAAACCAAAGCTACTCAGCATAGTCATAGAACACCGACATGTTCGACCCACTAGGATTCCTGAGCCATTTTGTGGTAGCCGCGAAGATGGTGATGCGTGAGGTTTGGCGACGGGACATACTTTGAGATGAAGAACTTCCTGAAAAAATTTGCACCTTTGGAGCAAATGGTGCCTGCAGTTACCCAACACGATCAATATGATAGTTCTTCGTTTTGATTTCAATGGTGGTATGCCTAAAGATCCCCAGCTGCACGTTTTCATAGACGGAAGAGAGGATGCCTTCGCTGCTGTCGTATATTGTAGAGCAACGATGTGGTTGAGTTCTCATTCATATTATGCACTAAAGCAAAGTGTTCGCCACTTATTGAGTATTGAGCTTCAGGTCGCTGTTCTGAGCGCACGTCTCATGAAGATCATGCTTAGAGGACATTCCATCGTTGTCGCCCGAAAGGTGCTTTGGAGCGATTCTTCGACTGTGGTCAAATTGGATCCACTGTGAAAGCCGGAGATATAAGAGCCCATAGGATCGCGAAATTTTGGAGACGATGGAACAGAGAAACTGATGTTGGGTGCCTACAACCGAGAGCGCAGCCGACGATGGTGCTACGTTTTAGCGCTTCATGTAGACTTTAATCGATCATCTAGGTGGTTAAATGTTCCAGCTTTCATACGTCAACCAGAGGACAAATAGCCAGTCAATAATAACGATCAGGGTTATCATGATGTCAAGGAATAATTTCGTATCTTAATCATTTGGAACCGTTCTTCTTCTTTTAGAAGGTTTAGCAGAGTAATGACCTTGGTAGTGCGTGTTTTCAATCGCAATCAATATGACGCCTTAAGAGCTGTTGAGCTGCTGGATACCGCTGAAAAGCAACTTTGTCGCCAAGCTCAATTTGAAGTTTTTTGCACTGAAATAAAACTTATTCATTTCTCATTTTCTCAGTTAAAGATGTTTAAACATGTTTTGAACTATGTTATAACTTCCCGATAGGGAAGCTTTTGCACTCACCTTGAAAATCGAAAATAGAAATTTTGTGATATCTTTAAATTTTAAGGTTTCAAGAAAAAAGAAAAAAATATGTCAATGGCCCATCATAACCCGCGACCGAATAGAGCTATCGATTCAATAATCGATATCAGATGATGTGTCTTCAGGCTGCATCGTAGCCATTAAATTTTGAGCAAAATACGCAACTGAATTTTTAAGTTATTGAAAAGAAATCAACACAAAATACAATTATTTTTCCTTAGAAATAGTCTTCTTTCGCAATTGGTGCGGTACTAATGGAAATGTATTATTATTATGTATATTAACGAATATTAAGGAAAATTTTAAAATAAATCCGGCCAAAATTATTTGAGTTATTCTGAGAAAAGCAAACATTTTATAACCGTCAATGCTGTACTATCTACGATTTCTTTCACACAGAGAGTCTCAGACCTGATCGGCCAAATTTTATGGCTGATAGGTTTTCGACATTTTGGAAATAGACAAAAATAACAAATTGTATGACAGGAGCGCCGCTTGCTGCTGAGTCAAAACAAAACGATTGAAATGCTCTCAAAATTAGTATTTTTTTAAAGGAAACAATATGTCTTTTTTTCTACAATATTTTTTCAAAAATTAGTCAGTAAGAATTTTACGAGTAAATTACTTCATTGGTTAAAACTGTTTGCAAGCGTTTTGGAAGCTTATTCTATGAGTTGGAAAACAAGTTCTCACTTTTGGCGGCGAGATCAGAATAGGTGGTAAACGAATGGCGCAATACATATCAGGAGTATATGGTGGATGGGGTCTTCTCTTGTCGTCGCCGTTTATTTTATTTAACAGTTTTATTTTGTTTAACCTTCTCATAGTATATCAGAATAGTTCCACTAGGAATAAAGCATTATCTCCTTCGAATGCAGACCAGCTACTGATGTTGTTGCCAAACCTGGCAGCACTTCTTAGTCAAGCTAGCTCAAGGCTAAGAGCTCTTAAGACGTCAAATGGCTTGAGCGAAAATTAAGAAGCAGAACCAAAGTTGCTGCCAAAGGAAGAAAGCCGAAAAAAAAACTGAAAATTTTAGTTTCACTAAAAGTTTTTTCTTTAAATAAATTTGTAACTAAAGTTTCAAAAGTAGTCCTTTTAATTGACGGCAACATTACTAAAATTTTCATTTTTTTTGTACTAAAATTTTCGCGTGCGAACTAAGCTTATTTGGAAGGTTGGATTTTCGATAAAAGGCTGCTCTACCAGCAGCAAGAAGCTTATTTGGAAGGTTGGATTTTCGATAAAAGGCTGCTCTACCAGCAGCAAGAAGACCACCAACAAAGCATCAAATTGCTCCTAACCTGCCATACAGTTCCTGAGAGGAAAAACCAGTACATACCTTAAGTAACCAACCGCATCGCCAGCATTAGCCACATCAGACGGTACACCATCATCACCTAAGAACATCACCCAACACCACTTTACGCCGTCACTGTCAGGTAAGCATGGGTAATAAAAATATTTTTGGTAAAACATCCAAGGTCGCGCATTCTCCTCCGCCACCATCTTTAAATCAGCAACAATCGAATCCATCGATTCAAGTCCAAAGGCAAGACTCTTCTTCGGCGTCAGCAAAAAAAAACCCTGCAGCCAGGAAACAATTTCAATTGCAAGTCATGTTATAGACCTGACGCCGACGAAATGGTTCAATGTGACCTTCGTGATCAATGGCACCATTTCGACTGCGTAAGCGTGACATCCGACATAAAGGACATGGGTTGGTGCTGCGCAAAATGCACATCGAACCCAACTGCCGTAGGTCAACAACCGACGCGTGAATTGCCCCAAGGTTCGCAGAGGGCATCGAAAACATACACCGTAATATTGCCAACATTGAATCAAATAGAGTATTCTCTAAACCCAAATATGAGTCAACCTACCAGAGCAGAGAGCGCTTGTTATCAAAAGTCAACAAGTTCCACAAGATCAATCAAACTAAGGCTTAGGAAGCTCGACGAATAAAAGCGCCTTAAAGAAGAAAGGTACAGAGAAAATTTTTTTGGAAAAAGAGAAGAGAAACAAAGAGTATCTTGTTGCAAAGTATGACCTCCTGGAGCAACAAACATCAGAACAAGAAAGTGATACACATTCAACATGTAGAAGCAATAGATTGAAGAACTGGGTCTCAGAGCAGGATAAAAGCAACATAAAACCACAATTGGCTTCTCATTCTATTCGTCAATAGCCAAAAGAGGTAATTAAAATACCCCACAATACATTGGAGCAGCCACCGAATTTAAATGATCATCAAGTTGATACAAGAACTGACTCAGTGGCGAAACCTACAGAATGCTTGTATAATAGTATACGACGACTGCCAGACCAAGCTCCGATTTTTCATGCCATGCAATGCTTCGCAAATGCAGATCAACTCTCACCTAGTGAGTTAAATAATACACCAAAATTGAGTAGCATGCAAATAGGGACGAGGCGTATAACTCCGAAAGAATTACCGAGCTTTTCTGGTTACGCTGAGGAGTGGCCTCTCTTCATATCTTGTTACGAGAATTTTACTCGCTCATGTGGATTTTCTGATGAAAGAGCTCACTGAACGCCTGCCTTGTCAAATTCGATTTAACTGGGGAGTTTTTAAATTGGAGAAACATTCAGTTCGTGGCTTCACCATTTAGCTCAAGCTGCGTGTGAAGTCACTAATATGTCATGCACTCGACTCGCCGACACGAAACAAGAAAAGAGAATCATCAATAAGACCTTCTTCAGCGTCAACCACAAACAGGTACGAAACAATAATCAAGTGCGACGTACATGCGTTACTTGCAACAGCAACTGCAAGTCGGTAGAACAGTGCAATATGTTTAACAATCTGACTTTAAAACAAAAGTGGGAAGTTTGGTTCGACACTATAATCGGAGATGCACCTCTAACAAAAAGTGTGGAGTAAGCAATTGCGACTAGAAACACCACAAGTCTTTACACAAAAATAAGGAACCATTAAGAGAAATAGCCCGTACTAGCAATGTGAGCGAAGATCATTGCAACATTCGTAAAGATCAAAATAGCATTCTCTTTAAAATATTGCCTGTAACACTTTACAAAAACAACATCAAGGTCAAAACCTATGCTTTTTTTAATGATGGTTCCTCAGTTTCACTGATGGATAAAGAGTTGGCTTACATGCTACTGTTGAGAGGGAAAAGCGAGCCGTTGTGTCTTAGGTGGACCGCAAATAAGTACTCAAAGAACCGAAAAGAACTCAAAAAGGTAAACCTGCAAATTTCTGCTCCAAGAAACTTTTCCTCACTAATGTTAGCACTGTCGATTCATTAAACTTAACAGCGCAGTCGATGAACTTTGAAGAACTCACGTTAAACTTTCCTTATTTAAAAGGTATTCCAATGGAGTCTTACCAGCAAGTTAGATCCCGAATTTTAATTGGCATTGGTCAAGTTCATTTAACAAGTTCAAGAAAACATCGCGAAGGAAATACTGACCAACCAGCCGCTATCAAAACTCGTTAAGGGTGGACGGTTATTTGGTCCATGTTCTGGAAGAAAAACGAGTGCGAATAATTTCTCTCATTTCCATGTGTGACTGCCAAGAAAAACTGATGGAAAGCTTCATGAACTCATACGAGAGTTCTTTGGAATCGATAGTGTTGGCTTAAAAAACGTTAAGCGCCTGTTGAGTGGAGATGATACAAAAGCAATTACTCTTTTAGAAAACTGCACTAAGGGAGTTGGCAAAAGATTTAGTGTCCCCCTATTATGGAAAAGCGAATTCCTAGAACTTCCTGACAGCAGGCCCGCTGCGGAACGCAGAATGTTGTGCCTAGAAAAGAGATTAAAAAGAGACCCAATACTTGCGACGAACCTCAATACACAAATTCAAGACTATGTTGATAAGGGATACGCTCGTAAGCTAACAAAAACTGAGCTCCAGGATAATACGGGGAAAACAATTTGGTACCTGCCCATCTTTCGTGTTACTAACCCTAATAAACCATCAAAAGTGCGCATAATATGGGATGCAGCTGCAAGAGTAAACAGAGTTTCACTCAATTCAATGCTTTTATCTGGACCAGATAATCTGCCATCACTTCCAGAGATTCTATTTCGCTTTCGCCAGAGAAAAAATGCAATAAGTCGGGACATAAGAGAAATGTTCCACGAAATTCAAGTATAAGTGTCCGACCAGAATGCTCAAAGGTCATGCATGCAAGTATTGACATTCGGTTCAACCTGCTCCCCTTGCTGCGCAGTCTATATTAAAACTAAAAATGCCCTTGATTTTTCGTCGAAATCAACGAGAGCAACAGCGGCCATAATTCAAAACCATTGCGTTGACGATTTTCTTGATAGCGTTGACACTGAAATGGAAGCTATACAACTAGCTAAGGAGGTCATACATATTCACGAACTTAAGGCGTTAGGAGAAAAGGCCGCTTACTGCGACAAAAACTTCAACCAACGTTTTGGTGATTTTGAGAATGTGGTGGTCTCCTACAGCGGATAAGTTTTCACTTTTAAACAATGCCAAGAAGTTTGACTCGGGAATTTTTAATGGGGAACGCATTCCAACCAAAAGGGACATTCTTAAAATACTGATGAGTGTCTTTGATCCATCCAATTGGTCTTATTGCGCACTTCCTAATCCTACTCAAGATACTTTTGCAAGAAGTTTGGAGGCAGCGCACGTAGTAGGATGAAAAAATACATCCAGATCACGGCTATGGTGCGAATGGGTAAAGTTATTGCCCCTAGTGAGGCAAATCAAAATAAGAAGGCCATATCTTAGCGAGTTGAAGTTTGAAAACGGATGTTCAGTCGAAATTCATATCTTTGTAGATGCAAGTATGTCGGCATATGTAGCAGTTGCCTACATGAGAGAAAAAAAGCGATCTCACACTGAATGTTCTCTTATTTGTTCTAGATCGATGGAATTGGGTCCCATCAAGCATATACCAGTATCACGTATGGAACTTGAGGTGGCTGTGTTAGGTGTACGTCTGGCTAAGACCGTGATAAAAGATCATTCGATTAAAATTGACAAGCGCTTTTTTTGGTCAGATTCTCAGTCTGTACTCTGCTGGATAAAAAAAATAATCGAAAAGTAAAGCAGTTTATCGTGTTCAGAGTATGTGAATTATTGGAAAACTCGAATGAAGATGAATGGAGATGGGTGCCTAGCGAGAATAATCCAGCAGACGATGCCACTAAATGGAATTGGCAGATTGATTTCTCATCTAAAAGCCGTTGGTATCATGGGCCAAACTTCTTGTACCAATCTGACGATACATGGTCATTGAGAACACCAAAAATTAATGAAAACTAGTTTCAAGTTTTCACTCACATTAGGTTACACCTAGAACCACTAGTGGAATATACGCGGTTCTCATCTTGGAAAAAATTAAAGGGTACTATGGCTTACGCTTATCGTTTTCTGGAAATAAGACCAGGACAAAAAAAAAAAAACATGAATTTTAAATCGACTAAAGCAGTTACTATGGCTGAATTATATCTATATAGATTGTGTCAATTTGCGAATTTTGCGAACGAAATAAACATGATGAAACAAGGCGTTGCTAATTCATCTGAACAATTGTCCTTTGAAAAATCAAATTCATTGTTGAAGCTAAGCCCATATTTAGATGAGAATGGTATATTGCGGATAAGAGGTCGTATCGATGCTTCTAAAGATGTGGCATTTGACTGTAAAAGACCAATAATTTTACCGAGAATGCACTATATAACAACATTGATAGTCCAAAGTGTACATGAACGCTACCATCACTCGAATTTTGAGACTGTTGTGAACGAACTTCGTCAGTCTTACTATATCGCACATCTGCAAACAGTTTTAAGAGGGGTTCAACGCAAGTGCTAAGAATTCAAGAATAGAAGAGCAGGTCCAGTACCACCACTTATGGCAGACTTACCTCCAGCACGGCTTAAAGCCTTTACTAGACCATTCTCGTTCGTAGGAGTGGACTATTTTGGGCCCATGTTGGTAATGCGGTTGGCGGAGGTTGAGTGCATCGTCAATTCGCGACCTTTGACTTACATATCCTTAGACAATGACAGTGACGAAGCGCTAACGCCCAATAGGTTGGTTGATAGGTTCTTCGAGTGGAATAAGGCTAACAGGAGAACTTAAAGATGATGGGTCCGTTCATCGAAAAAATTGGTTGACTTTCGAAAAATATGCTGAAATTTTCTGGAAGCGCTGGATCAGGGAATATCTTCCTTCTCTCAGTAGAAGAACAAAATGGTTTCAACCGGCAAAACCCTTATCGGAGGGCGACATCGTTGTCGTTGTGGATGCAAACTTGCCTAGAAGCACATGGCCCAAAGGAAGAGTGATACAAGTTCACCTTAGCAAGGATGGGCAAACGAGATCAGCGGTAGTACAAGAGATGACCGATGATATTTATACTTGCCTAACAGCGAAACTGGCAGTTTTAGACGTTTATAGGTTTGGCGCTAATGGTAATCCGGCGATACCGAGCTTAACAGGGGGGAGTGTTGCCAAACCTGGCAGCACTTCTTTGTCAAGCTAGCTCAAGGCTAAGAGCTCTTAACACGTCAAATGGCTTGAGCGGGAATTAAGCAGCAGAACGAAAGTTGCCGCCAAAGGAAGAAAGCCGAAAAGAAAAACTGAACATTTTAGTTTCAGTAAAAGTATATCAATTTTTTCTTTAAATAAATTTGTAACTAAAGTTTCAAAAGTAGTTCTTTTATTTGACGGCAACAGTTGATGCCGAGTTCCTCTCTTGATATATCGGCTATTTTTATTGGCTTTACCGAAACCTTTCAAGCTTAAGCGGTTAGGCTTATCCTGTTTTCTGACCATTTTCGGATTAATTTGTCCCAAATTCTAATAGGATTTGACATATCAAAAACCATTGAAGAATACTATAAGTTCTGCTTATCAGGAAGCTCTTGGCGTGACCCATATCGGCTAGTTATTGATTATTTTCGGACTTAAAAATATAGGAAAAGAGCTTATCATATAAATGTGGGCAATCAGCAACACTGTCACGGAGGAATATGAGAGACAGGATATAAAAAGGACGCACTCGAAGGATAAGGGCAGTTGTTTTCCGGCTTCTCATCGTGGCAGTTCTTGCAACAAACAAATTCTTACACTCATATTTTATCAGTTATTTTAAGTAAATGTAAATATATAATTTTGACCCCTAGAAAATAAAAGTGTTTTGTGTTACCTAAGTAAACAAACTTACAAATTTGGGGACTCAACCAGAATATTGAAATAGTGTTTTTTTTTTTTTTTTTAATAATACGAAATGACACAAATATGTATTTGAAGACGAAGGCGACAGATCCAACAGAAGAAGACTCAGATTGTTTCAAGGTTTTTTTTTTTTATTTTTTTATTTTTTTATTTTTTATTATTTTTTTTTCTTTTATTATTATTTCCGAAATTTAAAACATATTTACATTTGTTCCTGCGAAGCCTTCTGGCTTATCTGCAGAAGATTATTTTTCGAGAGCAGATATTTACTTTAAGTTAAGCTTTCTGTGTTATGGTTTAAATTAAAAATAAAGTTTTTGGAATTCAAAATAAAAGAAGGATTAATCAATACATACATAAATACAATTCAAGGTTTTGGAAATCAAAAAAGAAAAATTATAAATTCAATAAGTTACAGATACAGATTTTTTTTTTTTTTTTTTGTTTATGAACAGAAAAATTCTTTTAATTTTTTTTTTCGCAAATTCGGGTTTCGGATGTTCTTCAGGGAGTTTGGTATCTGGTTGAATACTGTTGGGACGCTATGCTGCAGTTGTCTCTTGCCGTACGCGTTGTATGTCATTGGGACTTTTAACATTCCTTGGGCTCTTCTTCTTGTATTGTCATCTTGGGTGTCATCGTAATATTCAAGAGCAAGTGTCATTTGAAATATTTTTTGGACACTTAACACCTTGAAGCTTCTATATCCTGTGTTGTTGTTGGGATGTCTAGTTTGCATTTTCTTCACGATGGAGTTTTGAAGGTCTTGCAGCTTATTAATGTGCGTAGCTGATGCGTTACCCCATGCTAGTATGCCGTATCTCAGTTTTGACTCCACAAGAGCATAGTATACCTGTTTTTGTACTTCAAACGTGGAGTAGTATCCAAGGTAAACTACTGCATAAAGTGCTTGCCTGAGGTTGGAGCGGAGGTTCTCTATGTGCACATTCCATAGAAGATGGCTGTCGATGGTTACCCCAAGGTATTTGTATGTCTCGACTAATTCGATTTCTTGGTCCGATAGGACTTTTTGACATGTGTGCCTTTTGAGTGTTACTCTTCGGTCAGTGGCTTTGTTGTGTGGTCCCCGGATGTGCATCATTTTCGTCTTCGCCGCATTTAAAATCAGGCCATTATCATGACACCAGTTAACAGCTTTATCGAATTCTGCCTGCATTACTTGTAAACCAGTGTCAGGACACTTATGTCTAACGACTATAGCTGTATCATCAGCGAACGCGAATGGAATGCCATTTGTAAAGACTCGCATTAGCTAGTTTGTGAAAAGTATGAATAGCAGAGGTCCTAGCTTTGAACCTTGCGGGACTCCAAATGGGGCATTAGTCTCTTTACTAAGGGCGTTTTTAATTTTAACTTTAAAAGTTCTTCCACTTAAATAGTCTTGAAGCCAGTCTGCTAAGGTACCTCTGATTCCAAGTCGGTTTAAGGCTTCTATCAGCTTCGCATGATTCAGGGTATCAAATGCTTTGCTAAAGTCTATAAAAATGACAAAGACGTGATGATTTTTGTTGAGGCTTGTGTTGATGGTATTCGCAAACTCACCAAGGAGTTGCCCTGTACTTTTTCTTTTTTGGAACCCGTATTGTTTTTCATGGATTATCTTGTGGTTATTAACAAAATTTAGAAGTCGCTTGACTACCACTTCCTCTAAACATTTTTCTATCACTGGCAAAATTGAAATCGGCCTATAATTTTGTACAGTGTTTTTAGCACCGCCTTTGTAGATTGGTCTTACAATAGATGTTTTTAGTATATTTGGTATCGTGCATTCATTTAGACTTTGGTTAATGATCCTCGTGATAATTGGAGCAAATACATCCGCATGCATTTTAATGTCTCTCGTTCTAATGCCATCGATCCCTGCTGATTTGTTTTTATCCAGTAATGTTAATATTCTATATACCTCTTCAACGCACGTTTCCTCTATGAAGATGGAGTTGTGTAGGGTTTTATTGATGTGTGTTGACGTTATGTTATCACAATTGTGGATAATGTGAATCGTTTGTTCCGAGAAGTGTTTTGCACATTTGTTTGAAACTGCTGTAAAACATTTTTCTGATGGGAAGTTTTTCGCAAGTACCTCGTCCAAGCTCTGTTTTTTTCTTCCCATTATTTCGTTGACAAGGCTCCATGTTTCGACTTCGATAATAACGACGAAAGGTATAAACAGAAGCAAAAGTACGTCGATGAACATCTGTGTGCAGCTGATCTGATTACGATTTGTAACGCGTTAGGGATCAATTACGACGTGAAGGATGTGAGCCAACACATATTTGATAATTTAAGAAAGGGTTGTTTACTTAGTTCATGCAATGCCGATGACGACGACGACGATGTTGACGACGATAATGATAACGACGACGACGATGCCAACAAAAATGCCGACGAGGCGATGACGACGACGACGGTTGTAAGGACGACGATACCAACAACAACGATGACGGCGATGGGGAAAAGGAAAAAACCCAGAACGGAAACAACAACGGGGACCAACTCAATCAACAGAAAAAGTGTATACAGATGGTGAAAGAAATTAGACAAAACAGTAATAAAAACATCATAAAAAGGAGCAAAAAGAAATGCAAGCAGCTGTTAAAAGCGATATACCGCCGATTTCCAGATTTGCGATCAACTTCAGGGACATAAAGGACTATATAAGACAATCGATGGAAACGGGAAACTATCCGTGGAAATGTTGGTAACTAAATTTGAAGAAATCGCTTCAATTATGTATTGGGATGACTTCCAAAAATTTGTGTTTGCGAAAAAATCATTAAGAGGGTTAGCAAAACTCTTTATATTAAGCGAAAGTGTAAAATTTAATTTAATATTGCATGTCATCCGACTGTTCAGATGTTGAAATAGTTATTGGAAAAGAGTTTTGTCGACTAGCCGAAATAAGAATTACTCCAGAAGGTTTATATTTCCAGAAGTTAAAAAAAGATGTCAATGATGAGATCCACGCGATAATGAAGATAGATGCCTTATCAGAATTCGAAGAAATTGACATTGGAGAAACTGCTAGTACTTACGCCAAGCAACATGTGACTAAATTGATCCAAAACTATCGCCCAAATAAGATCAAAACAACAAATATCGTAATAATTACCAGAATACAACGACTACAAATGCAAGACGAAGACCTCACAACCATTAAAGAAATTCTTCAAGAAAAGTCATCTTACAACGAATATTTTATGAAAAGCGACGTTCTGTATAAGTTGGTAAACGACATTGAACTGCTAATAATACCACGAGACATGCAGATGGAAATAATAAGACGCGCACACGAAAAAGACATTTCGCTGATAAGAAAACGATAGAGCTAATTAATAAAGAATATTTTATACCCAAACTTGATGAAAAAGTACGAAGACTCATTGCTAACTGTATACCATTCATTATAATAAACAGAAAGCTAGGCAAACAAGAAGGAGAACTACATCCAATACATAAAGAAGAAGAGCCACTCCACTTGGAATTAACAAGAAAAATGTATCGCCATATCTTTGTCGTTATCGACTCCTTCACGAAGTTCTGTTGGTTGTATCCCACGAAGTCTATATCAGTCAAAGAAGTAATAGCCAAATTACGGACGCAAAGCATGACATTTGGCAATCCGGTTCAAATCATCTCAGATCGAGGATCCGCTTTTACTTCGGCTGATTTTCGAGAATACTGCCACATCAAACACATCAAAATCACTACCGATTTACCAAGAGCAAATGGGCAGGTAGAACGCCTCAATAGCATCATCATATCCGTGTTGTCTAAGCTGAGTATCGAAGATCCAACTAAGTGGTACAAGTTTGTCGAACCCGTTCAGAAAATTATCAACTCAACCTTTAATCGAAGTACCAGTTTGACACCATTTGAGGTACTTCAGTTTCAGTTTCAGTTTATATTTTATTTATATTACTTAATTTACTCTTACATGCTAGACAAAAAACGCTTAAAAATTAGCTTACATAACTTAACATTATCTTAAACTAACTTACTGGCCCTATGTAGGCACTCTAAGTTATACATAATACTTAAATACTATGTCTTTCGACGTTTATGACGGATTTTATTCTTATTCTACAGTGACTTCACTACAGCTTAAACTAAGAAAACATGTTTAAAAACTTAGTATATGGACTATTTTAATTTTATTATAAAACTTAAAACTAAAAGCCTACATACTACCTAAAACTAAATCTTAATCTACTTAACCTATCTACATGCGTATATATATATACATAATACATATAAATACTTCATGTATAACAAACAATTAAGGTACGTATTTTGTCATACCTTAACAGAATTAAATTCTTTAGCCCAATGCAGTATGGATTTAGAGCAGGCCATTCTACTGAGGAGGCATTGTTAAATTACTGTTCCGTAATTCTCGAGGGGCTGGATCAGAAAAAGAGTTGTGCCGGGATTTTTGATGATATTAAAAAAGCTTTCGACATGGTAAACCACAGCATCCTCGTTGACAAACTTTTTAAAGTGGGTTTTCGCAGTTTCATGTTTAAATGGTTTGAGTCCTATTTAAAGGATAGAACTCAAATAGTCAAAATTGGAAACTGTGTAAGCAATTCCAGGGTAACTAATGTAGGTGTGCCTCAAGGATCTGTGCTTGGCCCAATATTGTTTTTAGTTTATGTTAATTCTTTATTTGCGCAACCGTTTGAGGGTAAAATCACAGCATTTGCAGATGACCTTGGAATTGCTTACACCTCGGCCAGCCCATTGAATTTAATTGCAAACATAAACAATGATGTCCACTTATTAAGGTATTGGTTTGCTACACATAAATTAGTGATTAGCAATAAAACTAGGTTAATGTACTTTAGCATAGGTACGCAAGTACCCTCTGACCTGGATGTGACATTTCATGCACCTGATTGCGCTAGGTTTTCGTTAATTAATGATACGTTATCTGAGCAAAGGTTTACACACTATAATTCCGAAGTTGGCTGTAGTGGAGATTGTTTTAAAATTGAGAGTGTTGTGGACTATAAATACTTATTATTGACCAAAATATGAGTTGGTCCAAACACATTACCAATTTAAGACAGTGCCTTCTATCATCTATTCGTTGTTTGTATCGTCTCAAGAATTTCTTTCCTATCAATACATTGAAAATGGTTTACTTTGGTCTATTTCACTCGAAATTGCAGTATGGCATTGGCTGCTGGGGAGGTGCCTATCGGACCAAACTTCAGCAGCTAGTTGTCCTCCAAAAATGTGCTGTAAGAAACATGTGCAAAGTTAATTGATTAACACATTCTATGGATTTGTTTAAGACCATGAAAATACTGCCAGTGAGGCAATTATATTTTTTCAAAGTTTTAAAAATCTTTTTTATAAGAGGAGGATATCTTCAAAGTCCTACCTCTGATATGCATTACTTGCGTAGCCAAACTAGTCATGTTGTTAGTATCCCTACGTTTCGCACTACATGTTTCAAAAATGTTTATACGATTGTCTCTTGTAAGCTTTTTAATATACTCCCTGAAGGAATTCGAATCATAAGGAATTTGTTCTCATTTTTAAAAAGTGTTAGGTCATGGCTTCTTATATTTGATCACAACGAAATCCAAGTTTTGCTATGCTCTATTATTTAGATTTATAAAAAATTAGCTTGATATAAATTTTGTACACCCCCAAAAGAATATACAGCAGTGGTTTACTAATGCCCAACCTGTCCAGCTTGAAAAAGAGTCCTTCTAACCATACGGTATCGAAGGCATTCTCCAAGTCAATCATATATTTTTGTCCTCAACCCACTTAGTCAGGACTCTATTGGTCACCTTCTCGAAAACCTTACTGATGTTTGGAAGAAGACTGATCGAGCGGAGATTCGCCGGATTAGAAGTGTCTTTATCCCTTTTGGGGATGGGGTGAACCACCGCAGTTTTCCAATGCGCTGGATAATGTGCATTATACATTGCATTATTAAACAGGGTGGTATAAATGTTCACCGCTTCTAGAGGGAGATGTCGAAGCACAATATTCGGTATTTCATCGGTTCCCACTGATTTCTTACTTATAAGTGAATCGAACATCGTTTGGAGCTCTTCCTTCGAAATGACCGGGTAGTACTCTATCGTTGGTGATGTCATTATTTGCCATATTTTCGTCACTGAACTGGGTGAAACCCGAGCTCTCGAATCGCCAATTCACAATTTCATCTCAAAGGTAGAAATTTTGCACAAGGACTCGATTCTCCAGATCGTGGTTCGGGCCAATGATAATATTCGCCTTGTACACTTCCTGGAAAGTCACTCCTATAGCCTCTACCCGCTTCTGCGGATCCTCGATCACAAAGAAGTTGTCATTATCAACAGCCTCATTTGGGTCTATGCCCGCTGCTACCAGTATGTGTTCGTTGTTCGTCGTTCGGGCGATTTTAAGACATGGAAGGTCGTTCTGATTATTTCTCCGAAATATTTTATTTATTTGCGGGAACATATTCGGGTTGCTGGTGTTTACAGCCCGAATTTTAGTGTTCCAATACAAACTTACTGAATTTCTGTAATTTTCCTTTATTAATGTTTGGAGGTTTTTAATCGACGACTTCAGAGTCATGATCTCCGGGTTATGTCTCTCAGTAAACTGTCTTTACAAGGTTTTTAGTCTTAGCAGTCTACTTTTATGTCGGTGCAGTGTGTCAATAGTAGCGTTACGGAATATGTCTTCGTTGACTGTGTGTTGATACCGACTTATCGTTTTGTCCATTGTTCGTTTAATTTGCTCGTCTATTAGTTTTAGATACCTGTCAATCTCCTCGTTTGATAGATTTCTATTGGACTGTGGGTAGAGCGAATTCGAGGAGAGTGAGTCAGTGTTCTGGTGAAATGTGTCCAACGCACCCTACTATAATTGTAGGAATGCCTTTGAACAAACTCATTAAATTCCACAATTTCATTGGGAACAGTTATTTCGGTGCTGAGACCGCAATGGTCACTATCATACACGAAAGTGCGTAGACAGTTTGTAGTTTGTTGGTTAGTGCATGTCAGTTGTATTCGTGAGTCGAACAGCAGAAGATCCAAATAGGACCCGTGTCTGGGAAACGACGGACTATCCGTCGCCTTAAGCCCGAGTCGATACATTATACTGTGCCGACCCCACCAATTGAATAGTAGGTTCCCTCTAGTATTTGGTGTATTATTTCCCCATTCACTATGTTTGGCGTTGAAATCTCCGCCGATAATAAAATAGTTGTCTTCCAATTCCAGCCTCAGGAATCGAAAAAGCGTCTCGATCTCAGAGATAAATAAGGTGGATTGAGTAGACTTAGGTGCATAGACAGACACCATGTACAACCGCTTTCCACTACGGAGGGGGATATACACGATGCATGCTTCCAGCACCTGGAACCTACTTACTACACGACTGTATACTCTTTTAAAACGTATACCTTTTCGTACGAAAATTGCAACGCCACCTCCCTGAATGGAGTTGGGTCGGTTTCTCCGTACTATTTTGTATCTTCTGCGCCTCATTTTGTGTCTCTTGGTAAGCTTAGTTTCGCTAATCAAAAGCACATCAGGGGCTTGGTCTTTAAGCAACTTAAATAGTGCGGCTCGTCGCTCGAACCTAATCAGTGAATTCACATTCACAGCAACGACCTTCAGAGTCTGCTCCGCCACGTACGTACCCATTACGGCAAAAGGTGCGTTAGGCCAGGCAGCAGCGCGTACACTTGATCCACCCGCGCGGTCTGTTCAGTTAAATGACGTTGTAGCTGAGACATCTGCCCCTGGATAGAGAGCAAGATAGCTAGCATGTCAGGTACTGGTTCCGGTGCTCTGGGCGCTGGGGCCTGAGAAGCAACCTTCGCTTGCTGTACCGTATTTCCCGTACCTGCCGCCATTTGGGCGTAGGTAACATGGGCAGTAACGGCTGGAGTTTGCAAATGTACGGGTGGACGTTTAACTTCCACTTTCTGCTGCCGGGCCAGATTTATTCTTTTGATGTACTTTTGTCCTTTTTGGTGACATCGTTTGTCTACACCAAACCTCATGCCGCGGAGTTTGCAATTCTTCAATCAGCCCCTCAACTTTCATCTTTGACACCATTTCGCCGACATCTGTTTGCTTTGTCTTGAAAGACGTCTTGCAGGTTCTCGGATTAATCGGGCGTTTCAATGCGGTGTTGAACGAGCTGCGTGTGTCCATATTTCCATCTTGTGTAGCAAACATGTCAGCTTACTCACCGATTCGTTTTTTTGCCATATTACAGAGCCCATAAATTCGTTCTTGGTTGTAATACTCTGTACTGACACGTTTCCTTTGTGGTCGATATAGACCCAATAGGTGCACATTTTCCAAAAATTTCTCCTTTTTTTACCATGTCTTTGGATTTAGAATTCTTACAGGAACTATGTTGTTCTTTGGTTCCACTAAAATCTTTCCCACTATGAAGTCTCTTTTATTTTCTAGCTCCATCACATAGAATCGGTGGCTACCAGAACCACCTTTGGCACAAACAATTGCTTCCGACGAAGATGGCGACTTTTAAGACGGAAGTGTTGGCGTCTCCGCATATATTTATTTAATTCATAGCATTTCTGTACATATTTAAGTTATAAAAACTTTTTGTATAGAACAAGTGTAAAGTTTGCAAAATTTAAATTAACAATTCACAGGCTTTTAGTATAGAAAAAGAGAGAAAGAGAAGAACAGATTATAGAAAGGTAAAATATATAAAGAATAGAAGTAGTATAGTAGTATTGAATATAAAACAAAATACTTAAATAGGTTACATCATCATATCAGTAATTTAAATTTGCATAATATTTTAAAGGTTCTTCTTTAAATTGGTTTTCCATGCTCATCTTTTTGATATTAGTAGAAAGAGGCGAACTGCATGTACGAAAAATTTTCGACTGCTCATTAGGAATTTGTGCCTGAGAGGTATTAATTTTAAGGTTATTTGAGAGCGAACGAAGTTTATATTGGCAAATAAATAACTCGGTGATTTAGAGTAACAAATCTTGTGTAATAATTAATTTAGTGGGGCTAACGCCCCCCATATTTAAGGAATTGAACGAATGTTTGATTTGAACAAAAATACATAACTCATAAAAGAAAATAATTATTGTATATCGTGGTAAGAGAATCTTGGGGAAGCAATTTGGTCATAATGCTCTACTAAGTCGATTTTGGATATAAGAAAAACATCGATCAACGAGGGTATTTTGTGAGGTTGAAAATAAGTGGGGTTGACGTCATTAACAATTCGCAAACCCAGTGTATTTGCTGCGTCAATAAATTGCTTATTTTTACTCCTTAAAATATTAAGATTAAAGTCATCACATAACAAAACTTTGAGATAAAACGGCTCCAACTCTTCAAGATGATTTCTAAGTTTCGTCTATTGCGAAACATTATGTGCCATATACATACAAAGTTCCTATTGGCACCTTTACATTTTCTGCAACAATTACTAAAAAAATTAATTCAGCATTGTCCGATATAGTTGATTTTCTTAATAATCTATGCTTAGGAATATGTTTTACATAAACTGCTACACCGCCACATGGCCCACTAAGCCGATCAGCACGGTACATCTCATAGCCGCGAATTTTAAAAACGATTTTTTTCGTATCTGTGATCAATCATGTTTCGGAAATACGGATAATATCCTTTCAACAAAGAATTCCGTGTTTATCACTGCTCAGAATGTTGAGCAACATTTTCGATTTTTCTATGCAATTCTCTGGACACATGCAACTCCCACTACAGCTACAATATTTAAATTGTACGTTATTAACGAAACGGGAAAACAAACAAAGTAGAGAACATGGAAAACCATTAGAAAGCACATTTGCGTTAAGGTCAAAAGCATTAGTGATATTCAGCGATGATGAGCCTGTACAAATCATATTTAAAAATAAAAAGTAAGATTTTAAAAAAATTAATGAGAAAAATGATAGGTAGTAACACAGAAAATGGAAAAAGAGTAGAAAAAAGAGAAATAAAAATAAGAGAAAAGGAAAAGAGAAACAGTAGTTGCTGCTGAGATCAAAGAGTATCTATAATAAGAGGGGGCACTTCGTCAAAATACGCCCTTTTCTTGTGACCTTGACACACACACTTTCTTCTTTTAATATAAAATTGTGAAAAGTTGATAGGTATAAAAAACCATTTGTAAGAAAGGGATGAAAACGAAGGATGTACGTTTGGAATTAAAACACAAATTTACAGGGTGTCCTCACAAAAAAATTAAAACATTTTATGTTAAAAAGTAAAGGTATATACGAGTACATATATATATTTACAAGCGCATAACACCCAACATTTTGTGTTTATTGTTAATTAAATTTAATGGTTTTAAAAATCCTTAAAAGTCTTGAAATTCCTCTTCTTTTTCGCCAGAAAAAATATTTTCTAAACTATCTTGATTTAAATTTCTAGTTATGTTACGGATTGAACGAGATCCAACGAAGTACAGGCAGACAGGCAAAAAATGATAACCCAGGAGCGGTACCCAAATTACCAACGATAATGATGATCAGCACACAATTAGGCGAAATATAAACATCAATTCAGCACACAAGAAGCACGATGGTGTGAAAACGAGACGAGACAAACCGCAGGTCAATGCAAGGCGAACACAAGCAGGCGACGAAATTCTGTCAACGGTTCCTGACGATATACATACATACATATGCAAGGCTTCAGCACATAACCGAACGACAGGAGACTGGCAGCAGGCAGAAATACGTAAAAGGCGAACGGCAATCTGGCAACGGTTTAATGTTTTTTGTTTTATTGTAATTATTAGTTAGTTACCTTTCGTCGGCAGTTGAATTTGGTCGAATAATAAAGTGCTCGTAAATCGAATGGTTTGATTTTGTCTATTTTTTATTCTCCAGAATTTTTCCCTTGGAACTTTCAGGCAACAACAAACGATATTGAACATTTTTGGTGCCTCATGTGAGGATTTAATTTGATTGACAGTGGTCGAACAGTAATTGAAACTCGCGAAAAAATAGACAAAGTAAAGGCATCGAGTTAAAACAGTTGTACGCGTGGGGTATATAGGCAACGGGAATTTTTTTCGGTATAAAATTGTGTTGGCGGCGCGACGCGCATCAGGGGACATAAGGAACGGTGAATTGAGACAATTTGGACAATGACTGAACTGAGAATGCGTTGAAGTGCTTCGACAGCTATAGCAAAATTAATAGATAGGCTTGAGAATGGCAAATTGGCAGAGGTAGATGTTACAAGGCAACGTGTGACGCGTTAGTAGGTATGGCGGAGGATGGCGAGATGGATTCTTATATGATTTTTTTGAAGAAGTTGAATATCGATACTCCAGTGTAAAGGCAATGCTGATGGCTGCAATCGATGTAGCACGTACTCCAGGACGGCCACCGTCTGTTGCTAGTGCGGTGAATACGGCACGTGGTCAACCAAGCGTTGTACACGATGTGCGACTGGAGAAAATAGTCATTCCTGAATTCCATGGAGAATTCAATCGGTGGGTTGCATTTCGCGACATGTTCGAGGCAGTGGTGCATTCGCAAGAGTACCTTTCGACGGCAGCAAAGTATTCGAGGCTGATGAAGGCATTAAAGGGCATGGCTGCACAGGTGGTAGCTGGTTTTCTACCCATAGATGACAACTATGAATCAGCTTGGAAAACCTTAAAGGCACGCTACGATAATAATCGGCTTATCGTTTCAGCGCATCTGACCATTTTCATCAATATGGAATCGCTGGAGAAGGAAACAAGGAAACAAATATAGGCTTGCGCCGGGTCATCGATCTGACAAATGAGACGACGCGGTCAGTGGTGGCCATGAAACGACCGGTAGATAAGGGGGACGACATCCTTGTCCATATTCTGCTGTTAAAATTACCGTAGGCGACCGTCATTTATTGGGAAATGGAACATCGAGGCACGGAACTTCCACAACTGGAAGACCTATTGAAGTTCATCGAAGGAAAGGCTCGTGGTCTCGATCATATGGGAAGCGCAATGGTCGAGCGTGCGAACACCGCAGGCAATATGGCAACCCGGAGATCATCGTCGAATCCAAAGGCTCATGTGCACACAGGCGCTACACCGCGGCTAACACGATCAAATTTACCGACGGTAGATCGTGGTCATTGCTACTATTGTAATGGAAATCATTACATAGGACGCTGTCCATCATTAGAGGCGTTAACCTAAGCGGAACGCAGGCTGAGGCAGCAAAGGCAGATCTATACTGGATATTCGAGGCAACCGATCATCACGGTGCGATGCATGCAGCAGTTACGAATTAAGATGCAAAAGTTCGATATGGCTGTTGCTGGTGCAGGCGATGTACGAGGACCTACGACACGAGGCGTGGCAGTGTTGCAGTTATAATTACAGATTGAGTCGGATTTTTCTATGCAGATTCATGCATTTGTTCTGGTGAAGATTACAGAGGATTTACGTCAAATGACTTAAAATGAACTAAATTGTATTAATTTGTAATTCTATTACATCGGATTTGCAGTAAGATTAGTATTTGCGATATATTGCAGCAACGCATGGGGTGCAGTAAACATGTGTGTTTGCTTGTATAGAAAAAAATCTTGCTACACGAGTTTTACTGCATAAGTGCTTTAGGCATGACGGAGTTTTTAAATCCATTTGAATCTACAGTATTTATAACATATTTCAGTTTCTATAAACCTATTGTTTCATTCGTAGAATACGATAGCAATGAAGAAGTCCAATCAGAGTAAAATTCCACTGAATGAGTAATTCTCAAATAATAAATTAAATAATTGTATTTTAAAATAATAATCACGCATTGTTCCTGATTCGCCAAACTAATATCCATCGTATAACATAAATGTAATTTTTTATTTATTTTGTTTTTTTGTTTTGATTAGAAAAATTAAATGAAAAGAAACGGTGTGAACCGTTTAGAATGGAGTTTGATGAATTGAAGATCCCCTAATATGGCTAAGCTATTTTTAAATGATTGCAGATTACCAGAGATACTGATTGAATACCTTAGCATTACATTTCATTAAATTTTTTGTTATGAGTTCCGGAAATATGACTATAGAAGATCAACTACAAGATCTCTAATAGTGGAAGCGTAAGTGATAATTTAGAAGATGTAGTGGTAGAACATTTAGAAAAACCTCTGTTAAGTAAATATCAAGAGACGCCTTTAAATCTTAAGCAACACCTTTCATAATAGATTACAGATATCAAAGCGAAATAATTAAAAACGGATCAGTTGATATTCTCATTGAAATCAAATCGTCCAAATCAATCCCAACAAATACGTTGATACTCCTATTACCCGATCGTATTGTAAACTAATATAATTCACTGAGTCAAATAGTTTTTCGAGAAATATAATTGCTAGTTTAATGCTAGCTTTGATTGAGAAAACATATAAACGCAGAAGGTGAAATGTATTATTATTGTTTTCATTATACGCGTATGTCAATTTCAGAATTATTGTATAAATTCGTCATATAGACGGGAAGAAAAAACTTTTTATTAGGCGATTCTATATTTTTCTTCCTTTCGCCTTTTGCCAAGCACTGTTTGAATAGACTTAATTTTAACAATTTTATATATGATGCTTGGTTAATTAATATGTCAATAACATGTAAGGTCTTCTTATATATACGTACATATATGTATATACACTGGCACATATTTGTTTAAGCGCAGATACCATTTAATTAAAAAAAAAACAATGCAAGGAAACCTTTTTTTGTTAATTTATTTTTTTACAAAAGCAAAATGGGAGGCATGTTCGTTTAAACGCACTCACGAAATCTGTTAACAACCTTGACATCGAGGTCAAAAACTCTCTACATCTTTCAAGCCTGGAGCGTGAGATGTAGAAGATATGGCAGTTGGCTCAAAAGTACTGTCATCATTACAACAATAATAAAGACCAACCAAGAACAAGAACCAAGAACAAGGACCAAGACTAGAAAATCGAAGATAGAGAAAAAAAACGAAGAAATATAAAACCATAAAAAGTTGTGCAAAATAAAGAAAAACTAAAAGTATGTATTATTTTGTATGAGTGTATTTAAGAATGTATGAATTTAATTAATATCTTTAATAAAAATAGGAATTTTGTAACGGTGGATAACGAACTTATTGTGTTCCTGTTTTATTTAACACTCGTTACAAAATCTGAATTTGTAGTTGTCGATAGCACGACAACAAATTACAAAATTCTTTTATTGTTAGTTGCACATCAGAATGGCAAGTTCAGACCCTTTCTCCAAGTCTAGAAAATTGCTTCGATCCCCAATTACCAACGCCAGCGAGAACCCAATACGCAATGAATCTCATGCTACTGAGGAGTACAACTGCCAATCTTGCAATGCTCCAGATTCACAAGAAAGTATGGTTCAGTGCGACAGTTGTAATATGTGGTATCACTTTTCTTGCGCAGGCGTCGACAGCCAAATCGCTGATAAAGATTGGCTTTGCCCACCATGTGTCAAACATACTGCTACTGGAGCCTCAAATCAGCGAAATGAAAGTGTCCTCGCAGCACCATCTTGTTCTGCCGTACCAGCTAGGCGCGTTTCCACAGCGTCTAAATTTAAGAGTTCCAAATCCTCAAAGGCTTCTTCACGTAAACGGCTCCAAATTGAGCTGGAAAGGTTGGAAGAGGAACGTAAATTAGCAGAGAAACGCGATCGAGAAGCACTTGAGCGAAGAAGAAAAGCTGACCAGGAGTACATCGACAAAAAATATAAACTCCTTAGTCAAATGGAAGAAGATTTGTCCACAACTGAGGATGAGGCGGAGTCTATAGCCAAACAAAGTGTTACTCACTGGCTAGACAATCCGCGAAACAACACATATAGCTGCCCGCATTCGACGAAGGTAACAAGTGCCCCGAATTTCGCAAATCAACCCCGAAACTATAACGATGGGCACGTAAAAGACACATGGCTCGGTGCACAAAGTTGTTTCGAAAAACCAGCACCACTAGATATTATGCCCGGAACGTCACATGGCTTGCAAACATATACCTCCGAAGCAAACGTCAAAACCGCAGCGCAAAGACAGGAAAGACTGTTCCAACAAATGCCACTTACAAATGATTGTGCTCAAATCACCTCAGCTGTTCACCAGCAGATATTTAACCAGCGAAGAGAACAACTACAGGCTGCCGCTAATACGTCATTACCCCTCGCTCCTCAACTTCCGCACGCTGCAAGTTCAACCACTGGTGTACTGAGTAGAAGTCAAATTGCAGCGAGACAAATCGGCTCTCGCGATCTGCAAATCTTTGCAGGAGATCCGGAAGAATGGCCTCTATTTATAGCCACTTTCCATAGAACGACAAACCTATGTGGGTTTTCGGACGAAGAAAATGTTCTCCGTCTGCAAAGAGCGTTAAAGGGCAAAGCTCTACAGGCAGTTCGAAGTTTGTTAATACAATCGAACTGTGTGAGCAAAATTATCAGCACGTCGCAGTTAATGTTTGGCAAACCAGAGCGAATAATAAACTCTCTTCAGTCATCGGCTGACCTCCCAACCGTGCAGACCATAGACTAACTATAACTAGATATCAAACTTTCCAGATATTGGAAAATCAAAACCGGTTTTCTTCTGAAAGTCCCTATCCGTGTGAACCTGTCCGTGAATACGTGAGAATTGTCAACAATGTCAAAATTCGAAAAGTTTTACGAGTGACGTCATCCATATAAAAACGACGCGGTGAATTCCGATTTTGACATTTCTCTTGTTTACAAATTCAATTTCGTGTAAGTTGCACAAAAATTTAATGTTGGACAATAATTTTCTTTATTATATTTTCTAGGACAACAAAAGAAGAAAATTCTACACATCTGAAGCAAGAACAAATCATTTTCTACAGGAAACTGCTGCCACCAACAGATTGCTTTCGATTGGATGTGGCAAAACCAGCTGGGAAAGTTTGTTTACATTTTCTTGTGAGTAACTACAAACATTTTAATTTCAAAATAATTTATTTTACTTCTTTTTTACAGTAAGAACAATGAATCTAAATGCACCATTCAAGAGCTTTAAGAAATGTGGATGAGTGATCTAACTAATTACATGTAAGTAAAAAGAATACATTTTCGTATAGCTATACATATAATGCCTTTTTCCTTGCAGATCCAACATTTGAAGTGCAATGGTTTCAAGAAAAGCGTTCCCAGTGTGGAACCATCGTGAGCTGATCAAATAAATGTGAGTAAAAAGAATACATTTTCGTATAGCTATACATATAATGCCTTTTTCCTTGCAGATACAACATTTGAAGTGCAATGGTTTCAAGAAAAGCGTTCCCAGTGTGGAACCATCGTGAGCTGATCAAATAAATGTGAGTAAAAAGAATACATTTTCGTATAGCTATACATATGCCTTTTTCCTTGCAGATACAACATTTGAAGTGCAATGGTTTCAAGAAAAGCGTTCCCAGTGTGGAACCATCGTGAGCTGATCAAATAAATGTGAGTAAAAAGAATACATTTTCGTATAGCTATACATATAATGCCTTTTTCCTTGCAGATACAACATTTGAAGTGCAATGGTTTCAAGAAAAGCGTTCCCAGTGTGGAACCATCGTGTGCTGATCAAATAAATGTGAGTAAAAAGAATACATTTTCATATAGCTATACATATAATGCCTTTTTCCTTGCAGATACAACATTTGAAGTGCAATGGTTTCAAGAAAAGCGTTCCCAGTGTGGAACCATCGTGAGCTGATCAAATAAATGTGAGTAAAAAGAATACATTTTCGTATAGCTATACATATGCCTTTTTCCTTGCAGATACAACATTTGAAGTGCAATGGTTTCAAGAAAAGCGTTCCCAGTGTGGAACCATCGTGTGCTGATCAAATAAATGTGAATTTAAAATGAAAATAAAAGTTATATACAACTAAATACTAAATACTAAATACTGTTTTATTTTGCTTTGTTTATCCAATAAATACAATAAATTTAAAGAAATTGTTTTTTCTTTCTTGGATTTGCTGCTTCTTCAATAAAATATTGACATTTGTTCATTTCACCACGGTGTGGGTAAGTTTTTCACTTCACCATGAATGTTTTCATCAGGAGAGCATGTTCCGAAAAAATGTAAATTACAATTCATGAATAAATTGGATTATTAGATTAAATGGAAAATATTGTATTAACTTTTCATACGAAGTAATAATTAATGATTATTTTGACTGTTTTTATTTGTGAAAATAGAACAATAAATAGAAAATTAGTGCTTTATAGGTCCATTTAGTACGACAGCGAATTGACCAATTATTTTTTGAAAAAATGTGGATGTGACTGGACAATTTAGTTCATATTTAATGCTTTTGTATTACTAATTCCATTACTAACGCAACATTTCCATATACTTTGCTCAATTTTTGCATCAAAAAATTTCCGAGAAGAAGAAAATCGATGTAAACACAACGCTGTACGTTTCACAAATATCACGTTGTAATTCTAAAATTTGGCTGGATTTTCGTGAATGTCAACGACATCAAATCGGCGTATAAATTTTATACCGTTAGAAAGAAACCTTTCGTCAGCGAAGCAAATAAAAAAAAACAAAAGGACTTTGCTAATAAATAAAAAAACAAAGGATTTGACTTCTAGGATTTTTTCAGAAGAGTCAAAATTTAGCATTTATGAATCAAATAGGCCTTCGAAAGCATGAAGACAACCAAATGAAACTTGCAGTCCAAATACACAAGGCAAAAAGTAAAGGTCTATGCCAGACCGGCTTAAAGATGTTAACAGCATTAAAGAATACTCAACAAAGTAGTAGCAAAATCTGTTGAAAACAATTATAAACAAAAATTCCCTTCGACAAAACCAAATTAAGTTGGGATATCATTTCACATTGTTTGTCAAATTCTGGAAATTATTTTTAAAAAATAAACAATTAAAATACCACCGCTTTTGTACTTTATAATGTGTGAAAAAAAAGATTCTCGAAATATTTTGGAAAAGCTTTAAATTCAAATAGAAAAACAAATATTTTCCTTAAAAAACTAAAAAATAATCAAAAATGTTAATTGTACTTATCAGTATTATTTAATTAATTTATTTACTCAACACATTCAAACTAAAAGAACAGCAAGGAAATTGATTTTAAAAGTTGCCATTAATTAATAATCCTTTTCATTGATGTCCAGAGTACAGAGTTTGTGCCTAAACATAAAAAATGCTTATACAATTGACTCTCAATACAAGCTTAAGCTTGATTTCAGAATTGTAATAGTTTCAATTAATTTATATCTTCAAATGAAACTTTCAAAATATGATCCTTAGGTTCTTTTTTAATTTTATTCTGAAACGATCCACTTTTTGTCCAATTGAAACAAAAAAAAAGTTTTTTTTTAAATATATTCTATTATCTTCACTTTTTCACCACGTTGAATTAAATATTCACCAGCGAAAAATATTTTTCCTTTTATTTTTGCCTTTATTATATATACTTAGCGAACATTACGTGAAATTTGTTGTCATTTTAGCCATTCTGACAGGTTATAGAGATTGAGAATGTGTTGGTGATTCACTTACAGTGTGTCTGTGCAAAAGTTAAACGTTTGCAAAAGTATTAGTAGAGTTTGATATCTAGTTATAGTTAGTCTATGGTGCAGACCTATTTCTTTGGTGTATCAAAGTGCTTGCATTTTTCATAGCTTTATCACTTCCAAATATAAATTGTGAGTTTTTCCATATTTTCTCATTTTTTCTTTTCCTAATCCGATAAAAATAGATACCAAGTGAATACTTTTGTTTCTGTAATAAAACACATTTTGTCGGCATGGCTCAAAAGCCTGCCCACAAATCGGGTAACCGGTTCGGTAGTCTTGATGAGTACAACCTTTCAGACCCCCCTGAACCCCCTCCTATCCCCCCGAATAAAAGATTGAAACCATCCAGCCGTATATTCTCCGATTTTCCTGAACTACCTACAAAAACAATTTACAAAAACCCTCGCTTTGTACACATAACCTCCAAAGACAAACCTCTTTCTTCTGTCAGTGTTTTTGTGTTAAAAAAAATCATTGATTCAATCAGCACACATTATCAAAAGATCTCCCTGCTTAGGGATGGCTCTTTATTAATTCTCACTAAAGACCAGAATATAGCTGACAAATTTATAAAATCGAAAGCCTTTCAAACCATTTGCCCAGTTGAGATAAAACTCCACGCTAAGCTCAATCACTCCAAAGGCATTGCATATGCACCCTGCCTTATAAATGTTCCCGAACCCGAAATCATGAGTGAACTTAAGTCACAAAACATAACCGACGTCTACAAAATTACCAAAATGAATTCAGACGGGAAACAAATCCCCACAGGGCTTATGATATTCACCTTCGATTTATTTCAAATTCCAAGCACAATTGAAATTGGCTGGTATAAAACCAAAATCTCAGAATATTTCCCTAACCCCATGCGTTGTCGGCAATGCCAACTTCTCGGACACACAAAAAAATGGTGCAAAAAGCCAGCTGCTTGTGAAACTTGTAATCTCCCTCCCCATGAAGACAAAAGCTGCACGCGCACTTTCTGTGCAAATTGTGCTGGGACCCACCCCGCCTCATCTAAAATATGCCCAAGATATATCCAAAGCAAAGAAATCATTGAGACAAAAACAAAAAATAAATGCTCCTTAGCTGAAGCCAGACGCATTCATTCAGAACGGAACCCCAAAACTTTTCCCCTCTCCTCTGATCTCTATTCAACTAAACTCAAAAATCAAACCCGCGAAATAAGCAATCCCATTCCATCCACTTCTTCTTCTTCTTTCAGTCCCTGTACTGCCGCTGCCACTTCTTCTTCCAGTCACTCTACAACCTCTCCCTTTTCTTCTTCCAAACACTGCACTACCACTGATAACGAAAAAAAAATTCCCACTAAAACCGGTTTATTATCACAAGAAAAAAACATAACACATAACCCACTTAAACATTCAACAACACAAATTACAAACATCCAAAAACAAATAGGTGAATCTACTTCTCTTACGAGAGAAAAATATCCACCAGTCTCTGCTTCAACCTCCTATGAAGTTAAAACTAAATCCTCTCTCGATCTACCACAATTACAACAAGCATATCTTACCAAAAATACTTCAGCATCAACACCAACAATTAATAATACCAATAACACTCAGAGTAAAATCTCTCATCAAAAACCCTCTCTTCTAACACAAAGTGCAATGATTATAGACGTAGATGACAGGCCTTAACATAATAAATACTTTATCATCAGGTGGGGGAGCGCCTTCTACAGGTACATTAAATTGTACTGGTAACAAGGTGCCTTCCACCGCCTGTAACCATATAAAAATACTGCAATGGAACATGAATGGTTATTTTAATAACTATCATGAGCTTCAATTGCTTATCAAAGAAATAAAACCTTGTATTATCTCTATTGAAGAGACACATATCAAACATAATTTTCAACCGTTTCCACCAAAAGGATATTCACCAAGATTCCACAACTTACCCCACATCACAAACTCCAAACAAGGTACTGGACTTCTAGTACACAAAGCAATACCCCACAAGTTCTTTCCGATTGATTCCAACATATCTGCCCTCGCTGTGGAGATAGAACTAAAATTCAAACTTACCATCATCTCAATTTATATTCCACCAGACCAAATATTTAACTCCAATGATCTCGAAAGCATTGTAAAAAACATTACAACTCCAATTTTTATAACCGGGGATTTTAATTCTTGGTCCCCCGCATGGGGTTCTCCCAGTATCAATAATCGCGGGAAGTTAGTTGAAAACTTCATCGCAAATTCCGGACTAGCAATTTTGAATGACGGGCGACCCACCCACCTATCGACCCACGGTACATACTCTCACATCGATCTTTCGCTCATCTCTCCCCACCTCACCCAAACATCTTCCTGGGAGGTCTCCGATGACTTAAATGGTAGTGATCATTTCCCGATTCTTACCAAAATATCTTTAGACACCAGTTCATTCCTACAAAAGTCACAACCGAAATTCCTTACAGACCTAGCCAACTGGGATCTCTTCCAAGCCGAACTCTCCACCCGAATCTCTGCCCAACCATCCCCAGCTAACGTTAACACGAATAAAGAATCCGCTCTTATTACCAAGATAACTCGCTCTGCGGCAAATTTGGCAATCCCTCAGACCACAAATAAGACCCACCACAAAACAGTTCCATGGTGGGACCAAAATCTTAGCATCCTTCGAAAAAAAAAACAAGATACATTCAAAAAATTCAAAAAGTTTCCAAACGATGTAAATTTAATCCTTTACCGGAAAGCCAATGCCCAATTTAAAAGAGCAGCTAAGACAGCGAAATTATCTTGCTTCACTAAATTTACTGAGGGAATAAATCAAAACTCAACCCCCAAAAAAATGTGGGCCGATATTAAAAGTCTTACAGGAAATTTTGTCCCCTACACAATTAAAATTATGAAAACCGATTCAGAAAACATCACATGCCCCTTTAAAATCAACGACTTTTTTGCCAAATGTTGGGAAAACACTCAAGATGACTCCAATTTCCACCC
This sequence comes from Volucella bombylans, assembly GCA_949129095.1. Lineage (NCBI taxonomy): Eukaryota > Metazoa > Arthropoda > Insecta > Diptera > Syrphidae > Volucella > Volucella bombylans. Next base: position 128,199,419 of record OX422140.1, on the reverse strand, counting down.
AAATTACGTTGCAGAGAAATACAAGTGCTTACAGGAAGTCGAGCCAACGTACACTATCTCTCCTTCAACAAACTTAATAGAATCTCCCATTAACATTATAGAGTTGGAAACCAGCTTGCGCTCTGCTAAAGGGAATACCCCTGGATTCGACCGAATTACTTACTCAATGCTAAAAAACAGTCCACCTTGTTTCAAAGATAGGTTATTGTCATTGTATAACAACATACTTGGTAGTGGAGTTATTCCGCAAACATGGAAAGTGGCAACCATCGTGCCGATACGGAAAACCAACAAAGACCATACTTGTATCGAAGGATACCGTCCGATCTCACTCCTGCCCTGCATTTCAAAAATCTTAGAAAAAATAATTTCCAAACGCTTATCCTGGTGGCTGGAAAAAAATAAGTTAATTGACACCAACCAAACTGCTTTCAAACCTGGCTGCGGGACCCTAGATTCACTTCTTCATTTAGATACTTTCATCTCCTCGGCTCTCTCAGAAAAAAATCACATTTCGATTTTATCTGTGGATTTTGAACGAGCGTTTGACAGAATAGGTATCCATGTCATTTTAAACCAGTTAAAAGAATGGAAGATTGGTCCAAACGTTTTCAACTTTATAAAAGCCTTCCTTACCAACCGCAAATTCCGCATTAAGACTAATAATAAAATTTACTCACAAATTCATAATTTAAAAAATGGCATTCCCCAAGGTTCCCCCCTTTCAGTAATCTTATTCAAAATAGCGTTCAATAAAATAAGTAAAATAACTCGGGCATATCCTCAAACACATCACGTCCTTTATGCAGACGATCTTATTTTGTTCACTAAATTAAAAGACTTAGCAGAAGTAACACACCTATATTTAAGAATAATTAAAAACTTGGTTGATTGGGGTGAAACCTCAGGGGCGAAGATATCTTTTTCTAAATGTGAGCTATTACATATTTGTAAAAAACATAAATGTCCAAAATTAATACAAAATGTAACATTTAATAATATAAGTATCAAAAATGTGACCTTTTCAAAAATATTAGGCATTATATTCGAATCTAATTATAGTTTTAAGCAACATTGTATTAATTTAAGGAGAAGCCTTACTACCAGGGTAAATATTATTAAGTTTCTTTCATCAAAGAAAAGTAACTGCAACGTAAACACACTTGTTAAGGCTGTTCAATCTATAATTTTATCAAAAATTGATTACGGTCTACCAATTTATGGGAAAAGCTCGAAAGCATCTCTTCAACTAATTTCTACGCCATACCATGCCGCTGTAAGAACTTGCTTAGGCCCCTTCCATTCAACGCCCATCAAGAACATACTGGCCGAATCTGGACTCCCTAACCTAAAAGAAAGAATCGAGTTCTTAACTAGGAAAATCGTTCTAAAACTAAATGCATCATTCAGAACACCTATACATGATGATACAAAAATGCTACTAAGGCGGAAAAAAACCCAAAATACCCATCCGTTTTGAGCAAGTCACTGAAATTGGCAACAGAGCTTAAAATTCCAATTGATATAGGACACAAAACTAACCTTAACTCCCCTCCATGGTATCTCCCAAAACAATCCATTTTAACCAACCTTTCAAATTATAATACGAGTACTCGTAAATCTAACACCAACAATGATATTTACAAGGCATTGTTTAAGGAATTGAAGGAGAACCATAAAAGACTCGGATGGAATTTTCTGTTCACAGATGCTTCCAAATCAAACGATGGAACCTCATACGCTGTAGTCACGGAAGAAGGCTGCGTCGTCAGTAAAGGGCTGCTCGTTTTTACATCTTCAACATTTACAGCTGAGGCTTTCGCGATACTCCAAGCTATTAAATCCACAAAAAATAAAAAAACCCTAATATTCACCGATAGCCTCTCATCTTTAGAAGCAGTTCAAAATACCAATAACTCCAGCGACATAATAGCCGATATCCGGGACAAACTAATTACCAAAAAAAAGAATATCAAACTGGCATGGGTTCCCGGGCATGTAGGCATAGTTGGAAATGAATATGCCGATTCTGAAGCTAAATTAGCTCTCAAACAACCGCTCATCTCTTTCATTCAATATAACAAAAAGGACACATTAAACTATATAAAAACCTGTATTAAAAACAAAAATATGTATGATTGGCTCGAATATTCGCACCACTATTCAAGTATTAACTCTGGAGCTGTAAAGGCAACTTTTCCTACTGAACTACCTAGACCTATGGTAATAAAATACATCCGACTTAGATTGGGGCATACAATTACTACTCACAAACACTTACTGACGAAAGAGCCAGCACCTCATTGCAATTTCTGCAATCAAGGGGCAACGTTAAATATTTTACATATCCTTCAATGCACACACATCAATTCAACCTCTTTATCCATCGCTAATAAAACTTTCAAAGAGCTTTTAACCGTAATATCATCAAATAACATAAAATTTGTTAACGAAATAGTTTCAAGACTGAATATAATCATTTAATCTAAGATATCTCAATGAGCCAAAGGCCCTGGTAGCTAGTGCTTTATTTATATAACTATTGATTTGTAATTTTATTATTTGTCAATAAAGTTTTAATAATAAATAATAAATAAATAAACTCTCTTATTCATCGCATACATATAACGCCACCTCTGAGAGCTGACAAACTTGATAGCCTAGTATACTTTGCGGTTGAGGTTCAAAATTTATGCGCTACGTTAGAGGCCACTGGATTAAATTTCCACTTTTTTAATCCGACGCTGCTCCAAGAGCTTGTAAATAAGTTACCACCAAGCATTAGACTCAACTGGGGCATTTATACTGCGAATACTCCACAGTGCACAATAGCTCAATTCAGTGAATGGCTTTACAAAATTGCAGAAGCAGCGAATCGAGTGGACCTTCCAAGTTTTTCCACACTGAGTCACGATATCAAGTCGTATGAAAGTAAGAATCAGAGCAGAGGTCTAAGAGGAAAGGGCCTTTTAAACGCACACTTAAATGGTGAAGATAAAGATGCGGAGAAAGCAGAAAAGTCGGGTTGCATAATTTGCGGCAGCAAATGCTCATCAGTAGCAAAGTGTTCTAAATTTATAGAAGCGTCTAGACTTGAGAAATGGGCTACCATAAGAGAATATAAACTTTGTCGAAGATGTCTCACTAGGCACGGAAACAACAGATGTGCATCTTCTTCAGTATGTGGCAAAAATGGTTGTATATTTAAGCACCACAGCCTCCTACACAACTATGACAAAGATGGTGCATTAGCCACGGGTACAGATCCACAGCGAGCGGGCTCAACAACGTCACAGCAGCACAGTAATACTCACGTTCACGGGGGTGAGTCTATACTTTTCCGGATTTTACCTGTGATACTCTATGGCAACAAGGGCGAAATCCATACCTTTGCCTTTCTGGATGAGAGATCCTCCGTCAGTCTTATAGACAAAGAAGTAGCTGACAATTTGAATATAAGAGGCACTCCACACCCACTTCACTTAAAATGGACCGGGGACACTCACAGGTATGAACATGATACTCAAATTATAAATTTTCGAATTTCAAGCACAGGACACGGCGCCTACAAACATCTTTTAAGCAACGTTCACACTGTGGACAGCCTTCAGCTTCCATCACAAACAATTAATGCATCAGAGCTACAACATAAATTCCAGCATCTGCGAGGTCTTCCGATCGAGTCGTATACGCGGGCAAGGCCCCGTCTTCTAATTGGGCTTAACAACGCTAAGCTTGGTTTGCCATTAAAATGTAAGGATTGGGCAGCCAATTGCCGCTAAAACACGTTTGGGATGGACAATACATGGAGAAGTTGTAGAGCAGAATAAAAACAGAGCAACGAAAAATATCCAGCATAGCTTCTACACTTGTGAGTGTGAAACCCAATATGCCAACGCAAATCTTGAAAGGCTAGTTAAGTCCTTCATATATATTGATAATTTTGGGATTTCTAATCCTACGCATAAGTTGATATCTGATGATGACAAAAGGGCCTTCGATTTATTAAATACCCATACCTGTAGAAAAGATGGTCACTTTGAGACGGCTCTGCTTTGGAAATTTGATAATGTCAATCTTCCCGACAGCCTCCCTATGGCAAAGAAACGACACGCTTGTTTGCTCAAAAGATTGAGCTCAGATCAAGAGCTTGCAGATGCTCAAAATATTAAAATATCGGAGTACCTAGCAAAGGGTTATGCCAGAAAACTTTCACAAGATGAATTAAGCGAAAGAAAAAATTATTGGTATATTTCCGGTGAAAAATCTAAATAAGCCAGGAAAGCTTCGTATTGTTTGGGACACCGCTGCAGCGGTTCAAGGGGTTTCACTGAATTCTGTGCTTCTTAAGGGACCAAATGAAGTTGCGCCACTTATGTCAGTACTTTTTAAGTTTCGAGAGAACAGAGTTGCTATATGTGCTGATATTATGGAAATGTTTCACCAGATCCAGATAAGAAAGGAAGACCAGCATTTTCAAAGGTTCTTGTGGGGAAAAAAGCCTGATGTGTACATGATGATGGTGATGACATTTGGAGCGACATGTTCTCCCTGCACCGCACAGTTTGTTAAAAATAAAAATGCTGATGAATTTGAAAGTGAGTTCCCTAGAGCAGTAAAAGCCATCCATCAAAACCACTACGTTGATGACTTAATGGACAGCGTTGAAACAGAGGAAGAAGCTTTAAAGCTCGCAAATGAAATCCGATTTATACACCAAAAGTGTGGATTTCTAATAAGAAATTGGATATCAAACAGTAAAGCAGTTCGAAAAGCGTTACAATCCAACCCAGTTAATGAGATTAGCCTGAATGTTGAGTCGGAATTAGAAACAGAAAAGGTTCTTGGAATGTGGTGGTGTACCAACACAGATACTTTTATTTATAAAGTGGGTTCTAATAAAAAACTTGCTGCTCTTCTTTCCGGAAAATATCACCCAACAAAACGTGAAGTTTTAAGAATGTTAATGACTAATTTTGACCCACTTGGTCTTCTGGGAAACTATTTAATGTTTTTAAAAGTCCTGTTACAGGAAATATGGCGAACCGGAATAGACTGGGACGAACAAATAAAAGACGAACAGTTTGAGAAATGGTTACATTGGGTGCGTCTATTGCCCGAAGTTGAAAAGGTAAAGATACCAAGATGCTACAGAACCATCAATATAAGCAGCTCGTTAGAACGACAGTTACACATATTCGTTGATGCGAGCGAAAATGGCTACGCCGCTTTGGCATACTTAAGATCTAGCTCAAGAGAGTCGATAGAATGTATCCTAATTGCGTCCAAAACTAGAGTAGCGCCTCTAAAGCTTCTTTCAATTCCTAGGCTAGAACTACAAGCAGCCGTTCTCGGAACCCGACTAGCCCGCACTATAGCACAGTCACATAATATCAGGTTTGAAAAGAGGTTTTTTTGGTCTGATTCAAAAAATGTTTTATGTTGGATCCGCTCTGATCATAGAAAGTATAGGCAATTCGTAGCCTTTCGCGTAAGTGAGATTCTTGACCATACAGATCTTGCTGAGTGGCGTTGGGTACCCACAAAATTGAACGTGGCAGACGAGGGTCCCAAATGGAAAGGAAACCCGAACTTTAAAGAGTCAAGTAGATGGTACAAAGGACCAGCATTTTTATATGAATCCTACGAAAACTGGCCACATGAAAACATTAGAAAAGAGACCACAAACGAGGAAATAAAAACGCAGTTTGTCAGTGTTCACATGCAAACCAAAGCAAACCTCTTTAATTTTGAAAAGTTTTCATCATGGAATCGACTGCTTCGAAGTACTGCTTTCCTTTTTCGGAACAACCTGCTCTCATCATTAAAACATAGCCAGAGAACAACGTGCAAGTATCCCTTACAAATTGAGCTTCAATCTGCCGAAAGAGCGCTTTTAAAAGACGCACAGTCTAGCGCCTTTAAAGATGAGATTGCAGATCTACTGATTAATAAAGAAGTGGATAAGACTAGCAAAATATATAAGCTATGCCCATACATAGATGCAAATGGGATTCTGAAGTCAAGAAGTAGAATACGCTCACAGACTACAGCTATGGGAGATATTAAAGATACTATAATCCTTTCTAAGAGTCATCCTCTCACAAAGCTAATAATTATACCACGCTCGATACAAGCACCAAAATCACGAGACCGTTGTAAATGAGCTTAGACAGAAATTTCATATTCCCTCCCTAAGAACCGCTTTAAAAGGTGTACGAAGATCACCTTGACAGTGTGCAGAAATAATTACGCAGTTCCCGAACCACCAATGATGGCTGATCTTCCTTCAGCGCGACTTGCAACCTTTTGTCGCCCATTTTCATACGTTGGGATCGACTATTTTGGCCCTCTGCATGTAGTCGTACTAAGGCGAACAGAAAAAAGATGGGGAGTATTGCTAACATGCCTAACTACAAGAGCTATCCATATAGAGATTGACTACACGCTTTCTACAGATTCTTGCATATTAGCTCTACGAAATTTTATTGCTAGACGTGGAAACCCCTTAGAGATCTTCAGCGATAATGGCACGAACTTTCAAGGAGCCGAACGTGAATTAAGGGACGCATATAAAGACCTAAATCTGGATGCAATGGCGGAAGAATTTACTTCTAGCACTACAAAGTGGAGCTTCATCCCCCCGGCTTCGCCTCACATGGGTGGGAGTTGGGAGCGATTAGTTCGGTCCGTTAAGTCCGTGCTGTATAAGATAATGCCAACCAGAAATCCAACTGATGAGTTGCTACGCAGTATGCTTATGGAAGTAGAAAATATTGTCAATTCTCGACCGCTAACATATATTCCTATAGAAAGTGAAAATGAAGAGGCCCTGACACCGAACCATTTCCTTCTGGGATCTTCCAGTGGAATGAAGCCTCCGGCAAGTTTCGAAGATGATGGGGTTGTGCTCAGAAGGAGTTGGATGACATCACAGCAGTATGCGCAGAGCTTTTGGAAGCGTTGGATAAAGGAGTACCTGCCTACAATTACACGCCGGACTAAATGGTTTGCCAACGTTAAACCACTTGAAATAGGAGATATAGTCCTTATTGTGGATCCGAACAGTCCAAGAAACACCTGGCAAAGGGGTAAAATCATAAAAATCAAGTTGTCGAAGGATGGTCAGGTGCGCAGTGCCTTTGTTAAAACCCACGCAAACATTTATGAAAGACCTGCGGTGAAGTTGGCAGTCCTCGACGTCAGACCAAAAAAGGAGTTAGGACCACATGTGATGGACCTACCAAGGGGGAGTGTTAACAACCCTGACATCGAGGTCAAAAACTCTCTACATCTTTCAAGCCTGGAGCGTAAGATGTAGAAAAAGTAAAAGTACTGTCATCATTACAACAATAATAAAGACCAACCAAGAACAAGAACCAAGAACAAGGACCAAGACCAGAAAATCGAAGATAGAGAAAAAAAACGAAGAAATATAAAACCATAAAAAGTTGTGCAAAATAAAGAAAAACTAAAAGTATGTATTATTTTGTATGAGTGTATTTAAGAATGTATGAATTTAATTAATATCTTTAATAAAAATAGGAATTTTGTAACGGTGGATAACGAACTTATTGTGTTCCTGTTTTATTTAACACTCGTTACAAAATCTGAATTTGTAGTTGTCGATAGCACGACAACAAAATCTTTAAAAAATAATAAAGTTAATAACTTGTAGATTTTCCATCCTTTTGTATCAACTCGAAAATCCTGTTTGGCATCGACTTAACAAGGTTTTGGAGGATTTCGCTACTAATTTCATCCCAAACTTGCTTTATTTTGGTTTTAAGCTCCTTTACTGTTAAAAAGCTTCCGGTTTTTTGTTTTTCCGCGTATATTTTGCGCACCATGATAGGCCTTGTCCTGTTGGGAAATGAAGTCATCTTCCATTTTATTTTCAATAAAATTTATGAGGACGTCATCCAACATATCCGTGTAAGTCTGCGAATTCATTTTTGTGGGTACAAAGCAAATTGTGGCCTTCCCTCGGGCAGAGAAAGCCGCCCACACCATCACACTGCCACCTCCAAAATTTCGCTTGGACATACGGACCTCTTTGTTTCGCAAATCATGCCAATAACTTGCCATCGAGTCGGGACCATCTAAATTGAATTTCTTCTCGTCCGAAAATATAATTTTGTCCCACTGAAATGTCCAGTGCATGTATCTGCGACCAAATTCCAGACGGGCTGCAATATGATGCGATCTTAAAAAGGGTTTGCACTTAGGCTTCTTCCATTTGATATTAGGAGTTGATCGGAGAATATTTGCGATGTGTTTTTTTGTAACAGAAAGATTGTGTTTTTGTTTTATTTGACTGGAGTTAAGTTTATTTTCTGTTGCCTCTCGTCTAATGGTTTCAATTTGTCGTTTGTTGAGTTTCCGGTTACCTTTCGTTGGCTTCTTAACTCCATATTTTTCTTTTTTCTTCAAAAAATTACGAATAACACATTCTGATCTGTTAATGCGACGCCCAATTTCTCGATTAGAATAATTTTCCTTATGCAGAAGATCAATTTGAGCTTTTTCATCATCGGGAAGATACTTTGCTTTAAGCATTTTTCCAATAACCTTAAAAAAGAAATAAAACTTATTTCTAATGCATCTTAAATATTAAGACATCAAGACTTAGTACGCACTGTTAAGTTATTAACCGGCAGCAGATCAGTTTCCACAATCAAAAAATTACTAAAAATTGAATAAAAACTTCCTGCGTTTAAACGAATATGCCGACAATTCTTTTATTATAAAGCAACTTTGTCTGTTTTCTTTCGTAACAACAACAGCAGATGTCATGTCCTTTTCGCAGCTAAAAACCGTTACTCCGTAGATAAAATTTATTTTAACAAAGTTGTCAATTGCGAAGTATTTTAGTATTAAAAAGTGTAAAATCGAAAATCATAGTTGTGCGCTTAAACGAATATGTACCAGTGTATGATGGAGTAGGTAGTACGTTTTAAGCGTTAAACCCTTTCAAAATATTACTCATTTTACTTTGTTCATCAGTCATCTTGCTCTTTTTTGGTTGTTGTTGTTCTTGAGATGATGAATTTTGCTGCTGTTGCAATTACTGTTGTTTTAGGTAACATTGCAGTTAAGTATTTTAGAAATAAAATAATTAAAAAAATAATTGCTATTTATACTACGACCTTTATTGGCAGTCAACTTAATTCTAATTACATTTTTGTCTTACACTAGTACTTATAATCTAATAGCGCTGACACCGCATGTGAAATATTCCTGATGTGAATATAATATTTGCATCCGTTGTAGCGAAATATAATTCTTGATTTTGGATTATTCTGCAATATTAGCATTGACCTTACGGCGCGTGTGCTGATGTTGCAGAATGTTTATATTTTTGTTTGTATGCACTATGAAGTGCAATGACTCCTTCCTCCTTAAAATCTACGTCTCGTAGATCACAAATTTAATTGTATGGGTTGAGGGGAGAAGTCATTGATCTGGGGTATTAATGAGGGTAATATAATTTTCACAGGTTTTTTTCTTTTTTACATTTGTATTTAAATATTAAGAATATTACCTTAAAAATAATAAGCAAATATGTTATTGCGTCTGAAATAAATGACATGTCTTTTGTAATAGAGAATTTTAGTAATTTTATTTATGTTTTCTATGTGTAAATAATGAGGGTATTCTAAATCTAACTTTACGTCTTTTATTGTTAAGTTTGCTTGTATTATAGGTGGTATAATATGGAAAGTTCTTGTTTCTTTGTTATTAAATTTTTTGTCATCTATTGTTATGGTATCATTATTGAATTGTATAAGAAAAGTTCCCTTGAGTGTTCGAGTTTCGTTTCTATGCTTAAAATTGCCTTCGAAATTTGTCAAAAAGACGGTATTACTTGTAAGGAGCTCTGTTGTTGATTTTCTACAGAATTGATGATCGCATCCGACATTTTTTCCTTTTAAAAGCTGACTGATACAATTATCCGTTGAGAGTTTTTCAATTTGGTTATCATTGCATATTAATGTGTCCCGCATCTTCAAACATGTGTCCTTAATACCATATTGATCTTGTTGTGTTGTAAGTAGTTGCTGGAATATTAAATAAATGTTTCTATTGTTTTTGACTGTGGATCTAATTAAAAGATGATTGTATTGTTTGTTAGTAGTTTTCGGTAGGGATATTGTATTGATTCCTTCTAAAGGATAATTGGTTCAGCATATTCAATTGCTTCGACTTCGTTATCAAATGGAAGTGTGTCTATTTCTGTCAATATTTCCTGTATTTCCTTCTTATCCAAGAGATTAGTGTTCACAATTCCTTTTTTTTGCTAAATGCATTGCTGATAATATTTCATTCAATTCTTCCTTGATTATTGATAATTTATTATACAACACCTGTTCGTATTTATCGAAGCTTGTATCATCTATTCCTTGAATAATTTTGTTATAATTTTCCATTATACCTTGATTAACGGTTGTTATACGTTCATTGATTTTATATTGGTTATTGTTGTTTTGTATGATTCCGTTCTGGCTTTTCAGTAGACCATCCCAGTCCGTTGCATCTGGTGTTCCAGCTATCCACTTCCATACAGTTTATTGACCTAGTTTGCCGAAAGTTTTTCCTATGCACTTTTTCCAGTAAATTTTCTATTTGTTGTAATTGGTGAATCAATTGCGGTCGGAAGATGCTTTTCTTATTGATATTATTTTTGATAGTAGATGTGAGCTCGCTGATTATATCTTCGTACCTAGTTAAATTAATAACATGTACCATTCTAAAACTGCCGTTAATGATTTTACCAAACCCTTCTCTCAGTGTAATTACGGGTATATGATATTCATATAAATATATCGACGGATCCAAATACCCAATTAATGATTGACCTAGAATGGGAAGAAAACAATTATTTATTCAAGGATATTTTTAAGCTGAGATTTATGAATTTTTTTTCCGCTTTCGGTAATAACTGTAACACGATTGTCTTTTGCTACTTTTTCTTTTGTTTAGAGAGGTTTTTGTTTTCCATCTCTTCGCTTAACTGCTGCAAAAACTATATTTCCCGGCTGAAATACTCGTATTTTTGGTTTTTTCCTGTTTGCATTTTCTCTGTTGATTTTATTGTTTTGGTTTCTTCGGATTAGGTCAGTTAAGTCTTCATTTACCTTTTTTTTGGAAATCAATCAGATCTTGGTAATTTATTCTTTGAGTTCTTCCGAGGAAGACGTCACTAGGCTTTTTCCTGGTCACAGAGTGAATTGAATTGTTATATCTGTCAACAGCTATGTTGATTACTTCTTTTATGGTAAGGTCAGAATATTCTTTTTTCAGAAATCTAGTTAATTCCAAAATTGTTGAATGAACGTTTTCTACTGTTCCATTCACTTCGCTCTTTTGGGGTGGAGTTAAGTATAATATAATTCATAATGTAGTTAGAAATGATTAGACTTATGAAACTCCGTTCATTGTATGTAACTGGGATTTTGGGGGCTGAGAAAAAATGTAAAACTTTTGTAATTTTAGATCGAAGATAGAGAGCCGATTTTTCCTTAATGTGAAAGAATTTAGTGTACTTTGAGAATTTGATCGATTTCAAAAATATGCATATTGTAAAATGTTTGTGTGGGTACAAATGATAGAACTTATTCTTTTCAATACAAACCCCTTTATTCAGTACAGTTACAATTCACTATTTAATTCTTTCTCTCAGTACAATTCAATTTCTCAACCACTTATACTTATCTTATCTTTTACTTAAACCACTTAATCACTTCTCCTAATTAACACTTCAAATTACACTTTAGAACTGATTTGCATACCTTTGGGATGCTGGTATTTATACTCGAATGACATACTTCGAGAACAATCCTCGCCATCCAGCGTCCCATACAATTTCCAATTTGCTAGAAAATTCGATTCCACTCTCCAGTCGAGACTTTGTTATTCCAGTATCGAAATCTTCTGGTCTTCGAATATCGACATTTTCTGCTAGATGTCGCTGCTCACATTTAAGCGGTTACCACAATATGAATTATTTCCGTGGGGTATGTGGGGATAGGTGTTTCTTCAAGTTTCGGCTTGAGAGGATTTCTATTGTATTTACTGGTATTACATATTTCACAGTTTTTAACGTATTTTGTTATCATGTTAGCCATGCCTGGAAAATAGTACCTTTCTAGAATCTGTTCTTTGTTTTCCTTATGGTGTCTATGAACTCTGCTGTATTCTTCGATAACGATTTGAAATTTGTTGTCTGGGATAGCTATGTCTTCGATTATTCCCTGAGTTATTCGGATTTTAAATTTGCTAAAATGTTCTCTATATATTTCCTGCAATAATTGTAAGTATTTTTCTGGGATTTTTATGCCATTAAGGATGTTTGGAATTAGTTTCTCTTTTAAAGTTTTTATAAAGGTATCTTTCGTGAAATTTCGAATTCCGATGTAGTGTCTATGAAAACCTGGATGTTCTCCATGAGCTTCAAGTTCGGTATTTTCCTTAAAGACAAGCTGATTCTTAAATACATTTAGTGGTGCTTTGCAGTGTGGAATAAGATCGGAACTGTCCTCATCTGTACTATGCATTGTTTGTGAATTAGATGCTGTTAAGTTATTAGCTTCTAATTTAAGCCTTGACAATGCGTCCGCTTCTCTATTTGTTTTTCCGGGTATATATACAAGTTTGTAATTGTATTCCTCCACTCTGGCCTTCCATCTCTTTAACTTTGCATTTGTGTTCTTGCTACTAAGAGCGGTGAGTGTGATCAGTTAGTATCTTGATTTTTCTTGCACCATAAAGCTAATTTCTTAAGTTGTTGATTGACCAGACTAGCATTTCCGTTTTGTTTGTAGCGTAATTTTCTTCCTTTTTATTTAACGATCTAGAAACGTATGTGATTGGTCTGTCTTTTCTGATTTCTCCCTGGGATAACACTGCACCTATAGCAGTGTTCGATGCGTCTGTTGTAAGGGACAAATGGTTTTTCGAAATCCGGGAAGATGAGAATTTCTGATGATAATAGAACCTCTTTGATATTATTGAAAGTTTTCATTTCTTCAGAGTTTAGATTGATTTGAACTTTTCGAGATTGATTGGCTTTAACCTGAGCCTTTTCCCCCCTTGTAAGATTCGTTAAGGGTTTGCAATTTTTGCAAAATTCGGTCTTTTACTTTTTTGCTGAGATGGCTATCCCTTATTTCGATATTATTTACTTGTACGGATTTCTTTTCTTTAAGTGGTATTTTGATATTCCGTTTGATTTGTAAAATGTTATTTTTTCTGTCTATTATTGCTTCTAACTCTTTGAGGGTATCATCTTCGATGATTCCATCAAATGATGTAAGGCCTGGTAAAACGAAGAAATCTAGTATAATTTTAATCCCTATGCTCTCGAAGAACTTCCCACTGATCTTCCCATTAATTTGAATCTCACCTTCTGCTGATTGTAGTTTCAAAGATTTTTTTTCTGGTTGAGTTTTGGTGGTTATGAACCAATTTTCATATCAAGTTTTTATTAGCCCCTGTATCGATTAGAAATTTTAGTATTTTACTATTGTTAGTTGCATAAATTAGTTAAGTACATAAAAAAATGTTCTTCCCGAGGTCAAGGATATTGAGCTAGTGTTGCCAACACTTACACCATGTGGAAACTTTTTTTTGTTTTTTACTTTTATTGTTTCTTGTTATTTGTTTTGTGGAATAAATATATTTGTGTTACTTTTAATGTTTATTTAACGTTTTGGTTTAATGTATTCTGTTTTTTTTTTCGCCCGTCTTACTCTTCACCCCACAATGTCTCATTGTTCATTGTGAGATAGTTCGACTTTTTCGAAGTTTTGGTTTGTTGTGGTTTTACTAAGTTTTTATTGATAAAATTTTAATTGCAACATTAAGGTATAATATGCCTTAAAATATACTAAAACTTCGGTTAAGATTCCTTGCAAGCGTTAAGAGATGTACAGATTTAAAAAAAAAAAGTGTTTCACTGTTTGCACCTTTCCCTAATGCGATGATCGTGTATCTCATAGTGAGTTGTCTTCTCGGATGGCATGTGTTGTTTCCTTTTTAGCTCATTACTTTGAACTCGTACGGGCCTACTGTGGTACTCTCCTCAATCACAATTTGAAGGTCTTTCACTGCCCTAGTTCACTTGTTTCTACATAAACTGTTTTCGATTCACTGTTCTTATGGTAAGTGGAATTCACTGTTTTTACGTAGACTGTCTTTAAGTCACTGTTCTTACGGTAAGTAGAAATGTTCTCTAACTGATCTTACGTACTACGATTATGAACTATTATGATTCACTTGTTCTTATGTAAAGTGTTATTTCAACGCTCGAGCGCCAGTTAAATATTTTAGAAATAAAATAATTAAAAAAAAACAGTTGCTTTTTAAACTACGACCTTTATTGGCAGTCAACTTAATTCTAATTACATTTTTGTCTTACACTAGTACTTATAATCTAATAGCGCTGACACCGCATGTGAAATATTCCTGATGGGAATATAATATTTGCATCCGGTGTAGCGAAACATAATGTTTGATTTTGGATTATTCTGCAATATTAGCATTGACCTTACGGCGCGTGTGCTGATGTTGCAGAATGTTTATATTTTTGTTTGTATGCACGATGAAGTGCAATAACTTTGCTGTTGTTTTTGATGCTGGGGTGTTGGTCTACGCAACAGAAGATTTTCTATGATTTGAAAATTTTCCGTTACGGTTTAAATGTTTACTATCTGCCGATATTTTTTACTCAAAATGCTTTAAAATATTTCCACCGAACAATTTTCGAGGCTTATGTCAAGAGTATGTATACTCATTATATAGAAACATATTATTCACTAGCTTTCATCACACTCCTTACTCCAGAAGGACAGATTCCGCACCATATTGTGATTTTGTGTCATATCTTATCGTATATGAGCACATTACTTGGTGGAATGGTCTTGACCTTTTGTTGTTTTGTAGAGCAGATCTAAAAGCTTTTCCATTTAACAAAACTCTCCAAAAACCAAATAAAACTCTTGTGACAAGGTAAAATAATAAAGAACTTTATTTAGTATCATCTGAATCTGAAAAGTCATTCAACAAATTTCCTTTTTTCACAACATTTTTTTAACGTAGTTAATAAAGTCATGAATATTATCTATTCATTTGAAATTCCCTGTTGACAACAAATAACTGATAGCATATCTATATTGATTATTTAGATACATACTCGTATACCCAATTCATTAAAAATTTGTACTTAAATACTCATTATTAGCATCTGAATACTTTTTTACGCACTGACTCAATCCTACACGAGTACCTATCTCTTTTAATAAACATAATCATGTTTATGTCGTCAAGAAGTTCCATTGTCCATTGAATTATACCAAGATTGTTCGAAAACATCTGCTAATTTTAATGTCTTAGAAATTTTAAATGAAACACAACACTATAATACGAGTATATGATGCCATATTTGATCTTATTTTATGTAATTTCAAACCATACATATTGATTAAAACACGATGAGGAACTATTTGCTGGTTTTATTTTCGAAGCCAATTAAGTTAGTAGATCTAGTTTGGCATTTATTATAAGTTAAGGTGGAGTGCATAGTTTGCCATCAGTTAGACACAAATCAGAATATTCGCCGAAATTTTTTATATTTAACTATTCCATACACTTGAAACACTTCTTTCTAATTTTCCCAAATTTTATTAATAATTAAACTTGTACTTATTCTTACTTTAGAACAATTTCAAGATAAACTATTTCCACGTCTGGTCCGGTTGATTTCAGTTTGACGATTGACCTGTCCTGTCATGTGTGTGTAATTGCGTTCGTCTAATTAACATATTTGAGTGTGTGTGTGAGTTCGTTTAGTTTGTCATTGTGTCTGGATGGAAGGGATTTCCAGCTATGCGCATCCCACATTCGAACTCCTGGCAATGCATTCGCCCTCGAATGACCTGCCCACGGCTTCATGCCATCAGCTGCTGCATTCGTTTTTCCGGGCCCTTCGTGATTCCCCATCTTAACCACATCGTAACGATTGTTTTCAGTTTGAGACCAGGGCCAAACTGCGTCCTCTTAATAGCAACTAGATCATTGACCTTGTACCTTTTTTTTTTTTTTGAGATGATCGTCTATTTTGTTCTTGGATCCTCGCTATATTTTTTTGAGCTCTGTTTCTAATGGCGTTCTTTTCATCGTCGAGTTCATCGAGACACTCTTGGCGGAGTATCTCTTGATATTCAGGAATTTACTTTATTCTCATTTCCATACCTGTCAAGATCTTACTTGAATTTTCGAAAATATGACGTAAGTCCTAAGAATCTTTGGAGAGATTTCTTATTACTTGGCAACGGAAAATTCTTTATTGATTTGGTTTTTTCAAGTGATGGTCTGATAGTCCCCTTCTCAATGACGTAGCTCAGAACTTCTATCTTGGTTTTTAAGTACTGGCATTTAGACCATTTTATTTGCAAACCGTTTTCCTCTGCTACCTTAAGAACTTTTCTCAAACGCTCGACAGCTTCTGCATAATTTTCGGCTGGAATCACTAAATCATCCATGTATGTCTGCACTATACCCTCGTTCACTAATCCTTGGAAAATGTTCGACATAAATCTGGTGAAAACTGAAGGAGCGTTACAAATTCCAAAAGGAACCTTGAGAAATTCATACTGTCTGTCATGTACTATAAAGGAAGTATATTTCCCTGATTGTTCCTCTATGGGCACATGGAATAAGCCATTGGTCAAATCAAGTGTTGAAAAAATTGAGCCTGTTTGAAGTTCGTCTATCACGTCGTCAATCCTTGGTAACGGAAAGTGATCCTTCATAATAATAAACTATCAATTTGTTTCTCGACGAATACTTTGTTTACTGCTTCCATTCGCCTTGGCTTTTCATATATTGGTTCTTCATCTGCGTTTGAGATTGAAAGATTTTGATACTTATATGAAAATTTATGTTAACGTATAATGTATAATAATACAATGTATTCAATAATGGATAATTATAGCATAACAAACCTATATTCAAAATAAACAAGACCACACAATTGCCAAAATTTATTGTAATGTTTAGCAACATTGAATAAAAAAAAAACAAAATTTGATTTGAAACTGATATTTTTTAGCTGAAATATATTTTATAACGTTTTACAACACAGAAGTGAAAAGTCGTTCTTTATTTCAAACACAAAATTTATTAAAAGGTTCAAAAAGGAAATATCTTAAAATTAGATCACCACAACAAACATTTTGGTCCATTCGAGCCTCTTAATTCTCAACAGAGTTTACCAACACACAACTCAAGTGCACATTTTTGCAAACAAAAAAAGTTTCAAGGCATTCTAAACAAATTACAATAATAATAAATAGGTTAATAAACATTTAAAAACTGAGTGTATGTGGTTAAATTTCAATAGTTCCAAAAAACTACCCCTGCTGTATATCAGCAAAAAATTAAATATATAAGAAATAAATATAGCAACTCAGCTAATCTGCGACGCATCCATCAATATATCCATCATCTAATACCAGCAAGTGGAACCGCAGACCAAGTAAGTGGATTTTATTTCCTTTACTATTGTTGTATTAGATACATACCTTGTACATATATACTGTAAATACAAAAAAATGTCTTTCGGAAATTTGCAACTCTACATTTTGGGGCAAATAAAAAAAGATTTTTCTAATTTAAAAAAAAAACAGATTTGTCCAGGCTCAGTAAGGTAAATTACCTTCAAGCTCGCCTGCAAATGCTCGAGGCGAATCTGGAAAAGGCCGACGGGTACAATAAGGAAATCGTTGGTGGTGGAAAGTTAGAGCCAGACTTGAAGGTGCCAGAATTAATAGCAGTGTTTTTACAACTAAAAAATTTGTTCAAATGTATTTACTTTTTGCTTATACAGACTAAACTACATGTGTTTTTTTAATCTTTTATTTACATTTCTTAAAACCAGTATTTAAGTAAACACATAACAAAGAAATGTGTTCAATTTTATGTGAAAAAACATAACAAAAAACAATAAAAACGAATTCGAATTCGTAAAATTACAGTATCAAAAAGTGTTTTTACAATTTTTTCTTTAGCATTTAAAAGTAAGCTTTATCAACTTATTTTTATTCAATATTTTGTGTGGCGGCCTTAAGCTTCGATAACAGCTTGTAATCTGCTTTTCATCGATCTAATTAATTTTTTTAAGTCGTATTCCTGAGGTATTTTTGACCATTCTTCTTGAATAAATTGCGTCAACTGATTTCGGGTCTTAGGATTTTTTTTATTGATCTTTTTTTTCAAATGCGCCCATAAATTCTCTATAGAATTTAGGTCTGGGCTCTGGGTGTATTGAGTACTTTGATAGAGTTGTGAAGCAGACACATCTTAACTGTGTGCTCCTTGTGCTTGGGATCATTGTCCTGTTAAAATTTGGTTTCGTGGTACAATCACCGCCGTCGATTCCAAATTTATGGAAGTGAGATCGCAAAATGCTTAAGTACTGCTTCGCATCCATGTGGTCATCAATAAAAACTAGGTCGCCAACCCCTATGCTCGATATACAAGCCCACATCATAACGGACAATTTATCAAATTTCACTGTTGGTATTATATTTCTTTTATCCAAGGCATTTAAAGATTGCTGCCACACTCTATTGGCTCCCTCGTTATAATACAACATTATCTTAGTTTCGTCACAGAAAATAACGCCATCCCAATGTTCATCAGGCTGCCGAATATGCTCTGTAGCGAACGACCTCCTTTTTCTTATGTTGTCTTGTTTCGCGCTACTCTTGATGAGTATTTGTGCTTTAAAAGCACCTGCCAAATAGTCCCGTAAGATACATCGATTCCACATTCCAACTTCAGTTCATTTGCCAGCGCCCTAGTCGATATTCGGGGATTTTCATATATTTTCTTAATTATTTTCCGTTCATTTCTTTTTGATAATTTATAAGGCCTGTCCTCCGCCTTCATTAAATGCAATCGTTTATAACTTTTTGCACGATTAATTATTTTATATATTGTTTGCCCGGGCAAACCAAACATTTGATATAACTCTGCTGCACTTTTATTTCTATAGTGTTTATAATAGACCAACTGAATTACGTCACTTGAACTATTTTACCAGGCATTTTTAATTACTTTTCACACTAAATATTTCTTCGGCGGATAAACAAGGACCGAAGAAATTGTTCTCCACTCCTTTGGAATTGAGTAAACAGCAAAAACAAAAACCAAAAATTAAAAAAAAACTGCGTAGATGAGTCTTTATTAGCAAGAGAAATATAAATTGGAGCAATGTTTTTACTTGTAAAAACACTTTCTTGACAAACTGTATATACAGATTATCGGATTGAAATACTGGATGCTTTGGATAAGTTGCCACCAGGAGATGTGTCGAGTACCAAAAGCAACAACATTATGGAAAGCGAAGCAAAAGACCATAGGCAAAACGAGCTGCGACTGCCAAAAATCAATATACCTGTCTTTGATGGATGTTACGAGACGTGGAGATCATTCCATGACATGTTTGTTTCCCTTATTCACAACAATTCGTCGTTGTCGGAGGTGCAGAAGCTTCATTATTTGAAGTCCAACATAAACGGCGAGGCTTCTTCAACACTTGACAATTGATAAAGGAAACTATGCGAGAGCATGGGAGATCCTTAAAGATAGGTATGATCATAAGAGGGTGTTGGTGAACACTCAGCTGAAGTTTTTGTTCGGGCAGCCAGCTTTAAATTGTGAGTCATCGGCTGGTATAAAAAAGATACTCGGTACATCACAGGAGGTAATACATTCTCTTAAGAATTTGGAGTTGCCAGTGGAGAACTGGGACACAATTTTAATCTTCGTGATTCTTCAAAAGCTGCATTTAACAACACAACAACAATGGGAAGAAAGATTGGGTAGCAGTAAAGAATTACCAAATGAAAGAATTTTCTGAATTTTTGCAGGGTAGGTTTACAACGTTGGAAGCCGTTGAACAACAGTTACCCTCGAAAGTAACGAAACAAAAAACGACAGCACAGGTGTTTCATACAAGCCAGGTACAAAAGCGGCAACTAAGCGGCAAAGTTTGTCATAAGGGGCAACATTCATTAAGAGAATGTAGGAGATTTTTAGAGATGGATGTAGACCAACGAAAACAAACTGTTTTCAACAACAAGGTTTGTGAAAATTGTCTTGCCTACAGCCATTTCAAGAACAAATGTCCCAGATCGAAATGTTGCTACCATTGCAAACAACGTCACAACTCGTTATTACACCCAATCCCACAACCTAATTCAAACCACACTTATCCGCCATTCAATCCTAGTATACCGCAATTCATACCACACAATCCAAATTTAGCACAATACCAACAGCAAACCACACATAACATAACGTGGACGGGTTGCAGCTATCTGATCCAACATTCCACGTACCGGCAAGGGTTGACATGCTGCTTGGAAGTGATGTCTGATGAAGTTGTGAGAAGTAACGAGTGTCCAGATTCAATTGCACAGCGAATACAGCTAGGATGGATCTTGCTAGGTAAGGTTGTCCAGTTGACTATGAGTTGTCTATGTGAATAGTCGTGCCTCACAATCTCGTCCGTCATAGTGAATATATAACCAAATTAACTTTTTCCTAACGCCCATAAAAGTGTCAAGTGAAATAGTGCATTAAGTTCGAAATCTCTTATCGTCGTAATCCATTCTAAATAGAGCTCTTGTGCTGTAAATCCACGTAAATTCTGCAGCCATAAGAAAACCGCAAAATATTCCTTTGCGCTCTTTCTAACAATGCCGCAAAATACCGATATCAACCTCCGCTCCAAGACAGCTCTTCAAAAAGGCTCTCTTTCCTCACTAAACCACTCGAACTCTTCATCACCGTCGTCTTGCAATAAAAACACCGTTTTCACCGCAAAACAGATGGAGAAAAGCCTAGCAAAACAAACTGCAACACTTCACCTTCAGTTTGTTAATGAAATTACCAAACTACGTGATGAAATGATCAAAAAAATTGAGGAAACAGTCATAAATTGGGAGCAGCGTTTTACCACAATTGAGACCTCAATTTCATCTTCAAACGCTCGTATTAATCAACTTGAGGCAAATAATGACACTACGAAAGCAACAAATCGGGAAATAATTAATCTTCAGCGCCAGCTAAACAGCATTGAGAGGAAAGAGATGCTGCTGACGCTGTTCTCTTGGGTATACCGCAACACCAAGACGAAAATTTAAAAATTATTTTTAACCGGTTTTGTCACACAATTGAGTGCAAGCCATCAGTCCTTAAGAACATTTTTCGCACAAAAAGTCGATTGACTGAGAACAGCAACAACAACCCCGGCTCTTCTTCAATTGTCATCAAATTCTCCAGCTGCGCTGAAAGAAATGAAGTTCTAAAGTTTCCGCAATGTGCATCGTAGAGACCTTATACCAGCTGACTTGGAGATCGAATCGTCCGACAACAATAAATGTTTCATAAATAAGAGCTTAACAATGCACACTCGACGACTTCTCCGCAGTGCTACTGAACTCAGACGTAAAAAGTTAATTTCATCCGCATACACGAAGTATGGATCTGTTTATGTGAGAAAAGACACAAATGGTAAAAGCTTTCTCATTGAAAGCTTCGCTGATCTACACGCTGCAGCCGCTACTCCTGATTGTCTAAATCAAGAAGCAAGCATCGACCGAGCTTTTTCTGATGATGGTGGTGGTGCTGCTGCTAATGTGCCGCTGTGACTGTGACTGTGACTGAAGAGTGATGATATGATTTTATGCATCTTATAAATTATGCATTTACTCGTAAGTATTTTATGCTATCTAAAAATTTATATTTCTAGTTCTAGCATGTTTTTTTGTTTTTTTTTCCTTATTTATCCTATCTCTTCTCTGCAATATTTTGATCTCTTTTCCTCTTTTCACTTTCTTTTTCTTTACTTGTACACGGATTTGTTTGAAAGCCTGTGGTATGATTTGCACTTTATTTGTCTACAAACTTCGATAGCACAAACGTTCGTCATGGTCGTAGCATGAATGAAGTTCAGACTCGCACAATGTTGAACGTTCTTTCGTGTCAAAGGAGCGGGTTTAAGGTATGTCACATCAATGCACGGAGTCTTAACCAAATTAAACTTCATTACCTTAATTATCTATTTAATGACTCTTCTATAGATGAAACATGGTTTGAACCTGGAATTGATAATTTTTTTTACAAAATAGCTGGATATGAGCTCGCACGTAATGATAGGGTTACGGAAACAACAGGAGGTGGTGTTGCGATATATTACAAGGAAACCTTAAAATGTGAAGTTATAAAAAAATCGCTAGGAACTGATGTTGAATATTTGATTGCAGAAATTTCTGATGGGTCTGTCAAATGTTTGGTTGCTTGCTGCTACAATCCAAATCGTGTTTTTTCAACTGAACCTTTTTTCTCTTCTCTATCCGAATTCTCCCCTTTATATAATAACATTGTCGTTTGTGGTGATTTTAATGCCAACATGCTTAAAACGACTTGCGGTCTTACCAAGTGAAAGATATGACAGCGGCAAGTGGTCTTGAAATTGTAAATAATTCCTATCCAACATGTTTCCGGCCAGGTGCACCACCGAGACCTTGTTATTGTATCTGATTCACTTTCTGTCTTACTGTTTGATCAGATTTCTCTTGAAGGTGTCAGCGAACATGATCTCCTATTCTGTACCTACAATTTTGTCTTTAGCCACAATTCTTCCTCAAGCTCCTTTGTTTATAGGGATTACTCATCAATAAATCATGAAGCACTAACGACCGCAGCAAACTCGGTCCTATGGTTGAATTGCAGAATGGTTGCCGATCAAAATGAAAAGCTAATTATTTTCCAGATGCTTGTAATGCAATTATTCAATGAGCATGTACCAACAAAAACCGTCGCGATCCGAAACAGTGCGTGTCCCTGGTTCACGGAAGGGATAGTTGGTGTTCTAAAGAAGCGAAACAGACTGTACAGTAAGTGGAAGCGTAGACAACACGCGATTAACTGGAACAGGTACAAAGCTGCTCGTAATGCTGGAATCGATGCTGTTCGTGCATCTAAACGACACTACTATTCATCTAAACTGAGCACTTCTTTACCCTCCAAGGTACTGTGGAGAAATCTACTCCAAGTTGGCATTGGTGTAAAGTGACTGGAGCTGCACTATTGATTTAATTCAGAAACACTTGGCTGAAAATTCCCTGTTGAGCCCATTCCAATCGGGCTTTAGGAAGAGCCATAGCTGTTCTTCCGCCATGGTAAAAATCTTGGATGATATCAGGCAAGATTTTGACAAAGGATTTGTGACGCTGCTCTGCCTGCTTGATTTCTATAAGGCTTTTGACAGAGTGAATGATTCCATTATTTGTTGGAAACTGCACTATTACTATGGTTTTAGTGAAAGAGCTGTAAGGCTCATTCGAAACTTTTTATGTGGACGGTCACAAATAGTCGTTGTTCGTAACAATCGCTCAGGTCTCCGGTCACGGTCAGTTTCTCAAGGGGTTCCGCAGGGATCAATATTGGGCCCAATTTTGGTCTGTATGTACATAAATGACTTAGCATCAATATGTACAACTTTACCTATCTCATCCGGTTAATAAAATAGGTGAACTAGTGTCACTACTAAATGAGGATCTTGTTTCTATTGTTGAATGGGAAACTAAAAATGGACTATCTTTGAACCCAAAAAAATGCCAAGTACTTCCAATATCAAACAAGTCTTTTGAGCTAAGTCTAGTTCCTGATGTTTGCTTAGCCGGTAGTAAGATTAGGTTAGTTGAGCTTGCTACAAGTCTTGGTTTCATCATAAACCGAAAGCTTTCTGGCTATAACCACGTTAACATCGTTGTTGGTCGCGTGTACGGATGCTTGCGTAAACTTTGGATTTCTGCCAACTGTACCCCCTGGAATGCTCGCCGAAGACTTGTGCTCACCCTCATAATACCCATTATTTCATATGCTGCAGCTGTCTACAGTGACCTTGACTCACTATTTTTTCGCAAGATTCAGGCTGCTTATAATGATGCTGTTCGGTATGTTTATGCAAGGCAACGGTATGATAGAATCTCGGAATTGTCATGCCGGTTTCTTGGCTGTACATTGAGAAAGTACCTTGATTTCAGAAATTGCATATTTCTACATCAAATTATAAGCACAAAGTAACCCCCTTACCTTTACTCTAAACTGGAATTTTCCATTTCCAGAAGAACTTTCAACATTAGCACTCAGCGTTGTAAATACCTCAATTCATCGCGATTATTTTTCATTTATGCTATTAGACTATGGAATAACTTACCGTCTCATATAAAGTGCTTGTCAAATACTGCTAGCTTCAAAACTGCCTTGTATGTGTACTTTTCTTCTTAATGCATCTCTTTACTATCAACTCTACCTCAGTCTTTCTCCAATTTCTCAACTATTTTATTTCCTCTCTCTTTTTTTTATCTTTCTTTTTTCCTTTTTAATATTTTTATTTTATTATTATTATTATAATTACTATTACTTATCATTTTGTAACTAAATATTATCACTTAGTACTATAAGAGACATTGTTTTAATGTACAACTTGTTTATTACAATAAATTGAATTGAATTGAATTGAAAGGTGCCATCAACGACACCAAAAAACATCCGAGCTTTTTTCAAGCAAGTCGATCTCAACACAACGATGAAGAAGTTCTGGGAAATCGAAATCCTTTTGAAGTCTGTAAAACAGAAGAAGATGCAAAGTGCGAAAAACATTTCAAACAACACATAACACGGTTACCTGATGGCCGTTACCAAGTCCGTTTACTTTTCAAGAATGGTGAAAATCCAAGTATGGGCCCGACACAACAAGGTGCGGTCAGACGTTTTTTGCAGTTCGAGAAAAGACTGCAAGCCAACACAACTCAACATCAGGAATATGTTAATAGTATGACCGAGTACCTCGAGCTCGGATATGACTCCAGTCGAGGATTTCAATGAGGTTCGTACGTCAACTTTCCATTATTTCATTCCACATCACTCCGTCATCAAGGAATCCAGTACCACTACAAGGCTGCGGGTCGCGTTCGACGCAACCTTTAAACCATTTTTTGGCTCTTCCTTGAATGACTTGTTGATGGTATGACCTAAAATCCAAACAAATGTTATAGACATTATTTTGAGATGGCGGAAAGATAGATTTACCTTCACTGACGATGTTGATAAGATGTACCGTCAAATCAGAGTCAACACGGCTGATGCAAACTACCAGTTGTTTTATGGAGAGAAAATCCCAGTCAGGATCTAAGGATTTATCGATTAGATACGGTAACCTTTGGTACTGCATCAGCTCTATTTCTCGCAATCCGGGTACTTTTGCAGCTAGCGGAAGACGAAGCATCGAAATATCCCATCGCCACTACTGTCATCAGAGAGGAGACCTATATTGATGATGTTATAAGTGGAGCCGACACAGTTGCTGAGTTTCAATAAAAATGAAATTACTAAACGGTCCATCTTATCCTCCATAGCAAAGCAAAGCCCAATGGGCTGGATCTCAAAATAATTATGCAGCAGCTATGGAACAAGGGGTTGGAATGGGACAAGCCAATTCCATCTAACTTAGAACGAGAATGGAAAACTTTTCGTGATGAATTACCAAAGCTAGAGCGAGTTCAAATCCGTCGATGGATCAGCACCGATAAAAACATTAAGAAGCTAGATTCAGTGACGCTTCGGAAAAATCATACGCAGCAGCCATTTACTTACGTGCCCTCGATGGAAATGACGAAATACATACTCAGATGCTTATGTCAAAAACAAAGGTGGCACCATTAAAACAATTGCACTACCAAGGTTAGAACTGTGTGGAGCCGTATTATTGGCCAAACTACTCAAAAAAACGACAAAAATTCTGAAGCTAGAAGCAGCTGATATTTGCTCCATCAAAGCTCCTCCATCAAAATGGAAAACTTTCATCGGCAACCGGGTGTCCCGTATCCAAAATTGCACCAATAACATCATATGGAAACATATTCCATCGGAGCTGAACCCTGCAGACACAGCATCGCGCGGAACTCTCCCTTAGATGATCAAGGGAAGGGCCGGAATTTCTACGGCATCAGTGGAACGCGATTCACCCAGCACAACCATATTGTTTGGAAACGTTTCAAGAGGCTCGTTCTACAATCGTGCATCACTGCGTAGAAAACAAAAATAACATATTTATTAACGAGATTTGGTCGAAATTTTCGACACTACGGAAAGCATTGCGAATAGTTACATACTGATTACGATTTCGACAAAAGAGCAATTATTATCAGCAGCACTTTGCTATTTTATCACCTCAGGAACTGGAGCAAGCACTGATGAGAATTGTTCTTTTGACTCAAGAGGAGATGTTTACTGCGGAAGAAGACGAGAACAAAACGAAGGGGTATAAATCACTCAACCCGTTTAACGATGAAGGCATCTGAAGAGTCGGAGGGAGACTTTTTAATTCCACCCTCACATACAATAAAAAGCACCCAATACTCCTAAAATCGAATCACATTTTTTCAAAACGCATTATTGATGACGCCCACGAAAAAACCCTACACGGTGGTAATCAAAAGATGATTGCTTACATACGCCAACGGTTTTGGATTTTTAATCTGAAAAATGCAGTTAAAACACAAATCCAACTGCAATATTTGTTTTAAGACCAGTTGGTGCAATTAATGGGTAATCTTCCAACAGCTAGAACAATCATCTCAAGGCCGTTCACATTCACCGCTGTAGACTACGCAGGACCCATCGATGTCAAAACTTGGAGAGGACGTAATGCGAAGACGCTAAAGGGCTACTTCGCAATATTTCTGTGTATGGCAACAAAAGCTGTGCACATTGAGCTAGTAAGCGACATGACTGCCCAGGCGTTTTTAGGAGTGTATAGAAGATTGGTTGCCCGAAGCGATATATGCGGGGAATTGTATAGCGACTGCGAGAAAAACTTTGTAGTTGGTAACAGCGAACTCCAATGCCAATTCAAACAAGCAAAATTAGATTGGAAAAATGTGGCAGAGGTATCAGCCAACGAGCGCACCAAGTGGAAATTTATTCCCCCGGCTTCTCCCCACTTTGGTGGTCTATGGGAAGCGTCCTTGAACTCTAGAGCATTATGTCCACAGTCAGAAGATGTCAACGACCTAAATACCCTAACACCAGGTCACTTTCTAGTTGGAGAACCACTCATCGGTCCCCCGAACCAGACTACCAGATGGAGAGAATATCTCATCTTGAGAGATGGAAGAGAGTACAAGCTTTGACCCAATCATTCTGGAAGCAGTGGAGCAGCAACAACAACGCCCAAAATGGATTCGAGAGACTGAGACACAGACAAAAGAAGGGGACTTGGTACTAATAAAAGATGAGCGGATGCCGCCATTAAAATAAAACCTAGGCCGAATAATAAAACTTCATCCCGGAGCTGATAATTTAGTATGAGTCGTAACCCTTAAAACGGAAACAACACAGCTAAAACGTCCGATTTCGAAGATTTGCCCACTACCCAGCAATGCATTCGATAAAGAACAAAATTAACCTTCATTCGACATCAACACACTCTCAAATGCAACACAAAACAAACTGACTCAACACATCTTATAAACACTTGCAGAAATTATTTAACAATAATAATATAAAGCGGAATTTTAATTGTGTAGCCAAATGGCCCCTCCTCGACTGTACTCATGCCATAGGCATCGCACGAGCTCGAGGAGGCAATCTTTTCCGCAACAATTCCACAACAGGATCAATGCAACACAGAAATTACATAGTTTAACAAATAGCTTCAGCAAATATCACTCCCATTTCAAATCTAAACGTCCAGCAAACCCTTTTCCACATTCAAACATAAAGTACATTCATACAACATTCATAAATCAACACCATATATTAAATAAACTTCAATCAAGATAGTTGCAAAAATAAAAACAATTATTCCACGAGAACAAGCTTAGCAACAATTCTCATGATACAAAATCTATACAGTCCACTATTCGACAACATATTTGCAACACCATGAATCCATACATGAATTAGAAAAAAATGAATCCAAAAAAAAAAAAAAAATTAATGCACATTAAGTGTATCTGAAACTTAGAAATATTCCCTAAATTCACTCCTCACATTCATAACCAAATACAAACTAAACTTATATTAACATTATAAACAATTAATTTCTTAAAACAATTGAATCAAAATAAAACTAACTCGGCTGCGATCATATTCATGCACACACACACATACACTCAAACAAACCCGATCGCGAAATCAAAGGAAGTATTAAATAAAAAGAAATACAAAATATCAATAAAACTAAACTTACCTAAATTCCTACGCGACTCAAACACACAATTTACAATAATTTATAACAAAAAACAATTAAAAAATAAACAACAACGCATTTAAAACAAAATAAATCAACCACC
The DNA here is from genome assembly GCA_949129095.1 of Volucella bombylans. Classification (NCBI taxonomy): domain Eukaryota; kingdom Metazoa; phylum Arthropoda; class Insecta; order Diptera; family Syrphidae; genus Volucella; species Volucella bombylans. The sequence continues at coordinate 128,170,986 of OX422140.1, read as the reverse complement.
AAATCCATAAATTAAAACTCACAACTGAAAAGGAATTACTGTACTCGTCGTATCGTAATCCATGAAGAGGACAACATGTACACGTATAGACGGTTAGTCATTGGTCAGCATGAGTCCGACTGGTGCAGTTGGTGATCAACGTAGTTTGCAATTATCAATTGAATTGATTACTATGTTCTTTTGTTATTGCTGTCACCCTTTTGCATATTTATTTCATTTGTTAATGCTGTTTGTCTTTACATATTCTGAGATGACAGTATATTCCAAAAGGGACATCAGGGTCGGCAGTAAGGTTACAAGTTTAAGGTGGAAATTAATGGAAGCAAAAAGATCAGACCAAAAATCAAGACATAAGAATGTTAAATATTTAGCTTATTGTGAACTTGGTTCACCGTGGGGGAAGAATGTTCGAGATTGAAAGATTTTGATACTTATATAAAAATGTATGTTAATGTATAATGTATAATATATAATGTATAATAATACAATGTATTCAATAATGAATAATTATAGCATAAGAATTCTATATTCACAAACAAACAAGACTACACAATTGTCAAAATGTATTGTTTAGCAACATTGAATAAAAAAAAAAACATTTTATACAGAAAAACATACAGTAATTTGAAACTGCTATTTTTTAACTGAAATATATCTTATAACGTTTTACAACACAGAAGTGAAAAGTCGTTTTTTATTTTAAACACAAAATTTATTAAAAGGTTCAAAAGGGAAATATCTTAAAATTAGATTCACCACAACAAACAATCTGAAATTATGATCTTCATTTCGATCGGGCATTTGATATTCGGTCTTGGTTCATATTCTTGAACAATGTTCAGGATCTCTACCCTTAGTTCTTCCGGAAGATGATTAGCGTCGATCTCTGTTTCGATTTTTTTTTGATCACATTCAACGATCCATAGTTCTCTGAAATCTTCTATTAGCACCTCAAGTACATCTTGATCTTCAGTTTTAGCAGCTGCCTCTGAGTCGGTCTTAACGGAACTCTTCTTTGGCATCTGAATCAACCTTTCTTGACGGTATCTTCCTCTTTCACCTTAAACAGGTTGTACTCTTGCAGTGAAATCGCTACTCACTTTCTTCGATTCCGATTCTTCTTTTTTTTCAGCAGTCTCCTTGATATCATTTGACCTGGACTTAATATTCCCAATATCTTCAACTCTGTTGTTCTTGATGAAATGGGCACTTTCAGCATCGATCGCTAAGGTAACACCATGAAGTAATTCGTTGCCTAAGATCGCGGAAAAAAATAAATCGCTTTCACTTACTACATGCATCTTTACGTCGTTAGTTGTTAGTAACAAAATATCCTTGGATGATAATTTCGCTATTGCCCAAGCCATTTAAAATTGTTCTTGAGGGAACTATTTCAACTGACGGTAAAATTAGCATCATGTCTCTTCGGCACAAACATAAATCGCATCCAGTATCGACCAAAGCTGTTATTTCGACACCGTTCATTTTCGAAGGACTTCATGAGATTGTTATTTTTCCTTGGTGCGATGTTTACCCTTGCTGTGGCAATTCTTTCTTTATTTTCACTTTGTTGCCTACACTCGGAAGATCGATGTCCAGGTTGTTTGCATTTAAAACATTTGAATTCTTTGCTGAGGCATTCATTTGTCAAGTGTGTGTAATCCCCCACTTATAGCACCGTTTTTCCTTCTTAAATGTAACAAGTTATTTTAATTTTCTCTACTGTACTTGCCTCATACAAAGCCATCTTATTTATTTTTTCGTCATTTATTTCGTCGATATAGTACTCAATGATTGATTCATCATCTAAATCTCAGCACTTCGCAATGTCGATCATGATATAAGTTATCACCTTACAAGTTTATTTTGCCAGAATTCCATTCCCACGAAAAGTCATGCAAATGCCGGATGCACTGCACATGCCGTCATCAGACACCTATACTTTATCCAACAAAACATGTCAGTACAGGGCTTATGGGAAAGCTTTTTTTCTAACAGTGGTGCCTGTAGGTGGACTCAATGGCACATTACCACTGAAACACAAAGGAAGCCACTGAACTTTGTGTAAAATTGTTGTTGTAATTATTTTCAGATTTAACCACAACCACCCTATGACTTGCTTGCCCTATAGCCGTTGGCAGAATGATCATACAATCACTATTCGCCATTACTGCTGGTTAAGCATTGAAAATAATCTCATCAACGCAGTGTTACCATTCTCAAATGTTAGCACATCGTTACCGATTTTTCAGTGTTATTGTTACAAAGCATATGGGATTTGAAGCTTTTGAGAACACAAAAATGAATTTGTGTGTAATAATATGTGTGGTGGTGTTGTCATTTGCGTTTTTTTCTCCTCTTTTTGAGAAACTGTTAAAATGTAGTCAAACCATTTTTTTCGACTTTGTATTTTAAATTTTATTCGCGCGCTATTTTAATGCATTGCAACAAAGCAGTGCAATAAGTGACCATATTATTGTTGGACTATGTGCGTTTTAGTGATATTGTGTTAAATAATAGTGGTTCAAATTACTCTGTTGTGTCGGTGTTAATGTTGTGTTTAAGAAAAAAAGGATTATTTTTGCGGTGTTTCGAAACTAGAATTCATTGACTGTGCAATTAGTGATCATATTGTGATAACCACTTAAATGTGAGCAGCGACATCTAGATTTACAGAGCAGAAGATGTCGATACTCGAAGAACAGAAGATTTCGATACTTGAATAGCAAAGTCTCAACCATTGATGACTGGAGAGTGGAATCGAATTTTCTAGCGAAATGGAAATTATATGGGACGCTGGATGGCGATGAAAAAGATAAATGAAATTTATATCGTTCAGCAATATTTTTATTTGTTCATTTTAAATGGGGAGATGGTAACCCTAAGCGAAATGCCCTTTCTCTTTGTGGTGATTCATCATATACACCATGGCAACCCTATGCGAGCTTTAAAGAGGGACACATTTATGCATGCTATTGCAACCAGACTAAGAGGCAAATGTCCTATCTTCCCTGTACTGACACTTATTCTTGGATAAACTATAGTATCATCGCACAGAATATTTCCCAAGGTGCATTATTGCTGACGCTATGTCTGCACCTGAGCAAACATTATTTCGCATCTTATAAATAGGAGTAATTAGAAATAAATAATGTTAAGCTACTTTTTAAAGTTGTCATAATAAAGTTAACATTTAGCCGTAAAATAAAAAAATGTTTTTTTTTTTATGACCAATAAATACATAAAAATTTAACTTATACAAATTAACTTATACGATGAACATCGGCTGAACTGACTGTATCGGAAAATTCTCTTTTGAGTGCTTCTCGCAGAGAACACCAATCATGAATATTTTTTATCCCTGTACATACAATTTTGAGGCGCCCTTTATCAACTTCTTATTGCAATTGGTTCCACCCTACAAGAGAAGAAACGTCTTCAAATTCCTTTACCCATTCATTTACATTTGGCGATCCTATTCCACTGAATTGCGAAACGGTTACCTCTACTTCTTTAAATGTAAATGCACAATTCTCGTTCGGTGCCTGTCGATGTGTGTGAGACGAAAGAGAACGTCGTACATTTCCACAAGGGTGGTTTTCTGTTGTTGTATTCGTAGTTATAATATCGTTCGTGATGTCATTTGTGGTTGTACATAGGATCGTTGATGCGACGAGAATTTAGGTTGACTGTGTGTTGCATTAGCTGTGTTTCAACGTTTTCTTGTTGCCTGTAGTTGGCAATCCCAACCGTCTTTCCGTTTTTGATCCGTTGTTTTGCCCATCTGTCTGTTTCTTGGTCACTTAATATAAAATTCTTACACAGCAATATCAAAGTTTTACTTTACAAAGTTTTTTTTTAGTTTACAAAATTCTTTTTTGCTTTATAAAATTCTCTTTTTTTTTTTTTTTTACACAATCTACTTTTGTTAAATTGTAGTTTGGTACCTCTTTGCCTGGATCTTGATGGATCCGCTGTAGATTCTTGCCTCGAAATTCTACATCACATTCTGTATCCCGGACGAGCCCCCCGTCGGCGAGTTAGTAAAACACTTCTTTTCTAATTTTCCCAAACTTTATTAATAATTAAACTTGTACTTATTATGTATTAATTTAGAACAATTTCAAGGTAAACTATTTCCACGTCTGGTCCGGTTGATTTCAGTTTGATGACTGACGTTTGTGCATTGTCTGTCATGTGTGTGTAATTGCGTTCGGCTAGTTAACATGTGTGAGTGTGTGTGTGAGTTCATTTAGTATGTCATTGTTTCTGGATGGAAGGGATTGCCAGCTATGCGCATCCCACATAAATAATCTTCATAAATACATTTGTTGTAAAAGAAATGCTTATCAGGTAAAGACTCTTCATCAAATTTTCATCAATTATAAAATATGCATCATAACCGCCAAGGTTACGGAAAATTATTGCCATATTCAAATCATCTTTACAATCTAAATTGCAGTTTACATACCAACTGGACCCTAATATATTCTACTAAAATGGGAATGATCTCGTACTGTGATATCATTTGATAAACAATTCTGTTCACATACATATATGGCACTTGACTACTGCGTTAGAACTTAGGTATCTGTTTTTCAATAAAAAGATTTCCTATTGGTGCAATAAATGACACACTAGAGCCTAGACGTAACATTTAAGTTTTAAGTTCATTCATTAATCAAGATATAAAATTTGATCCTCGATATCATGTATATGTAAATTGTGTAACTAGATTTAAAAGAACTTTTTGCATAGAAACTTATAGAACATGGTTTATGCTCTTGACATTTATTTCTTTTAAAATACATTCTATGTCTGCATAAATTACAATACAAATAGAATCGTAATTTTATTTCTATAGTTCTTAGATTTTGATTGAAGCAATCTTGAACATGTTTACTTAATAATTTGAGTTCATCTTTATGTTTTGTTAATTGTATACTAAGAAGTGCAAATAGAAGTGCACTAAGAAGTGCAAATAATCCAAATATAATGCTGCATTAAAAAAACAATCATCGTCCACATTTATGGAAAGATTGTTGTTTTTTGCAAATAATGGTACCAAATTTAAAGGCATTGCAAAATTTATACCATCTAAATTTAATGTATCTTTATAATTCGGGCAATTTGTTGGTCTATCCACAATTTTCTGCTGGAAATGATCAGGCACTATTGCCCATGCAAAACATACATTATCAAAATTTTTCACATTAATGCAGACTTTCTTCGCAAAAACAGTCGGAGGAGTTGTATGAACTTTCTACAATTTGTGAATATTTATCAATGTTAAAAAATTCTTTAAATCCTTTAACAAAGTTTTTTCTAAATGTTTTACTACTACAAAACATCTTCTAAATTATCACTGATACATAATAATATTCTTAATATTGATATATTTGTGGTTTTGTACTTGATTTTCACCGTCATATTCCAGAGCACACCAAAAAAAACTGCATAAACGTTAATGTTGAGATATTTAATCAGTATCTCTTTTAATTTATTAATAACTGGTACTCTGCAATCCTTTAAAAATAGCTTAGAATCCGTATAATGTAAATTTGTAATCACACCTGATCAGATTTTACGTGAGAACGCTATGTGTGTTACATATTTTGATATTACGGAATCATCAAACTTTACTCTAAATGATTCCCAATTTCTTTTCATTTAATTTTCTAGTAAAAAAAAACGATTAAAAGAGTTCAATGATGCAGGTCATTCAACAAGACCTTGCACAATGAAAAATAAAATACATATTCAAAAATCATAAAACACTGATAAGAAACTCAACAAATTCCTTTTCACAAAATATCACTTACCCAAGTGCGATATGTTTGAAATGCAATATGCCTGTTAAGAAAATATGTAATTATATTATTTTTCTACAAAACAACCATCAGCAATATTTCATAGAGTCTAACGATTTATAAGCAGTTCATCTAATTCCTCTTTACATAATACCATTCCTTTCAACAACCTTCTCAATCAATATCCATTCCATCATCTATACAAAAAGAAAACACTTCACTCAAAAGAAAAACCAAAATCATTCAAGCACTAAGTCTGATTTGGGTGACCAATGGCTTACTCATCCAAAAATACATGCCGCCTCTGATATAACTTCCACTGAATAATCAATCCACCTCAAGTTTTTACTGTGCCAGAACCGGAATTTCAGAACCTACCTAAGTGCCCTACCCTCGAAGCCATCAAAGGAAGCACAGCACATTTAATGACCTCATCCGTCAATACAATCGATAATATACGAGTATTGTATGTATGTACTATACATATGAGTACGTACTTCCGACCTAGTTCAAGGATACAAGCCTTGACTGAAGTTAGAAGTCGGAAGGCTAAATTCACTGAGTCTAGTCTGGGTCCCAGGTCACAATGGGATCACTGGAAACTAAATTGCCAATGAACTTGCTAGGCAAGGCTTGTTTTTCAGGACCCGAACCTACGTTCGGTCTATCTGCGTCCTCAGTTAGGATTTGCATTAACACTTGGGTTTCATATGAGCACAACTGCTGATGTCATGACTTTCCAGGTTGCCGGCAGACCAAACGAATTCTTCCCAACGTCAATAAGAGGTCAGCGGCTTTGCTGCTGTCCCTCAGTACGAAAGCCTGCAGGCTGCCTACTGGCGTCATGGCAAGACACTACACTTTTGTTGAGCGTGGTGGGTTCTGGTACTGTAGGCACTTTATTACTGAAGCGTTTACTAATCTTTCTTGGAAATACTGAGAAATGCCAATAAAAGGAACTTACAAGGAGTACAATGGACAAGTTTTTTGACTGAGTGCTCTGTTGCGACAGAAAATCAAAGTAAAATATCATTGGCATGCGGTTTTATTGACTGGTGTTCGTCTTAATGATTGGCTAACCATCCTCCATTATCGGATCGATGGCTCAACAAATTGGGAAGTATGTAAGTTGAGGAGCCCAAATCTCCTGGCGATGAGCTAACTCATTCTACTCATTGCTTGCAAAACATGCAAGTAGTAGAGACTTTGTTTAACCGGTTCTACCTTTCAACTTCGATAACTGATCGCGTGAGAATTTTGTTAGTATAGGTAGGCTATCGGGCACACAGCCAGGTCGCATGTTAGCACGGAAAAATATTTTAACTCTCTGCGACTGGCGTGGTAGTATGACAGACACCAGAAAATGGAAGAACTTGTGCTGTGCCGTTATTTTTCAAATGTCGACTCGCGCGCTCTCAGTACCTTTCTGTCGTGTGCTCAAGCGTGCGTTAGTGTAATGCGAGCGGTCGTAGTGTGCGCATGCTTTGTTGTACGAAGGAGAGTGTCTACAAGTCAACCATGTCAGTGTTAAGGTATGCGTCTGATAAACAACCACCTCAGTGTAATAGTTATATTTTCATAGTGTCTCCTAAGCAACATGTCAGTAAAATTGTTTTGTTAAGTGCAATTTGTTGTTTGTTTCTTAGATGGCTAACTCAAATACTAACTAAGGGTCTTATAGATCTAAAAGAACGTCGACTGGAACCACTCTAATAGAAGAGTGGTTGAACGAAGAAAACGAACACGAGTTCAGCGATGTTAACGATGAAGATGATGACCCGAATTTTCAGCCAGAAACCGAATTCCTAGAAGCCGACGAAGTTTCAGGCGAAGAAGAGTATCAAGAACCAATTGAAGAAATACCACATGTAACCGCCACTGAAAATGTGCATGAAGAAACGTCAAGAGAGCCATCTGAATATTACAAAGGTAAGAAAGGATTCATTTGAAATCGACAAGAGTGTCCCAGGACATCACGCACTGCAGCTCACAACATAATAAGATTATCTGGCCGTTTGCATACTTCTAATTTTGAAGGCTATTTTGAACTTTGGTCCAAGCTTTTTGACCATTCAATGTTGGAATGTTTGGTGACATTTACGAATCAAAAACCCTATAACTACCGAGCCCAGTTCAAACATAGCACTAAGGTGGAACTTATGAACACAGATGTTACTGAAATGAAAGCATTTATAGGCCTAATGTACTACTCGTCAGTATTTAAGTGTAATGACGCTGATCTTCGCATAATATTTGCCACCGACGGAACTGGCCACGAAATATTCCTCTGTGTAATGTCCAGATGGCGTTTTTTTGTTTGGTCAACTGCCTCCGATTTGATGATTCCACTACCAGAGAGGAACGTCTGAAAGAAGATCCACTTGCCCCAATATCAGACATGTTCAACAAGTTCATCTCAAATAGCCAGTCTCAATATACCCCTGGACCATACCTTTGCATCAATGAAATGTTGCTGCCATTTAGAGGTTGCAAATTTATTATTTACATGCCCTAGAAACCAGAAAAGTATGGCATCAAAATACTGTTATTGGTAGATGCTCGCACATACTACATTTATAATGCCTATATTTACCATGGCAAAAATTCAGATGGCATAGGCTTGACTGAACAAGAAAGAAAAATGGCAATATAAACTCAATCTGTTCTGAGACTTGCGAAAATTGTCGAAAACTCAAACCGCAACATTACAGTTGACAATTGGTTCAGTTCGATTCCACTTATGGAAACATTGCTGAAAAGGGGACTGACCTACTTAGGTACGCTGAAGAAGAATAACGCTGAAATACCACCATGCTTCTTGCCGAACGACAATAGAGAATCGGAAAGTTCCCTGATTGCCCAGAGAACTGCGGATAAAGGTCAGTAGAGTTTTGGGTAAAGATGTTCCCCCTCCACCTCCAAGAACTCAATCGATTCCTCCAGGTGGAAGAAAACAACAAAACTTAAAAGATTAACGAGATATTGTTGCAGTGATTATTTGAAGTCAATTTGTCTTCAATGCTCTAAGCCACTTTGTGAAGACTGCCAAAAAAAGTTGTGATTTTGAGGTTAAAAATCCTTTAATTGAACCAATGAATGGATTATTTTTTTTTTAAATCTGATTACCATACGTGTAAGCTTTAATTAATAAGTAAGTAAATGAAGAAAATATTTATGTTTGATTTTTGTTTTAACCTTTTCTATATGTGTAAGTTTTGGAAAAATTATTTATGTTATATCAATGAATGTTGTTCAACTTTATATGAATTTTTAATTTTATGTATTAGTAATTTAAAATAATAGTGGACACTCTTCACTTTAAAATATAAGAACAAAAAGTGAGAATATAAAAAGAATTTTGAAAATACAAGCTGTCCAAATGGTGTCTGGTGTACTACCACGTCAGTTGAATTGTGAAAACTAACGCACGTCAGTCGCAGAGGGTTAATTGATTGGCAGCAGGATCAAGAAAGCGTTTACCGGGTTTTACCTAAAGCTTTGTAATATAATTATGCGAAATGATGGGTTCAATATTGATTCGCGTCCACTAGAAGAAAACTTCAGTATCCACTGTGTCTCAAGTACAACTAGTTTTATTTAAAGGTTAACTAAATTTATTGGAAGACTTTTTATGCTGCAGATGCATTCTGATATCCATTTTTCGGACTTTCAATAATATCCCAGTTGAATTATGTATTCACACATGTAATAATAAGTGTTTCATGAGATTTAAAACTCTTGAAAGGCAAAACTACAGGCACATTAGTTTTTGATGTTTATCGTATTCTATTTATTTAATTGCAACTGGTTCGCCTTCAATTTTATCAGTTTCTGCAATAAAATCACCCCATTGTTGTTTTTCTGAGCTGCCAAAGGTTCCATATACAATAGTACCTATAATATATGATACTGCTATTGAGTAAAAAAGATAATTCCACTCATCCTTAGTGCCCTAAAATGCAAATAATTCGATTTTTTTTTTTCGTTCCTGACGAAATTATGATTTACTAAAATACAAACCTCAGTGACGACATTGGATATAATAAGAGGAGCCAGAATTCCACTCAATGTAGATGCAGCATTTGATAGTCCAGTTAGTAGACCTGCAAATGCTGGTGCCATATCGATACCACTCACCCAATATGCTCCAGTAAAAGATACATCTATTGCAGCCCCAATGAAAAATATGAAAAGCACTATAATCATTCTCTGTTCGCATGTTAATGCAGTGATTGTTAAGAAAGACAGTGCTGCACAAATGCTTCCTAGAAAAAGTGAAAACCTATAGTTTCATGCGCTTTAAATTAAAAGTAGAGTAAGTTAGGGTAAAAGTACTACCAAAGCAGTAAACTATTCTTCGAAAATTAGTCAAACTGAGTTTTGATATCTTTTGAAGCCATGCAATTGTAAATATCACTGTTAATTTTGAAGTCATTGACCCGATATAAATAGCCGAAGAGTAGAAACCATTCTAGAAAAAGAAATAAATTTTAAATTGACTTCGTAATTAAAAATTGATAAATTTATTCTTGTTACCTGCTTTAAGTTGAAAAACATTGTGTCTCTAAAGAATCTTGGCAAAACTAAATTTAAGACAATAAGTCCGTAGCTGTGCAAAATGTGTGTTACCATAAATGTAAGGATCGAGCATGAAGTAAACATTTGTCTCCATGGGACCGTTGGTGACTATATAAAAAAAAAACAAGGTGAATCTTTTTGGAGTCGGTTTCGATATATTAGAAATAGTTACTATTTTATGAGAATAACTTCCTTTTAAATATTTGAATTCTTTCTCTGTTATCCATGGATGAGCGTCCAGTGTGCTATAGATTAACCAGTAATAAGCAACTCCGAGCAAGAATGATATTCCACCTTAAAATTAGTAGCATAAGACATGTTTTATTTGGTAGCAGCGCAGGTAATTTTACTGACCAATTACGTAAAATACATATGTCCATCCAAATCGACATAAAAAGCTACTGATGGGAAAAACCAATACGGAACCGATTGTGTATCCAGCATATGCAAAAGACATCAAAGCCGCTCTTTCACTAGGATGTGCCCAAACCGTGTAAAGCTGGTATATTGATGGTACTCCAAATCCCTTTAAGAAAAATATATATTGTTATTCATATGGCATACATATCTATGATATGTAGGTAGTATGGAGCGTTGGTGTAAACGCCTTTAGCCATTCTGTATCGTAAATGTAGATCGTTTTACTGCGAATAACTTCGGATTATCTCCATTCGTTCCTTTCCGGAAGCAGCTGATTGAAATTCAGGGTCTTCCGGATAATGTGTCGAAGACTTTAATGGGATACCTTGATACCTTGACATAATTTGAGAAAAAAATCGCATAGGTGCAGGGGAGGTGGAGTCATAGGGGTCGAGAAGCCTTACGTTGCCCTGTTTTGTCTCCCATTGAAAATAACTTCTTTTAAATTTATGCAGGTATGGTAACAATTGGGATATCGTTAAAGTAGAAATTATGAGTACTTTAGTTGTTTGAAGGTAATTGCAGCCCTAAAATTAATATGTCAAAAGTTATTGAAGATCAAAACCTCCAGTTTTTGCATCTTTGAAACGTGTACCTAGTACAATATTTGCATACAAAGAAACGTCAGGCTATTTAATCTCAAACTACAAGCTACATCAAATTAAAGATTGTTATATGAAATACCAAAGAAAACCAACAACCACTGCTTTCAGACTAATTCGAACTCAAATCTGGAATCTCAGTCTGGCGGAGTTTGCACAGATTTAATAAAAATACACCTGAAATAATAATAAATTATACGCAGACTAAATAACTTTTAGTATAGATTTAACAAAACCATTTATCATTTTGTAGTGCCAGTAGAGAGAAATAGCACGAAAATCAACAATAAAATCCAACAATTCCCATCTCCACGGTAAGCTTCAAGATGAATAATTTCGTTGGTGGGGAATTCTACTAAGCAGTTTTTGGATTATCCGATTCTATCGTACTTCTTCACAACAGCAGCGTATTCCAAGTCGTCCTGTCAGTATTACATTTTCAATTGAAATTATGGTATAATACAAGCAGCAATGGAAGCGATCTTTGAGAAACAAAATCGAACCTTGGCATTCGCAGTCGTGCAACGTTAAACTCTGTTGCAGATGATCAACTCATCTGAAGGGATCTTTTCTTGAAACTGATCAGGTTAATAGTACAGTATATAAATTCATGCATTCGAAATTCGAATCCAAGAATCGTATTTATAAATACCAGATTTAATTTAATTTCTCAGAAAGAAATTATCTAATCCTTGAATTTATTTATAGTTATATGTAAATATATATCTTGTGGTTGCGATTACAAAAATTAGAATATGGAATACAAGCCTTGCAAGGAACGTAAACCCTTTTAAGACTGGGTTGATGCTTTTCTATGACACAAGGGTCATAAGTGATAACAAGAAAGCTGATAAACTGGTTTAATCACATGGAAAAGACTTATCATCAACAAGGACGTAGGGTATGCTTAGCAAATGATGGAAATACAGAATATTTGATGCAGCTTCCTAATCCATCTTATTGCATGCTACCCAAATATGAAGACTGAGTGAATATGAAACTGTGGGGAAGCTGCCGAGATATTAATGGAAATATAATTTCAACATTCTCCCAGCACATATATGTACATAGCCATCATACGAGTACATATATGATTAAATAAGCAAAAAGTGCAGCCAATGAGAATTGGCTTCACAGAATTAAGAAATGGAAAGTTATGTTTTGCCATTTCATTGCAAATGTAGTCAAGAATTGTGAGGACAGATATTTAAAGAATGTGTCGGGATCATCTCATAGAGCAATCTGCGATAGATTAAATCTCAGCCCACAATGACCGAGTAATTATTTAGAATTAACGAAATATATGTTTTATGATAGATTGCGGCAGCTATAGAAGTGTAAGTCTCCCCAAAATCGGATTATTGTGTGAACGTCTCAAACCCTTCGCCAAGAACCTGGTTAGTTCCTATCAGTGCCGTTTCAGACTAGGAAAGTCCACAATCGACCAAATCTTCACACTCTAGCAGATCTTGGAAAAAAACTCAATAAGCCCAAATCTATACCAACCACCTTTCCGTCGATTTTAAGGCCACATATGGCGGAATTTATAGAGACGAGCTATATAGAGCCATATCAGGTCGGTAACGACTTAACCGAGACCTTTGATGTCAAAAAAGGTTTTCGATAAGGTGACGCGGTGTCTTGTCACTTCATGTCATGTAATTCATTAACATCATAAATGAAAGAACAGTGCGGAGCTCAAAAGTGAACATTAGAGGCAGAATCTGTCTGTGCAACTACTAGCGTACGCCAATGATACTGATAATTGGGGGAACACAGCGGCTAACACCGATGCGTTCGCTAGTATTGAAACGGGAATTGACAAATTAGGTTTAGCGGTAAACGATGGCAAAACCAAGTATATGCTGTCAGCAAGAAGAGACATATTGTACAATATCGACGAATAGGACAGAACTATATGCCTAATCGAGAGGACCTTCCAATTTTATGTGGAATTTGTGAAATGGCGGAGAAAGAGAAAATTAAATTATAAAAGAGACAAGGAAATATATGTTTTTAAATTTTGTATTATAATGCCAACCGATGCCCTTGCAAATGAGCGAAACTTCAGAAAACTATTCATGTACTTCAAAATAGTACTTGCATGTAGAGACAGATACCTTATCCTACAAAAACCCGTAGGAAATATATTATTCTCTCTGTTTGGATAGTACGAGTATATAACAGTATATTATGCTCTAAGTGCGTTAGTTTTTTTTTTGTTGATTTTTTTCTTAAATGTAATTTATTGTTAAAATTAATTTTGAACCCCGCGTGCAACAGCGCTATTTTGTATATTTGAATTATATGAAGTGTTAATAAAATAAGTATCTTCTAATCTTAAATCTACTTCAACAACTGCAGGGACCTTTCAGGACGTAATATTTTTAATAAATTGACTTTTTCCATTTTATTAACTGAGTATAACGATTATATGTTTACACTATTCTTCATTGTTGTTTCTGTGTTTGAAATGGCAAAATCACATTCCATGTGGCTGGAGTGCGTTGATGTCGCTTACCACCTTTGAGTTAACATCTTCCTTTTATTTCTGTATTATAGCCATTCTTGTTAGTCAATGAAAGTTATATTTCTTAAAATATTCCTTCTCAGATATAAAATTTAAAGAGATGCTATGAGCATGAAATACATTTAATTTCTTAGATATTGGCTGTTGGTCAGATGTAGTAACCAGTGCTCTTTTAAATCATGTAATAAAGGAATAGGTTGGCTACTTTTGACTACCAAGAAAATAAAATCAACTGTGCTTCACAAACTGAGAAAGACCTGGTTTTCAGTATTTTTTAATCTAAATTTCGAGTGGCTTGTCACTGGAATCGAATTATTAAATACCATATTTTCATATAGTAAACGCTATTAAATAGTAATAATACCAACCTAGATTTCAAGAATAGATGCAACTTTAGCAAACTACTTATTATTTTACTATCAAGATAAAAGATTGAGCTCTTATTACTTGGTAACTTTTAACATGCTGTTCTATTTAACAAGACTCTTACAATTATTTATAAACTCACCGCCAAAAATCCTTCCAATAACCTAGCAGTTACAGCGAACTTATAAGAAATACGTGCCATAGCTGGTACCATCATGAACAAAGTCGCCTCACCAATTAGTCCAGTTAAAATAAATACTTTTCCACCAAACCTATCTGCCAGGCGACCAGCAATGGGCTGAACGATCATATATCCATAATAGTAACTGCTAAGGAAAATCCATTCTTGATTTTTCGACCATGTAAATTCTCCTTCCTAAAAGTAAACTTTAGTAAGATAACAATGTTTCTTTTTCAAAAATTAATCTCAAACTTGCTAGTATATCCTCATCCGAATCACCCTTTTGGCCCAAATAAACCGAGCAACTTGAGTTGAATTGAAGTGCTGGTTGTCCATCAGTGCGATTCTAAAATATTTTATTTGCTGTGATTTTCAAGTATGTACATATGTAGTTTATATTTTTTGAAAAACGTTACTTGATCAGGTTTGATCATGCACAAGATAGCAAAATTGGTGGCGTTCCTCATGCAAAGTTGGACTACCATCGCGAAAAAGGCACATATTGTGTATACCAGTCGCCATGAAGGCCACAAAGATGTTGGCAAAATTTCCATTAAAAATCAAGTACAATAAATCAATAACAACTTATATATTGTAGAAAGCAGTCTTACTGCTAAGCAGGAAATATCCAGCGTCTCTATTAACACGAAGCTACCACAACAATACTAAAATTTACTTCTTACCTACTTTTAAGATTACTTTTTTTTATGTAAGTTAATTTGCAAATTGCATTTTGAGTTAAAATGTTAGCCACAAGTTAATCGAATGCTATGCGAAGAATTTTGGTGTTTTGACACGTTCTCGCGTAGACGCGTTTTCGTCGTGTTATACTTATAAAACTGAATTGCCTTCTGTCTTTCAGTACTTTACGGATTATCTTACGAATGCAATGAGCAAACAACTTAATGTACAGTTAGAATGTTTGAATAGGGCGAGTATAGATTCGTGGGGCATATTAGAGAGTTCGGGCTGAAGGTATTGCACCATGTGCTAAAAGTAGTATTGCGATAGATTTCGTTTAGGTTTAACAACTAGATCTAATCTAATATGTGACTGCCAGAAATATGCATATGTACGAGTAAGTGCATCCAAATGCTAGCGGTTAGCCCTTTGAAATCAAATATTTGAAAACGTTGTCATTAATTTCTT
Source organism: Volucella bombylans (assembly GCA_949129095.1). Taxonomy (NCBI): domain Eukaryota; kingdom Metazoa; phylum Arthropoda; class Insecta; order Diptera; family Syrphidae; genus Volucella; species Volucella bombylans. The sequence goes on along the minus strand of OX422140.1, from coordinate 128,155,350 downwards.
AATCAAACAATATATTTGCAAGATTTGATGTGGTCTTGGCTACTCTGATATATCGCGAAACTATCAGGTCGATTAACTTTTGAGAGAATGCTTATATTTATATAGCCAGCAGCAGATGTGATTAGCAAATTAATTCCCGACGCTTTTTCCGAAGTTTTTAATGTACACTGAGCCCAAAATACTGTATTGTACTTCCTTGCTTGGTCATAGAAGAGAGCATTCATATTCCTTTAACTGTACATTTTATAGCACCAATACGCATCAGTATTCTCCAGCGTAAGCTTGAACGGTCATCATCCACACAGTAAGCATAGTAGGAAGATGGTGTCACTAATGTCTAGCCTAATTCATGCAGGTGTTTAGATAGATATGCCATCCTATCTATCTAACCCTTATAACTTAATATGAGTAACTTCAATATATTTGAAGCTGAGATCAACAATTACGAGTATTTTCTGGATTAGTCTGGGTGCTAAAATAGAAATGATAATGGATAAAACCTTAATGAGTCCAATATCACTCCTTGAAGGAGTATATCCCTGACAAAATGTTAACATACAAGTATGCATGCATGTACGTATGAATATTTGTATGAGTACGAATGGACATGCAAACAAACTAGCATGTAAGTACGTTACTCTCGCATAGATTACTATAATTGTTTTTCTTTGTTTTTAAGTTCGCAATATTCCAGTTTTACCATATGTGCAAATAACTACAATAACTAGTATTCCTGCTAATTCATCAAGCATGCTTACGAATATCAGCATTTGGGATTTCCAATGTATGGATCATGATTATTGCAACATGTTGGGCTTTGTGTGCTTAGCTACTTGCTTGTTCTGCTTTATTAAAATTTAATAATGTGTTGGTTATTTTTAGAACACCATTAAATCCACTGTTTAATTCAGGGTGTGAGTCATGCACACCACGCCAACCATTCGAGACTGATAAAAAAAAAGGAAAATGAATTTAACATTTGTAACATATGTATAAGCAAAGAAACCCTACATTCTACTGTCCGACTAGGTGGAATGATGCAGGTGCTAATAAAACTAATAGAAGGCGGTAGGATGCTAATCGACCCTTCCACCCTCTTTAAATGCAAGTATGTCTATGGCCTCAGAGTATGTACATATATATATATACTCGTAATAGAAATGTTCAAAAGGCTTTGAGAAAATACGTTCACTTTCGTGTCCTCTGTACTCAAACCCATTTGAAAAGCGTGTCCTGAGAGGGAAGAAGAAAATTGTTCACCTTCTATATCGCGTGTCCTTTGGTGCCACCATTACGCTTCTCAAATTACATGTTTATTGTTGGTGTAGTACGATAGATAAACTACTATATCAAGCAAAGCGGACTGCGTATTTTTAATCCTAACTTAATTGAAAATGGAGTTACTATTTACTTTTCTTCTTCTTCAAATACCCTAAGAACTCAATTTTAATAGAAATGTATGCAGAACTGAATGAATGAAGTATTTAGAACTCGATTTGTTTATTGTTAAAAAGTGTTCAGGGTGTCATCGAGAATAATTACGTACAATATATGTATACCTATCTGCCTTCATGTACACGAGTAGAACAAGCAATACGTCATACCAATCTAACCAATCTAATCTAATAATTTTTTGAATTCGAGGTTACTGTTGTTGTTATTTTAAATGTAATACCTAGTCAACTATAGTGTGGTAATACGAAAAAGCCTATTGAAAAAACCTATTTCACTTATACATACATATATCTACATACATACATCAATTGTAAAACTATTTACTATCATGCCATATTTGAAGTAGGATGCATGAATAGTGCGATGACTTAATAGTTAAATATATTTATTTTTGAGGTAAGGTTAACTATGTGAATGAATTAGAAGGATATGCTTCCTCAACAGATAAATAAATAAATCGGTTAGGCCACAGGGAATCTGAAAATGAATTCTTATTTCATTAAAGCATGGTTGTTTTTGAAAATTAATTAAAATAAAACAATATTTTGTCAGTATGTACTCGTACATTGATTTATACTTTAAACTAAGAAACTATAGAGCAACTTACTTGATAAATTTAAGAAACATGCCATGATATATATATATATTTTCTTCACTTGATCTCACTGCTTTTTAAAGTTAAGAATTTTTTTAGCATTTACCTATGTAGAACTACTCATACATATAACGTATATGCATTTATTGCGGCAGTAACAAATATCAAATTTCGCACAACGTGATGGTTGCACTACGGCATTGATTACCTTCATTTCCATTTAAAATTGTCCAAAATATTAATAAAATTTAAAACAAAAAAAAAATCGGGATAATTTGCTGTTTTATAAGTTGTGCAAATTTTTTTATGTTCGTCAGCTTAAGCTGCTGTTACTTTTCGTAATTCTATACATTTTGTTTTCGAAATTGGAAATTAGCCATATAAATAAAAATTGTTAGAGCAACGTATCTCGCAATAGCTAAGAAAAAAACACAATCAATTGGAGACCCTTATGATACACATACATAACAAAATACAAGAGAATATCGATGGCAATAGCTGATTCTACGAGCGCGTTCTTACAACTCTTGAAAATCTTTGAGCTGCTTTCAATTCGTTTTGTTCTTCCATTAAATGCACACCACTTTCCAATGGAAATTTTCCCCTCACAAATGTATCTGTATGAAAACCACACTCACTAAACTGCATTATCCACAGAAGAATTTCTTAGCTTAGGCTATAAAAAAAAAAACAACTTGCTGCTGTGTTCACCCGAGACAGGTAAACTCACATTTCCCTCACGCAGAGCGAAAAGCCACTGCTGATCAAAAGTTAACGATTTTCTACCCCTGCCGGCAAAAAAAATTAAGTAGTTATTATTTGATACTAATATGTGATATGAGTAAGGACTAGTTGGTGTATATCCTAGTAATTAACTATTATTTGTTAATATTTTTTTGTAAACAGCGTGATGGTTTGAACGTATCCACATAAATGCTTATAGGTTATTAGGAAAATTTGATAAGTTCTGAGACTACTGAGACGTTAGCCTGATTGTTTGATTCCAGGAATACGCCCACGTTACACATTTCAACCACTCTCCCAGCGGGACTGCTGTTAAGTATTACTTTGCGTGGCTGGTCAGCAAATCAAGTTATTCGTGTTGTGTCACATGCTTCTGAGGTTTCTGCAGCTTCTGAGACTGCTGCTATTGCTTTTATTAGCCTTTCTATACTCCGTAGCTCATTTTGTAAAATTATTAGAAAAATACATACTCATATTTCCGCATAATTCTCCTCCGACTGCAACATGTGATGGAGGATTAGCGACGGGCTGTGAAGTGTAGTTCTCCATCCCATGAAGCGTGGACAATAAAATACTTCGCGCTCCGTATCTTCATCTTCAATTAGACATTCGGCGCAAGATGGTGAGCTATCGTGCCCAAAACGGTGGAGATACTTGCGATAAACACCGTTGACAGACAGGAACTGCGTCAGTCTCCATGTTTATGTTCTACGCAATCATGGATTGTCGGTATAAGTTTGTATGCCCACCTGCCTTTCATTGTATTATACCAATGAGCTTGCCACATATCTATTGATGATACCTTTTCTTAAATTTTGATCCTCTTGATTCCATTGGCATCGTGTTGGCTTAAGGCTCTTCGGTTATATATCCTCAACATTTCATTTGCAAGAATGTTGACGGGTACCAATCCAGTTATGACAAAGGCGGCCTGGTCTGATATGGTTCGAAAGCCGCTGATTGTCCGTAGCGCGCAGTGTCTGTATGTTAACGATAGTATTGATCACCTTCGTCCTCAGTGAGTGCGCCCGGAATAGGGCGGCATACGACAGAACTGATGTGACAATTCTGGAGAGTAGGATCCTTTTGCCACCAATGTTAAGCAGTATGCGCGAGAGAGCTCCCTGCATTTGCGATGCTTTCTTGGTTAAATAGCCCAGGTGTGTTTTGAACCGTTGTCCAGCATTACTCCAAGATATTTAACCGCTTCTTTTGTTCTGATTATTTGGTTACAAACCTGGAAGTTGACGAACTGTACAGTTTTTCGACTTTTTATGAGAACAGCTTCTGTTTTATAGTGGGATAGTTCTAGGCTGTCTGCTGCTAGCCAATCCTTTATACGAACAATTGATTCGTTTGTAGCGGATTCAACTGTACGAATCTGTTTACCGACTGCAACGACGGCCTAAAGCCGTCGGCTACTAGCCTACAGGCTACTACAGCTCCTCCTGAGTAATATCTGGCTTGACTCAAATGTGGGTAATGTGATCGTTTTTAATTTTTTAAATTGCTCAATCTTACAGGAAAAATGGAGGTAATAGTGTTGCTATTTATGTATGTTTGGAATAAATTAAGTGGTTGAGTGCTGTAGAAACAGGATAGGCACTGAGAGGTGTCAACCTGGTAGTACCCAGTGTTGTAACTATTTTTACACATCAATTGTGCTTATTTTACCTTTCAGTGGTAACCATCGAGTACTGATTGATGTCCAGCCAGCCAGACAAAAAAGCAGCCGAATAAATGGGACAGCGGATGAATTTCCCAGATGGAATCAACAGTGGAATAAAATCGCGGGGAAAAGCTAATAAGACTGAATCCGGGCCACTCCGACATATTTGGAGCTCAGGCCGTTAAAGATTTTAGAGATTACGTCAGGGTCTTGGAAAAGAGATGGTGGCGGATGAGCCCTTAATGGACCAACGGGCTACTAGCTTCATTCGTATATATAATGAAACTGGCAATCCAATTTGAGGATTTTGGAGCCGGAGTAACTAAATGACCATGGCAAAAATAAACTAAGTTAGGAAGCAACAAGATGTCTCGAATACGGATGGATCTACTGTTGACAAACCCTGCAAATGAAACAAGAACTACGAACTAAGGATCTGTACGTGGAATGTTAGGTCCCTTAATAGGCCACTTGCAGCCGAATAACTAGCGGAGGGTCTGGACTGCTGCAAAGCAGAGGTTACCGCCAATCAAGAAATGCGATGGAATGGGCCGGACAAAAAGAGGATGAAAAACTGCGACATCTATTACAGCGATTGTTGTCGACGGCAAAAGCAGTAACTATTTGGATGACGTTGTATTCGTTGTTAGAAGCAGATTTAGGCGAAAAGTCTTGAGTTTCTTGCATGTCAACTAGCGACTCGTAACAATCCGTATTAAGGCTAAATTTGCAAATATTAGCCTTATATACGAGCACGCCCGTACATTGGAGAAAGATGACGACACCAAAGATAGCTTCTTCGAGCTCTTGGATAAGACTTATGAGCAATGCCCTAGCTATGACATTAAAATTGTCCTCGTCCTCGGCGATTTTAATGTACAGCTAGGAAGAGAGGGTATCTTTGATAGTACTGTCGGAAAGTATTTATAACCGACTTTGCAGCGTGGCGAAATATTGTCGTAGTTTGCACGCGATTCCAACATCTCAATATTCATAGAAGACTTGTAGAACTCCTAATCAATCAACCGTCAACAAGATTGACCAGAAGGGGATAGACGAACCTCGGCTTCTCAGGAAGTAAAAGTTGGAGCATGAAAAGCGCTTGGTCGAGTAAATTGAGAGATGCTACTTCAGGAATGAGATTCGGAAGTTTTACCAAAATGTAAAAAGATACCTACCACGGGCATAAACCCCGAGCCGAGACGCCGAGAGCAACAATGAACATAATAGTGGAGTCGCAGTCAATGCTGTGCTAAAGATTTGGAAAGAGCATTATCTAAGCTTAAGTCCAACAAAGCTGCTGGAGCGGACTGCCTAGCTCTTCAAAGCAGCGGGCGAAAACTTGGTAAGGAGCATACATGGACTCGTCTGTATATATAGTATATATATATATATATACATGTATATATAGTATATCCGAAGAATGGGACCTCAGCATTATTTGTCCGAACCAAGAAATGAGACCCTCTGAACTCTGCCAATTATATACATATATAAATACATCGTCTACAAGATCCTGTGTGAACGCCTGCAGCCGTTCGTCAACAAACTGATTGGCCTATATCGCTGTAGCCTTAAGTCAGGAAAGTCCACCATCGATCAAATATTCATATTACGGCAGATCTTGGAAAAACCTATGAACTCCAAATCTATGCACATCATCTATTCATCGGTTTTAGGACCGCGTATGACAGCATCTTTAGAGCTGAGCTATACAGAGCAATATCTGAGTTTGACATCCCTGCAATACCCTTTCGCTTATGCAGGATGACGATGGAGAATACACAGTGCTCCACCAAGGTCGGTAAAGAACTCACCGGGACCTTTGATATCAAAAAAGGATTTAGACAAGGAAATGCGCTGTCATGCGATTTCTTTAACATCATTCTTGACAAAATAGTGCAAAACTATTATTTATTTACTTCATTTTGCATTACAATTGGTTGTTTTAAGCTTAGTGCTTACCTGCAGGTGGTTGTTACATATAGTATTTCTTGTTTTGAGTTTTCGCAAATACTCACGTAACCTTCATCGAAAACAGGAGTATCCCCATAAATTTTTTTGGTTTTTTAAATTCCTAAAAAACATGTTCACTAAAACTCCTCAAGATCTACTCACACTTGTGAGGTTGTTGAAACAGACGCACCTTTAGAAACATGTAGCATAACTGCTGACAGAGTGTTATCAAAACAAAATTGCAAAACTTCAAATTTGAAAAAAATCTTGATTGTCATTCTTGGTAGGTTTTCTATGCTTTTATCAATATTGAAAAAAAAAAACTATTTTTTTTGCAACAGAATATGGAGGGGATTCGAATTAAAAATCCTTGCCTACACAGCTGGTTTTGCAAACTTTTTATCGAAAACTCGGTTTTAAATGCTGTGTGTTGATGGTATTAGAGATCTTAGAAACCGTAACACTGAATTGTTTAAGATTGGTACTCAGAGTATAAACCTGCAGCCAATATTCTGTGAATATTTGGTTGATGCGAAAATTAAGAATCAAATTACCAAAACAAACTAGAACTATGAAGTCAAATCATGCCACTTCATTTACTCCTGAAATCCTTATGCTTTGAAATAAATGTGATGTTTCCTGCAGAAGGTGGAGAAGTTTCAAACTAAAAGCTCAAAACTAAGACCAACCGAAATGGGTACGACTAATGGGTCACGCCAAGAACTTCCTAATAAAGAGAACTTGTAGTATTCTCCAATATTGTTTCGTTTATCATATCCTATTAGAATTTAGGACAAGTTAATCCGAAAATGGTAAAAAAAAGCAAATGAAGTCTAACTAGTAAAAGTGAAAGGTTTTAGAAAAGCTAGGAAAAAAAGCACGGCAGATTTATTTCCATTCGCGCCGAACAACAAAGAGATGAATACAAATTTGAAGTGAATTGGAAAAAAGTTACAGGACTGATTATATTACTTTTAATACGTACCATGTGTACGGACTTCAGTTTGTTTTGGAACATTAGACTTCGTTTTGCGTCTAGTAATATTTTGTAGTCTCCTTTTGGTTCAAGAAATGTATGCGAGATTATAAGATGTGTAATTAGCCTTGCTAACCGTGGTTTTAAGCTTTAAAATAAAAAAAGTCAAGTCAAGTCATGGACATGTTTTTATCGCCTTCTTACACTCACTCCATAATGGAGTGTGGATAAGCCCTCCATGTTATGCAACTTCTTATTTTTGTCTCACCAAAACCTATTACCCATATAAGTTTGGTCGATCAGATCTGAGATCTGTATTTACGAAATCATAGTTAGTATTGCTATTCCTTGAATTACTCAAATTGGTCCGATTTTTCACACATTTTCGTTAAATGTGTGGTATGTTCATAGATCTTGGTTATTGCTCTTAACATTTCGAAATGTCAAGATTTAATGACCTCGTTTCAGCATGAAGGCGCATCATCTGGCACAAAATTCAAATGGATACCACTATTCTTTCGCGATCTATCGCGAGCCAAAAAAACTGACACATACGGAAATATGCACACACACATGCACACACACATCCTGGGGTGCAAAGCGTAGTTCAACCTACAAAATACCATCCTCACCTGCACGTGGTGTACCTGCTTCAGACTAACGAGGCTCTGGTGTCCCTGTAGGGGCGGTATAACCCCCAGCCTGTCCGGACTAACCAAGTTCGGAGATAGAAGCCGTAGTCTGGAAGACTAGCGGCTAAAATATTTGAACCTGCCTTAGGCATCAATGCCCTAGGTATTAAGACCGAGTTCAGTAAGGTCTTAATTATGGCATACTGGAAACAATGCTTTGGATTTTGGGAGCTATGAGGGCTGACGTTTGTAGTATTCTGTTACCCGAATGTTACGTCACCATTAAGTTGGTGGTGTGGGTACAGATGTAATATTCCTGTTTAGCACCGATCTGGCTCTGGCACAGGACCCCATAAGGGCCTGTACCAACCCTCGCATGGCCTCACTGCTTGCATAGATAACCATGGGATCTCTGGTGACTACACATCTGAACAACAAAAACAACTCTGAGTGAAGAAAAACTCTCCGTCCTATTCGGACTCCCACCTCTGGAGAGAGAATATCGAAACCAAAACACACCTGAGTTTCAAACCACAACAAAAAAAAACAATTTTCCTTTCTCCTCCTTCTACCTTTGCGCCCGCGCCAAGACAACAGTAAAAGGGTATTAACCCCTTAGGCGCGCGTAAATTATAAAAAAAAAAAACAACACCAAACACCCAGAAAACAAATAAGCACATAGGAAACGGGGACAACTATGAAAATCCGTTCCAAAGAAGGGCGATAATGCGAAGATTTCCTGCCGCACCGACAACATCTCATACTCCAGTAAGTGTCGGTCCACCGGAGGCGAATCGAGCAATAATGAAAGGAACCCCAGGTCCTTAAACAGTTGGTCGGAATGCTGGACGACGGTGTTCTATACACCAACCGATGAGAGACGCAATTAAAACCATACGCGCTCTCTATGAGCTCTCAGCTATACAGATGCAGGATGAGAAGGCGAAAGAGGTTATTAGAAAGAGCATCGTCTCACAAACACCCCCATGGCTTCGACCAATCACTGAGGCAAAACTAAAGTCGACTCCTGAAAATAAACAATGGAGCCGTCGCGTAAACAACGGAAAACGGAAAAAATGAACAAAACAGAATTTTCAAAAGATACGCTACCGGAAACGGACAAAACGTGCCGAGCAGGCTCACGCAAATGAAGCGGCCATCATCGAGGACCCAGCCTGGACTAAAGTAACCAAAAATACAACCAGGAAGAAAATAGTCGTCGAGAAAGCCAAACCTGACGCAATTGTAAATGAGTCCAAGGGAGAAGCAACATACACGGAAATACTCCGTAACATAAAAGCATGACCCAAACTAGAACAAGTTGGTAAATCAGTGTCGAGGATCAGAAGGACTAGCTGCTAATACAGCTAGAAATACCGTCAGTGAGGCCGAGGACATAAAGGCCGCAATAAGCGAAGCTCTAGGACAAAAGGCAGAGGTCCGAGCCCTTACACAACGTATTACTATTGAATGCAAAGACATGGATGAAGTTACCTCAAAGGAGGAATCGGAAAAAAGATGCTAGAAGCCGGAAGACTAAAGGTAGGCTGGGCAAACTGCCGGGTCTGGCAAAAAAAGATGCTAAAGAAGTGTTTCAAATGCCTAAAATTTGGACACGTAGCAAGCAGATGTGAATGCCTAGAAGACCGCTCCAAACTATGCAGGACATGCGACACAGAAGGCCACATAGCAAAAAATTGCAGCGAGGAGCCGTCATGCATGTTCTCCAGGTAAAATGATCCGAAGAACGCAAAACACGTAGCGGGCGGTGGAAAGTGCCATGACTAGCATGCAATGATGAAGTTCATGCAAATAAATCTTAATCACAAGATGTGACAAGACAGCTTGCCGCAATATGGATATGCGGGAACCACGCCTTTCAAGACGTTGATGGTGATGCGGAAGGTTTTGTACCCGCAAAAGTAAATGGCATCAACTTCTACAGCTGCTACGCGCGACCTAGTTGGACACTCAACCAATACCAAGCAATGCTGGACAGGTTGATGAATAATGCACGACACAAAACTGATGTGATCATTGGAGGAGACTTCAGTGCTTGAGCTACGGAATGGGGCAGTAGGCTCACCAACGAAAGGGGGCGTACACTCCTTGAAGCAATTGCATCTCTAGACATAGGCTTAGCAAATAGAGGAAGAACGGGATCAATCATCGACCTAAACTTTGTGAGTCACTCTATCTCACGCAACATGAGCTGGCGCGTCAGCGAGGAGTACAGCTATAGCGATCACCAGGCGATCATATTCAAGATCGAAAAAACCAAAAGAACCCCGCAGCGACAAAAAATTAGGGGCCCACAATGGAAAGACAGCCTTTCGACAAGGATACATTCGAGGTGATACTGAATAGCTCTCCCACATATACAAGCGGATCAGCCGAAAGCTTGTCGCATCAACTTACAGAAAATATTGTAGCGGCTTGTGATGTGGCAATGCTCAGGAAAACAGCAAATCGAAGAAGTGCGCCATGCTACTGGTGGAACGATGAAATAAAAACATTTAGGGCAAAGTGTTTAAAAGCTAGACATAAAGTTCAAAGGTCTAGAGGGAGAGATGACTTCCAACAACACCTAGAAAGCTTTAAAGAGGCAAGCCGGGTTTTTACAAAGGCGATCAAAGAGAGCAAATCAAGATGCTTCAAACGTATATGCGACGAAGCAGATATCAACCCGTCGGGCACGGCCTACAGAATGGTTATGACCAAACTGCAATCCTGCAGGTCTCCACAAATAACGTGCCCAAAAATGTTGATAACCATAGTGGAGCACTTGCTCCCCAAAAGGTTACAAAACATGGTCGCCATCGTCCGGGAAACAGAAGTAGGACATATTCAGCCGTTACACTGGAGGAACTGCAGATAGCTCTTAATCGAATAGGAGACAAAAAGGCGCCTATACCCGATGGTATTCCGAACACAGCATTAAAGGCTGCTGCCGGAACAAGACCAGATCTTTTCATCGCAACATTGCAAAAGTGTCTCGAGGAGGGAGTGTTCCCAGAACCGTGGAAGTTGCAACACTTAATGCTACGACCCAAAGGAAATAAACCACCAGTAGAACCGTCGTCATATGTCTTCTAGATGAGTCTTCTAGACACAATCGGGAAGATCATTGAGCATATAATACGAGTATACGATAGACTGCTGACTTTAGCAGAGGAGAAGGAAGCCCTCTCAAACCACCAGTTTGAGCGATGGTGACACTAGACGTCAAAAACACATTCAACACTGCGGACTGGTCCCAAATCAGGCGATCACTTGCAAGGAAAGAAACACCCTACTACCTGCTAAAGATAATTACCAACTATATCACGAACAGGAAGTTACGGTTTGACACAGATGAAGGGGATAAATACTACACCATCTCCGCTGGGGTACTGCAAGAATCAGTGTTAGGTCCACTCCTGTGGAACCTAATGTACGACGGAGTGAAGACTAAGGCTGCCCGAAGGAGTCAGTATCCTTGGATTCGCAGACGATATAGCTATCGTGGTCGTCGCAAAACACACACATGAAGTCGAGTCAACAGTGACTCGAATCTGTGGGTCTCGAACTGGCGGAACAAAAAACAGAAGCCGTTCTTATTACGAGCAGGAAAACCGTGGAATACGAGTATATCAATATTCAAGTCGGTAACCAGAACATCAGATCGAAGGAAGCGGTAAAGTACCTAGGTATATCATGGCTGGAATGATTCCCATCGACATCCTCGCGGACGAGATGAGGAGAATTTACCTCAGGAAAACCTCAATGCCAAC